>CM061141.1:265886356-266601147 GCA_030789695.1 Scilla litardierei | reverse complement strand
CCCTTATCTTATGTTTTGGCTACTTGATAGATCTGAAGTAGCTATGGTGATAATATTTATTAGTAACATCCCTTATTTTCTTATCACATTTCATATTATTTACAACCTAATTTACTATATTACTATCTCTTCTATCATTTATTTGCTTGAGCTTCTTCATAACACCAATTATTTTCAAAAGAGATTTTTAAACACAAGAGATTTTTAAATTCCGAGGACGGAATTATTTTAAGGAGGGTAGAATGTAACGAACCGTATTTTTCAAAGCAACTATTCACGTAATTTCAATTTTTTAAAAAAAACCTATTTTATAATGGTTTGTCAGGAGTTTTACAATTTCAAAAATTTCTTATAAAAATATTTTGAAGTACCAGACTAGTCATGAAGTATTTTAGTAAGATCGGGTTTCATCAAATACCTCTAAAAGATCTGATAAAAATTCATTTTCAGATATTGCTGTTTTGGCTCAATGAATTTATTTTCTATTCAAACATACTCAAAATGTTTTCAAACTTTTACAGTATCATTCTATGATCATTTAGGGCTTCCCACATTAATTTCGTAATTTTCTGAAGTCAAATCAATAGAGAACCCGCAAACCTGCTTCCTAAACGTTTTGGCCTAAAACTTGTAGCTCTGTGACTCAAACCCTGAAACGGATTTCGTATTCGCGATCCTCGTGACGACACGATCCCGTGGGTATGTTTTCGTAATTTTTCGGACACGTATACTAGTAGGGGCAAAATCGTAATATTTGTAAATTGTTACTATATCTATTTATACTAATTACGTGTTTACCTACCTAATTACCCTATTAACTATTAAATTACCCTAACTACCTACCGTAACCATGTCTAAAACGTGAAGGGAACACGTTTAGACATTGTCAAAACTTAGTCTAAACTTTCTACCTAACCTATTAATAGCATTTGACTAAGTGAAGTTTTGTTTAATATTAAATTAATGTTATTAACCCTATTTAAACCCCATACTTAATCCCCTCTTCCTCACTAAAACCCAGGCCCTTCTCTTTTCGTTGTCATTAGAAGCAACCCAACACACACGCAGACCCCTCATCATCTCTCTCTCCCACGATGATGTCTCTCCCCTCACCTCTTTCTTCGCTCTTTCCCCTTTTTCTCGAGCCCGAAGCCAGCCACCGGAGTGCCCCCTCGACCAAGACAGCCACCATGACCGCCTCCCTTTGCTTCGACCTCCACATCGACGGCGACCCCCTCCCCCATAGACAAACACCCCAGCACCGCTCCGACCCTCTCGAACCCCCTCCGACCACCACACACACACCCCGAAGCCCCCTAGCTCCTCCACCTGGATGAATACTGCTCTGCTCCGCCCCTGAGCTTCTCTATGCCAACAACGCCGACGACAAGCCCCGCTTCACCGTACCCCGCTCCGTCGAGGGCTCACGGCAAGCAACCGAACCCTGAAGCACCCCGTCCTCCTTGTTTCGCTGCTGCAACCACCAGCGACTCGCCCGTCACCATCGCCTCGCTCCCCCGCTCCGACGAGGCAGCAGCACCCCGCCAACAACGCCGTTTCCCCCACCCCCCGCTGCAATTGAGAACCGCCTCCCACCACCTCCAGAAGCCGAGCTCGTCGTCGTGGCTCCGTCTCCCGATCTGACAGGCCCGCCTCGCTGTAGTTAGCCCCGGAGCTCCGGCGACCCAACCGAGCACGCACAGCTCCACCGGAGCTTCGCCCGCACCCCGCCGCTCGTCCTCGCCCTCGCTGCTGCCGCTGCCACGTCGCCCCGCCCCTTCGCCTCGAAGCCTCGACGCCGGAGACCGCCGCCCCACGCTGCCATCGCCGCCTTCAGCCACCGCCACGACGAGAACCCCCCCGCGCCGTCGTCGCTGCATGAGAAACAAAGAGAGAGAGGAGGTAAGTTCGATAATAAAAGCGTATTTTATACGAATACGTATATACGAAAAATACATATTTAAATAATTGTTATTAATAAGGCTGAGAAGTGATAAATTGATTATAAATCTTACAGGCATCAGAAAAATACAAAACCAGTCCCAGAAAATCAGAAACATCGAAACGGACCCAATGGCGATAGTTTCACTTCGATCTGATGCTTAGTTTTTCCAGAATTAATTTTTTAGCCTAAAAGATAAATGTGTTATTTTCACTTAAAAATCCGTACCTTATTATTTTCACCTACAACTTATACTTGATAAAAACATATGCTATACTACTCTTTGAAACGGACATTTTGGCAGCTCATTCGTAACTTTCCGATACAGATTGCATCCGGAATAAATTCTTGAATAAATACGTTACTTAATTAAAAATGGTTTTAATTATTTTTGGGCTTTTAAAAATTATAAAAATTAACAAAAGCTTCTGAAAAATATTTTCTCTTGCAGTAAAATTATTTTCAACATATCTAGTTTATAGAAAAATTTTGATTGTTTTTCGACAACGTTTCGACCAGTTTAGAAAATCAGAACTGTCAAATTATTTAAATAGAAATGTCGCGTTCTTTAAACACGTGTTCTTGTGATTGCAGGTACCAATTCTTGTGCACCAACATCCGTAGAAGCCCTAGAACCAGTTCCGGCTTGCTACGTTGATCTCGAAATCAGTAAGTCACGACTAATTCTAAAATTAGAAAATTAGATTAGTGTCACTGTATGAACTTAGGAACTCTACCTATAGCCTCAAAACGGCTATTTGACTTGAACCGAACTTGAGACCTAGTCTAATAGGGAAGTAATCAAACTATAGATTACTTTGCCAACTTTTAACTTTGGTGGTTTTAACACACAACCATTAACTTGGGTAAATTGTGTGCTAAGCAATACTTCTACATGCTCGAAGCATGGAATCGGTATCCCCGTTGTTGGACTTGTCTTTATCCTCAGTTCGCTTTGGCACAGTCTACTTTGGAATGAGTTACTACTCCATGGTTTTCAATAAAAAGTCAACCAGTTGTCTTGGTTTGACTAGTAACATATGGAACATCTCATGGAATATCTCGTGGAATATCTCGTGGAATATCTCGTGGAATATCTTGTGGAATATCTTGTGGAATATCTTGTGGAACATCTCGTGGAACATCATGAAAGGAACA
Organism: Scilla litardierei; assembly: GCA_030789695.1. Lineage (NCBI taxonomy): Eukaryota > Viridiplantae > Streptophyta > Magnoliopsida > Asparagales > Asparagaceae > Scilla > Scilla litardierei. The sequence goes on along the minus strand of CM061141.1, from coordinate 266,598,047 downwards.
TGTACATAGAACACTTGACACTTCACTGGGGTTTTTGGGGTAACTCATTGTTTGAGAGAGTGCGGGAGTGACTAGAGTTCAATCTACATGTCTAGCTGCCTGGGTTTTCGGCATCATGTCTAGCTGCCTGTGTTTCGACCAACAAAATATGCTGCATGTCAGCATCCTGTCTAGCTGCCTGTGTTTTCGGCATTCGTCTGGGTCGCGCCCAGGCAAGAGATGAACTCAATGGTCACATATTATACTCTCCGACTTGAGTCACGTAGTGTAGTTACTTTTGCACAGTCACTTTTACTTTACGCACTACAGTCGCCTTTACTTTACACGTTACATGCACGTTACCTACCACACTTGTGCAGTCACAGTACTTTATTTACCTTTAGCTACAACAGTAGCATGTTTCTTGCTTAGCCTGCTTTACACTTGCTCTATCACAGTCCAGTGGTTCTCTCCCTTGAGTTCAGTTTACCTTTACTTTTCAGTTGTGAACAATTGTTGCTCAGTACTTTACTTTTCACTCTGGTCTACTTGTACGTAGTTACTTTTGTCATACTTGTGCACTACTTCTTTTCTATATTTAGAATTGTTGTGACTTACCTACGGTTCCATCTCCGTGGCACCGCAGACGACGTACATATGGAGGTAGATGCTCCTGAGCTAATAGCGCCAGAATTCGACCGCAGCTTCCAGAGTTACTTTCACTTATGTACTTTTCATCTTTCATGTATATTTGTTGGGACATCTTGTACAATATGGATTGTAATAATTGGACACTATTTGAGTATTTTTGTACATCTCTGCATCGTGGCTATTTTGTTTTCACTGGTAACCTGCAGGACATGCACAAATATCAAATAAGTAACGGGCCCCCGAGAGCGGGTCGTTACACACACACACACACACACTCTCTCTCTCTCTCTCTCTCTCTCTCTCTCTCTCTCTCTCTCTCTCTCTCTCTCTCTCTCTCTCTCTCTCTCTCTCTCTCTCTCTCTCTCTCTCTCTCTCTCTCTCTCTCTCTCTCCCCCTCTCCCTCTCCACCCCCAATCGAGCCCCTCGGTCTGACAACTCATCGGACCGCCACCGCTGCCGCCGCCTGCGCCACCCTGCACCGGCGACGCTTCACCCTCTCTTATCCGCCCCCTCTCATTAACCCCCCTCTCTCTCCCCATTATGCCCTAATTCATGTAGCTCTGACGTCTCACCAAAGCAGTGTCGCGCGCATCGCCCGAGCACCGCTGGTGCTCGGGCTCAAGCCGAGCACCCCCACCTCCGACCACTTCCCCCCACTTCCTTCTCCTCATCCCTATCATCGTCTTCATCATTCCCAAATCCATACCATATTCTTCGTTCTTTCTAATTACGAATCCCAAACCCTATTAAATTTCTTAATTACCTACTGATATTATTTCCTTATCTTATTGCAGGTACATTTGGAGCTCTTCGCTGAGGAGCTAGGTTTGGTGCAGCTTGAGGGATCGTTTGGATTTCGTCCTCGAACGTGCACATTCTTCTTCCCTTTCGCAGCGACTACTGTTTCGGTATACTCCTTCCTTTACTATTTTCATTACCGTAATTAGTCGCTTGCCCTACTTGCACGATGGCTCCTCACCGACTTATGCCGAGGAAGCCACCTCCAGCCAAGAAGAGGAAGGCCGACACTAGCGCCACCTCTTCTTGACCGACATGCCGCCCATGCCGATGCTCACCCACACCTGAGGAGGAGTACTTGGGCGATTTTTCGTCCTCGTCTGACTCGTCTCGATCCCCTTCCCCTGTGCCTCTAGCCATAGAGGCCCCACACACCACCCACACTACCGCTACACCCCCCCACTACCGCTCCTCCATCCCGCCTAGTACCTTCACCACCCACCCTGAGGACGTATGATATCGTATTTAGGGACGATGCGTACCGCGACCGCTTCGTCTCCATCTCCCATCGCACCATCGTGCACACCCTCTTCATTCACGTCCCCACCCTCCAGAGCTTTGGCATCCTTCAGGGTGTCCATAGGCTCTACCAGGTCATAGGTTTTGATAGCCTTCTCGCCACCCACGCGTGCACCTACACGCGTCTCGCTCTCAAGGCGCTGAGCTCCATCGCCCTAGAGGGTGCTGGCATCCGCTTCAGGCTGCTTGACCACGATGTAGTGGCCACGCACGCCATGATCTGTGCCCACTTCTGCTTTTTCCCAACATCCCCGACCCTACCCTCGCCTACTCCCCAGACTATGAGCTCACCATGTTTGATGCCTAGCAGTTCTGGCATCGCATTACTGGTCTGCGAGGATATCACACTGGTAGGGTTAAGTCTTCGTATATAGTCCACCCCTGTCTTCGCTACGCTCGGCACCACCTCGCCACCACCCTTTTCTCCAGGCAAGATGTTGGGACACTCTCCCTGCCTGAGCTTTCCCATCTTATGGGGATGACTCGACCTCTCTGCCGCCGCCCTGACGGTTCTCCAAACCCATTCCTTTTCTCTGACGCAGCACACTGGCTGTGTCACCGCCTCATCCAAACCGCACATGCCATCTCTGATATCTATTGCGGCGAATTTTTCACCATTTTTTCCTCCATGCTCAGCCTTGCACTTCCTGCAGGTCTAGCGATATCCACCGGGCCTACACGCCTGACTTTGGATATGCTTACCGGCATGTCCATCATCAGGCCGCACGGTGAGCGTCACTGGATCTACATACTAGGCGCCCACCGAGAGCAGCACCTATACCTGCCCTGCCTCGATCTCACCCATGTAGAGCCAGTCATGCTTGACTGGCTCATTCCCTGCATTTTTCCATCCCTCACATCCGCAAGCTTGAGCCCCCAGGAGGACCAGTCGTTGATGACGACGATGATTGGGTGCTCAGCTCCGATGAGGAGGAGCCTGATATAGATGCCATCCTAGCCGCCCAGCCAACTCGCACTTCTGTCACCACTTCTGTCAGTGCGAGCACCACTTCCACCACCACCACTACCGTAGAAACCTCCGGGGCTGTCCACACCTTTTCCCCCGAGGTCAATGTTGCACCTTCTTGTCACGCCCCGCTTCTCAAAAACACGGAGACGAAGCGTGACGAAGGCCCGCTTAGGCCGGGGCTAAGAGCCCAGACCCAATAAGCGTCTGTAGTTTTCCATAGCGAAGTTACAGGTCCCTGCAAGTTAGTACGAAATAACAAAAGTACTGAAAGAAAACATTTCATTTTATTCCAAAATTTATCATCAAAGTACTGAGAGTCTAAAAATGCCGTAAACGGCTACAACTGCTGAAAGGGAAACTAATGGTGCAAGCACCCAACCTAGACAAGAAAGTAAGAGTGCAACGCACCCAACTCAAACTGAAATGGTAAATCTCTGGAACAGCAACCGAAGATCTCTAACTCTGATCGTCCTCTGGATCGTACACCGGATCAGCGCCCTCCGGCTCCAAGTCAACTGGTAGGTCCGTCTCGTACACGTACTCTGGCTCCACACCTGACGTACAGCACCAAAAGAAGGAAACTGTACGTCAGGCAAAGTCTACACAAACTGTCAGACTCTACTGCAAGTGTATCAACTTTTAACAATGATTTACTGGTTGTTTTAACATGCTGGGGTTATAACTGAGTAACGAAAAGTAGCGTAGCAGGAAAAGTAAACGTAGCAAACAGTAGACGTAGCGTGTGCTACCGACTACGGGACTAACCTACAGGTGTCAGGACAAGACGGGACGTGACGGACAGGACAAGACAAGACGGGACAGGACAAGTAAGACACGAAAGGGTTCACGCCTTACGGTTCGAGGGGGATCAGACCCTCTTGCCGTGCGCACGCTCAACCCAACCCCAAACCCAGGAACTCAGGACAAGATTTACAGGGATCATTTCCGCTAGGGAAACATCCGAAACGCCCGAAGGCTTTTTGTATAACAGGGATCACTTCCGCAAGGAAGCATCCGAAACGCCCGAAGGCTTTTTGTATAACAGGGATCACTTCCGCAAGGAAAGCATCCGAAACGCCCGAAGGCTTTTTGGTCACAGGGATCACTTCCGCGGAGGGAAGCATCCGAAACGCCCGAAGGCTTTTTGGTAACAGTCACGGGGATCACTCTCGCATGGAGAGCATCCGAAACGCCCGAAGGCTTTTTGTGTAACAAGACACGACACGACCAGTGTAGGGAGTGTTATTCTAGGGTGTCCACACGCACGCACACGCAAGATAGTCCTATGATGTCAGCAGTTTATTGTTGTCAGGCTCAGACTTCGTCGTCAAGTCTGAGCCGTCACGGGACGTCCCGGACGCTATCATTTCACGTCCGGTTCTCATCACACACAATCTAACAGTTCTACAACTAGAACTAAGGCACAGTCAAATCGCAAGTGGGTACACTTGCCTGAAATAGCGGGTGCGTCGTTTGTCCGGGGCGTCTCGTCCAGTCGTCGCGTCCGCGGTAGTCCGTCTGAAAAGAGATCACGGCGACGGCGTCAAGTCGCGATTTTCGTCAAATCCTATTTAAGTTCATTTCTAGGTTGAACGTGGCTACCCTAACCGTCACGAGTCAAGTTGTCCGATCAGCCTATCCGACGATTCTATCCTATGTGCACAGTCAAAAGTCCAAACGTCGGTCTACGGTTACACATCGATTTAAGAGAGCAGAAAATAAATTTACTGAGTTAAGTTGCCAGTTTTAGTTAGGTTTTCAGTTTTGCTACTGTGGGAGTTTCGCTACGAGATAGGGGAACCAACCTGTCTGGAGTCTGGGGTAGAGCGGACGTAGTGTCTGAACGGCGACCGATCTGACTGGCACGGCTACGGATCGTCTCCTAGCGGTGTCTCGGCTACGGGTAACGTAGCCAGACACGTTCTGGTAGCGATCAGAGAGTACGGACAGCGGCTAGAGGCTGGACAGCGGGCAGGAGTGTCGAGATGGCGTTCTACGGCTTCCGAGAAACCGTAACAACAACTCGGGGCGAACGGCTCGTCGAACGCTACGCCTACGACGACGAGAGTTGTAAGTGATGCTTGTGACGTAGGAATACGCCCCCAGGGAATGCAGGAGGCTGTCGGAGGGCTCCAACAGCGAGGGGAGGCGGCGAGATCTTGGCGGCGCGTCGGTACGACGCCAAACACGCAAAACAGCGAGTAAACTCGCTGTTACAGAGGGTTTCGCGGCCTGGGGTCGCTGCCAACAGCGAGAGGGGGAGGAGGGGGGTCCACGGCGACGTCGAGGCGGCTCTGGCGGTGGCGGCAGCGACGGCGGCGGTCGTGGCAAGCTGCTGCGGCTGCTGCTGTGCGCTTTTCAGGCAATTGCGGCGGCTACCGGCGGCGGGCGGCGGCAGGCGGGGCTGCAGTCGAGAGAGGGGAGGTCGGGGAGTTGGTCGGCGGCGACGGGGGCCTCCGGCGGCGGCTCAGGTGGAGGGGAAATAGGGTTTGCGTGGGTAGGGTTTCTCCTAGGGCCGGCGCGATGGAGTTTTTTTGCGTGAGCTGTGAAAATTCTTAGGAGGCTAGGGTTTTCTTTATAGGGTGGGGCCCACGTGACTAGGAGGAGGGGTTCACACGTGAGGGGCTGTCTCCAGCTAGGTTTAGGGTTAAATTAGGGTTTAATAGGATTAAATAGCTAGGGGTATTCTCGTAATTAACTGGCTTTACTAGTGCACAAGGGTCAAACGGTGCCCAAAAATTATAAGAAAAATACCGGGGCGACCGGGGCGACGAGAGCAAGAAGTCGGAAGAGACGGATTACAATTTCGATGTCGGGAAACAAAATTAAAAATAAAAACGCCTCAAGTCAAAAGTGCGATACGCGATGTCTCCTCGGAAAAGGTCAAATCGTGGACGAACGGTCCGTGAAATGACGTTGCAAGTCAACACGGCAAATGTTGTACCCTCAGAGAGAGTCACAACGACATATCACACGATAAGGTTCGGAAGCAAACAAAGTCTAAAATAAATACGTGCACGATCAAACACACGTGCACAAAGAACTTACGATCGGAAACCGACTGTTACATCCTCCCCAACTCAGAAATGATTCCGTCCTCGGAATCAACATCAAGCATCACTCGGAAAAAGATGCGGAAAGCGCTCCCTCATATCATCCTCACGCTCCCAGGTGGACGCTCCAGGTGATCCGTGACGCCACATCACTCTCACCAGGTCGACTACCTTATTCCTCAACTGCTTCTGTCGACGGTCCAAAATCTGCACGGGCTGCTGGTCATATGTCAAATCCGGGCGAACTGTAATCTCTGAGAAGTCCACAGTGTGCGATGGATCACTGACGTACCGACGTAATTGAGATACGTGGAATACGTCATGAACACCCTCCAAAGATGGTGGCAGAGCAAGGCGGTAGGCCACTGCTCCCACACGCTCTAGCACATCAAACGGCCCAATATACCTCGGACTCAGCTTTCCCTTCTTCCCGAAACGAATAACTCCGCGGTTCGGAGAAATCTTCAGGAAGACGTGATCTCCAGGCTGAAACTCCAAGGGTCTCCTCTTGGTATCTGCCCAATGCTTGAAGTGATCCTGTACAACTCTAAGCTTCTCCCTGATGTCCCTCACGACATCCACAGCTTCCACTATCATCTCTGGACCCAACAGCTCCCGATCACCGATGTCATCCCAGCTCAGTGGCGAACGACATTTCCTTCCATATAGGGCAGCAAACGGCGCCATGCCAATGCTCGCCTGGTAGCTGTTGTTATATGAAAACTCCACCAAGTGAAGATGGTCCTCCCAAGAACCCTTCAAATCGAGCGTACAAGCTCGCAGCATATCCTCCAGGATCTGAATAGTCCTCTCGGACTGGCCATCAGTCTGCGGGTGGTACGCCGTGCTGAAACTCAGACTCGTACCTAAATTCTCCTGCAGACTTCTCCAGAACTGAGATGTGAACCTCGTGTCTCGGTCAGACACAATGCTCACAGGGACTCCATGTAAGCGTACAATCTTCTGCACGTACACGGTCTACATCAAGACCATCTCAAAGAGGAAATCAAAGTGGAAGTAAAAGTAGAAACGAAATTTTACCTCCAGATATTTCCTCGCCAAAGCTTCCGTAGACTGGCCCACTCGGAAAGGGATAAAATGCGCAGACTTGGTCAACCGATCCACGATCACCCAAACTGTGTCGTTCTGCCTCGGGTCCGAGGTAAACCAGTCACGAAGTCCATCGTAATATGTTGCCACTTCCACTCCGGAATAGGAAGCGGTTGCAGCAACCCAGCAGTACGATGGTGCTCAGCCTTCTCCTGTTGGCATATCAGACACTTGGCAACGCTCCGTGCCACGCTCCTCTTCATGCCAATCCACCAATAATTTAGACGGAGGTCCTTATACATCTTGGTGCCTCCAGGATGTATAGAATAAGGCGAGCTATGAGCCTCGCTCAACAGCTCCTCGCAAACATCACCTGCAGGTACACAGAGTCTACTGCCGTACCGCAGCGAACCATCCTCATGAATCACGAACTCCGTCCGTAGGCCAGCTTCAACCTGCCTCCTGATCCTCTGCAGCTTTGGATCTCCTGCCTGAGCTGCCTTGATCCGATCCACGATCGTGGACTGAATCTGCAGATTCATGAATGAATGAACTACACCAGGTAGGACAACCTCCAAATCCATCTCCCTCAGCTCCTGCTGAATCCTCCAATCAGCAGTATGCATCATCGCGGCAGGGAGTCTACTCAAGGCATCCGGCACTACGTTCACCTTCCCCGGATGATACTGCAAATCAATCTCGTAGTCAGCCATGAGCTCTAACCATCGCCTCTGACGCATGTTGAGCTCCTTCTGTGTAAAGATGTACTTCAAGCTCTTGTGATCGGTGAAAATCTTCACACTCTCACCTAGCAAGAAGTGCCTCCAAATCTTCAGTGCAAAAATCACTGCTGCCAACTCCAGATCGTGCGTTGAGTAATTCTTCTCATGAGTCCTCAACTGACGAGAAGCGTACGTGACCACGTGGCCATGCCGATGCAAGACACACCCTAGGGCCTTCCCTGAAGCATCACAATAAACCTCGAAGCCTCCGCTTCGATCCGGTACTGCCAACATCGGTGCCGTGGTCAATCTCGCCTTCAAGATACTGAAGGCCTCCTCACAAGCATCTGACCAGAGAAACTCCACATCCTTCCTCGTCAGCTTCGTCATCGGCTCCGCAATCTTCGAGAAATCCTTGATGAACCGCCGGTAATAGCCTGCTAATCCCAGAAAACTCCTGATGTCTGATGCTGACTGCGGAGTCGGCCAATCTCTGACTGCTCTGACCTTCTCCGGATCCACAGATATGCCATCACCGGTCACCACGTGTCCCAGGAATGCGACTCTGTCCAGCCAGAACTCGCACTTGCTATACTTGACATAAAGCTTATGTCTCCTCAGCGTCTCCAGCACTGTCCTCAGATGACAGCTGTGCTCCTCCTCAGACTTCGAATAAATAAGAATGTCATCGATGAAGATGACAACAAACTTGTCCAGGAAGTCGTAGAATATTAAATTCATCAAATTCATGAACACAGCCGGCGCATTGGTCACGCCAAACGGCATGACCACGAACTCATAATGTCCGTATTTTGTCCGGAAAGCCATCTTCTGAACATCGTCCTTCTTTACCTTCAACTGGTGGTATCCACTCCTCAAGTCCAACTTCGAGAAGACTCTCAAACCTCCAAGCTGGTCAAAGATATCGTCGATGCGCGGCAGCGGATACTTATTCTTCACGGTGACAGCATTCAATCCTCGATAGTCCACGCACATCCTGCGGGACCCATCCTTCTTCTTCACGAGTAGAACTGGTGCGCCCCATGGCGACACACTAGGGTGGATGAAACCCTTCTGCAATAGCTCATCCAACTGCTTCCGCAGCTCCTCGAGCTCAGCGGGAGCCATACGGTACGGCGCCTTCGATATCGATTGCGCTCCCGGCATAAGATCAATTCCAAACTCTAAAGCTCTGTCGGGTGGCAAACCTGAGATATCCTCCGGGAAGACGTCGTCGAAGTCTCTGACGACTGCTGGTCGTTCGATCTCCATCCCCATCGGCATAACTGCAACAATTGGCACCACCGGCGTGGCCCGATACTTGATGGGTCCAAGCGACTCATCTCTGCTACGGAACTCGAACTCTGGATGGCCTGGAATCCGGAACACCACTCTCTTGCTGCGACAATCGATCGAGGCATGGAAATCTCCCAACCAATCGATGCCAAGAACGGCATCAAAATGTGGCAGGTCGTGGACAATGAAATCTGCAAAGAGCTCGTGTCCACTGACCACCAAAGGAATCGATCTACATCCCAAGTTTACTATCACCACTCCGTTCCCTGTGGTGATGTCCAAACACTTGGGAAGTGTATGGGTGGGAATGGAGTGTCTTGTCACGAATCTCTGGGATAAGATGCACATGGATGCACCGGAGTCGAACAAGGCCAAGGCCGGGTGAGAAGACACTAGAATGGTGCCTAAGATATTAAAAGAAACTACGGTCAAACCAAGCTACTCTAACAAACAAGTCAGGCAAACAAGACTAACAATTTAAAAGCTAAACTATGAAATGAAAGACTAGAATTAAGGAGTTACCTGCAATGACTCCATCCAGCTCCTCAGTCTCCAAAGCCGTCATGGTGTACGCCGGCCTCTGGGGCTGCGCTGCTCTCTGAAACATCTGCCTCTGTGACGCCAAAGGTGGTCCACGAACGGCAGGTCCTCTCTGAACTGGAGCGGGCGCTCTCATCTGCAGCGGGGCTGGCGCTCCAACTACAGCATGACGGGCTCTCGGACAATCCTTCACAGCATGCGAAGCATCTCCGCAAACTAGGCACAGTCCCATCTTCTTCCGACAATCCTTCTGAACGTGTCCCAGCTTCCCGCAGTAATGACACGGTCCCTTGCTCTGACTCTGAATGGGTGCTCCAGGCCTCTTAAATGGTACTGTCTGAACTGGCCTCATCGCCGGCCTAGCAGGTGGCCGGTACTGCTCCATAGGACGCTTCCCCTTATCAGCTGGAGGGTCAGGTAGGAGCGAAATAAGCTCATGATTCTTCGCAGCATCCAGTACCTCCCTCATAGTCGTGAAACTCGCCGAAGACATAGAAGCCTGAATCTTCGGACGCAGTCCCTGACGGAAACGATCAGCTCGCTTCTCCTCCTTCTTCACCATATGCGGAGCAAAGCGACTCAGCATCTCAAACTCCGCCTCATACTCCTCGACGGTCATGTTCTCCTGCTTCAGATCTATAAACCTGCTCAGCAGCTCCCTCCTAGTAGTCTTGGTGAAGTACTTCGTCCTGAACATAGACCTGAAAATCTTCCAATCCACTGGCTTCTCCAGACGCCTCTCCTCAAGGCGCCACCAGTTCCTCGCATTCTCTGTCAGCTGCATCTTCGCTTTCTCCACTCGGGTATCGTCTGGAATCTTCGCAGCAACTAACTTCTCCTCCGTGCTCTGGATCCACTCGTCAGCAGCTAGGGGTCCCTCCTTCCCCGAAAATGTCCTCGGCTGGAGCTCGTTGAACTGCTTCACTCCTGGAGCAGCTCGAGGGGCAGGTGGAGGTGGCGGTGGTGCAACTGGAGCAGCCTGGGCAGCACGCTGGGACTGCTGAACCAACTGATGCTGCACTTCCAGCATCTCTCTCATCACACCCAGAACCTGACAGAAGTCTCCACTCTGGTCTTCCTGAATCCCATCTCCAGAGCTCCCCGATCGGGTAACACGTCGTCCTGCCATCCTATTGACAGAAAGACACAGATTAGACTCGTACAATATCCGGATGATAATAATAAAATGAAATTTAGTACTTCAATTATTCCGTGCTCGCAGAAGAGGGGACCTGCATGGGCCACCACTAAAACCTGTCACGCCCCGCTTCCCAAAAACACGGAGGCGAAGCGTGACGAAGGCCCGCTTAGGCCGGGGCTAAGAGCCCAGACCCAATAAGCGTCTGTAGTTTTCCATAGCGAAGTTATAGGTCCCTGCAAGTTAGTACGAAATAACAAAAGTACTGAAAGGAAACATTTCATTTTATTCCAAAATTTATCATCAAAGTACTGAGAGTCTAAAAATGCCGTAAACGGCTACAACTGCTGAAAGGGAAACTAATGGTGCAAGCACCCAACCTAGACAAGAAAGTAAGAGTGCAACGCACCCAACTCAAACTGAAATGGTAAATATCTGGAACAGCAACCGAAGATCTCTAACTCTGATCGTCCTCTGGATCGTACACCGGATCAGCGCCCTCCGGCTCCAAGTCAACTGGTAGGTCCGTCTCGTACACGTACTCTGGCTCCACACCTGACGTACAGCACCAAAAGAAGGAAACTGTACGTCAGGCAAAGTCTACACAAACTGTCAGACTCTACTGCAAGTGTATCAACTTTTAACAATGATGTACTGGTTGTTTTAACATGCTGGGGTTATAACTGAGTAACGAAAAGTAGCGTAGCAGGAAAAGTAAACGTAGCAAACAGTAGACGTAGCGTGTGCTACCGACTACGGGACTAACCTACAGGTGTCAGGACAAGACGGGACGTGACGGACAGGACAAGACAAGACGGGACAGGACAAGTAAGACACGAAAGGGTTCACGTCTTACGGTTCGAGGGGGATCAGACCCTCTTGCCGTGCGCACGCTCAACCCAACCCCAAACCCAGGAACTCAGGACAAGATTTACAGGGATCATTTCCGCTAGGGAAACATCCGAAACGCCCGAAGGCTTTTTGTATAACATGGATCACTTCCGCAAGGAAGCATCCGAAACGCCCAAAGGCTTTTTGTATAACAGGGATCACTTCCGCAAGGAAAGCATCCGAAACGCCCGAAGGCTTTTTGGTCACAGGGATCACTTCCGCGGAGGGAAGCATCCGAAACGCCCGAAGGCTTTTTGGTAACAGTCACGGGGATCACTCTCGCATGGAGAGCATCCGAAACGCCCGAAGGCTTTATGTGTAACAAGACACGACACGACCAGTGTAGGGAGTGTTATTCTAGGGTGTCCACACACACGCACACGCAAGATAGTCCTATGATGTCAGCAGTTTATTGTTGTCAGGCTCAGACTTCGTCGTCAAGTCTGAGCCGTCACGGGTCGTCCCGGACGCTATCATTTCACGTCCGGTTCTCATCACACACAATCTAACAGTTCTACAACTAGAACTAAGGCACAGTCAAATCGCAAGTGGGTACACTTGCCTGAAATAGCGGGTGCGTCGTCTGTCCGGGGCGTCTCGTCCAGTCATCGCGTCCGCGGTAGTCCGTCTGAAAAGAGATCACGGCGACGGCGTCAAGTCGCGATTTTCGTCAAATTCTATTTAAGTTCATTTCTAGGTTGAACGTGGCTACCCTAACCGTCACGAGTCAAGTTGTCCGATCAGCCTATCCGACGATTCTATCCTATGTGCACAGTCAAAAGTCCAAACGTCGGTCTACGGTTACACATCGATTTAAGAGAGCAGAAAATAAATTTACTGAGTTAAGTTGCCAGTTTTAGTTAGGTTTTCAGTTTTGCTACTGTGGGGGTTTCGCTACGAGATATGGGAACCAACCTGTCCGGAGTCTGGGGTAGAGCGGACGTAGTGTCTGAACGGCGACCGATCTGATTGGCACGGCTACGGATCGTCTCCTAGCGGTGTCTCGGCTACGGGCAGCGTAGCCAGACACGTTCTGGTAGCGGTCAGAGAGTACGGACAGCGGCTAGAGGCTGGACAGCGGGCAGGAGTGTCGAGATGGCGTTCTACGGCTTCCGGGAAACTGTAACAACTCGGGGCGAACGGCTCGTCGAACGCTACGCCTACGACGACGAGAGTTGTAAGTGATGCTCGTGACGTAGGAATACGCCCCCAGGGAATGCAGGAGGCTGTCGGAGGGCTCCAACAGCGAGGGGAGGCGGCGAGATCTTGGCGGCGCGTCGGTACGACGCCAAACACGCAAAACAGCGAGTAAACTCGCTGTTACAGAGGGTTTCACGGCCTGGGGTCGCTGCCAACAGCGAGAGGGGGAGGAGGGGGGTCCACGGCGACGTCGAGGCGGCTCCGGCGGCAGCGGCGGCGGCGGCCGTGGCAAGCTGCTGCGGCTGCTGCTGTGCGCTTTTCAGGCAATTACGGCGGCTACCGGCGGCGGGCGGCGGCGGTCGGGGCTGCAGTCGAGAGAGGGGAGGTCGGGGAGTTGGTCGGCGGCGACGGGGGCCTCCGGCGGCGGCTCAGGTGGAGGGGAAATAGGGTTTGCGTGGGTAGGGTTTCTCCTAGGGCCGGCGCGATGGAGTTTTTTTTTGCGTGAGCTGTGAAAATTCTTAGGAGGCTAGGGTTTTCTTTATAGGGTGGGGCCCACGTGACTAGGAGGAGGGGTTCACACGTGAGGGGCTGTCTCCAGCTAGGTTTAGGGTTAAATTAGGGTTTAATAGGATTAAATAGCTAGGGGTATTCTCGTAATTAACTGGCTTTACTAGTGCACAAGGGTCAAACGGTGCCCAAAAATTATAAGAAAAATACCGGGGCGACCGGGGCGACGAGAGCAAGAAGTCGGAAGAGACGGATTACAATTTCGATGTTGGGAAACAAAATTAAAAATAAAAACGCCTCAAGTCAAAAGTGCGATACGCGACGTCTCCTCGGAAAAGGTCAAATCGTGGACGAACGGTCCGTGAAATGACGTTGCAAGTCAACACGGCAAATGTTGTACCCTCAGAGAGAGTCACAACGACATATCACACGATAGGGTTCGGAAGTAAACAAAGTCTAAAATAAGTACGTGCACGGTCAAACACACGTGCACAAAGAACTTACGATCGGAAACCGACCGTTACACTTCTTCCGTGCCTGGACCTGAGGGAACGGTTGTTTTTGTTGCTCCTGATCTTGATTTTTCCACCATTTTGGAGCCTGCTAGTTCTGTCCCCACCAGTCTTGTATCTGCCAGCGCCCTACCTGACCCTGTGGACCCCCTCCCTACCCTTCCTAGCGCTTTAGGGTCCACAGTTACTCTTCCTGGCACCACTTCTGCACCAGCATCAGCGGTATTTTCTGAGAGCGTCGTGGTGTCTGTCACCACTTCTGTTGCCACGAAGTCTCCCTTTTCTGATAATGCTGTTGTTTCTACCTCTGCACTAGATCTCAGATCCATTCCACTCCCAGATTCTTCAACCGAGATCCCTGCTAGACCACCCTCTCCTGACTTTCAGTTTAGACCTCGTGGATCAATTTCACGAGGCCATGCTACGAGGGTGGTTTCTAGCAGTTCACGCCCACCTCCTAGCTCCCGCACCACAGACGCAGGTCTTACTGCGATGGAGACCGAGGTCGTTAGATTGAGGCGTGCCTTTGACACCCACTCAAGCTCGGTCGCCACCTTTCAATAGTCAGTGGAGCGGGACCTCACCCACATTCTCGATATTCTTATGCACCAATATGCACCCACTGTTATACTTGCACCTGCCCCTCCTCCTAGGCCAGACCCTATTCCTCCTGTCACTGCCACACCGCTCACTGTGCCCCATTTTCAGGCTTCTGTAGGGCATGTCACCTTTTCTGTTGAGTCGGTTGCACCACTGGTGGACGCTTCTGTTGTTGACACACCCTTCTCACACTTGTCGACACACCAGCTATTCCACTTTCTTCTGAGCCATTTGCACAATCTGTTGACCTGCTGGCTGACACACTAGTCGAGCCTCCACCTGTTGTGCCTGATGTTCCTATTTCTGGTCCTCAGCAGCGGGACCCATCACCACCTCCAGAGGGTGGTGCCCCTGCTTGACGATATTACTATTTTTTCTCCTGTGCCCCCTTATATTTCGTGTCCATCTGTCTGTTCGGGGCCCTGTTTTCACATAGCTTGGGGGAGGACCCATTTTGCATACCATTTGTATATATCCATCTTGCTAATTTGTATATATTCCACCTGCATCATATCATCATCATCATCATATGCCTGCTTGTCCATATTTTTGCATCTCTTGCATTAGGTCATGCATACGCATCTGCATTTTTCGTTTTATTTGTATGGTTTTATTTTCGGTTTATTTTCTTTTTCTTATATACTCACCCACCCTAGCCTCATTTTTCCACATTACCAGTGTGTTCTCAGCATTGAGGACACTGTTGTGTTTAGCTTGGGGGATGAGCGCTATCGCTTTTATTTTTCATTTTTTTTACTTTCTTTCATTTTATGCCTTTTTATTTCCATTTTCCGCCTTTTTATTTCCATTTTCCACCCGCTTTTCCACCATTTTCTTTTTCTTATTTAGCATCATATTTTCCATATCTTGCCATGATTACATGTCTGCTTTTATTTTTATTTGTATTTTTTCTCCGTCTTTTTTCCTTTTGCTAGATATATTCCATATGATGATGCCTCTTATAGTCCTTAGTAGCAATCACGATGCTTATTACTTTTGTCATGATATTTAGGGTATTTCAGTATTTTTGCTATCTATATGCTTGCATATATCTTCTTTTGCTGATTCCTCTATATGAATACATGAAATGAATTGAAACTAAAAGTATGCAATAGTATTTAGTATGCTCTTGTTGGGAATGCACCAAGCTTCACGCATCATTAGAATATCTAAAGCATTTGCCTTGTATCTTATTCACTTCTTATTGCATGCCTGCTATTATTGTGTGCCTTACCGCATAACTTCATTATTTGTTGAAATGGATGAAAATATCTATGCTTAATTATGAGTTTAGTTGGAGTATTATCTTATTGAACTATTGTGCGCACCTTATGAAAGAACCGAGTGATACATTATTTTCTTCTCCACATATCTTTATTATTCTGTACATATCACATGGTTTCACCCCCTTTCAGTTACTTATACCGCATCCACTTCCCAAAAATCCCAAAAGAAAAAGTTAGCGTCCAAAAAGCCAAAAAGCCAAAAAGGAGTCAAAACCAAAATTCATATCTTATCGCTCTTAAAAAAAGAGAGAAAAGAAAAGAAAAATATTTCCTATATCTTATTACTTGGAGCTACACAAATACTTGGGAAAAAGCCATAAATTCAATTCTTATTTTTGGATGCGACGCCTGAAGCTAAGCTTGGGAGGGTGAACCCATTTGATTATACAAGTGAGTATGCCATTAAAGTGGAGTTGTGCACAATTGGGAATATTTGATAATGCTTAAACTTACGAAACATATTAGCTATGGAGATTTTTCATGATTTGAGATGAATGTATGAAAGTCATGATCCTTATTCTATTCTCTATTGTATGCTTGATTTGACTCTTATATGCTTCATTTATATCTCTTAATTGAAAAGTGCATCGCCAACATGTTTATACTAAACTTTATGAATTACATGATGTGGATATGAGTTGATTGAATAAATTTAGAGAATCCCTACTTTTGTTCTTAAATGCTTGCGAGTAATATATTTAGCGAAGATATGAAATTCATATTAGCATGTGATCCATTTTCGAAGCATCATGATATGTAGCTTGGCTTGAGATCTGATCGAATACTCTAGCACTCCCCTTCATCTTCCAGTCTTTTTCTATTTTTTATTTTCATCGCCCGGTGAGCCTCGTATTCGTCTTCCTCGAGGACGAGTAAGAGGTAAGCTTGGGGATTTTGATATGTCCATATTTTCCATGTTTTTATCGCATCATTTCATATCATATTCGCCTCCAAAATCTATATTTTCACATATTACCGCGCTTCTAACGACATATTCGAGTTTTGTATAACTTTAAGGATTTTCGATAGTTTTGGAGCAAATTGGAGCTATTTTGTGACATGGACACGTCCGATACATCCGAGACGTCATTGGCAAGGCTCCATGGGAGTTCACCGAGGTATGGAAGAAGGTTGGAGGAGAGCAGGAGAAGAGAGCGAAAGAAATAAGCCAAGGCTTCAGCCCAGTTCAGTTTCCCAGGCGACTCGACCCGAGTAGCAAACATCTACTTGGTCGAGCTGACACGCAGATCTCGCTACGAAACAGTTATGCCCTACTCGACCGAGCAGACAGCTGACTCGAACCGAATCACACCAAACAGAGCGACGATTCTGAGCTTCTCCCCAGGACCCTACAACTCGACCGAGCAAGTCACCTACTCGACCCAAGTAGCTTTCAGATAGAGCAGTGTTTTGGAGGAAAGTTTTGACCTACTGTAGCTCGACCGAGTAAAAGGGCTACTTGACCGAGTAGCCTGAATCAGCCAGAAGCATAGCAACAGCAAGCGGAGCCCGAAGTCGACTCGACCGAGCAGGCACCGCTACTTAGTCGAGTAGCGCGACGCATCCAGCAAGTTGCGGGCCCAAGTGCCCAGATTTTTTGATATTCTTTGTGGGGTCCCTACCCCTTGTATATAAGCACGTTTTTACCCTATTTTCCAAACATCGAGAGTTTTAGCCTATCTTTAGTTTTAATTAGTGTTTTTAGATCTAGTTTTGGTTTTGTGCTGTCATTATTTTGTGAAGACCAAAGATCGGATTTTTTTGTTCTATTGCGCAAGGAATCTTATTATTCTTACTTGTCTTTGTTTTGCTATTGCTCTACAACGTGTTGGTAAGTTATTCTAAACTTTCTATGCTTTTGATTGCCGACATGAATTCTCTTGTTATTCTTGCATCTTTTATTGTTTTTCTATGATGCGTGAGTAGTTCCATCTAGGGCTAATGGATTAGTGTAATGGCCTGTTTTCATCAAAACAAACTATTTACGTATTTAACCAATTTTTTTTCAAATTTTAAACTATTTTATAATGGTTTGTCAGGAGTTTTACCGTTTTCAAAATTTTCTTATAAAAATATTTTGAAGTACCAGACTAGGTATGGAGTATTTTAGTAAGATCGGATTTCATCAAATACTCAAAACATTTCTAATAAAATTCATTTTCAGTTTTTACCGTTTTGACTTAATGAATTTATTTTCTATACAAACATCATCAAAACGATTTCAAACTTTTACAGTAACATTCAATGATCATTTAGGGCTTCCCACATTAATTTCGTAAGTTTTTAAAGTCAAATCAAGAGAGAACCCACGAACCCGCTTCCTAAACGTTTTGGCCAAAAAATAGTATTTCCGTAGCTCAAACCCTGTAACGGACTTCGTATTCACGATCCTCGCGACGATACGATCCCGTGGGTATGTTTTCGAAATTTTTTGGACACGTTTACTAGTAGGGGCAAAATCGTAATTTCGTTACAAATTTAGCTAATTACCGTCACTAATTACCCTACCTAACTACTAATTACCTTAACTATTAGATTAACCTAACCATAACTAAAACGTGTTAGGGGACACGTTTAGACATTTCTAAATTTAGTCTAAAGTTCTACCTAATCTTATTAATTACCCACCCAACGTATTAATTACAATTGACTAAAATGCTAATTAGTTATCTATAAATACCCTAATATCCTCTAACCATCGCTCAGCCCGGACCCGTAACCCTAAACCCACACCCGCAATCTCTCACCCTTGTCTCTCCAACTCACGCACGCATGCACAGGCTCACCCCGCCCTCTCACTCTCGCTCTCAGCCACTCTCTCTCTCCGAGCCCCGAGCTCGAAGCTCCGACCAACGTGACTTCGCCGCCACCCCGTTCAATCGTCGCCATCCCCGCCCTTCGGTGCCTCCGACCAAACCCTCACGACGGCGCCTTCCGCCCACGCGAACCCCCGAGCACCGCTGTTTGGAACCCGACCACCCACAGCGCCGCTGCCCATGCCGCTCGTGTCGCCGACGACCCCATTGCAGCAACCCACGGTCATCGGAGCTCGACCGGAGCGTCGTTCACTCCGCTGCCATCTCCGGCGTCCCCCGACTCCGACAGACGCCGCTCCGAGCTCCCCGAGTCGCCACCGGAGCAACCCGACAGCGCCGCCTCCGACGGCTCCACCCCCGTGCGGCGACTCGCCTTCGCCACCCGCTCCTCCTTGAGCACAGCACTCCATCTTGCCCCACCTGAGCTCCGGCAGCCTCGAACCCAAGCAGCTCCGCCGCCCAGCTGCACCCTCCGCTCCAAGCTACGCCTTTGCTCAGCCTCCCCTCTGTGTTCGCCGCCGGCCTCCGCCTAGTCGCCGCTGCCCCACGACCACCGTCGCCTCCCGGCCGTGGCTCCACACCGTCGCCCGCCCCCACGTCGAGTCGCTGCCGCCGTCAACCGTTTCCCCCGCTCTCCGCCGCTTGCACGAGGACGTCGAGAAGCGAAGGTGACGCGTTATAACGCGATGGCAAACTTGTGAATACGAATTAATATCGTATTTTCGTTTTTATTAATTAAATAATATGGGCTTAATGGTTTAAAATTAGTAGTAAATAATATAGGGCTCAGAAAAATACAAGACCACCTTCAGAAAATCAGAAATGACATTCTAGACCCAATGGCGCTAGTTTCATCTCAATCCAATGCTTAGTTTTTCCAGAATAAATTTTTAAGCCTATAAGTTAAATCCGTTATTTTCATTTAAAAATCTGTATCTTCTTATTTACACGTAAAATAATATATGATAAAAATATATGTTAGAGTACTCTCCGAGACGGCCATTTTGACAGTTCATTTGCAACTTTCCGATGCAGATTGCATCCAGAATAATTTATTGAATAATTACGTCATTAATTAAAAATTAGTTTTTAAATTGATTTTAAGCTTTTAAAAATTATAAAAATTACTATGAGCTTCCGAAAAATATTTCCTCTTACAGTAAAATTATTTTCCTTATATCTAGGCTATAGAAAAATTTAGAACACTTTTTGACATCGTTTCAATCGATTATAAAATCGAAACGATAAGATTAAATAGGTAGAAGATATGGTAACTTGTAACTAATGTTTTCGTGTATTTGCAGGTACCCATTTTCTTACATCAGCATCTTTAAAAGCTCTAGCTCCAACCTCGTCTTGCTACGACGATCTCGATGGTAAGTCACTCTAATTCTAGTTTTAGAAATCTAGATAGTGTACTCGTATGAACTTAGGACATGTCATCTAGTCTCAGAACAGCTATTGACTTGAACCAATGACTAGAGACCTAACTAACTAGCGAACTATCAATAGTGGAGTGACCAAAGGATTAAATCGAGATAGTAAACTTTCATGAAATTTGATATCATAGTTGTTGGACTTCAAATCATTGCTCGGACTAAATTGAGATAGTAAACTTTTATGAAATTGATATCATAGTTGTTGGACTTCAAATCATTGCTCGGACTAAATTGAGATAGTAAACTTTTATGAAATTTGATATCATAGTTGTTGGACTTCAAATCATTGCTCGAACTAAATTGAGATAGTAAACTTTTATGAAATTTGATATCATAGTTATTGGACTTCAAAGCATTGCTCAGGACTGATATTCTCTGTAGAGGCTTCTGCCTTGACTTTTCAGCAAGTAACTATCATATAAATGTAATTGATGTACTCATTGATGGATGTATTGTTGTACACATTGTTGGATGTACGAAATGATGGGCCTATGAGGCCATACGGACAAGGATATGGATACAGACACGGATACTGATATAAATGTGAAATGTGATACAACATGGGTTATGGGGTAGTCTTGAGCTACGAAGTGTGCGGGAGTGACCGGGTCCACCCTTATTAGTTAAGCTGTACCATCACCCTGTAGGGGATGGTAGGTAGATATTCCACAAGTTTCTACGTGGGATGGGTGCACTTCTGGTTGCATATCGTACACTCGTGCTAAGACTGTTGCACTAGCTGATTGATACAGGGCCCATGAGGCCATATTGATACGAACACTGATATGAACATTGGACTATGATAATACACGGGATACGGGGTAGTCTTGAGCTACGAAGTGTGCGGGAGTGACCGGGTCCACCCTTATTAGTTAAGCTGTACCATCACCCTGCAGTAATGGTAGGTAGATATCTCACGAGTTGCTCCGTGTGATGGGTGCACTTCTGGTTGCATATCGTACACTCGAGCCAAGGCTGATGTACTAGTTTGATTGCTGTATTGTACTCATGGTTGTTTGTATTGTCGGAACACACTATTGGGCCTTCGGGCATTTACGGAGCCCATTTACTAAGAACACTATTGGGCCTTCGGGCATTTACGGAGCACATTTACGGAGCACACTATTGGACCCTTGCGGCATTTAAGACTGATGCACTAGTTTGATTGATGTTGCACTAATTGATAATTAATTGATACCATTGCTTCAGTTACGACTACTACTATTCTACGGACTAAGTCGAGACTACTCGAACGTGATAGAACGGTTTAATAATGAGCGGTCTTGAATTACGACTGAATCAGTGTCTAGGAAGGAATGGGAAGGGGGTTGGTCAACCAATGGACTTGTTCCTGCGGTCTTTGAAGTGACCTGTGCCTTCAAGCCCTGACTGACTGGCTGATTTGGAAGTTAAGTTAGACTTCTTATTATTAGGCCATCCTACACTATTAGATAGTCAAGCGACGCTCATCTTTCCTTAAGTATTACTAGGTCTATCTATTGTATTCCATTACCGATGGGTCAAAATATTGTTAACCTGGCTGTCCTACTAATGTCATCCCATTGCCTGTGGTCGAAATATTGTTGCTACCATATGCCATGTCACAGTTATCACTCTTACACTTACACAGTCACCTTTACGTACAGTTACCAGTACTTTACTTATTCTCTTACATACATGTCTGCCCATACTTTACTTTTTGCACCTGCATGACCATCTTTTGTTTACTATAATCTGTTCCATACTTTGCACTACTTTGTTTCTATTGCTAGAATTGTTGTGACTTACCTACGGTTTCATCTCTGTGGCACCGCAGACGACATACATATGGAGACAGATTCTCTAGAGTTAATAGCGCCAGAATTTGACCATGAATCTGCAGCTTTCAGAATTGTTTCTAGTTATATTTACTTTCCTTCATGTACGATTGTTGGACCATTTTTGTACAATATGGATGTAATAATTGGACACTATTTGGGTATTTTGTACATCTCTGCATCGTGGCTATTTTATTTTCACTGGTTTACTGCAGGACCTGCGCAAATACCAAAAAGTAACGGGCCCGGGAATCGGGTCGTTACAGCTTTGGTGGCCCACGCAGGTCCGCGCTAACTACCTCATGAACAATATAGCAAGATTAGGATGTACAGTATAAAATACTCAAATAGAACTCTCGAGTACAGGATGTCTCGAGTGTTCACCCGTATTGGATATACGGGTGAAGCGTTCTTATTATCATCTTCATTAGGACTTCCTTGATTCCCATCACTCTTCCTTTAACTTGATGACCTTTCGATTGACCTTGAAAACTCGCTACATCTATTTTAAGGAGGGTAGCTCGACAACAGAAGTAAATTGAAGGACACTCAGAAGTATTGGAGGATGATGCTAAAGGATTTGAGACGAGCCAAACTCGACGTGCAAGTATAGGTTGTTACGTCTTCTTGAGATCGTATTTCTATTCTAACCCCCTACTTTCAATCTTGTGCCCGATTTTCCATAGGTTTGAATTCCTTTCCCACCTACCACCTGCCCCTCATTATTGCTTTTTGTCCTCATCCTCACCTCGAGCCCCGTTCATGCCTAACCCTACCCACCTTACCGACGACTTTCGGTGCCCTCTTTTTCTTTAAAAGACCACCTCTTCTTCCTCACCAAGCCACCCCGATGTTTCCCCTACGCCGTATCGACTTCCACTCCTCTTCCCGGCCTCTTCCCTAAGCGAACTCGACCCATCTCGCCTCAAGCTCCTCCGACCTCACCCGAAGCTCCACCACCCCACCCTACTCCAGTGACACCCGCCACGTCAAGCAGTCACAGCCACCGTAAAACGACAACCACCGATGGCCCTCCGACGATATGTTTTGGGATTTTTGGCCTTGGCGACGACCCTCGCCACCACCTTCGCTACCGCCGTGTGGCTGAGATCTTGGGAAGCCATGATCCTTAGGCTTCTCTTGAGCTCTCTGCCCTGGGTCTCACCCAGATTGATGTCCCGTTTAGGCTTCCTCTTACGACTACTCCTTTTGGTTTGCGAAAAAGTGTGTTTTTGGTTGTTTATTTGTTGGGTAATGTTGGGTGTTGCGAATGTCAAGTATTGGTCTACGGAAGGAGTGATGGCGATGCTTATTGGCATGATATTGGCCTTGGGAGTTGAAGTTGGATGTAGGCCTTGTGCTTGGCTCTGGATGAGAGCTTGGATCTTGCCTTATTGTGGGATATTATGGAGATTGATGGAAGGAATACTAGAAGTGAGTACTGATTTTGGGTGTTGGCCCTGTACTTATCTTTGGGCGTTGATCTGGACGATAGCATGTGGTTGGGCATTATGGAAAGTGATGTTGTTGGTACCCATGGATTAATCGTTACATAAACAACATCTGTGGCTAGATCCAGTTAGTCCCCAGTAGCACGAATAAACTTTATGGTCTTCCGGTTTATGCGGTTTAAATAGCTTGCTACTGGCTTATCACCTCAGGTTCCAAACAGATGTTGTCATCATAATAGCCCTCATTTTCATGTGATAATTTTCGACTACCTGAGAAGTCAGAGTAACTATTGTAATGATACTGGTCTCAGGAGTAGTTACGGAAGCTATGGTGATGTCAATAGTATGTATTCATATGTAACATCTCTTGCTTTCTAGATGCTGTGATGTCACATTATATTTCATGTTATTTACAACCTGATTTACTAGATTACTATCTTTTCTATCATTTATTTGCTTGAGCTTCTTCATAACATCAATTATATATTTCAAAAAGATTTTTAAATTCCGAGGACGGAATTATTTTAAGGAGGGTAGGATGTAACGGCCTGTTTTCATCAAGACAAACTATTTACGTATTTAACCAATTTTTTTTCAAATTTTAAACTATTTTATAATGGTTTGTCAGGAGTTTTACCGATTTCAAAAATTTCTTATAAAAATATTTTGAAGTACCAGACTAGGTATGGAGTATTTTAGTAAGATCGGATTTCATCAAATACTCAAAACATTTCTGATAAAATTCATTTTCAGTTTTTACCGTTTTGACTTAATGAATTTATTTTCTATACAAACATCATCAAAACGATTTCAAACTTTTACAGTAACATTCAATGATCATTTAGGGCTTCCCACATTAATTTCGTAATTTTCTAAAGTCAAATCAATAGAGAACCCACGAACCCGCTTCCTAAATGTTTTGGCCAAAAACTAGTATTTCCGTAGCTTAAACCCTGTAACGGACTTCGTATTCACGATCCTCGCGACGATACGATCTCGTGGGTATGTTTTCGTAATTTTTCGGACACGTTTACTAGTAGGGGCAAAATCGTAATTTCGTTACAAATTTAGCTAATTACCGTCACTAATTACCCTACCTAACTACTAATTACCTTAACTATTAGATTAACCTAACCATAACTAAAACGTGTTAGGGGACACGTTTAGACATTTCTAAATTTAGTCTAAAGTTCTACCTAATCTTATTAATTACCCACCCAACGTATTAATTACAATTGACTAAAATGCTAATTAGTTATCTATAAATACCCTAATATCCTCTAACCATCGCTCAGCCCGGACCCGTAACCCTAAACCCACACCCGCAATCTCTCACCCACGTCTCTCCAACTCATGCACGCATGCACAGGCTCACCCCGCCCTCTCACTCTCGCTCTCAGCCACTCTCTCTCTCCGAGCCCCGAGCTCGAAGCTCCGACCACCGTGACTTCGTCTCCACCCCGTTCGATCGTCGCCATCCCCGCCCTTCGGTGCCTCCGACCAAACCCTCACGACGGCGCCTTCCGCCCACGAGAACCCCCGAGCACCGCTGTTTGGAACCCGACCACCCACAGCGCCGATGCCCATGCCGCTCGTGTCGCCGACGACCCCATTGCAGCAACCCACGGTCACCGGAGCTCGACCGGAGCGTCGTTCACTCCGCTGCCATCTCCGGCGTCCCCCGACTCCGACAGACGCCGCTCCGAGTTCCCCGAGTCGCCACCGGAGCAACCCGACAGTGCCGCCTCCGACGGCTCCACCCCCGTGCGACGACTCGCCTTCGCCACCCGCTCCTCCTTGAGCACAGCGCTCCATCTTGCCCCACCTGAGCTCCGGCAGCCTCGAACCCAAGCAGCTCCGCCGCCCAGCTACACCCTCCGCTCCAAGCTCCGCCTTTGCTCAGCCTCCCCTCTGTGTTCGCCGCCGGCCTCCGCCTAGTCGTCACTGCCCCACGACCGTCGTCGCCTCCCGGCCGTGGCTCCACACCGTCGCCCGCACCCACGTCGAGTCGCCGCCGCCGTCAACCGTTTCCCCCGCTCTCCGCCGCTTGCACGAGGACGTCGAGAAGCGAAGGTGACGCGTTATAACGCGATGGCAAACTTGTGAATACGAATTAATATCGTATTTTTGTTTTTATTAATTAAATAATATGGGCTTAATGGTTTAAAATTAGTAGTAAATAATATATGGGTCAGAAAAATACAAGACCACCTTCAGAAAATCAGAAATGACATTCTAGACCCAATGGCGCTAGTTTCATCTCAATCCAATGCTTAGTTTTTCCAGAATAAATTTTTAAGCCTATAAGTTAAATCCGTTATTTTCATTTAAAAATCAGTATCTTCTTATTTACACGTAAAATAATATATGATAAAAATATATGTTAGAGTACTCTCCGAGATGGCCATTTTGACAGTTCATTTGCAACTTTCCGATGCAGATTGCATCCAGAATAATTTATTGAATAATTACGTCATTAATTAAAAATTAGTTTTTAAATTGATTTTAAGCTTTTAAAAATTATAAAAATTACTATGAGCTTCCGAAAAATATTTCCTCTTACAGTAAAATTATTTTCATTATATCTAGGCTATAGAAAAATTTAGAACACTTTTTGACATCGTTTCAATCGATTATAAAATCGAAACGATAAGATTAAATAGGTAGAAAATAGGGTAACTCGTAACTAATGTTTTCTTGTATTTGCAGGTACCCATTTTCTTACATCAGCATCTTTAAAAGCTCTAGCTCCAACCTCGTCTTGCTACGACGATCTCGATGGTAAGTCACTCTAATTCTAGTTTTAGAAATCTGGATAGTGTACTCGTATGAACTTAGGACATGTCATCTAGTCTCAGAACAGCTATTGACTTGAACCAATGACTAGAGACCTAACTAACTAGCGAACTATCAATAGTGGAGTGACCAAAGGATTAAATTGAGATAGTAAACTTTCATGAAATTTGATATCATAGTTGTTGGACTTCAAATCATTACTCGGACTAAATTGAGATAGTAAACTTTTATGAAATTGATATCATAGTTGTTGGACTTCAAATCATTGCTCGGACTAAATTGAGATAGTAAACTTTTATGAAATTTGATATCATAGTTGTTGGACTTCAAATCATTGCTCGGACTAAATTGAGATAGTAAACTTTTATGAAATTTGATATCATAGTTGTTGGACTTCAAAGCATTGCTCAGGACTGATATTCTCTGTTGAGGCTTCTACCTTGACTTTTCAGCAAGTAACTATCATACAAATGTAATTGATGTACTCATTGATGGATGTATTGTTGTACACATTGTTGGATGTACGAAATGATGGGCCTATGAGGCCATACGGACAAGGATATGGATACAGACACGGATACTGATATAAATGTGAAATGTGATACAACATGGGTTATGGGGTAGTCTTGAGCTACGAAGTGTGCGGGAGTGACCGGGTCCACCCTTATTAGTTAAGTTGTACCATCACCCTGTAGGGGATGGTAGGTAGATATTCCACAAGTTGCTACGTGGGATGGGTGCACTTCTGGTTGCATATCGTACACTCGAGCTAAGACTGTTGCACTAGCTGATTGATACAGGGCCCATGAGGCCATATTGATACGAACACTGATATGAACATTGGACTATGATAATACACGGGATACGAGGTAGTCTTGAGCTACGAAGTGTGCGGGAGTGACCGGGTCCACCCTTATTAGTTAAGCTGTACCATCACCCTGCAGGAATGGTAGGTAGATATCTCACGAGTTGCTCTGTGGGATGGGTGCACTTCTGGTTGCATATCGTACACTCGAGCCAAGGCTGATGTACTAGTTTGATTATTGTATTGTACTCATGGTTGTTTGTATTGTCAGAACACACTATTGGGCCTTCGGGCATTTACGGAACCCATTTACTGAGAACACTATTGGGCCTTCGGGCATTTACGGAGCACATTTACGGAGCACACTATTGGACCCTTGCGGCATTTAAGACTGATGCACTAGTTTGATTGATGTTGCACTAATTGATAATTAATTGATACCATTGCTTCAGTCACGACTACTACTATTCTACGGACTAAGTCGAGACTACTCGAACGTGATAGAACGGTTTAATAATGAGCGGTCTTGAATTACGACTGAATCAGTGTCTAGGAAGGAATGGAAAGGGGTTGATCAACCAATGGACTTGTTCATGTGGTCTTTGAAGTGACCTGTGCCTTCAAGCCCTGACTGACTGGCTGATTTGGAAGTTAAGTTAGACTTCTTATTATTAGGCCATCCTACACTATTAGATAGTCAAGCGACGCTCATCTTTCCTTAAGTATTACTAGGTCTATCTATTGTATTCCATTACCGATGGGTCAAAATATTGTTAACCTGACTGTCCTACTACTGTCATCCCATTGCCTGTGGTCGAAATATTGTTGCTACCATATGCCATGTCACAGTTATCACTCTTACACTTACACAGTCACCTTTACGTACAGTTACCAGTACTTTACTTATTCTCTTACATACATGTCTGCCCATACTTTACTTTTTGCACCTGCATGACCATCTTTTGTTTACTATAATCTGTTCCATACTTTTGCACTACTTTGTTTCTATTGCTAGAATTGGTGTGACTTACCTACGGTTTCATCTCTGTGGCACCGCAGACGACGTACATATGGAGACATATGCTCTAGAGTTAATAGCGCCAGAATTTGACCATGAGTCTGCAGCTTTCAGAATTGTTTCTAGTTATATTTACTTTCCTTCATGTACGATTGTTGGACCATTTTTGTACAATATGGATGTAATAATTGGACACTATTTGGGTATTTTGTACATCTCTGCATCGTGGCTATTTTGTTTTCACTGGTTAACTGCAGGACCTGCGCAAATACCAAAAAGTAACGGGCCCGGGAATCGGGTCGTTATAATTAGCCCATGGATCTTAGGATTTAGATGTAAAGTTAGGATTTATAGGTTGCGTTGGTATAAAAGGGACGTATTTTGGTCGATCTAGAAAAGTTTGTAGGAGATCTCGTACTGATATCGTGCCCACGGTCGGTGGAATCGATTGGCTTAAAGAGTATCCTATAAAATTAATTAGAGAGTTAGTTGATTCAATTAGGGCTCGTGACCATGTCCGGCTCTTGTCTTGATGGGATCCACCGACGAACTATATTACTAATTGACGGCTACCGTCATTGCGTCAATGAGAGCCATCAAAATACATCGAAACTCTAACCACGAGAGTGGCGTGAGTTGAGATCATTCTGATCACGAGAGTGGCATGAACATTGCCGGTTCTTAATGCACGGATCCTTTACGCATGTTGCGAGAGCGGGGTTAATGCGATACGTTAGATTCATGGCGCTTAGAGCCATGAATTGCACATCTTAGATGCGACAATCCCTAATAAAGCCAATGCAACGTAAGAGTCTTAACCTAGCATCGACATCCGACGATCCTAGTGGCGAGTCCTAAAGCCCTAGTCTTTATTAATTGATCACAATCCCAAACAAACAATCTGTTGAAACCGACTGCTACCTAAATTCCGAGATTTGGAAATAGCCCGAGATAATAACATCGATATCCTCATCGTGGGATCGATAATCTTTTATACTATTACTTGACATCGTACGCTTGCATAAAGTGTCGGAAATTCGCATTTGGAATACATCTAGCCCTTGGCATTCGTGCCATTGCTAGGCGGCTTCTAGGTGTAGGTTTCGGGAGCATCATGTAACTTGCATTTTTTGGGTTTCATCCCACTTTGCAAGCCAGTCGACGGATGATAAGATTTCAGTCGCCTGTCAATTTACAAGTGCTTGTGTTTTGGTCTTCTATCGTCTGAAGGCGCTAGTGCAAAAGTTGCATTTTCTTTGCTCCATTTCCATCCTAAGTGACAGTCGCCTGCTGAAGAATATATAGGTGCTTGCTCATTTACAGGCGCCTGTGTAGTTTTCTACAGACGCCTGTCTTGGCTCAGATTATAGCTGTTGGAATTTTTATAGCCGTTGACCAGTCGAATGTCAGATGTTCATCAGTCGACTGTTTGTGCCGTAAACTGCCAAAATCCAGCCGTTGCAGATTTCTTCTCTTTAGATTTTTGGTTGGTTTTATGGGATCTTCTTGTCTTCATATATATATGAGATGGCTTAGTTCATTTAGAACTCTTGGAAATCATTAGGAATACATTGAAGATCAATTCATCTCTTTCTTAAGCCACTCCATCATTCCCTTCATAGAGCTTCAATCTTGTGTTATAGCATCTAAGGTCTAAGGAATTTCTCCAAGGAATTTCAATCTCATTCCTTTTCTTGGAGAACATCTTTCTTCTCTTCATTTCATACACTCAAGTGAGAAGTATTAGGATTCATTCCTAGAATAAAGAAAGATCATCAAGTGCAATCAAAGCCTCTTCTCAAGCACTTGAGTTTCACTTGCATGACTTCTTCTTCACATTGGTAAGATCATATCAAGGCATAGATAAGTGTTGTTTTGTTTCGTGTCTTGAAACCCTAACTTTCTTTGTGAAAGTTAGTTTTACTCTCGTTGTGGGAGTTAATCTCTTTGTGGGAGTTTGGTGTCCTAGTGTAGGACTAACCCTAATTCTCTGTGTGGGAGTTAGTAATTCTCTGTGTGGGAATTTGACCCTTGTGTAAGGTTAGTTGGGTTCTTGTGTATGACAAAATCCTCTGTGTGAGGTATCTCTGTGTGAGATTGTATTCACTTTTTTTGTGGGAATTATAATGGATATTAGTGTGGTTGGACATACCCAAGTTTGGGAAACTAGGGTAAAATCCTTGTGTTTGCGATTGTTGTTTAGCATACGTTTTAATTTCCGCTGCTTATTGTGCTTTAATTTCAGTAACATTTAATTAAGCACTTTGCTTGCCTTTACACTATTCAGCCTCCCTTAGTGTAGTGTGTAGCCCCGCAGAGTCCTAACAGTTTTACCCTAACTTTCTTTGTGAGAGTTAGTTGCTTTCTTTGTGAGAGTTAGTTGATTTTTTAGTAAGAGTTTGTTTCTCTCTTTGTGAGAGTTTGGAACTTTCTTTGTGAGAGTCCATATCTCTTTGTGAGATTGTATTCACTACTTTGTGTAAAATCATAGTGAATATTTATTGTGGCTGGATGTACCCAAATTGAGGAATCATGGTAAAATATGGGTGTTAGCGTTTGCTTGATTATGTTGTTTAAATTCTTCTTGCACTTATAATTCCGCAATTGCAAGTTTAATTTTTTTATTACACGATTATTGTTATTACTCTATTCATCCCCTAGAGTGTTTGTTGTTATTATTGCAAGGAATAGACGGTCCTTACAATACTTTCTCATGGTCAGGTACTCCTACACCAGTAGTTTCTCCACTTAAACTCTACATTTACTCTATAGCTCAGCTCGATAACTATCGGTTGGTCTCCCAACATATCGGTCATGGTTACCACGAGCCTTCTTGAGTCAAAATCTGAGTTAAGCATCGGATGGGATTAGGTCGGACCGACCTTCCCTAACAAGCTCTTCGTGTTGTAGGAAGCTGAAGGTTGCCCAGAGATAGCTCGGACTTGGCGAAAATAGCTCGGACCTGGATCCAACATCTCAGATTGAAGTCCATTCAGCCCGAGGTCAGCTTGTCCAGTCTCCAACCAACCAGTTGCCAGTAGCTCGGACTAAGGTCTATTCAGCCCGAGTCAACTCGCCTAGTCGCCAACCACCTGCAAGTAGGTCAGACTGTGGTTCATTCAGCCTGAGGTTAGCTCGCCCAGCATCCAGTCAGCTGCCAGTAACTCGGATATAGGTTTATTTAACCCGGGGTTGGCTCGCCCAGCATCCAGTCAGCTGCCAGTAACTCGGATAAAGGTTTATTCAACCCGGGGTTGGCTCGCCCAACATCCAATCAGCTGTCAACGTCATCCTACGCCAGCTACAGCAACCCCACCATCATCCAACAATATCAAGGGTAAGAAAACATCCGTAAACAAGCACCATAGACGCCATCCTTGAACCTTGGTCATTACCGTCGCCGCCACCACCACCATCAAATTTTTGCTACCATCATCCTCGGACCCCCATCGCCATCTTCGCCATCGTCGTAGAACTAATATCACCGCCATTGTCAGACCATCACTACCGCCATCGCAACAGTTGGACCAACGTTGCTACCATCAAACCGTCGCTATCATCATTATTGTTAAACCTCGTGGCCGCCACCACCACCATCGGACTGCCACCATTGACGGACATGATCACCATTGCCATCATCTAACAACAATTGTTGTCAAGTTCGTCGAACCACTGTCGTCGCCATAGCTACCATCGACCTATTGCCATTGTCATCGAACCAATATTGATGTTGTAGCCGTCTTCGTTGGACTACAGTCGTCGCAACTACCACCATCAAACAATCATGCAGTCACCTTATTTGCTTATTTCTAGGAATCATTTAGATGCACCAAACAAGGCGGTAATAGATGATGGAAATTGAATTCCACCCCCAAGTAATTTTGATGATGAGCACACCAAATGAATGCTTAGTGTACTAACTACACTACACTTAAAAGATGTGCAGATTTCGAGAAGCTCTACTTATACTCAAAAGAAGCACGCATCAACACTCCACAACAAAGACGAACATGGCTAAACTCAAGTGATGAAGCTCAAGCTCAAACAGAACAAGAAGCTCAAAGAGAAGCTCACCTTCACTTCATCAAGTTGACTAAACTTCCGAAGACATGTTCAGAGTCTAGTGTGAGTGTGTCGTGTCTTTTAGGGTATTTGTCAAAGCCATATCAAATAGATAACACACACACAAATGATTTCGAAACAATTTTTAACTATCTTCAAAAATAGTTTTCAAGAGCTTTTCTAGTCACTTCATAACTCTCGTAGTGAAACTCCACGCACCCTGGAGCTAACTACCCTTTTGACTAGAACAAACAGGAAAAACTCCTCTGGGAGTCGACTACCAAAAGTAGGGAGTCGACTACCTCTCAGGGATGAAAATTTCCTAGATCCCTCTGGGAGTCGACTACCTATATGAGGGAGTCGACTACCTGCTGGAAATTTTAAGACGTTTTGAATTTGAATTTTAAAATCTTTTGAGCAATTTACTCCGAAATTTTTGGGACAAAAGTCAACCGAAATTTGAAATTCAAATCTCAGTTTTTCCCTATAAATAGAGCTAAATTCTTTTGTGAAAACACAACAACATTGAAATCAAAATTCGTGAAAGCTCTCGTGAATCAAAGCTCTCTAATTTTCTCTCTAGCCAGTTTAATTTCAGTTTTGATCTTGCAATATTTTCTCAATTCTTTTTGAAGATCATATTATTATTTTTATTGGCTAAATTGTTTTTCAAAATCCTTTCTATTATTTCTCTCTAATTTTATTTGAAGGATTTTTGAAAAAGCTCTATATCACAAAGAACTTATCTCGTATCTTTGTGTGATCTAGACTATCATTCTATTAAGCCACTACACAAATTGTCTATCTTTTGATTGGCTATAGAATCGGGTGTATTTACCAATCTCTATCACTTATTGTATAGTATTGGACAAATCTCTTATTGTGTTGATTGTTGGAACACTAGACAAGTCTAGTTGTTGCCAGTTGGAAAGTCCTCGGTTTGTAAGGCAAGGGTAAAACCCTAGACAAGTCTAGGTGTTGTGATCGGAAATCCTGGTCAAGGCTAGGTCGTTGGAAATCCTAACGAGTGAAGTTAGGTGCTTGTATTTGCCAAGGCAGATAGTGGAAATCTCGTACCGGATTGGTCGGGGACTGGACGTACCCGGGTTGCGGGGAACCAGGATAAAATCCTTTTGTTTGCGATTGTTGATCTGTGTTTGATTATCTTTACATTTATATCTTCTATCTACAGCAAAGATAAATTTTATCTCTATATGCTGAAATTCATACTTGTAATCTTATTTGTTCTAACATATTCTCTGGGAGTCGACTACTGCTCATAAGGAGTCGACTACCTGCTGTGAAATTTCGCTGTGCACTTTAAAACTATATTGTTGATTAAGAACCCAGCGTAGATCACTCTACTTGGTTTTTTAGGCAACGTTAGAAGGATTTTATTTGTGTTAATATCATTGAGCGAAAAAGTTTTATTATTTGATCAACACTATTCAAACCCCCCTTTTAGTGTTGCTTGCCATCCACAGGATCCAACACTTGGTATCAGAGCAAGGCTATAATAGTGATGGCATCAACATCTTATCACTCCGAAGGACTGAACACTATGCGACCACCTCTATTCAACGGAACCAACTACGCCAGCTGGAAGATCCGAATGAAGACTCACCTAGAGTCATTGGACATTGAAGCCTGGACTGTCACCAAAGTCCCGTACATTGCACCCACCGACATTGAGTTTGGAAAATGGTCTATCGACGACAAGAAGAGAGCGAATCTCAATGCAAAAGCAATGAATGCCTTGTTTTGCGCTGTTACAGGAAATGAGTTCAATCGAGTCTCTCAATGTGAGACAGCACATCAAATTTGGCATACTCTTCAGGTAAGTCACGAAGGTACAGAAAAGGTAAAAGAATCCCGTATAAATGTATTACATTCAAAATTCGAAACTTTTAAAATGGAAGAAGGAGAGAGTATCACTGATGTGAATACTCGTTTTACTAACATTACAAATGAGCTTGCAGGACTAGGAAAGAAAATTTCTGAGTATGAACAGGTAATGAAGATACTAAGATCCCTCCGACCCGAATGGAAGGGAAAGACTACGGCCATTCGAGAAGCTCATAATGTAAAGGACCTCACCATCGAAGAACTGATGGGAAATCTCATGGCATATGAGATCGAGCTTGAAGAAGACAAGAAAATCGAAGAAAAACCAAAGAATAAAAATCTTGCATTCAAAGCTCAAGAAGAAGATTCCGACTACACGGACAAAGAAGATCACATCGCGTTCATCTCAAAGAACTTTAAAGAGTTTATCACAAGTAAGTATGGAAAACGATCTTTTAGACCCACTAACGGTATTATTTGTTTTGGTTGCAATAAACCAGGGCATGTCAAGAGAGATTGTCCATTGGAAAGAAACAACCGTGATTCCAGAGATCGTGGGAAGAACAAAGAGAATAATGAAAGACGAACCAATACAAGAAACAAGTTTCGACGACCAAAGAAAGAAGCTTATGCAGCCTTCGACCAGAGCGACGATTCTTCATCCGACGAATCATCAGAAGAAGATACTGATGAAAGAAGAGAGACGGCACACATGTGCTTCATGGCATCTACATCCTCCAAGGTAAGCTCGCATCATGATTCATCTAGCGACAATGAGTCATCGTCAAGCGATGATGAAGACTTGGACTATAGGGGAGCATATAAGGAGCTATGCAAGATGCATGAAAAGCTCATTAAAGAACATAGAAAAACACTTAGAATTGCTAAAAGAGAGACTAAGGAAAAAGAAGAAGTCATTAAAGAAAATAGTCTTCTTAAAGAGAAAAATGATCTTCTACAAAAAGATATTTTGATAGTAAATGAAAAGGTTGAAAGTCTGAATAATCTTCTCGTATCCGTCAAAGATAAATACGACGCTACAATGAAAATTATTGAGAATTTCAATAAAGGAAAAGGGAAGCTAGATAATATTAGAGATAATCAAAAAGCTTCATCTAGCAAAACCGGACTTGGCTATGATTCACATCATACCAAGAAACGGGTTAAGCACACTAGGATGCATCATGCTAACGATATGTTTTAAGCATCTGGGTACCAAAGAGATTATCTGATCAGCAAAAAGAAAGGTACGCTACTAACTTTGTTCAACAGATTCATTTTAACAAAAATTATAAATATATTGTTCATGAAGGAACTAAACCGTATTGGGTTTGGCTTCCTAAAAACTAACTCCTCGAACTCAAAACCAAAGAGTACCATAAACGCTTATTTTTCAGGTGCTCTAAAAAGGAGGAAAACAATGAAGAAAATTCAGGGAGTCAAAACGGCTGAATCGGAACAAATGCCTTTATTTATTTTTTATATATTTATATATAATTATTTAAATGGGTTGAAATAAGTTAATTTGTATGTATGATTATGTTTTAGTGCTAAAAATATTTCTTGTTAAAAGAGCACGCTCAACCTGGACCAAACTTTTTCCGGGATGAGAAAACGACTCAACCCAGCAGGGAGTCGACTACCTACAGGAGGGAGTCGACTACCAGTGCGTAAATTTCTGGGTTGCTCTTTTTTTTGACTAACTCCTATTGGGTTCTATTGAGTGGATGGGTCAAGATCCGTTAAGACAACTTACCCACTAAGCCTAAAACTCATCCTAGCCACCCAAATCTAGATCTAATGGCTCTCCCTTCTATCCATCTCTTCATTTCATCAAACAAAACCCCAAGAAAACCTTAGAGGTAGCCGACTACCTCCTTTTCCCCTCTTCTCTCTTGAGTTTTCATCTTGGAGCTTGGACTTTTGGAGCAAATTTTTTATCTTCCTTCAAATTTACTCAATGTAAAAAAATTTTCCTACCATGAACTTTAGTATTTCACCTCTCTTGGTTATCTAGTAGTGTAAAAATATATTTTTTTTGTTGTTTTACTCTATCTAGATGCCTTTCAAAGGAGCTTTCTCTAAGAAGAGAAAAACTGCTACTGCTGATGTTGATTCTGAGAAAGAAATCATCCTACCCTATCTCTTCAAATCAACTACCTATGAACATTTTGTTAAAGTTTCTAAGAAACCAATCTTGCATGAAAGATTTGTCAAACTTAATGATGTCATCAACTACGGTATTGACAGTCTGCTAGATTTCCAAAACATAGCAAATTTGTTCTCCTCTGAAAATGTGTATCTATGTTATCCTAGGCTTGTTCATCTCTTTTATGCAAACATGGATTATGATCTCGTGAAAAGTCGTTTCAAACTAAGGTTCTGGATACCAAACTTGCAATAACTGTCAAATCCCTAGGTGAAGCCCTAGGAATCCCATACTCCGGTATGATCCTTGACAAAATTGAGATGACTGACGAGAATATCCTAGAGAGAATGTATCTGCCCGGTAAACACTTTCAA
This sequence comes from Scilla litardierei, assembly GCA_030789695.1. NCBI lineage: Eukaryota > Viridiplantae > Streptophyta > Magnoliopsida > Asparagales > Asparagaceae > Scilla > Scilla litardierei. The sequence goes on along the minus strand of CM061141.1, from coordinate 266,561,823 downwards.
ACCAAACTCCCTTGTAGCCATCTTCGCTATCTGGCAAGAATCTTGGCTAATATTTTATCGTATAACATAACTCAAAAGTCTGGGAGTCATGCTATTCTGTCTGAAAAACAAGCAAAATGCATCTATGCCATCCTAGGTAACATTCGTGTGAATTGGGCCAAAGTCATCATGGATTCCATCCTACTTTCAGCTTCATCTGACAGACCTTCCTCCACTCTTTCTCATGGGCATTATCTGACCATTCTATTCATTAGCTTTAACGTGCCATTGGATCATGAAACAACCATTCTAGAACCTGCCCGTGTCTTTGATGTTCATGCTCTTGGGAGAATGAATCTCCATCATGACCTTGATGAGAATGTCCCTGAAGAGCAAATCGCTACCGAAGGAGGATCATCATCCTCAAGGCGAGGTAAGAAGGTTGTCATTTCAGATTCTGATGAAGAAAGTGAAGAAGAAGAAAAAGGAAGCGGCGAAGAAGAAGAAGAAGTTCCAGCTTACATCCTTGAACTTCAGGAGATGCTCCTGAAGAAGATTGGAAAATTGAAGATCTCACAAGAAAAAGGATTTGAAGATCTCAATCAAAAGGTGGACGACCTCAAGAAGATCGTCGTGAAAAGCAACAAGATGACTGAGGAGACGCTTGTTATGATCCTTGAAGAGATCAAGGAACTGAAGAAGAACAGCGGTCATCCTTAGTTTCATGAACTTCTCTTTCAAAACAATGGTTCTCTTTTTTAAAAACAATGATTCTCTAAACTATGGTTTGCAATAACTCTTATTGTGTGATGCTAGTTATCTACTATGCAATACTTAGTTGTTCCTATGAACTAACATCTCCCTTGCAGGCATATGGAATTGAATTCCTCTTATTTATGCTCTGTAGAAATTACTTTTGTTTTTTTTTGTTGATGACAAGGGGGAGAAAAATATATGAAAATATGAAATACAAAAATATGAATTGTAGCTTCGATGCAGGGGGAGAACCGCATCAAAGCAGTGGGAGTAAGTATACTTGAAATATTATTCATTTTCAATCTTACTTCATTTTTTTCCATTTGGGTGTCATCATTAAAAAGGGGGAGAGTGATGGAAATTGAATTCCAGCCCAAGTAATTTTGATGATTAGCACACCAAATGAATGCTTAGTGTACTAACTACACTACACTTAAAAGATGTGCAGATTTCGAGAAGCTCTACTTATACTCAAAAGAAGCACGCATCAACACTCCACAACAAAGACGAACATGGCTAAACTCAAGTGATGAAGCTTAAGCTCAAACAGAACAAGAAGCTCAAAGAGAATCTCACCTTCACTTCATCAAGTTGACTAAACTTCCGAAGACATGTTCAGAGTCTAGTGTGAGTGTGTCGTGTCTTTTAGGGTATTTGTCAAAGCCATATCAAATAGATAACACACACACACACAAATGATTTCGAAACAATTTTTAACTATCTTCAAAAATAGTTTTCAAGAGCTTTTCTAGTCACTTCATAACTCTCGTAGTGAAACTCCACGCACCCTGGAGCTAACTACCCTTTTGACTAGAACAAACAGGAAAAACTCCTCTGGGAGTCGACTACCAAAAGTAGGGAGTCGACTACCTCTCAGGGATGAAAATTTCCTAGATCCCTCTGGGAGTCGACTACCTATATGAGGGAGTCGACTACCTGCTGGAAATTTTAAGACGTTTTGAATTTGAATTTTAAAATCTTTTGAGCAATTTACTCCGAAATTTTTGGGACAAAAGTCAACCGAAATTTGAAATTCAAATCTCAGTTTTTCCCTATAAATAGAGCTAAATTCTTTTGTGAAAACACAACAACATTGAAATCAAAATTCGTGAAAGCTCTCGTGAATCAAAGCTCTCTAATTTTCTCTCTAGCCAGTTTAATTTCAGTTTTGATCTTGCAATATTTTCTCAATTCTTTTTGAAGATCATATTATTATTTTTATTGGCTAAATTGTTTTTCAAAATCCTTTCTATTATTTCTCTCTAATTTTATTTGAAGGATTTTTGAAAAAGCTTTAGATCACAAAGAACTTATCTCGTATCTTTGTGTGATCTATACTATCATTCTATTAAGCCACTACACAAATTGTCTATCTTTTGATTGGCTATAGAATCGGGTGTATTTACCAATCTCTATCACTTATTGTATAGTATTGGACAAATCTCTTATTGTGTTGATTGTTGGAACACTAGACAAGTCTAGTTGTTGCCAGTTGGAAAGTCCTCGGTTTGTGAGGTAAGGGTAAAACCCTAGACAAGTCTAGGTGTTGTGATCGGAAATCCTGGTCAAGGCTAGGTCGTTAGAAATCCTAACGAGTGAAGTTAGGTGCTTGTATTTGCCAAGGCAGATAGTGGAAATCTCGTACCGGATTGGTTGGGGACTGGACGTACCCGGGTTGCGGGGAACCAGGATAAAATCCTTTTGTTTGCGATTGTTGATCTGTGTTTGATTATCTTTACATTTATATCTTCTATCTACAGCAAAGATAAATTTTATCTCTATACGCTGAAATTCATACTTGTAATCTTATTTGTTCTAACATATTCTCTGGGAGTCGACTACTGCTCATAAGGAGTCGACTACCTGCTGTGAAATTTCGCTGTGCACTTTAAAACTATATTGTTGATTAAGAACCAAGCGTAAATCACTCTACTTGGTTTCTTAGGCAACGTTAGAAGGATTTTATTTGTGTTAATATCATTGAGCGAAAAAGTTTTATTATTTGATCAACACTATTCAACCCCCCTTCTAGTGTTGCTTGCCATCCACAGGATCCAACAATAGATTCCTAAAAATTCTTTTAAATATATCAAACAAGATATTATAATATTCTATAATATTCTAAGTAACCTATCCAATCTTCATATCCATTAGGGGCTTATTTCCGGCATGGACATCATAAACATGAGTGCTGCTTGTCACATTACACAGTTTGCTAAACATATTACACTTATTTACAACTTTTTTAGATCCTTCAGAAAGTTGGCTGCGCGCATGGGGACCCACACAGCGGGGATTCAACCCTGCCGACCCCACTGGGAAGTAGGGGAAAATGCCACAAACTGCAGTCATTTGGTACTTATTTACACCTTTGCCATTCATTTTGGTAAACTCGTAAAGGATAATGGCAAGCTTGTAAATAAAGTAATAATGCAAATTGTGCAATGTGACTAGCAGCACTCCTTAAACATAGGCGTTAATAGACAGTAAACATGAAACCGCATTCACAATCAACTCTTCATCGCATCCAATAAACTAGAGTCAAAGTTGCGTTCAATGTCATATTTTTGCTTTAATAGTCAGAAATAAGTTCAGGCATGACAAATTAAAAAAAAGGGTAAATTGCAGAAAAATTCCTTTACGTTTGGACCATTTTCAAGTAAATACCCTGACGTTTATTTTCATCAAAATATATGCCCAAACGTTTTCCGACTCTTTTAAGTTGATACCCTTTTTCAACTTTCTGTCCAAAAGACAGAAATTTGGACAAATTTACCATTGAATGTTCCTTTTATAAGTTAATACTCTCACGCTTAGACCTTTTATAAGTTAATACCCTGAATTGGGTGTGTGTCCATTGGGGTGGGTGGGTGCATGGGTGTGGGGTGTGTGTGCATTGGGGTGGGTTTATGCATGTGTTTGTGTGTGGGTGTGTGCGTGCATGGGGTGTGGGTGTGGACATGGGTGTGTGTTCATGGGGTGGGTGTGTGCATTGGGTGTGTATGCATGTGGTGGGTGGGTGTGTGCATTGGGTGTGTGTGTGTGTGCATGGGTGTGTAGGTGTGTGCGTTGGGGTGGTTTCGTGCATTGGGGTGGGTGTGGGCATGGGGTGGGTGTGTGTATTGGGTGGGCGTGTGCATTGGGGGTGGATTAGTGCATGTGTGATCGTCTACCTTATAGTGCCCGATTGTGCCAATACTTCAACAGGTCACACACGCCCATACACCCACCCACCCCAAGCACACACACCCCATGCACACAACCCACCCATGCACGCACGCCCACCCCATGCACACAACCCACACACCCACGCACACATGCCCACCCCACACAACCCCACCCCCAACCCAGGCACACACTCACCCTAAGCACACACCCCATATGCGCACAAACCCCATGCACACAACCCACCAACCCACGCTGACATACCCACCCCACACACACACACACCCAATGCCCACACCCACCCACCCATGCCCATACACACACACATACACCCCTTAAGCACACACACCCCACCCACCCCACGCGCACACATCCACCCTACGCACACACCCTTCAACCACACCCACACACCCCCCATGCACACACACACACACACCATGCACACAACCCACCCACCCCCCGTGCACCCACCCACCCACACCCATAAACACACCCACACACCCATGCACACACACCCCCACCCCAAGCACACACACCCCACACACACACCCATCCCCCATGCACACCCACCCCCACCCACCCTACGCACACCCACACACCCACCCAAGCACACACCCACCCCCAAGCACACACACCCACGCACACAACCCACCCACCCACTCGCACACACCCCATGCACACACCCCACCCCAGCCTCCCCAATGCACACACCCCCCACACACACAACCCACCCCACACATGAACGCACACTCACCCACTCACCTACCCCATGCACCATCCCACCCGAGAGAGAGAATTGGGAGGGGAGAGAGAAAAAGAATCTGTAGAGAGAGATTCGGTGTAGAGAGAGAAAGAGAGGGAGAATCTGTAGAGAGAGAGGAGAGAGAATTTGTAGAGAGAGATAGAGAGATAAAGAAAGAGAATCGGTAGAGAGATATATATACATATATAGAATCGGTAGAGAGAGAGAATTGGGGGGGAGAGAGAGATTCGGTATATAGAGAGAAAGATAGAGAATTTGTATAGAGAGAGAGGAGAGAGAATCAGTAGAGAGAGAGAGAGTCGGTAGAGAGAGAGAGAGAGAAGAGACCTCAGGGTATTTACGTAAAAATGGCCCAAACGTGAGGGTAGTTACCCAAGGGAATTGCTATTCGGACATACCTTTCTACTGAGTTTACATACAACCTAAATTTTTACTATAGTGCACATGCCTAAATAGCAATTTTGCTGAGTTCACATACCGGATTTGGCAAAAATACCCATTAACAAGTTCCTTACAGAACACGACAATCTTCTTGAATGAAATTGGGACGATACGATCTAAAAGGGGGCTTCTTCATCGCTCCAACGAGATCAACGGTCAATTGAGCCGTTGCGGCTTTCAGAGCGACCATCGTACCGGGACTGAGCTGGGCCTGTCGGCGAAACGCGATCGAAGCAACAGATCTTTGCAAATTTTGTTATCTACTCGATTTTTGGAGGCATATAATTAGTTGCCGATGGCTGTTCTGCTAGCATTGTATTCTCAAATCCGATGTGCCTCGTCATGCCCAACAACTTGACATCCGAAGAAATTTTTTGGGCAAAATCATCGTTGCCTTGTAATTATCTGTTGCTCAAAATGCTTCTACTTTTTGGATCCGAGAAAACAGACGAAAAATAATGTCTAAATTTACTACAATGATACTGCAAGAATCAAACATCATCACCATCGTTCTTTTTTTGCAAAGTGCATATAAAAAAAGGCAAAGCAGAGAAGAACAAAGGTTACCCATGTCGCCTGCAAGGGGAAGACGAACGGTCAGAAAGTAAGGGCTTTTTGGGGTTTTATTTAAAGATTTATTAAAGGGTAGTTCGGGTATTTTTCAAAAAATAAAGTGGTATGTAAACTTAGCAAAAAAGTCTGTTGCGATAGCAGTTCCCTTAACCCAAACGTGAGAGAGAGAGGCAAAATGGTCAAATTTAACACCGTTAGCCCATTTTCTGTTATAGGGGTTCAATTTGTCACAAATTGAACCTGATGGTATTTACGTGAAAATGACCCAAACGTGAAGATATTGTTATGCAATTTACACTTAAAAATGGTGAAATTTTTTTTTGAAATCGATCCCAAATTTTTTATAATAACTGATTATGGTACAACTATTCACAAAAAAAAATTTATAACCAGGAGACTGACATTCATAACAATCTTTTGTAGGAACACAAAATGCAAACGTTTACATAGAAACCACAACTTGTGATCCATCTCAGAGCCGTATCCTCTCCCTTGTATCTCGAGACGTATAGAATGCTACTAACCAGTAGTCGCAAATGGACGCACACAGATATTGAACACGAGCAAACAATGTGAACATATCAGCAAATTCACAGTACTGCGGTAACAACGGTAGATATATAATTTCATTGTGTAAGAACACAAGACGACGACAATAAAAATACATCTCCCTACAGATCCGCAGATCAAGAACATTTACATAGAACAAGCTCGAAAGAACGACGAAAACTACCATAGCGCTAACAACACTACAGCCATTACTATCAAATCTAAAACGAGAAACAGAACCACTGTGACGTCTTCCATCTTCCCTACAACATTGCACCTAATCCACCAGCCAACACGACGCCCTTGTACAATACCTGATATCATCATACACCCAGAAACTCTCTGATTCTACTGATACAAAATGGTCAGGCGATATACACAGGCTGGGAGAATTGACCGCTGTTGAACAAACCAGCTCCCTACCTATTCTACTTTACCCCACATGTATGTATTCTAACTTGATTGGCGTTCTACATGGCGTCAAGTGCAGAAAACTGTACCATCAGGGGCATTTTTCCCAAGCTTCCTATTTAGGTGTGTCCAAATCAGACTAGAAACTGGTCACAGCCATGAGTCCCACCCGGGACAAGTAGATTTTAACCGGGGAGACTGAAACCAGGCTGCCGTCTCACATGTTCAGGTATCAGCTTGTTGATAACCTCAGGTGAAGCACCAGATAACTGTATGACAGACAAAAATTAGATATACGTGGAATGGTCATAAAGATTTTCTCTGTCCCTTAAAACAAATTTTCCATCAACCGGATTCAAGAGGCTACCATGAGAAATATAAAATAACTATATAAACAGAAAGGGCAAGCAAATAAAAACAACAATAGAAAAATTAGTCAAAAGTCTGCTCTCCAGCTTCGGCAGAATCTTCGGCTAAAGACTGACAAATTACTGAAAATGTGAGTATATTATCCATGCAACCAAATCATGCTTTGGTTCTTCGATTGGGACATGTGGCTCATAAAGATATTCTCTTCCCCCAGAAAAAAACAATTAAATGTATTTTCTTATTTTCCAACAATTTAAAACAGTCTCACAAGGCAATAGCTTTTGGATCCAAGAGCTTCTGCAACAAGGAGAGACAATAATCAAGTTGATCATATACAAGATTATTTTAGTGAACAATTTTGATTCCCACATGCTAAGCATACCAAGCATTTACATAACCTAGATACCACTAAACCAACTGGCAGGAAAGGACTAACACGTAAATAATTTGCTTAACTGAACAAGTTTAACAGATCAGACTTTATCAACTGGGAACCTAAACCAACGCTTTCAAGTTGATCATCAAGATTATTTTAGTGATGGGGTGGACAATTTTGATTCCCACATGGCATGCTAAGCATACCAAGTTACATTTACATAACCTAGATACATCTACCACTAAACCAACTGAAGCAGGAAAGGACTAACATGGATTCCAAAACGGGGTAAATAATTTGCTTATACTGAACAAGTTAACATGATCAGACTTTATCAACATGGTAAATGTCTGGGAACCTAAACCAACTTCTTTTTTAAATGCATGCTTTCAGCATTTGTTTTGATTTCTTTCCACGTGCTTGCAATTCAAAAGTGCATAGCTACATTAAAAATGAGGGGTTCCAGGAATGATTATGGTTGTGGTTTATCCAATGAAAAAAGGGAGAATTAAGAGGATCCAATAACTTGCACTATCAAACCGTTGTACCATGTTAATTAGGAATAGTTATAAAGTGAGAGCAACATTACAGAAAACATATTCTAAATGCGCATAAAACAAAAGTAGTGCCATAATACAATAAATATTATAATCTCTAAAGAAATCGCATAGCACAGAGAAAACATACTAAGTGGCCATATCGTGAACAGTGGTTACAACAGACAGGCCTACCTCTTGTTTGAAGTTAAAAAGTGGAGGGAATGGGCGACCAGTTGGCAATCGTGCATTGGGTTCTCGTAACTCGTCAAAAAAGGAATGAGCGCAAGCTTCAAGCTGCCACAATATAAATAATAAAACATGTATTAGAATAACTTTCTAGAACATATCTGCCATTCTTATCCACTAAGTTTGACATACTTGAGCTACATATAAAATTCAGCCAAATACAAACATAGCTAATCCCACCCAAGTTTGCAATACATAACAAATATTATCAGTAAACAACTTGTGCTTAAGGTGATAAAAACGATAACTAGTTCACACAGTACTAAGAGTATTGGTTTGGATTTAATTTCTTTCTCGGGCAATAATTTCTAGTATTGATTTATTTTACTATGCAACTCTTTAAAATCCCAGTTTAAGAATAATTCCTATGCCTATTGACCCAAAACAATAAACTGACATGCTATTTCCCCCTAATATGGAAATCCTAAAGAAGTAACACAGCTTTAAAAAAGAAGGAAAGAACGGAACAGAAAATTAAGCCAGCAGATGCACAAAAATGAGAGAAGAGGTAATCAGTCACATAGGATAAAAGTAACTTGCAAGAGAGCAAGGTACCAAAGTAACATGGGATTAACTAGTACATTACATAAATACATGGTGGTGGATGGAACGACTTTATATAAACAGGTGAAAACTAACGGATGCTGCACACTTATTGTTGGGAGGTCTAAAAGTCAAATCTTTCAGGGATAAATTATAAAACAATTGACATATTGGTTTTCAAACAATTTCCATTCATATAAGATTTTAAGCTACATTGTTTCACTCGTTACTAACAATATCTGGATGTTGATCCCAAAAGCTTAGTAGACAAACAGACAAGTCAAGTTCATATCACAGGATGATCAATAAATAAACTAAAGAAATAATGTTGGAAACTTACTGCAGTGCAACGAAGACTCGGAGAATATTGAAGGAGCCGGGATGCAAGATCTATCGCTTCAGGAGGCATTCTCTTGTGAAAAATCTGAAACAAATAGCAAGTTGAAGCTTTTTGAGGAAATCTGAAGCAAAGAACAGAAGTGGGACTGTTGGAACAGAATGCCTACCTTGTGCCATGGATGGGCTTTTATCTGGGGAAATCTGAACTCCGTATAGTTTGGGTTCATACACCTAATTTCTTCTCGAGTTGGAGTACCAAGAACCTGTGTAAAGCATCTGATTAACAACAGAACTTTACTGCACCACAAGAATTCAGCTACTTTGTAGTAATTGTATAATACCTTGATTATCTCTACTAGCTGATCAACCGCACTTTCACCAGGAAATAAAGGCTGCTCAAATTACAAAGAACGCTCTCAGTGAAAAAGCAAGATAGAATGATTTAAAGTTTTAAATTAACAAGAGTGTCAAGTTCTCATTCAACTTATAGGCCAAGCTAAAGATGAGCAAAGAGTTAACCTGTCCAAGTAATAGCTCAGCAAGAACACATCCTGCCGACCAAATGTCAATTGATGTCGTGTACTCAGTCGCACCGAATATGAGTTCTGGAGCACGGTAATACCGAGAGCAGATGTATGATATGTTGGCTTCACCCTTAACCTGAAGATGGTCAATCAGCAGATACAATGAAAATACCATCAACCAACTTTGCTAAGACAGAGCTTAGTGCTAATAGTTAAGCCAGACTAATGCTCTAGAATGTTCATAAATAAAATAGCCTCCACTAATGACAGAAATGGTGCACTTCAGCCACCAATAAAAAAAGCAATTATGAACATGTCTTTTGATCAGGCAAATAATAAAATAATAAAATAATAATAAGGGTGGTTTCCTTGTATCGCAAGTGACACAAGCAAGAACGAAGTTATATGTTTATGACATGAACAGAAGCATAGTATTCAGCTAAGCTGCAAATTGATGTTGGAATTCAATAGATAGAATAATAAGTTTACTTCCCTCAAACCCATGGCAATCAGTAGTGTCCTTCTTTGACACTAGTTTGCTGCAAATACTTGAGATTTGCAATGTGTTGGACAAACCATAGGTGATAGAAGGTTGCTCGATTAGGGACCAACGCAACCTTTTAAAACATTGATTTTTAATCTACAGGGTGCCATAGTCGACTGGGCCATGGATTTATCGTCCTCACAGAAAATAAAATTGGGTAAGTCTCACAGAAATTGGTGTTTGAATATTAGTCCTCAACATGAAGCCCTATTGTTATGACCACTAGATCCTCCAAAGTGGTGATTTTGCCATGATTGCAAAGTTAGCCTTTTGCATATACCTTGAGATATAAAATCAAACCCTCTTCTTTGACAATCACCCTTCTTTCCACTTTTCCATATTCTTTTTCCATGATTATGATATGATCCGGATGGTATTTAGAGATAAAAAATCAGATTTTTTTTTTGATAAGTTTGGGAATACAATGGATGGTTGGCCTCTTTCGAGAGGAGTTGCATCTTTCGAGAGGAGGCCCGCTCTCCCAAGCCCACCAATTCGAGAGGATGGCCGCACTCTCCATAAATTAGGATTCTCATCAATTTTCTCGTGATTTCTCTCACAAAATTTGGCATATCCATCATCTTAATCTTTTCCTTGTATATGATAACTTCTCCTAACGAGTCGTCACTCCAAAATTACTAAAAATACCATTGACATAGTGTTTTCAACCTAAAATTATAGATGTGACCATGGACCCTCAAAATTACAGTTTTATCCATGTACTCAGAAATTTTAGAGGTACCATTGATTGTCGACGCACCCCCAAATCTATCATTATCCCGTCCCCAAAGAACCACAATGTTCTCAAGATGGTACATGAAGTATGTAGGCCACACTACTCAAAATGAGGACACTCGGTCCCCCCCCCTCCGTTGTCCCATGGTTCATCTCCTTGTGGGCCTCATGTGATCCAGTCGTACCCCGCGGGCCTCCTCTGCTATCATCAGGACACGCAAAGATCTTCACCACCTTCCACGAAGCCCAGATAGAAGCCACAGTACTCGCCAAGCCCGCCTGAAGATTCGTCGCGCCCAAAACACTTTTGTCGAGGCCCGAAAGAACCTCCATTTGCAAACTAGGGCCCGCGGCCATCTTGGGGGTTGACGAGCCCAGGGTGGCCCACCCACCAGTGTACATGACCTGAGCGACCCGCCAGGCCGCCGGAGGCCTCCGGACATCCCGCCCAAGGGTCGCATCTCTCTTATGGGGAGCACTAGGGCTTACCCCTTATCCTTCTGTCTTGTCCGCCTCCACCATAATTTTAAGAGAGGATTTGAGCCACTCGCGCACGATCCACCATTAATTGGATTTGAGCCACTCGTGCATGATCCACCACTAATTTGTTGGAATTCGTCGTTAAAGGTTGCATTTCCCCTTTTCTCAGGCCAAAAAAGCCACCTTTAGGCCTAGATCTGCGTCGGAGTCGTCATCAGTGACCAGAGCTAAAACCGAATCAACCTTTTGATGGATCTCCTCCTCAAAAAATGATTTTTTCCTTGCCCTTAACCAAAAACACCACCTTTTGCCTCGGACCTGTGTCGTTGGCTTCATCTTTCTTCAAATCTGGCTTCGTAGCCTCCTTAGGCGGAAGACGGTTCTTCAACTCGGATATTTGTTGCATTAGGATTTGCATGAAGTCTTCCATCATCGCTTTCATTTTCGATTCGAATGACGACAATCTTTCCTCCGTCGATTTCTTCAAACCTACCATTTTGCTCGAATTTTTCACCCAAAGCTTCCACATTTCTCGTCGCGGCTATCGAGATCTATGCTCTGATACCAATTTGATACAATCCGAATAAATTAAGGGATAAAAATCAAAATTTTATTGATAATTTTAGGAATACAAAGGATAGTTGGCCTCTTTCGAGAGGATGACCACTTTCCCAAGCCACCAATTCGAGAGGATAACCGCACTCCGTAAACTAGGGTTCTAATTAATCTCCTTGTGATTTCTCTCACAAAATTCGGCATATCCCTCAATCTAATCTTCCCCTTATCTATAATAACTTCTCCTAACAAGCCGTCATCCTAAAATTACCAAAATGCCCCTAACATCGGGGGTTTCAGCCTAAAATTATAGATCTATCATTGGACCCTCAAAATTACAGTTCCCCCTGGTGCCCAGAAATTGCAGATATGCCATTGGTTGCCGACACATCCACAAGTCTATCATATTATCAGATATGATATTGGAAAAACTTTGAGATTGTATAGGTCTTTGATCATCAAAGCTCGCTGTAATTTTCATGATGTCAGAAATATTTAATGGCTTCCTTTCAAGAAAAACCTTATTTGGAGGCTTGAATTTGATATGGTAGTTTTATTTTCATTTGAATCATATTTAGATTTAATGAACAAAAGAATGCACTTCGGCTTGTATTGCATGGTACATCAGTATTCAACATGTGGTTCTTTGTTATATAAGTAGACAACCTGCATTCTGAGTAAGGAAGATATATATGATGCGGTTGAGTTTGGCTGTGACTATAGGTTATCACCAGAGGCCTAAGAAAAAATCGTTGGAGCCAACCTAGGCACCCAAGCAGCTTCTAAGCTTGAAATCCAGATAAATGGGTATCCCATGAGCACTCACAGTAAAGTAGTAAACTAGTAAGTGCAGCACCACCTACACATAGAACACCAGTAGCGACCACTATATTTTCTTCATCTCTGTGGGGATACTCTTCATCATTTTATGTCACCTATAACTTGATTCCTTAAATATTCTGGCATTTCTCTTCCTTACTTTTGAATTTAGTTGCATCGAATAAAACAAGACAAGCAAGCAAAAATTGTTACTTTTAAGTGAAACCAACCCAAGTTAAAACCTGGACTCTAGAATCTTCTATTGGAACATCAATTAGACTTTGAAGCATGAGGATGTTAAATTTGACATCGCAACCCCCATCCAATGCCTTTCAACACAAAGATTGTTGAAAGAGATAGAAGACAACAATTGCAAATTGCACCTTAAACTTACAAAATTAATCCACACAGAATCAAATGCTAGCATGCATACAACTTGCCAAACACGGATGAAAAGGTAGAGTTGAAAAAAAAAGGAATAATACATACCAACACTTTAGCACTTCCAAAATCACAAAGCTTCACTTGATGCGTAAGAGGATCAACCTGCATAATGCCCACTGATAACCGTGACTAACAGCAAACAACCCAACCGTAAATAATCCAGAATTGAGAGACACAAATAGCATACCAAGAGGTTTTGAGGTTTCACATCTCTATGACAAACACCCGGAACGGTATGAATGTATGCTAACCCCCTGAATATCTGCAAAAACAAATTGAGAACATTAACCAAGTCCAAAACGCTAGAAGCCGTAGAAGAACTTGAAAACCACAAGTAGAACAGAACAGACCTGGTACATATAAAGCTTCACAAAGATAAGCGGCATTCGTTGATTCGCATTACTGTAATGCTTCAACACACGGTAAACCGTTTCAGGAACATACTCCATGACCAAGTTGAGGAAAAGCTCGTCTCTGCTGGTGGTAGAGAAGAAGCAGTGCTTCAAAGAGACGACATTTGGATGATCCATTGATCGCATTAGCTGCAGCTCACGATTTTTATAGCGCCTATCCTGCAACACTTTCTTTATGGCGACAGTCTCTCCTGTTTCCAAGCATTTGGCCTGTACAAAGAGACGCAAACAAAGACATGAAACCTAAAATCAAATTTGCAAAAAAATCAAACCATCTTTTATTATGCGAATCATACCTGAAACACTATCCCAAATGACCCAGTTCCAACAACACGCTCTGCCATGTAGCTGATTGTCTACCAAAATTTAGAACCCCAAAAAAAGACAACTTTAAAATTATGATAACGATCAAATGGGATCATTTCAATTCGATTTACGGTGTCAAATCAAAGATTCTTACCTGTTTAGGTTCCCCATTCTTTCCTCCAATGGTGGTAGAGATAATGTGGCCTGTGACCGGATCATTCCCTTCAATAACGGAGGCTTCCTGTATTTTGTTCACCTCAAAAACATAAAAACCCTAATATCTACTCACAATCATATGCATGAAAACTCGAAAATTTTACCGCAAATTACAAGCATAATCCCAAAAGGATCGTACACGAAACAGAGCAAAGCTTCCCAAAATTCGAAAGAACAGAAGAACAAATCAAATCGAAACCATAAGATTATGCAAAAGATCCACAATCAAATCAAAAATTCCAAATCCCCGCGTTCCAAACCAGAACAAGCTCAGCAAACTAACAGATCTTCCAACAAAATCTAGAAAAAAAGCTTCAAAGTTTCTAGATCCACAACAATCAGACATCATAAAAAGTTTTAAAAAAAATTCATAAAGAGAAACCGGAATCTGGAAGAGAATCTTCGCGAGAGATCGACGGAATATACCTTGTCGTCCGCCATCATCATCTCGGGCCGCCGCGGATCCAAATCTATCACGAGAATCTCATTCTTCTCTTGAGATGAAGGATGATGATGAGGACGACGATGTGGATGAGATGAAGGAGATTGCAGGGCAGCGGGGGGTCCCACCGGCAGCGAAGCCATGTGGACGAAAACGGACACCTAACTCGTCCCCCTCATATTCCCCAAATTACCCTCTGACCAATTTCCCCCCCTACCCCAAGCAAACGAGGGGCGGGCACGCGACGTAAATACGCGCAAAAAAGACGTCTAATTATGTCAACCGCTACAGGACATAACCTGTGGGGGCGCAGCCCAGCCTTTTTTTATTCAAAATTGGAGAATTGTCACGATCGCGTGTGTGAATGGATCTTTTTGCTGAAAGGCTATAACCAGCTGGCTATTGGGGTTAGTCCCGAGATTTACGGAAATGCCACTGTTGTCTGGAGTGACGATTGTACCCCTCGAAGTGGAGCTTTCCACCAAGATATCCTGATAGAGCAACGTGGCGTGGCATTAAAGAAGAGTGGTCTTTTTTCGTGAGTGTGAGAATTTGCAAATTAGTCCTCGTAGTTTAAAAAATGAATGAATATACCAAATAATATTCTGATTGTTTAGAATGATGATGGCAGCATCCTTGACTGAAAATCGAACGGCGCGACCGTCTACTTGCTTCATGACCGCCGTTTTAAAGAAAATATTTATTTATTAATTAATTAATTATTTTTTCCCGTAAACAATGAATTGGAGTGGATAACGTGTAGGGGTTGGCAAACGGGTTGGGTGGAGTCGGGTCAGTTCCGTTTAGAGGTGGACCCAAATCCGATTCGGATCAAGTTCGGATCGGGAACATAAGACCCGAATCCGATCCGACGGGTTATCGGATTACCTAAACCCGACATGAATACATAATGCTTTGTCCCATTAAAAATATTACTCGAAAAATTTTTGCTAATAACCCGCAACCTCTTGTACGCACGCATAAACCAATACCAACTGAGCTCGTGAGGTGCACGTACCAAACTTAAAGCCTTAATGCGAATAACCAGAATTCACACCAGCAATTGTCGTCGGGTGTTAGCATTATATATAATATAAGAATAATGTGTATCGTACCATATATGAGAGGGTGTCTCATATGCCCTCTCACATAAAGGGGACAAGTACAAGCCCATATGAGCTTGTACTTGTTGTACTTGACCCCCTTTATGTGAGATGGCATATGAGACACCCTCTCATATAGCGTACGATACCCATTAATCTTATATAATATATACTATACATTTGAGTGATGTTGATATGACTTTGTCCTATGTTGCATCCAAAGATACGTGCCACATGGGATGCCACATCACCCAACCAAGAAAACGCCCCAAAGTCTCATTTTTTACATGTTTGCCATTGCCCTTCAATGAAACCAAAAACCCCTCCCTATTTCCCATATTTACAGGTTAGCGATTGTTCTTTTTTCACTTTACCCCCATATTTTTTTGCACTTTAACCCCTACTTTTCCCCCTGTTGCCCCTAGACGATACACACACCCCAACACTTCTCTCTCCTTTTCATCTGCGTGCGGGTCCTGCATCCTGTATGTGGGTTTTTTTATCCCTGTGAACTATGCCCATGGGTTATTTCGAGTATATTTATAAAAATAAATGGGATATAATCCGGGTGAATTTGGGTTGACGGGTCAACCCCGCAACTGACCTGGATTCTACCCGATCTGGTTAGATCCCTAGCCATGCCTAATTTTGGAGTCCGGGTGCGTGTTTAGTTGGGTCGTGTTGGGTTCATTTTGCCACCCCTAAGTAATAGATGCCTTCTAAAGCAATTCATGTATCTAACCTTGTAGGAGGCTCTCGGGCATAACTTATTAAAAGACCCCCCGTGAACCTAATGTTGAGAGATGTATTCCCTCAAGGTCAATTATCTGTAATTACCACATCTTGTTCAAATATAATAGTATGATATTTGGTACCCTTTGTTTGAGAGAGAGTGTGAGTGAGTGAGTGAGTGAGTGAGTGAGAGTGAGTGAGTGTGTGGGTTGACCGACGCCCCATTTACGGTTTGGACGCGGTGTCGTTTTACCGCAAGTGCACAATTAGTGTAGGGTACGGGTTTATCGAACTCAGGGAGGTGGATGGCTTGAATGGCTACTAGCCTCGCCTAGGTTGTGTGCTAGCTACGCGGATGATATGAGTGGAAGTGTAGAAATAAAAGAAAGAAATAAAAAGACAAGAAATGAATCCCCGCTAACACGGGCTAGAGCACTCATGACACTTGGCATTTGACTTGACCCAGGGTGAGACATTGCCCCAAAAGGTGGTACCTAGCGTACCATGGACCTGATATTCCGGTCGATGCCCAGTACGTCAGGTCTAACCAGTTTCGGACGGTGGGCATTCCCATGTCCATTAACACCGACCGCAACCAGGAGCATTAAGGCCACAATGATAACTCCCAACATTTCATCCAAGCCATTCCCACGCGCGAGGACTCGACGTCAACGCTAGGGGCGTAAGCTGTGGTTAGGGAGTCAACCGCCAAGTTTATTTCCCCTTGGCCCGAAGGTCAGAGGCGGTCTTTCTCCCGCCAATGACAATGAAACACCCCGCGTAACCCTAATGGCAAAATAGGTCGAATGTGATTTCTAGCAATACATCAAAGCGAATCTTGACTGGACAAGACACCGGACCCCAATCCCCAACACATCTAGTGTGTTGCCGTATGAATTGGACTCAGATTGCTAGAAATCCCCATTGAAACATTCCATCGAACACATACCATGCAATCAAGTCAAATGTGAATCCCAAGCATCAATCCTACCCTAACCCGTATTAGGGTTCATTAAACACTACTCAATGGTGAAGAATATAAAAACAAGCAACAGAAAAGACATACAAACGTTCACCATCAAGCAAAATAAATACAATACAAAACAATGGGAAACAAGAGAAAGAAATACTTATCTCGCGTTTGGATCCATCAATCCTTTACAAGATTTATTGAAGTAGAAAACCTAATCTAACCTAACCTAAAGCTCCCAAGAAAGGGGAAGAAAAACTGCTGAAAAAGGGGAGAGGATCCCCTAAAAGTCGTGCCCCATCGTCTATTTATAGGCCCCCTCAAAACACTCACGATCGGGTCCAAAAAACCTACTCACAAAAAACCTAGCAAAACTGCCAAAATAGGCCCACCCGATCGGTTGAAACGTCAACCGATCGGGTGAGCTGACAGTCGCTTTGGCCATCGGGCTTCAAAAGCATCAACCGGTCGCTGAGGAGAGCAGGTGGCGTGACCGGGTCGTTGTTTGTTGATTTTCAGCTTCAGATGAACCGATCGGGTGAGATATCACCCGATCGGTTGGAATTAAGCTCAAAAAGACATAGAGCTCTTTCGATCTCACCCGATCGCTGAACCGATCGGGTGAGCTGATCTTCACTTCAGCTCTTGTTCGGGTCGAATACTCGTGCATCAACCGATCGGGTGGTTCTGTCCACCCGATCGGTTGAGGGCTGAAATATGGATTACTTCGTCGTTTGGCCCTCTGGATCGCGCGTGACTCCTCTTATTGCTCCGGAGACTCATGATATCTTCTTTATACGTCCCCAACGCTAGCAATCTCCTGCATTTACACAAAAATACAAAGAAGTGAAAGAAAACTAAAAATCATAAGAGAAAGGGTACGGAACGACGGAAAACAACAGAAAATCACAAAGAAGACGTGCGTGAAAATATAAAATATAAACGCACATCATGGGTGGGTGGGTGTCTTTGTTAATACTTAAATAAAGTCATGCGGCTTAATGCAGGTCAAAGATATATCGAGATATAGATCACGGCCATGTAGAAATGTGTTGACCGTTTGAAGCCTAAGTCTGAAACTGTTCATAGTCATTGATGCATCGAGATAGAACATCGATGCATCAGATAGACTATTGTGTTTTCTATCTTCACCAAGTGTTGGTGGCGATGATCTTATGGTCGTTTGATTTAGCAAAACTGGAGACGAGACACATGTGCTTATTAAAGAATGAGTACACTAAATGACCCAATGAGAGTTGCCACATAGTGGCACATACTAATCTGTCAAAATGGTAGCTCTCAGTGACGATAGGCAAGTTGGTCCTCTGACTTGAGGTCACTATAGGAGCCTATGCATGAACGGTATCACTTAGATATCTGACCTAGCTTCAAGACAAGGCTTGTTAAAAGATTTTTGGTTAGGTGGCACTTGAAGCATATGAGAGGAGTAGTTGCTGAGAAAAGGATTCGCCTCTCTCGCTGTGGGAGGGAGGGTTAGTGTCGCAAAGTCAGTACAGTCCTTAGCGAAATCCTTGGCCGAGGTATATAGGATAGGATCCAACAATGACAAACTAAGACCAAACATGCTGACCTGATTGTGGAGATATTAGGGGTTAATAGTCAACCATGCCCTAGGCTTAACAGCAGCATAATTATGACGAATGGGTTAAAACTATGGCATTCATCACTGGCAAAGCCAGGATAGTCTCAACAATGCTCATGTCAAAGGGGCAGATCACATAAAGATGATATCGAACCAGGTACATTACATGATGATCACGGTCATTGTCGTCAAGGGCTACGAGTCACGCCTCAGGTTGTAGGGTCTCACAAAGGTTGGGCTCTTCGTCCAGGTATCAAGAGATAAAAGGTACATGCATATGATTCATGAGAACTAAAACATCGCAAAGTGTTTGCGAAGGAGCTTTCGGTCACATAGGTATGATGCGAGAATCGAGCTATTTAAAAGAGCATAGAAAAAACCCATTAATTAAATGGGGTTCGGAGCATGCCCCGACCCATCTGCTTTAGCCCGATCATTGACTCGGGCTAGCCTGGGCATATGGCTCAGGCTAAGCCCTAGCAGCAGCTCGGGCTACCAGCATCCGAGCAGCTCAGGCTAGCAGCCCGAGCAAAATCGATTGGGCTGTAGACGGAGCCATGGCTCGGAATAGACCTCAGCACGGGCTCGGGTGCAACCCAAGATTGGGCTCAATGTTTTGAGTTTTGGGGGTTTGTATTGTGTCATCTTTGACAACAGATTTGAAGGGTCAAATGACCTCAAAAATGGGTGATGTCAATTTCTATGCGCTCTCAATAAGAAGATCTTTGAGATAAAATCTTAATTGGCTTATGAGGTTCACCAAAGACGGAGAAACAATTAATCAAAGTTAGGCCTTTGATAGGAGGGAAACTTGAGCCAAAAGGGCTTCTCTGAATAGTCCCACATCGGATAGGATGTTGGAGGAAGTCTTAGCTCACCATATAAATATGGGTCAATCCCTTTCATCCAAGACACACAAGTTGTGCCATATTTTAAATCAAGAGAGCTCTTCATATTTGAGAGAGCAACTCTAGATCTAAAGGCGACAAATTTTTGTTCTTCCACCTTTTTCCTCTTTAATCATATTTCAAGTTCTAGCAAGACTTGAAGGTAGATCGGATTTGATCCGAAGCTTGGCGAAGATTCCAACTGAGGTGAAACTTTTTAGGTCAAGTGGCCGCTTGGTGAGAAGCGTTGGATTGCTTCGGAACAATTGGTCCAAAGGAATTGTTTTTGCAACTGCAAGAACAAAGGTATGTTCTTTATCAGAGTAGTTAAATTTTAATAGTAGTTTTATAGATCTATCCACGAGAGGATGATTTACATACCTCCTGGATAGTATAGATCATGCATAGGTTTTGTTTCTCCATAGGGCCTTTTCATACAAATTTGATTTTTATATTTTGTTTGCTTCCGCTTTTCTTCCCACGTCTGTCAATCCTTGGGCTAGATGATGTGAAACACCCTATGGTTTCCTCCTCAAACCCCTTCAATGGTGTCTAAGCGGGGTTTACTTTGATCTATTTACTGCTACTATAATCATGTGTGGGATGTTTGATGTGTATTTCTGTGTCATGTAAGCTCTCTAGTTTTTAATTTTTCCATTATGTAATTTGATAGTGCTTGCTTGCACTTTATTAATGTAAAATAAATGATGTGCCTTTCCTGTTTGTAATTAATTATTCTTTCTAAAGGCCATGCCTTTTGCATTGTAATAGTTAATTTAGGAGACGATGCTACGTGATGTTGCTAATGGCATTTACTCTATGGAGATGAGATGGTGAGATGGGCCAAACAAACTCTTCACAAGGTGTTTCTAGGTGGTGGTCCTCTTGTTGGATTCTATGAAGTTGCTACAGTAATTAGGGTTGTATACTATAGAGCTTACATGAATCTGTGATGGTTGTAATCTGTTTCATGTGATTGGTGGATTATGTTTTTTCTGCTTGCTGGTTTTCACAGTGTAAGTAGAATGACATAAAATTTTATATTGCAATAGTCCTACCATTGCTCTACCATAGTTATCTAACCTATGGCGTACTACATGACGTGGGCTCAGGGCTCTTGCAATAGTTATATGTGCTTTTGGTTTTCGAAAATCTGTTTTTGAAAACTAGGGTTCTCTTTTGTTATATGATAACTACATGAGATGCCTGATGTTGTGGATAGTTTAGAATTGAATAATGAAATTTATTCTTAAAAAGCTAGTTTTAGGAATCACCTAGTTAATAAGGATTAACTAAATTGATGAACCCATAACTATATCAAAGGAGCTAATTTTTTATAATCGGCGTTCTTAAGGTATCCTCGAGCCAGTGTCTAGGATCGTTTGATGTCAAAGGCTGGATCACCCTAGTAGGGCTCGTCGTTACCAAAATAGTGATCCTACCTAGCCAACCCTGAATGGCTGTGTTCACTTGGATCAACTTAGAATTCCAATTATTATTAAATGCAGACATTGATTATATTCTAGTTAGTTATGTTAATAATCCTTTTCAGTATTAGTTGTAGCCCTCATTGTTTTTAGAGTTAGGCACCGGGGATTCCCGTTATGGTTGTTAAGAGAACCCATGCTATAGCATGGTTATCTTTTGGGAACCAATTTTACCATACATATGATGTAGTCCAGCCCTAACACAAACTGTTGTGTCACGAGTACAACCAAGCGTTGGTGTAAGTTAAGCTGGACATGAAAGCAAGAGTCCAATTAGACTAGTCTTTATGGTTTGTTGGGCGTACCCAAGATCAAAAGCGACTAGGGATAAAAGCATATAAGGAATCATATATGATGTGATTGATGAAGAGTTCAGAGTCGAACAATTTGCGAAACTCAAGGTGTCACGCCATGCTCTCCCAAATACGGTAGACGCGTAGCCTGACAAGGACGCCGTATTATTTAGATGCAGGGCTTCGAGCCCTTGTATTCCAAATACTATTAGGAATAATTGTGATTAAATAAAACCATGTACGTAGGCCACTACGATCTACTGGAATAGTACCACAGAAAAGTAAAGTACTCCAACAAAATTTAAATCCATAGACTAGAGAAAGGAAATACAAATCGTTACATTATATTACATAAGGGTACATCATACATACTCCGTATTGTACAAGGGATATAAAAGTACAAAAGTGGGGTAAACCCAAAAGAAAACCACAACCCACAAAAGAAAGACAAAAGGTGTCCACATGCCGTACAAATCACTCCCTAATCTAGCTGAACAAAAACACCCTCGGTAGGCTCCATCTGTACCTCGGGATGTGGAGTGGTCTGCAAGGTCCACACTACCGTCTCTACTCCTGATCCTGAAAAACGTAATTCAGACACTGATGAGTAGGTTTTGTATATAGTTTTCACCCCCATTTCATGCATGATTTACGTTATTTAATTCACCGTTTCTCCCGTTTTCCCCATTTTTGTTTCCTTTTTTTACTTTTACGATCCGTTTTGTACTTTTCAGGAAATAAATATCTATTTTGGACCGTGGAGCATGAAAAGACCCAAAAGAGCGAAAGGAGCGGAAGCGGGAGCTCGAAGTGTGCAAGGGGGAAGAAGGGAAGAGTGACACAAACGGCCACTTCGTTCTCGACGCGGCCGCGTCACTTAGCAGCCCAGCAGGTCAGTTTCTTATTCCATGCAGACGCGTGAACTCCATCTAAATGATCGTGTCGCTGAAGGAAAGATTGAAGAAATTGCATTTGATGCGGTTGCGTGACGTAGACAACGTGACCGTATAATCCCAGAATCATTAAAGCCAAATGGTCGCTTTATGCGACCGTTTCGAAGACCAAACGAGCATCCTAGACCACTATCGATGCAGCCATGTGGCCAACCATGCGGTCACGTCGCTGCTACTTTCAGAAGCCTGATTTCGCATTGTTTTCGATGCCTTCGCATCGAATTGAATTCCTAGGTCGAATAGAGCACTGTAATGGTTAGTTAGTGGGGTCCTTTTGGTCTTTTTCAGATTGTATTTAAACCCATCTTCCTTGCTGCGGTAGGGAGCCTTTGCTCTGCCATTTTTAGAGCTTTTTGGAGAATTGTAAGGTGTACTCTTTCTTTAATTCAATCACCCTTTTTTTATTGTTCTCTTTGTAGCCCTTGTTTTAGATGGTTGTTTTGCAATAGAAATAGATTTCCTTTCTCATTGAAATTGTGAATTGCTTATTATTTGAATCTCATATAGAATCTGCAGCTATGTCCATTGAATTTATGATGTTGATTGCATTCTTAACAATGGGTAGTGAGTAGTTTTTCATCTAGGGCAATGGGTTGAACCCCATTGAAATTGGGCAAGGGCTTGGATGAAATAGTTTAGCTAATTGTTTGTTAATTGAGGATATTGAGGTATATTAGGATGCTAATTGTCATTATATATCTGTCTCCTCCCTAGTGGATAATTAGATTGGCCATCGGCGAGAGTCAGGGCCAATCTAGGGTTTTCGATCCCTATAATGACTCATACTATCGGTGTGACCGACGAGAGTTGGGCGCCGATAGAGCCCTCCTAATATAGATCCAAATCCCAGACCACGAGAGTGGCGAGGAGGAAGATTGACGATATTCGTCGGACGTAATGCACCTAACGTGTATCGATATATCGGTGAGAGTCGGCATCGAAATAGGTTAGGGTAGTCCTATCATAGCATCACAAGAGTGGGGGGGGGGGTAGGGATAACATAAGGGACTATCATATCATATGTCACGAGAGTTGGGGATATGAGAACACCCGTAGGTTAGATGACCTATCCCTAGTCCCAATGAATCCAACAATCGGTCAGCTCTTAATCCAATCTTAACCCTAGTTCAATGGCGGGGATTTCTTAAGCCCTAGATTTTATCTTCTGATTTTACCCCTATTTCTTATCTTAACCACTATTTGATCGTGTAGCTTTCAAACATTGAAAGAAATCAGTAATCAACGAACGCCTCCCTGAGTTTGACCTGTATAGCACTACATGATACAGTGCGCTTGCGGTTACAAATATTAAAGCGTTCACGAAACACATGAACAAGCTTTTGACGTCGTTGCCAGGGAGGCATAGTTTGATATTTATTTCGATCTTTGTGGATATACTACGCATTCTTTTGTTTTTGTTTTTGTTTTCTTTTGTTATCTTCTGCTATTAATTTTCAGTGCTACTGACGATTTCTTTTGTTTAAGCCGTTGTGTATGTGCAGGAGATCCCAGGGCATGAAGGATTTAATTCCACTAGACCCCAAGATCGAAGCCACAGCATGTCGGTGAAACGCCGAGAGAAAAAAGACGCTTGCACTTGAAACAATGGTAGAGATACACAATCCACCACCACCTCATCCACCAAGCAATGATCAACCACCGGCTAGGTCCCTCATGGACTTTTCAATGCCCTTTAACGAGTCTACATCAAGCATCTTGAGGCCACCGATGGAGCCAAACAATTTCGAGCTGAAGCCATCCTTAATAAGTTTCATCCAACAAGACCAATTTGGGGGTTCACCTATGGAGAACCCAAATGAGCATCTCAATACGTTTCTGGAGAAAATTGATCAGTTGGAGGTGAATGGCGTCACCAACGATGCCATTAGGCTAAGAATTTTTCCATTTTCACTTAAGGATGGGGCTAAAGATTGTCTTAGAGGCCATGCTACTAACACTTTCTCCACTTGGGATATCTTTTCTAAAGCCTTTCTAACGAAGTTCTTTCCTCCAGAAAAGACGGTCAAAATGCAGAATGAGATCACTTCCTTCACCCAACGTGCCCAAGAATCATTATACGAGACATGGGAAAGGTTCAAAGATCTTCAAAGGGATTGTCCCCACTAAGAAGTGCCAGAATAGCTACTCATCCAATCTTTTTACAATGGGTTGTACCGAGAGGTGAAGAAGTCAATGGACGCCGCCGCTAATGGGGCGATTATGAACAAAACTCTTGAGGAAGCAAAGAAATTGTTGGAGAGCATGGCTACCAACAACTACCTATAGAGCAACGAGAGATAGACTTCCAAGCATGCAGGCAATGAATTAGACCATGTGTCCATGCTTTCCACCAAATTTGATGCATTAGCTAAGCAATTATCTATGATTGGACTTGGTACATCTAATCTACCTACGACAGTGCTTTGTGAGGTTTGCAGTATGCAGGGACACCCTGGGAATGAATGCCCAACCACGCTGATGACACCACCTGCATGACCATCGAGCAGGCCAATGCATTATATGGGAACAATCCACGGCCACCCAACAACCCGTACTCAAATACGTTCAATCAAGGATGGAAGAACCATCCCAACTTTTCTTATAGGAGTCCGGGATTGCAAGCTCAACCATCATAACCCCTAGCAACCTCAACAACAATTCCAAGCACATCCTCCTCAAGGGCCATTTCAGAACTTTAAGCAAAGACTCCCCTCTAATATGCCCTCTAGTTCCAAATCCAATTTAGAAATACTAATTGAGAACCACATTCTTACGCAGGGCCAGAGGAACGAGTACTTCCAATCTGCCATCCAGCAGTTGATGACCACCACGCAGCAGCTTATGACCACCACACAACAGCTTGCCACAGGCCAGAAAACAATGGAAAATCAAATGGCACAGATGTCACATCAGCTATCATAAATAGCGAGACCACAAGGGCAGCTACCGGGGCAAACTGAAGCAAACCCCCGAGGGCACGTGAATGATAGAACTTTGAGAAGCGGGAAGCAGATGGAAGGCCCCTCCATGCCCATTATGGATGAAGAAGCAGTAGCTGAGAAGAAAGCCCATGTAGAGACTGAATCTGGAATTGAGAAGGACGTTGAATGTGAGGTAGAACATCCACCCTCTGAGTCACCAAAAGAGAAAACTGTTGAGGAGGAGCACAAGAAGCCATCTGAAGAGCCCCCCAGGACGTACATTCCAAGAATCCCTTTTTCGTCAAGGTTGGTAAAGGCCAAATTAGACGAGCAGTACGGGAAGTTCTTTGATCTCCTAAAGTATTTGAACATCTCAATACCATTCCTTGACGCCATATCAGAGATCCCGACTTACGCCAAATTCTAGAAAGAGATCATCACGAATGGGGTAGGCGGGAGTAGATCGTACTCTCGACAGAGTGCAATGCAATACTTCAGAGGAAGGTAGTTGAGAAGCATGAAGACCCAGGGAGCTTCTCCATCCCATGCACAATTGGAAATATAGAAATCAAGAGTGCACTTTGTGATTTAGGGGCGAGCGTTAGCTTGATGCCTCTATCTATTTGTGAGAAGCTGAAGATGGGGAAACTTCAATTGATGACCATGTTCCTTCAGTTAGCAGATAGATCGATCAAGTACCCGATGTGCATAATTGAAGACGTACCGGTACGCGTGTGGAAGATGTTGGTCCCATGCGACATTGTTATAATGGATATGCCCGAGGACACCCACATTCCCATAATACTAGGCCGATCCTTCTTGGCCACAACGGGCATACTGATCGACGTGAAGGGAGGAAAAATCTCCCTCATGTGGGAAGAGATAAGGTGGAGTTCGATATCCGAAAATCCATGAAGCAGTTTATGGAGGATGACCACCACATTCAGCAAGTTGACCTCCTTGAGGAGGCAATCAAGGAGACCACGTTGGAGGAGATGTTCTTAGACGATAATGGAGAGCCCCCGGATGACAATTTGAGCAAAGAGGAGAAGCTGAATGAAACAATAACGGAGGAGAAATCCAAGGATAGGGAAAAGTTCAAAGAAGTGCCGCCACGATCACATCCAACAACCCCTAAGGATCTGAATAACCAAGAATCAAGCAAGCTAATGCTAGAGGAGAAAACAAAGAAGCATGGAGACGACAAATAAATCCATGATCTCTCCACCCTAACGCCACTAAGATGACATCTACAAAGGAAGTTGAGCTCACGACTTAAAACGAGCACTTCTAGGGTTCATTCCTAGAAGAGAGAAAGATCAACAAGTGTAATCAAAGCCTCATCTCAAGCACTTGGTTTCCACACTTGCATGCCTTCTTCTTCACTTTGGTAAGATCATCTCAAGGCATATGTAAGTGTTATTTTTGTTTCATCTTTTTGTGTGAAACCCTAACTCTCTTTGTGAGAGTTAGTTTTCTCCATTTGTGGGAGGTTGTGTCCTTGTTTAGGACTAACCCTTGTGTAGGGTTTGTGTTCTCCCTTTGTGGGAGTTTTTGTCCTTGTGTAGGACTAACCCTTGTGTAGGGTTTGGTGTGTCCTTGTGTAGGACAAATCCCCTGTGTACGGTATCCCTTGTGTAGGGATTGTATTCACTACCTTATGTAGGATCATAGTGAATATTGGTGTGGCTGGATGTACCCAAGTTGGGAAACCAGGGTAAAATCCTTCGTGTTTGCGATTGTTGTTGAGCATAATCTTTAATTTCTGCTGATTATTGTGCATTAGTCTCAGTAACTTTTAATTAAGCACATTGCTTTCCTTTACACTATCCACCCCCTCTAGTGTATTGTGTAGTGATGCGCTCCGGATTTAACTCCGGAAACTTACCGCAAGTGAACGGTGTCAATGCTTTGTAGTATAGAAAGATGTCAAACCCATAGGGAGGCAACTGCTTATATAGTCTTGGATATATTCAAAGTCTCAGAACAATGCTAGTTTGGCGTACTCAGAAAGATTGTCACGAATGGTTACTATCTCAATTAACAATAGAATAAAAACTAGGGCAATAGGAGTCACCACTAGGATCGTCGATGTCAATGCCAGGCTACAATTTATATGTTGAATTGGATTTATTAGGGCAAGATTGTTGCATCTAAAATGTAGAACTCATGGGCAACCACCATTGTGCCACTCGTCTAATGTATCCCGTGCTTATCCCCACCACCATGGATGGCCTTACACGCGATCCGTGTATTACGAACGACAATTATTCTCAATCTCTACTCATGCCACCACCGTGGATTAGAGCTTTGATCTATTATTTAATGGCTCTCATTGATGCTACTACCTTATGTCATCAATTAGTAATATAGGATGCCGATGGAAACCATCAAAGTGCGTGCCACCATCGTGGTTCATGAACTCTAATTGAATTCACTAACGTGCCTAATTAAGTTCATAGGATACCCGTCCAAGGTGCATGCCACTATCGTGGATCGCAAACCCTATATGATACCTCCTACAAACTTGGCTGGATCAACCAAAACACATCCCATTTATACCAAAACAACGTAAAAAAATCCTAACTTTGCATCTAAATCCTAAGATCGTAGGGCTAATTCATTAGCCCTTGAGACGACTACTCATAATTCATAGCGATATCAACAAAAGCGTTTAGAATAGCAATAGAAAGCATGATTGCAATAAAAGGCATCAAAATAAGCATAGAGAGATGGGAGATCGTTACCAAAGCACTGAAGACAAACAAACAATCGTAGAGAATTATGATCAAGATATTCCAAGCAAATTGCAATAATAAAAATATCAACTTTGTCTTCAAAACAATAGCGACGGCTCAAGAACTGTAACGGTCGGTTTTCGATCGTACTTTCTTTGTGCACGTGCTCTTGATTGTGCACGTGCTTATTTTTGACTTTATTTGATTTTGAACATTATTGTGTGATTTATCGACGTGATCGTCTCTGGAAGTATTAGATTGTGGAATAACTTTGTAACAACATATCTCGAGTCGTTCTTCAGCGATACTACCTTAATTGACGTGACGTCGCGACTTTCTGTTTTGATGCGAGACGTTACGAATTTTAGTTTCGTCTCTCGACATCGAAATTTAGATCCATCTTCTCCACTATCTTTCTTTAGTCATCTAGAACACCCTATAATTATTTTATAATTTTTGGACTTAATTTGACCTATTTTCCATTTTTTTGAAAGTTTTAAATAATTTTAAAACCTATTTTTATAAGAGTTTTAATTACAATAAAATTTCTATATTATAACAACATATTAAAGAATTTTTAGGCAAAATTTTAGAATTTTTGGCCGCACCCATTTTGCGTGAGGGAGAGGAGAGTAATTTTAACTAAATTAATTATTTTAAATTATTTTAATAACGTTTTTCCGAACCCTAACACTAACCCTAGTTCTAACCTATTTAAGTTAGCCCTAGGCAAAGTCTTTTCGTCATTGCTCAAAACCCTAGCCGCCGTTTCCTCTCCCAAAGCTTCGTCGCAACGTTGCGACGATCGCACAGCGCACGACCGGAGCTCACCCCCGCAAATCCTAGGGCACGACCGGAGCAGCACCCCGCATCACCGCTCGCACAGCCCGCTGCATCGCACCCCGCTGTCGCCCCGCTCCGACCGAGGCTGTCTCTCGGTCTGACCGAGAGACTTCTCCGCACAGCCGCCCGCTCCGCTCCGCTCCGCATCGCCAAGCGCTGACCGACCCGCCCCGTCGGTCTGACCGAAGCCCGCTCCGCACCTGAAGCCCGCTCCGCACCCCGCTCCGCTGCCAGCTTCGTCCAAGCGCTGACCGACGGGATCTATCGGTCTGACCGACGAATTCCCTCGCACCGACGCTGTGCCCGACCCCCCCCGCATCGCAGCTCGCACGACCGAGAGCCTCTCTCGGTCTAACCGAGAGGAACCCCCGCACCCGCAGTGAACGACCGACGGCCAAACGTCGCAAGTTGGTTTCTCCCATACCAACTTCTGTGGTGGGCCCCCCAAGTGCTCCTGAGGTGTTGTGGGCCCCCCTTGGACTCCTAGCACTGCTGTGGGCCCCACTTAGACGTGCCACTTCACGGATTTGCCGTCTACGATGTTGCGACACGTCGTAGGCCTTCGTCGCAAGTTCGAACTTTTGGAGAGACGTGCGAGGACCAGATCTGAAGCTGAGGAGTTCTCCGATCAGACCCGACATCCAATCTACAGCAAACTCCGGTTCAGGTTGGTTCCCCGAAACTCGTAGAAACCCCCACAATAGCTGACTGAACCCTAAACTAAAAACCGTCAACTTGAACTAAATTTACTTTCCAGCTCCTGTAAAATGTTGTTTGAACATAGAAAATCGACGAACGGACTTTGTTGACTGTGCATATAGGATAGATCGTCGATTAGGTTGATACATCAAAAAGTGATTTTTGACGAATAGGATAGTCCCGAAAACCTAGAAACGAAACCTAATAGGATTTGATGAATTTGAGACCTGACATCGTCGCCGTGGCGATATTTCAGACGGACTTCCGCGGACGAGACGCTCGGACGGGACGCTTCGAGAGGACGACACACTCGCCATCGCAGGCAAGTGTATCCACTTGCACTTTTTGGCCGTGCTTAGGCCTTAGTTGGTTAGAATTGTTAACTATGAACAAATAGAACCGGACGTGAAATGATAGCGTCCGGGACGACTCCTGACGGCTCAGAATTGACGACGAAGTCTGAGCCCGACAACAACAATTTTTGACATCATAGGGCTATCATATGTGTGCGTGTGTGTGGACACCCTAGAATAACCCTTCCCGTCTTGTCACGTCACGTCCCGTCTTGCACAGCCCGCTGAGCAATAGGGCACTCGCCGAGTGATCCCTTGTACTGATTCACAGCCTGCGGGCAATATGGCACTCTCCAAGTTAGAGAGAGTGATCTCTTGTACTGATACACAGCCCGAGGGAAATAGGGCACTCTCCAAGCTAGAGAGAGTGATCCCTTGTACTGATTCTCAGCCTGCGGGCAATAGGGCACTCGCCAAGCTAGAGCGAGTGATCCCTTGTACTGGTGTCTTGTCTTGTCTTGTCTTGGGGTTTGGGGTTGGGTTGAGCGTGCACACGGCAAGAGGGTCTGATCCCCCTCGAACCGTAAGGCGTGAACCCTTTTCGTGTCTCACTTGTCTTGTCCTGCCTTGCTTCCGTCACGTCACGTCTTGTCCTGACACCTGTAGGCTAGTCCCGTAGTTGGTAGCACACGCTACAACTACTACTTGTTGTGTTTTACTTTCCTGCTACGTTACTTCTCTTGTACTTGTTGTAACCCCAGCATGCTAATCAACCAGTAAAACGTTGTCTAAAAAGTTGATACACTTGCAGTTTGGTCTAACCCTTTTTGTAGACCTGACCTGACGTACAGTTCCTTCTTTTGGTGCTGTACGTCAGGTGTTGAGCCAGAGTACGTTGACGAGGCGGACTTGCCAGCTGACGGAGAGCCAGAGGACGTTGATCCGGAGTACGACCCGGAGGAGGACCAGAGTTAGAGGCCTCTTGTTGCTGATCCAGATTTCTGATCCAGTTTAGACTGGGTGGGTAGCACCTGTTGTTTTATTGTCTAGGTTGGGTGCTTGCACCAGTAGTTTCTTTTCTGCAGTTGTAGCCTTCGGGCGTTTTAGACTCTCAGTACTTTTGGATGTTTTATTTGGAATAAAATGAAATGATATCTCTTTTCAATACTTTGTTGTTTCCGTACTAACTTGCAGGGACCTGTTTCCTTCGTTTGGAATATCACAGACGCTTATTGGGTCCGGGCTCTTAGCCCTGGCCTAAGCGGGCCTTAGTCACGCTTCGCCTCCGACCTTTTTGGGAAGCGGGGCGTGACAGGTTTTAGTGGTGGCCCATGCAGGTCCCCTCCTTCTGCGAATACGGAACAATCGAAGTATTGGAATTCATTTTATTATCATCCAATAATTGTACGAGTCTAACCTCTGTGTTTCTGTCAATAGGATGGCCGGACGACGTGTTACCCGATCGGGGAACTTAGGCGATGGAGTTCCGGAGGACCAGAGCGGAGACTTCCGTCAGTTTCTGGGTGTGATGAGGGAGATGCTGGATGTTCAGCATCAGTTGGTTCAGCAGTCCCAGCGTGCTGCCCAGGCTGTTCCAGTTGCACCACCACCACCACCACCTGCCCCTCGAGCTGCTCCAGGAGTGAAGCAGTTCAACGAGCTCCAGCCAAAGACATTTTCAGGGAAGGAGGGACCCCTAGCTGCTGATGAGTGGATCCAGAGCACGGAGGAGAAGTTAGTTGCTGCGAAGATTCCTGATGATACCCGTGTGGAGATAGCAAAGATGCAGCTAACGGAGAATGCGAGGAATTGGTGGCGCATCGAGGAGAGGCATCTTGAGAAGCCAGTGGGATGGAAGACCTTCAGGTCTATGTTCAAGGATAAGTACTTCACCAAGTCTGCTAGGAGGGAGCTGCTGAGCAGGTTTATAGATCTGAAGCATGAGAACATGACCGTCGAGGAGTATGAGGCGGAGTTTGAGATGCTGAGTCGCTTTGCTCCGCACATGGTGAAAAAGGAGGAGAAGCAAGCTGATCGCTTTCGTCAGGGACTGCGTCTGAAGATTCAGGCTTCGATGTCTTCGGCAAGTTTCTCGACTATGAGGGAGGTACTTGATGCTGCGAAGAATCATGAGCTCATAGCTCTTTTGCCTGACCCTCCAGCTGATAAGGGGAAGCGTCCCATGGAGCAGTACCGGCCACCTGCCAGGCCGGCGATGAGGCCAGTCCAGACAGTACCATTCAAGAGGCCTGGAGCACCAGTTCAGATTCAGGGCAAGGGCCCGTGCCACTTTTGCGGAAAGCCTGGACACGTTCAGGCCACCTGCAGGAAGAGGATGGGGCTATGCTTAATTTGTGGAGATGCTTCGCATGCTGCGAAGGATTGCCCTAGAGCTCGTCATGCCGTAGTTGGAGCGCCAGCCCCGTTGCAGATGAGAGCGCCTGCTCCAGTTCAGAGAGGACCTGCTGCTCGTGGACCACCTTTGCCGCCACAGAGGCAGATGTATCAGAGAGCAGCACAGCCCCAGAGGCCGGCGTATACCATGACTGCTGTTGAGACTGAGGAGCTGGATGGAGTTATAGCAGGTAACTCTTGATCCTAGTTTTTCATTTCATAGTTTAGATATTATTATTTGTGTTGCTTGTTTGACTTGTTGTTAAAATAGTTTGATTTGACCATAGTCCCCTTATATCTTAGGCACCATTCTAGTGTCCTCTCACCCAGCCTTGGCTTTGTTCGACTCCGGTGCATCTATGTGCATCATATCCCGGAGGTTTGCAACAAAGCACTCTATCCCCACCCATACACTCCCTAAGTGTTGGGACATTACCACAGGGAACAGAGTGGTGACGGTAAATTTGGGATGTCGATCGATTTCTTTAGTGATCAGTGGACACGAGCTCTTTGCAGATTTCATTGTCCACGATCTGCCACATTTCGATGTCGTTCTTGGCATCGATTGTTTGGGAGATTTCCATGCCTCGATCGACTGTCACAGTAAGAGGGTAGTGTTCCGGATTCCAGGTCATCCGGAGTTCGAGTTCCGCAGCAGGGACGAGTCGCTTGGGCCCATCAGATTTCGGGCCAAGCGGGAGGTGCCGATTGTTACAGCCATGCAGATGGAGATGGAGATCGAGAGACCAGCAGTCGTCAGAGACTTTGACGACGTCTTCCCGGAGGATATCTCAGGTTTGCCACCCGACAGAGCTTTAGAGTTTGGAATTGATCTTATGCCGGGAGCGCAACCGATATCGAAGGCGCCGTACCGTATGGCCCCCGCTGAGCTCGAGGAGCTGCGGAAGCAGTTGGATGAATTGCTGCAGAAGGGTTTCATCCACCCTAGTGTGTCACCGTGGGGTGCACCTGTTTTGCTTGTAAAGAAGAAGGATGGGTCCCGCAGGATGTGCGTGGACTATCGAGGATTGAATGCTGTCACCGAAAAGAATAAGTATCCGCTGCCGCGCATCGACGATATCTTTGACCAGCTTGGAGGTTCGAGAGTCTTCTCGAAGTTGGACTTGAGGAGTGGATACCACCAGTTGAAGGTAAAGAAGGACGATGTTCAGAAGACGGCTTTCCGGACAAAGTACGGAAATTATGAGTTCGTGGTCATGCCGTTTGGCGTGACCAATGCGCCGGCTGTGTTCATGAATTTGATGAATTTAATATTCTACGACTTCCTGGACAAGTTTGTTGTCATCTTCATTGATGACATTCTTATTTATTCGAAGTCTGAGGAGGAGCACAGCTGTCATCTGAGGACCGTGCTGGAGACGCTGAGGAGACATAAGCTTTATGCCAAGTATAGTAAGTGCGAGTTCTGGCTGGACAGAGTCGCATTCCTGGGACACGTGGTGTCCGGTGAGGGCATATCTGTGGATCCGGAGAAGGTTAGAGCAGTTAGAGATTGGCCGACTCCGCAGTCAGCGTCCGACATCAGGAGCTTCCTTGGTTTAGCAGGCTATTATCGGCGGTTCATCAAAGATTTCTCGAAGATTGCAGAGCCGATGACGAAGCTGACGAGGAAGGACGAGGAGTTTATTTGGTCAGATGCTTGTGAGGAGGCCTTCAGTATCTTGAAGGCGAGATTGACCTCGGCACCGGTGTTGGCAGTACCGGATCGAATCGGAGGCTTCGAAGTTTATTGTGATGCATCAGGGAAGGGCCTAGGATGCGTCTTGCATCAGCATGGCCACGTGGTCGCGTATGCTTCTCGTCAGTTGAGGACTCATGAGAAGAATTACCCGACGCACGATCTGGAGTTGGCAGCAGTGATTTTTGCACTGAATATTTGGAGGCACTTCTTGCTAGGTGAGAGTGTGAGGATTTTCACCGATCA
The DNA here is from genome assembly GCA_030789695.1 of Scilla litardierei. Classification (NCBI taxonomy): domain Eukaryota; kingdom Viridiplantae; phylum Streptophyta; class Magnoliopsida; order Asparagales; family Asparagaceae; genus Scilla; species Scilla litardierei. The sequence continues at coordinate 266,527,435 of CM061141.1, read as the reverse complement.
CAAGAGCTTGAAGTACATCTTTACGCAGAAGGAGCTCAACATGCGTCAGAGGCGATGGTTAGAGCTCATGGCTGACTACGAGATTGATTTGCAGTATCATCCGGGGAAGGTGAACGTAGTGCCGGATGCCTTGAGTAGACTTCCTACTGCGATGATGCTTGCAGCAGACTGGAGGATTCAGCAGGAGCTGAGGGAGATGGATTTGGAGGTTGTCCTACCTGGTGTGGTTCGTTCGTTCATGAATTTGCAGATTCAGTCCACGATCGTGGATCGGATCAAGGCAGCACAGGCAGGAGATCCGAAGCTGCAGAGGATCAGGAGGCAGGTTGAAGCTGGACTACGGACGGAGTTCGTGATTCATGAGGATGGTTCGCTGCGGTACGGCAGTAGACTCTGTGTACCTGCAGGTGATGTTCGCGAGGAGCTGTTAAGCGATGCTCATAGCTCGCCATATTCTATACACCCTGGAGGCACCAAGATGTATAAGGACCTTCGTCTGAATTATTGGTGGATTGGCATGAAGAGGAGTGTGGCACGGAGCGTTGCCAAGTGTTTGATATGCCAACAGGTGAAGGCTGAGCACCATCGTACTGCTGGGTTGTTGCAACCGCTTCCCATTCCGGAGTGGAAGTGGCAACATATTACGATGGACTTCGTGACTGGTTTACCTCGGACCCCGCGACAGAACGACACAGTTTGGGTGATCGTGGATCGGTTGACCAAGTCTGCGCACTTTATCCCTTTCCGAGTGGGCCAGTCTACGGAAGCTTTGGCGAGGAAATATCTGGAGGTAAAGTTCCGTTCTACTTTTACTTCTATTTTGATTTTCTCTTTGAAATAGTCGTGACGTAGACCGTGTACGTGCAGGAGATTGTACGCTTACATGGAGTCCCCGTGAGCATTGTGTCTGACTGAGACACGAGGTTCACGTCTCAGTTCTAGAGAAGTCTGCAGGAGCATTTGGGTACAAGTCTGAGTTTTAGCACGGCGTACCACCCGCAGACTGATGGCCAGTCCGAGAGGATTATTCAGATTCTGGAGGATATGCTGCGAGCTTGTACGCTCGATTTGAAGGGATCATGGGAGGACCATCTTCACTTGGTGGAGTTTTCATATAACAACAGCTACCAGGCGAGCATTGGCATGGCGCCGTTTGCTGCCTTATATGGAAGGAAATGTCGATCGCCACTGAGCTGGGATGACATCAGAGATCGGGAGCTGTTGGGTCCAGAGATGATAGTTGAAGCTATGGATGTCGTGAGGGACATCAGGGAGAAGCTTAGAGTTGCACAGGATCGCTTCAAGCATTGGGCAGATGCCAAGAGGAGACCTTTGGAGTTCCAGCCTGGAGATCACGTCTTCCTAAAGATTTCTCCGAACCGCGGAGTTATTCGTTTTGGGAAGAAGGGCAAGCTGAGTCCGAGGTATATTGGACCATTTGACGTGCTAGAGCGTGTGGGAGCAGTGGTCTATCGCCTTGCTCTGCCACCATCTTTGGAGGGTGTTCACGACGTATTCCACGTATCTCAGCTACGTCGGTACGTCAGTGATCCGTCACACACGGTCGATTTCTCGGAGATTACGGTTCGACCGGACCTGACATATGACCAGCAGCCTGTGCAAATCTTGGACCGTCGACAGAAGCAGTTGAGGAATAAGATAGTCGACCTGGTGAGAGTGATGTGGCGTCACGGATCGCCTGGAGAGTCCACCTGGGAGCGTGAGGATGATATGAGAGAGCGCTTCCCGCATCTTTTTCCCAGCAATGCTTGATGTTTATTCTGAGGACGGAATCATTTCTAAGTTGGGGAGGATGTAACGGTCGGTTTCCGATCGTACTTTCTTTGTGCACGTGCTCTTGATTATGCACGTGCTTATTTTTGACTTTATTTGATTTTGAACATTATTGTGTGATTTATCGACGTGATCGTCTCTGGAAGTATTAGATTGTGGAATAACTTTGTAACAACATATCTCGAGTCGTTCTTCAGCGATACTACCTTAATTGACGTGACGTCGCGACTTTCTGTTTTGATGCGAGACGTTACGAATTTTAGTTTCGTCTCTCGACATCGAAATTTAGATCCGTCTTCTCCACTATCTTTCTTTAGTCATCTAGAACACCCCATAATTATTTTATAATTTTTGGACTTAATTTGACCTATTTTCCATTTTTTTGAAAGTTTTAAATAATTTTAAAACCTATTTTTATAAGAGTTTTAATTACAATAAAATTCCTATATTATAATAACGTATTAAAGAATTTTTAGGCAAAATTTTAGAATTTTTGGCCACAGCCATTTTGCGTGAGGGAGAGGAGAGTAATTTTAACTAAATTAATTATTTTAAATTATTTTAATAGCGTTTTTCCGAACCCTAACACTAACCCTAGTTCTAACCTATTTAAGTTAGCCCTAGGAAAAGTCTTTTCGTCATTGCTCAAAACCCTAGCCGCCGTTTCCTCTCCCAAAGCTTCGTCGCAACGTTGCGACGATCGCACAGCGCACGACCGGAGCTCACCCCCGCAAATCCTAGGGCACGACCGGAGCAGCACCCCGCATCGCCGCTCGCACAGCCCGCTGCATCGCACCCCGCTGTCGCCCCGCTCCGACCGAGGCTATCTCTCGGTCTGACCGAGAGACTTCTCCGCACAGCCGCCCGCTCCGCTCCGCTCCGCATCGCCAAGCGCTGACCGACCCGCCCCGTCGGTCTGACCGAAGCCCGCTCCGCACCCGAAGCCCGCTCCGCACCCCGCTCCGCTGCCAGCTTCGTCCAAGCGCCCGACCGATGGGATCTGTCGGTCTGACCGACGAATTCCCTCGCACCGACGCTGTGCCCGACCCCCCCGCATCGCAGCTCGCACGACCGAGAGCCTCTCTCGGTCTGACCGAGAGGAACCCCCGCACCCGCAGTGAACGACCGACGGCCAAACGTCGCAAGTTGGTTTCTCCCATACCAACTTCTGTGGTGGGCCCCCAAGTGCTCCTGAGGTGTTGTGGGCCCCCCTTGGACCCCTAGCACTGCTGTGGCCCCACTTGGACGTGCCACTTCGCGGATTTGCCGTCTACGACGTTGCGACACGTCGTAGGCCTTCGTCGCAAGTTCGAACTTTTGGAGAGACGTGCGAGGACCAGATCTGAAGCTGAGGAGTTCTCCGATCAGACCCGACATCCAATCTACAGCAAACTCCGGTTCAGGTTGGTTCCCCGAAACTCGTAGAAACCCCCACAATAGCTGACTGAACCCTAAACTAAAAACCGTCAACTTGAACTAAATTTACTTTCCAGCTCCTGTAAAATGTTGTTTGAACATAGAAAATCGACGAACGGACTTTGTTGACTGTGCACATAGGATAGATCGTCGATTAGGTTGATACATCAAAAAGTGATTTTTGACGAATAGGATAGTCCCGAAAACCTAGAAACGAAACCTAATAGGATTTGATGAATTTGAGACCTGACATCGTCGCCGTGGCGATATTTCAGACGGACTTCCGCGGACGAGACGCTCGGACGGGACGCTTCGAGAGGACGACACACTCGCCATCGCAGGCAAGTGTATCCACTTGCACTTTTTGGCCGTGCTTAGGCCTTAGTTGGTTAGAATTGTTAACTATGAACAAATAGAACCGGACGTGAAATGATAGCGTCCGGGACGACTCCTGACGGCTCAGAATTGACGACGAAGTCTGAGCCCGACAACAACAATTTTTGACATCATAGGGCTATCATATGTGTGCGTGTGTGTGGACACCCTAGAATAACCCTTCCCGTCTTGTCACGTCACGTCCCGTCTTGCACAGCCCGCTGGGTAATAGGGCACTCGCCGAGTGATCCCTTGTACTGATTCACAGCCTGCGGGCAATAGGGCACTCTCCAAGTTAGAGAGAGTGATCTCTTGTACTGATACACAGCCCGAGGGAAATAGGGCACTCTCCAAGCTAGAGAGAGTGATCCCTTGTACTGATTCTCAGCCTGCGGGCAATAGGGCACTCGCCAAGGTAGAGCGAGTGATCCCTTGTACTGGTGTCTTGTCTTGTATTGTCTTGGGGTTTGGGGTTGGGTTGAGCGTGTGCACGGTAAGAGGGTCTGATCCCCCTCGAACCGTAAGGCGTGAACCCTTTTCGTGTCTCACTTGTCTTGTCCTGCCTTGCTTCCGTCACGTCACGTCTTGTCCTGACACCTGTAGGCTAGTCCCGTAGTTGGTAGCACACGCTACAACTACTACTTGTTGCGTTTTACTTTCCTGCTACGTTACTTCTCTTGTACTTGTTGTAACCCCAGCATGCTAATCAACCAGTAAAACGTTGTCTAAAAAGTTGATACACTTGCAGTTTGGTCTAACCCTTTTTGTAGACCTGACCTGACGTACAGTTCCTTCTTTTGGTGCTGTACGTCAGGTGTTGAGCCAGAGTACGTTGACGAGGCGGACTTGCCAGCTGACGGAGAGCCAGAGGACGTTGATCCGGAGTACGACCCGGAGGAGGACCAGAGTTAGAGGCCTCTTGTTGCTGATCCAGATTTCTGATCCAGTTTAGATTGGGTGGGTAGCACCTGTTGTTTTCTTGTCTAGGTTGGGTGCTTGCACCAGTAGTTTCTTTTCTGCAGTTGTAGCCTTCGGGCGTTTTAGACTCTCAGTACTTTTGGATGTTTTATTTGGAATAAAATGAAATGATATCTCTTTTCAATACTTTGTTGTTTCCGTACTAACTTGCAGGGACCTGTTTCCTTCGTTTGGAATATCACAGACGCTTATTGGGTCCGGGCTCTTAGCCCTGGCCTAAGCGGGCCTTAGTCACGCTTCGCCTCCGACCTTTTTGGGAAGCGGGGCGTGACAAGAACTCTCTAAGAAAACCTAAGAACTTCTAAATAAAAATATCTGAATAGCCTACTCTAAAACTAGGGTAACAAGAGTGCTTAAATACAATGGGGATGGACCCCACAAAAAATCTGGAGGAATGGCTTCTTGGGCCCCCAATTAGTTGGGCTGCGACGTCGAACTCTATCGAGTAGTGGCGCCGCTCGGTCGAGTGGTGACATGGTCAGTCGCTTCTCCTTTCTTGGTTCAACTTTAAATACGAGCAGCTCAGTCGAGTGATGACGCACCCGAAACCTACACCTAAATTCCACCTAGCGGTGTCACGGTCACTAGGCATAGTATGGCCACTAGGTGTCAATTCCGGGCTCTATCCGCAAGCGGACGGTGTCAAATTATAGTATAAAAGATTTCGGATCCTCCAGGGACGGTGACAGTGTATTTGAGGTCTCAGATTATTTTTATATCTCGAAGTGAGATAACTGTCGGTTGAGAAAGTTTGGTTATGATGTTGTTGTCGATTTGATAATAAAGAGAACTAGGGTTTTAGGGATCACCGCTAAGATCGTCGGGGATCGATGTTGGAATGGGATCTTTACGTTGCATTAGGTTTTAGGGATTAATCTCTCAATTCATATCACTCTCATGAGTTAGAATTTCGAGGTATTCTGCTGGCTCTCATTGACGCAATGGCGGTAGCCGTCAATGTAGAGATATAGTTCGTCGGTGGATCCCCTCAAGGCACGAGCCGGGCATGGTCTCGGGCCTTGATTGGATCCATCGATTTCCCTATTCAAATCCCAAGGATACTCCTTAAGCTCATCAATTTCACAGACTGTGGGCATGATCTCAGTGCGAGTTATCCTAGGGATTCGGAAGAATCTACCGAAATACTCCCCTTTATTCATAATTCAACCTAGAGATCCAGATCTACATCTCCCCCTAAAGTCTTAGGGCTAACCCATCAACCCTAGAGGAAACTACTCACACATAGCGATTTTAACGAATAAAAATACGATTTTTATCGAGGAAAACATTATAGCAAATGAATCAATTGAGAATCGAATAACTTACGCACCAAAGACGAAGAAGAATAGCAGCAAATAATAAACCGAAGAAATCCCAAAGATTCATGTAAAGAACAATAGAGCTCCAAAAATAATTCAATAACCTTTAAGAAAAAATAGGCTTAGATCTAACAACAATTGTTTCTAATCTCCTCTCTCCTCAAAGTAATTCCAAATTACCAAAGAAAAAATGAACTCCCCATTTGCAATACCCCAGATCCACACTTCACTCCTGTGCGCATCAGACGGCCATGAAAATTTCCAAAAATGGCCTTTAGTGTCACCGACCGAGTCAGTGACTCAGTCGAGCAGAGGCTTGCTCGGTCGGGTCGAGCTGCTCAGTCGAGTACGTCAGTGAGTCGGGTTTCTCTAAAAAATTGCCTCTCTGTCTGCTCGGCCCGAGTCAGCCTTGCTCAGTCGAGCAACCAACTGACTCGGTGGCCATGAGATCTGCTTGGCTCGAGTAGGAGGTTGATTGAACTTCGAAAATAGGAGCTGCTCGATCGAGTCACCATACTGCTCGGTCTGAGCAGCTTGTGCATCAGTTTTCCTTCTTCTTCGTGCATCTGCTCGACCGAGCAGGTGCTCTGCTTGGTCGAGTCGCTTGGGAAAATCTGAGTTTCTTCTTACAGCTTCTCCTCCACTCCTTGTAATCTCCTCTGCTCCTCCCATAGGCCTTCAAAACTCGGCGAACTCCTGTAGAGCTATGCCAACGGGCTCCAGGGTATGCCAGATGTGTCCATATCCAAAATGGGTCCTGAATCACTCTAAAATCCCTGAAAATCCACAAAACTCTACGAAACTCAAATATGACGTTAGAATTGCAATATCATAGGAAAATATGGGATTTGGATGCAAATATGATTTGAAATGCAATGGAATGATGCTATGAAAAGATGGAAAATATGGACACATCAAAATCCCCCAAGCTTACCTCTTACTCGTCCTCGAGGAAGACGAATACTAGGTATGCCGGGCGATAAACAAAAGAAATAAAAATAAAAGAGAATAGAGATTGATGGAGGGTGCTAAGATCGTTCAATCAGATCTCAAGCCTCAGTAGTTTTTCACGATGCCTCGAATGGTAAAAACACATGCTAATGGTATTTTCAAGTTTTACTAATCGTATGTCTAGCATGCAATAAAGACAAAAATATGGATCTTCTAAAATAATGCCGTCAACTCATATCAATCTCATGCAATCTATAGAGTCTAGTATAAAAAGAGTTAGCAATGCACTTTTCAATCAATAGATACAAGTGGAGCATATAGAGATCACATCAGCATGCAATAAAGAATGGAAAGGAATCATGCTATTCAAATACTCATTTCGAATCATGAAAAATCTCCAAAAACTAAAATATTTCGTAAAGTTCAAGCATTATCTAATCTCCCTGTTGTGCACCGTCTCCACTCTAATGTTATACTCACTCATATAATCAATTGGTTCACCCCTCCAAGCTTAGCTCGAGGCGTCACATCTAGGAATAGGATATGGAAAATTTTTGTCTTTTCCCAAGTAATTGTGATGGCTTCTAATAAAGAAATATGAAACAATTTTATTTCTTTCTTTTCTTTCATTTTATTTAGAAGCTATATATTTTTTTCTTTTGGGATTTTTGGGAAGTAAGATGTGGTAAGGGTAGCTGCGGGGGTGAAACCAACTGATATGTAGAGAATCATAAAGATATGTGGAGAAGGAAAGTAATGAATCACTCGGTTCACTCATCAGAGGTGCACAACGATTCAATATGATAATACTCTAACTAAACTCATAACTAGCATGGATATTTTCATTCATCTAGACGAATACTGAAAAGCATGCAGTAATAAGCACAATAACATCAAGCATGCAAACAGAAGTGAATGAGATAGCAAGCAGATGCTCTAAGTATTCTAATGAGGCGTGAACCTAGGTGCATTATCCAACATAGCGCATACTAGATACTATTTCATGCATTTGATTTTCAATTCATAACAGGTATTAATTTAGATAGATCAGCAAAAGAATGTGCACGCATATAGAAAGTAGAACTGAAACTACCCTAAATAGCATGTCATCAAATAATAAGCACAGTGTGAAGCTACTGAGGGCAACAAGAAGTATCATCATGCAGAATAATCTCAGCAAAAAAAGAAAAAAGGGTGGAGAAAACAAGATAATGAGAAGAAACATGCATGCATGGCAAAAAATGAAAAACGTGATGCTGAATGAGAAAAAAATGTAAAAAGGTGGAAAATGGGTGGAAAAGTAAACTAAAAAGCTGAAAAAGTAAGAAGAATATAAAAGAAAAATGAAAAATAAAGAGATAGCGCTCATCCCCCCCAGCTAAACCCAGTAGTGTCCTCACTGCTGAGAAAATGCTAGTATGAGAGAGATGATGCTAGAAAGGGTGTGGAGTGGGGGGGGGGGATAGAAAATGATTGAAAAATAAAACTGTACAGAAGAAAATAAGACCTGATATGATGCAATGCTGAAAAGATGATGCATATGCAAGAAAGGATGCATGGTGGGTCCTCCCCCAAGCTATGTAAGACCAGGGCTCCAAACAGACAGATGGGCACAATATAATATGAGGGAGGTAAAAAGTGAGTAGGGACAACGTCAAGCTGGGGCACCACCCTCTGGAGGTGGTGATGGGTCCCTCTGCTGTGGACCAGAAAATGAGGGAGGTGGCTGTGGCTCGACAAGTGGGTCAGTTCGCCAATGCCTAACTAGGTTGCAGAGACGTGGGAGGTCCTGTTCAACGGATTGTCTAGTAATGCCGCCCCCCTGACCTATAAGTATGAGCATGGCAATGAACTGATCGCCCTGGTCAGTGTCACGAAAGGTAACGTCATATGATGCGTCGTCGATGTGTAGACGCTCAAGAGGGGTTGGGGCGTTGGTTGGCAGAGGTGAAGTGGTGGATGATTCGCCAACAATATGGTCTTATGTGGGTGAGCGTGTACGACGCGTGCGTTGAGTGGGTCTAGGGTTTGGTTTGTCGTTGTCGGCATTTATGGCTCTAGCATGGCGTGGTGGCATTTTGCAAGCAGTATAAAAGCGTGTGGCAGTAAGTAAAGTAGATAAGGGAGAGAGTGTACCGACAAGAATGAGGCGGTGATGAGATCGGTCACGTGACTGCTGCTGATCAGGAGTATCCCCCAAGATGCTCCTAGAATCGCCCTTCTATGTAGGCCCAACATACATGAAATAGAAGAAAGCAGTGTCAGGGGAGGAGAATTAATGTACAGAGATCGACCGAGCGTTAGTCTGCTCGGTTGAGGCTTAGGAGGTATTCGGGGTGGGGGGGGGGGGGGGGGCTGGGAAAGGCGGGGGGAGGAAGAGGAACTTGAGAGAGAGAGAGAGAGAGAGAGAGAGAGAGAGAGAGAGAGAGAGAGAGAGAGAGAGAGAGAGGGAGAGGGTTAACTGGCGTTGGGGAAGGATGGGTGGTTGGAGGCGGCGGCGGCTGTGGGTGACTCGGGAGGAGGAGGAGGAGGCTATGGGTTGCCGACCGGATCGAGTAGGTGGTGGTGGCTTGGGAGATGATTAGGGTAGGATCTCTTAGGGTATGGGTTAAAGGACGGTTTATGGTAAGTAAATAGCTCGAATCCGGTTTAAAATGAGACCCGTAATCTACCAGCATCCGACTCGGTCCGACCAATCTGATTGCTCGGTCATGCTAGCTATTTAGATAAATCAAGATACAATTCAAATACTCCCTTCGGCCTGCTCGGCCGAGCAGACAGTTACTCGGTCGAGCAGGCGACCGCTCGGACCGAGCTGATGCTGCTCGGGCAATGTAGACAGAATGACATTTTCGAGCTCTTTTCCTGTGCCTGCGCTACTCGACCGAGCAGATCGCTGCTCGGTCGAGCAGGCAACCGCTCGGATCGTGCAAAGACCGCTCGGGTCGTGTAGACAGAATGCCGTTTTCCCTCTATTTTCTTGTGCCTGCGCTACTCACCCGAGCAGATCGCTGCTCAGTCGAGTCGCCTGTGTTACTCGACCGAGCAGGCGGCTGCTCGGTCGAGTCACTCGTGACTCCTTCATTTAGCTATTTTGCCCCTCTTAGCTGTTTTCCTTCCAGCTCTCTCTCTCTCTCTCTCTCTCTCTCTCTCTCTCTCTCTCTCTCTTTCATTCAGAACATCAAGTTGTGTGCCCCCTTGCCTATCAACCTACAGAAGGGGAAGTCGCTTTTATTTGGTTTCCCGGATTAGGTGAAACGAGAAAAAAAATAGAGAGATGTAAAAGTCGGGTTGCCTCCCAATAAGCGCTCGTTTTGAGTCATGAGATCGACTCCCTTAAGTTCTTCAACAATTAGTGGGGCATTCCTTAAGGAGGCATGTCTCCTCTTGTCTAATTGGTTCTCCTGCTCTGTACGGTTTAATTCTCTGGCAGTTTACTTTGAATTTACCGTTCTTCCCTTCGAGCTCTATGGCACCCCTCGGAGATAAACTTACTATCTTGTAAGGACCGGACCACATTGACTTTAATTTCCGGGGGAAGAGGTGTGATCGGTCCATATTTTACACCTTTTTTCTGCATATTTGCATGCCATTTCGATCTGCACTCGGCCGAGTTCTGACGGTTCTAACTCCATGCGGCCTGTGCCCATACTAGAATAGATTTGATGCAATGCAAGTCTAGTAATATTGAGATTCACTATTAACAATGATGCATGACGGTCCGTAGTGGGGATTCCCTAGCCCTAGACTACTGTATTTAAATCGATCCACCAATAAAACATTCGTAGTCAAACCAACCTAGGACAGATTGGAGCTCAACACCACCTCCTCGTGTTCGATACCCGCTTGCCACTTTGTCGTGCGCTTGCGGTAAAACTACAATCGTTCTTCGGGTGTGTATCCGGGGCCGATCAAGTTTTTGGTCGTGCTCTTGGGTTGCATTTTGGAGCGATCAAGTTTTTGGCACCGTTGCCGGGGAGGTGTTTCCCGTTGGGTGCCAATTTGTCACAATTAGGTTGATTAGACTACGAAAAAAAATTTTGCAAAAAAAAAGGAAAATTTTCACCTCCGCCACCATTACTATCATTTCTATATTCCTTTGTGCCACTGATATTTTTCTCTAGGTATTTATCTTTGTTTATCAGGTGTTATGGATTACACTACGTGGACCACAGATTTTGATCAGAGTGCTCAGATGGGAGAATACTATTATGATCAGAGTGCTCAGATGGGAGAATACTATTATGATCAGAATGCTCAGATGGGAGAATACTATTATGATCAGAATGCTCAGATGGGAGAATACCTTTTTGAGGAGATGCACTGGCCCGAGCTTGATGAGAGACAAAGGATATTTTTTGATGAGATGCATGCACACCAGGTTGAAATGCAAGCCAGGCTTGAAAAGAGTAACCTTCTATTGGAACGGGTGAAGAGGCAACTTGAAATGAATGCGCTCATGTTTAAGGTTGCGACGATTCCCAAAGATATCAGTTCTGTTCCTTCATCTTATGGGCAAGCAGCATCGCCATACATACTACCAGAGCCAGAATGTGCCGTCGTCGATCCCACTTCCTACGATACAGCTATTGCATATGAAGAGTGGATGGACGAAGATACAGTGGAGGAAGCAGAAATTGAGCCACCAGCGCAGCCAGAGGAGGATGGATTTCAGAGATTATTGGAGGGCCTCTTGGAGTCAGTGAGGTTCACCGGTTCAGAGAGCATTATAGCAGGTGATGCATTTGAGCTACGATTTGTAGATTTTGTTATGAACCGTGTTTCAGCTGCAAGAACAATTGAGGAGGACATCCATGTCAGTCTTGAGGGGGATAGACTGTCCCAGAGAGAGCCTAGTACACATAGAGCCAGAGCTTATCACCGAGGAGGTCGTGCATCGGGACGAGGACACAGCCATTCATGAGGATCCCGAGCACTATCCTGCTCCATTAGAGCTTCCGCAGCCACCTCATCCTCCCACTGACGCAGAGGACTACCCCACAGAGCTTTTGGCCCCCCCTTCAGGGAGATCTCTTTACTCCCTCGCCCTTTATCTTTGATTTCCCTCCCGTGTATGATGTTTTTTATGATTCATCGTGCCTTTTGCAGGATTCATGTACATACGATCAAGAGGTACGATGGGACGTATATGAGGAGGAGAGCGAGGAGTTAGCACCCATAGACGCATATGAATATGATCAAGAGGTGCACTGGGATGAGTCTGACGATGATGAGGAGCATCTTGATGAGGTCCACACCTATGATCTAGATTTACCTGAGCAGCATAGAGCAGACACCGTGGAGACAGCTATCACGGCACGTGAGGATATTGGATTATTTCCAGGGAAGCATCGTCCACCATTATTTATTCCATACAATTCTATAGACGATCCTCTTTGGGATACTTTTATTATGAGGGTGAATTTTTTGCAGCGAACTGATGCATCCTATTCTTTGCAGGGTACATGTGGAGTCCTTGTGGGAATACTGGAGGATGCATTGCTGGAGTTCGTTGGAGTCCGTGGACATGTGCGCCTGGCAGAGCCACGGAAGGAGCAGTTGGAGCAATTGCCTGCACCAGCAAAGATACTGGATCCGCCTTTTGCTATAGGTGATATCAATCCAGTAGTGTAGAAATTTTTATGCTTTGAATAAACACGAATCCTCTCGACAGCGAGAGGACCGTATAGATTTGATTGAATAAATATCACCTCTTATGACGGCAACAAAAATTTTTACACCCCAAACCCATTATATATATTAATTGCCCACTTTATATTTTGATGTGTCACATCCTTTTTGCTCACCACCCACCGAGCATTTCTTTCAAGTGAAACCTTACTTTCTTATTTGTTTGACTTGATATCGCTTAGTGAAGCCGTGATATTTTTCATCGTGTCATTTGAATAAGATTGTTTGGTATAAGCTTGGGGGAAGGCGCTCTCATGCATCATTGTATGTGCATGTAGTTGCATTATGATTTCATGTCATTCATTTCATCATTTTTCATTCACCTCCCTCATATTTATCGTTGTTCCTCATATTTTTCCTTTTATGATCACATTGAGGACAATGTGAAGTTTAAGCTTGGGGGAGTGCATTTCCATGCCATTTAGATGCATTAGTTGCATTTTTACTTTATTTTAGGGTTTTTTTTTGAATTTTTCAAAATTTTGCATCATCTTTTTGAATTTTCCATCTTATTTTCCTTTTATGTGTGTTCATGCATCATGTTGTGTGCTTGTTTTTCTTTTCTTTCCTCTCTTCTATTTTTATATACCATGCTATTTAGTGTTGGATTAGTGTTTAGTATGCTTTTGTTTGAAATGCACCAAGATTCACGCATCATTAGTATATCTGAAGCATCAGTTTTATTGTCTTATTCACCTTTTGTTGCATGCCTGATATGATTGTGCGCTTTACCGCTTGACTTCACTTTTTATTGAGATGATTGAGAATATCCATGCTTACATATTAGTTTTAGTTGAAGTATTATTTATTGAACCGTTCGTGCACATCTTAAAGTGAACCGAGTGTTAGATTATTTCTTTCTCCACATATATCTTTTTATTCTCTACATGTCACTTGAGTTCACCTCCTAAAGCTACTTATATCGCATCTATTTCTCAAAAATCCGCACAAAAGAAAAAAGGTTGCTCCAAAAAGTCCCAAAAGCCAAAAAGGAGCCAAAATCCAAAAATACAAATCATATAGCTCCTACAAAAATCCAAAAAGAAAAATGAGAAACAAAATGTTCAAAAAAAGAAAAAAAAAGAAAGATATTTCTCTATCTCATTATTGGAGCAACAAAATACTTGGGAAAACCAAGGCAAAAATCCCATCTTCCACTATCATATTCCTTTAGATGCGATGCCTCAAGCTAAGCTTGGTGGGGGGGTGAACTCATTTGACCATATGAGTGAGTACGACATTAGAGTGGGGAGGTGCACGAATGGGGAGGTTTGATAATGCTGAAACTTAGCAAATTACTTTAGCTATGGAGACTTCTTATGAATCGATGTAAATATGTGAATGCCATGTCTCCTATTCCACTCTCTATTGCATGCGTGGTGTGATTCTTATATGCTTCGGTTATAACTCTTGATTGAAAAGTGCATCGCCAACATTTGTATATTAAATTCTATGAAATGCGTGATGTGGATATGAATTGATTGTATGAATTTAGAGAGTCCGTTTTGTTGTTCTTAAAAGCTTGCAAGTATTATGTTTATGTAAGATATGAAATCGTTTATAGCATGTGATTCGTATTTTCCAAGTCATCGTGATGTGTAGCTTATGGCTTGAGATCTGAGAGTATAATCTAGCGACCCCTTCCACTTCGTATTGTTTTATTTCATTTCCCTTATTTTTCATCTCCCGAGTTCGTCTTTCTACTTATCTTCCTTGAGGACGAGTAAGAGGTAAGCTTGGGGGATTTTGATCGGTCCATATTTTACACCTTTTTTCTGCATATTTGCATGCCATTTCGATCACCCATATCACGCTTTTCACGATTATTCGACGATATTGCGTTACTTTTCACTATTTCTTGTTTTTGTCGGATTTCAGGAAATATGGAGCGATCGGGAGCAAAAATGAGCTTAAAGGATTTGCACCCACTCCTGAGTGTCAACCATGGCTCTTTTGAGGGTTATTCTGCAATGGAAGATGAGTGGAAGAAGAAAGAACGTCGTAAGAGCGACGAGGAAGCGAAAAGATGGAGGTTTGCAAGAGATTGGACGAATACGAACTATCACAACCTAGATCGTAACTCGAGTTTGCACGAGAGTGGGCTCGAGGAGCGATTGGACGATGATGTCGATCCTCATGCTAGTGGCTTAGGTTAGGGTTTGCAAGAGATTGGGCCCTAACCTAGGTTTGCTATAGACCGGCAATAGCGCGAGAGCGTGAGCTTGGTTCTACATTAAGTTGCGACTAGTTCACCTCAACGCAAGTCTAGTAATATTGAGATTCACTATTAACAATGATGCATGACGGTCCGTAGTGGGGATTCCCTAGCCCTAGACGCCTTTATTTGATTTTATATCCCCATACTTTGCCCGACGATTGTGACAGGATCGCCGCAAGGCAAATTCCCTCTTTTATTATATTGTATTTAAATCGATATTTGACCGATTTCTTTATCATCGACACCGACATCCACCACCATTTCCATTATATCATTCCATAACCATCTCCACCAATAAAACATTCGTAGTGAAACCAACCTAGGACAGATTGGAGCTCAACACCACCTCCTCGTGTTCGATACCCGCTCGCCACTTTGTCGTGCGCTTGCAAGGCGTAATCTTGAGTTGTAGAGGAGTACCTGGTCACCGACATCATGGAGGACCACCGTGATGTTCATGTCATTATAGGCCTTGGTCCTCTCCTTATATATCTTTGCATTCTCTTAGGCGTGTCGCCGAATTTCATCAAGCTCGTTGCTGTGCAAGGCTCGTCTCGTGGCGGTGCTCTGGTAGTCAAAGTTCATCTTCTTTACTGCCCAATACGCTCTGTGTTCCAATTCTACCGAAAGGTGACAAGCTTTTCAATACACTAGTCTGTACGTGGTAGTTCCGATGGGAGTTTTGAAAGCGGTGCGATATGCCCAAAGGGCGTCGCCCAACTTGTGTGACCAATATTTCCTCGATGTGCTCACCGTCTTCTCCAGGATGCTTTTGATTTCCCTGTTGGATACCTCCACTTGACCACTAGTCTGAGGGTGATAATCAAGAGCGACCTTGTGATGGACTCCATATTTTTTAAGCATCGTCTCGAACTTCTTCTCGATGAAATGGCTCCCTCCATCACTTATGACTGTCCGGGGGACTCCAAAACGAGGAAAGATGGTATTCTTGAAGAATTTGTCTACCACCCTCGCGTCATTTGTCAGGATGGCCATAGCCTCCACCCACTTCGAGACGTAATCAATGGCAACCAAGATGTATTTATTACCATTACTACCTGAAGGGGTGTTTCCTTCGTGATGTTTCCTATCCTTTGGCATCTATCGCATTTTCTGATGTATACATTCGCATCTCTAAATATAGTGGGCCAATAGAAACCACTTTGGAGGATTTTTGATGTGGTTTTGGTGACCGCTGCGTGTCCCCCGCATGGTTGATCGTGGCAATGCGATATGATGGAGGTCGCCTCTTTCTTTGGGATACATCACCTGATGATCCCATCGGCGCATGTTATGAACAGGTACGAGTCATCCCAAAAGTAGCTCTTGGCGTCATGTAGGAACTTCCTCCTCGAGTAAGTCGCCAACCCTTGCGGGACTATGCCGCTAACCAGGTAGTTCACTATATCTGCGTACCAAGGGGCTTCAGAGGAGCTCGTTGCAAATAACTGTTCGCCGGTGAAAGAGTCATCAATTGGCAAGCTGTCATCCCCGTGCTTTTAAATTAACCGTGACAGGTGATCCGCCACTACATTCTCCGCTCCTTTCTTGTCTTTGATTTCAATATCAAATTCTTGGAGGAGGAGGATCCAACGTATTAAGCGCGGTTTTGCATCCTTCTTTCTCAATAGGTATTTCAGTGCTGCATGGTCCGTGTGGATAATCACTTTAGACCCCAAGAGGTACGATCTGAACTTCTCGATAGAATAAACCACGGCTAGCAGCTCCTTCTCCGTAGTGGTGTAGTTCTTTTGAGCATCATCCAGAGTCTTACTAGCGTAGTATATAGCACGAAGCTTTCCTTCTTTCCTTTGGCCAAGAACGACTCCCACTGCTTGGTCACTAGCATCACACATCAGCTCAAATGGCAGATTCCAATCCGGTGGCTGTATAATTGGGGCTGAGATAAGAGCTTCCTTTAACATGTTAAAGGCTAGAAAGCAGGCGTCAGTAAACACAAAAGGAGCGTCCTTGGCGATGAGTTCTGTGAGAGGGCGAGCAATGTTAGAAAAATCCTTTATAAAGCGGCGGTAAAAACCCGCGTGCCCCAGGAAACCAGGATACCTTTAAGGTTAGTGGGAGGCGGTAAACTCTTGATAACTTTGACTTTGGCCTTATCAACCTCGATTCCCTTAGAGGTGATGACATGGCCAAGTACAGCCCCTTCTGTCACCATGAAATGACACTTTTCCCAATTTAGGGTCAGATTATTGTCATGACACCATTCTAAAACCTTGGATAAATTGGCTAGACAATCATCGAACTCGGTACCGTAAACAGAGAAATCATCCATGAAGACCTCCATAATATTTTCGATGAAATCCGAGAAAATAGACGTCATGCACCTTTGAAATATGGCAGGTGCATTACATAGCCCAAACGGCATTTGTCGATAGGCGAATGTGCCATATGGGCATGTGAACGTTGTCTTTTCTTGGTCTTCCCGATGAAACGGGATTTGGATGAACCCAGAGTATCCATCTAGGTACAAAAATATTTGTGTTTGGCTAAGCGCTCAAGCATTTGGTCAATGAAGGGTAACGGATAATGGTCCTTTCTGGTGGCCTTATTGAGTTTCCTATAGTCGATACACATACACCAACCAGTGACAGTTCTAGTGGATATTAGCTCATTTTTATCGTTTCTAACGACTGTCATGCCCCCTTTCTTTGGGACTACCTGCACAGGGTTAACCTATTTACAGTCGGAAATGGGATAGATAATGTCGGCCTTTAATAGCTTCAAAACCTCTTTTTCACTACCTCCTTCATGTTGGGATTTAATCGCCTTTGAGGCTCAATAAAAGTGGCATCCTTATCCTTGAGATGAATCCTGTGGGTGCATATGGTTTCACTGATGCCCTTTAGGTCAGCAATGTTATACCATATTACCTTTGTATGGGATCTAAGGATTTTTAGAAGGCTTTCTAGTTGGGGCTCGGTGAGGGTTGCATTGATGATAACGGGGTATGTGGAATTCTCACCCAAGAAAGCATATTTCAAATTAGCAGGAAGAGGTTTTAGTTCTACCCGAGGGGGCGCTGTACCCCCGTCATCGCTCACCTGTGAGAAGGATGCGCCCTCAATAGCTGGTTCAGAAGATGGAAACTCTTCGTTGGCAGAATTATAGGATGAGCAGGGAGATGATGGTACGTCGTGGCAGACGTTTGCAGATTCCGTCTCCATAGCGCACATGTCAACAGAGGTAATGTATTCATGCACACATTTTCTATCGAGCATAGAGTTGGGAGAAATTCCCTAGTCAATGTCGTTTTGTACTGGTTCAGAATCTGTGTATCCCTCGCAGACGTGTTCTTCATATGTCGTAGTCTGTGGGATGCTTTCGGTATAGAAGCGTAGGGTGTCTCCTTCGTATCGCATATAGACTTCATCAGTAACGGGGACGCCATCTAAGTTGTCTGCATGGGGGAAGGCATTCGCGATAAAGACTGAGAGTTCTTGTGTAACCGGGTCGTCTGTAGGGAACTCCATGGACCATGGGCCCATACATCAGCTAGCACACTTTCCATTATATCCAATAGATGAGAATCGTTCAATGGCTCCAATTGACGAGTCTCTCTCCAGCTTGCGTCAACAGGTAAGGCTTCAATGGTCTGGAGGAACATCACGTCCTCTTCGAAGCTTACGTGAATGTCGCCCTCAATGGTACCTACATCAGAAACCTTGTTCATTATATGATCCATGACCAATTGTTGATTTACGTTACTTGCAACAAAGGTTCCTGATCCGATGAACCGAACTGCATCAATCAATTCTTTAGCTGCACATTCAATCATGGATTCGTCCATGCGTGAATTCTGAAGACCATGTAGATGATACGGAGAAAAGCTAAACTCATCTGAGTCACTGTCAGACTCACTGGTCCACTGTACTTGCATCACCATCTCCATCACGTCTGATTAATTAAGTATGATCACTAGCTGGAGGGAGATGTTAGTAGCGAGGTAGCAATAAAAAGAGAATAAAAAGGGTGGAAAGATAAGGAATGGTGAGATTTTCTAGCAAACTCTTCAAAATAAAAGTAAACTGAGATACACTATTGCCGTCCCCGGCAACGGCGCCAAAAACTTGACTCACCTGGAACCTACACCTAAATTCCACCTAGCAGTGTCACGGTCATTAGGCGTAGTATGGCCCCTAGGTGTCAATTCCGGGCTCTATCCGCAAGCGGACGGTATCAAATTATAGTATAAAAGATGTCGGATCCCATAGGGACGGTGACAGTGTATTTGAGATCTCAGATTTTTTTTATATCTCGAAGTGAGATAGCTGTCGGTTGAGAAAGTTTGGTTATGATGTTGTTGTCGATTTGATAATAAAGAGAACAAGGGTTTTAGGGATCACTGCTAAGACCGTCGGGGATCGATGTTGGAATGAGATCTTTACGTTGCATTAGGTTTTTAGGGATTAATCTCTCAATTCATACCACTCTCGTGGGTTAGAATTTCGAGGTATTCCGATGGCTCTCATTGACGCAATGGCGGTAGCTGTCAATGTAGTGATATAGTTCGTCGGTGGATCCCCTCAAAGCACGAGCTGGGCATGGTCTCGGGCCTTGATTGAATCCATCGATTTCCCTATTCAAATCCCAAGGATACTCCTTAAGCTCATCAATTCCACAGACCGTGGGCATGATCTCAGTGCGAGTTATCCTAGGGATTCGGAAGAATCGACTGTAATACTCCCCTTTATTCCCAATTCAACCTAGAGATCCAGATCTACATCTCCCCCCTAAAGTCTTAGGGCTAACCCATCAACCCTTGAGGAAACTACTTATACATAGCGATTTTAATGAATAAAAATACGATTTTTATTGAGGAAAAACATTATAGAAAATGAATCAATTGAGAATCGAATAACTTATGCACCAAAGACGAAGAAGAATAGAAGAAAATAATAATCCGAAGAAATCCCAAAGATTCCAGAACGCAAAGAACAATATAGCTCCAAAAATAATTCAATAATCTCCAAGAAAAAATAGGTTTAGATCTAACAACAATTGTTTCTAATCTCCTCTCTCCTCAAAGTAATTCCAAATTACTAAAGAAAAAATGAACTCCCCATTCACAATACCCCGTATCCACACTTCACTCCTACGCGCATCAGACAGCCACGAAAATTCCAAAAATAGCCTTCAGTGTCACCGACCGAGTCAGTGACTTGGTCGAGCAGAGGCTTGCTCGGTCGGGCTGCTCAGTCGAGCAGCCCTCCTGCTCGGTTGAGTATGTCAGTGAGTCGGGTTTCTCCAAAAAATTACCTCTCAGTCTTCTCGGCCCGAGTCAGCCTTGCTCGGTCGAGCAGCCAACTGACTCGGTGGCCATGAGATCTGCTTGGCTCAAGTAGGAGGTTGATTGAACTTCAGAAATAGGAGCTGCTCGACCGAGTCACCATACTGCTCGGTTCGAGCAGCTTGTGCATCAGTTCTCCTTCTTCTTCGTGCATCTGCTCGACCGCGCAGGTGCTCTGCTCGGTCGAGTCGCTTGGGAAAATCTGAGTTTCTTCTTGCAGCTTCTCCTCCACTCCTGGAAATCTCCTCTGCTCCTCCCATAGGCCTTCAAAACTCTGCAAACTCCTGTAGAGCTACGCCAACGGGCTCCACGGTATGCCGGATGTGTCCATATCCAAAATGGGTCCCGAATCGCTCCAAAATTCTTGAAAATCCACAAAACTCTACGAAACTCGAATATGGCGTTAGAATTGAAATATCGTAGGAAAATATGGGATTTGGATGCGAATATGATATGAAATGCAATGGAATGATGCTATGAAAAGATGGAAAATATGGACACATCAAGTGATCGTCATGCTCGGTCGAGTCACTGAGGGATGCTTCCTTAGGCTCAAAGTGCTGCTCTGTAATCAATTCCGCTCGGCCGAGTAGTTGTAGTACTCGGTCGAGCGCTGGTATACTCGGTTGAGCTATAGTAGGTTGGAGAGGCCTTTGAAATCTTCGTTCCGATTGGGCTTCATCTCGACCGAGCGGTTGCAGTGCTCGGTTGAGTCACTTCTGTGCTTTCCAACTTCGATTAGGAATTGGAATTGAATTGTAGTCAGCCGAGTTGGTCTGACCGAGTGGCGTTTCTACTCGGTCGAGTGACATATGCACATCAACTGGAGGAGTTCTTATTTTGCGTTGAAGGTCAGCTCGGTCAAGTGCTGATGCACTCGACCGAGTGGTCTAGGAAAACGGCAAGCTTTACTTCTTTGAGCTCCTTTCTCTCTTTCTCTTCTTCTCCTCCAAACTTCTTCTCCATTGCGTCGAACACATATTGAACCTCGCCATAGATGCTCCAGATAGCTCGGATGTGTCCATATGCTATAATTGCTCCAAATCGCTCCAAAGTTCTTGAAAATCCACAATTCTATACGAAATCGAATATATCGTGAAAAGCGCGATAATATATATATAAGTGAATTTTGGACGGCGAAAATGCTTTGGAAACATGCGATAAAAACATAGAAAATATGGACACATTAAAATCCCCAAAGCTTACCACTTACTCGTCCTCGAGAAAGACAAATACGAAGCTCGCTGGGAGTAAAATAAGAAAAACAAAAAACGAATGCAAAGAGGAGAGAGTCACTAGATTATTCTTTCAGATCTCATGCCATTTGCCATACATCACGATAACTCAGAAAATAAATCACATGCTAGCAGGAGATTTCATATCTTGAACGAATATAGTACTTGCAGGCTTAAGATCAACAAAAGGGACTTCTCTAAAGCTCGTACAATCAACTTACATCTACGTCATGCATTTCATAGTATTGAATATACAAAACATTGGCGATGCACTTTTCAATCAAAAGCTATAACCAAAGCACAGAGAATTCATACCAAGCATGCAATAGAGAATGGAATAAGAGTCAAGACATTCATATATTCATATCAAATCATAAGAAATCTCCATAGCTAAGTTATTTTGCTAAGTTTCAGTATTATCAAACTTCCCCATTCGTGCACAACTCCACTCTAATGTCACGCTCACTCATTTGGTCAAAAGAATTCACCCCCTAGCTTAACTTGAGGCGTCACATCCAAAGGAAATGATTGTGAAATTTTGTCTTGGTATTTCCAAGTACATTTGTGGCTCCAAGTAAAGAAACTGAGAATTTTTCTCTCTTTTTCTCTCTTTTTTTATTTTGAAACTTTGTTTCTCATTTTTCTTTTTGGACTTTTGTAGGAGCAATAGACTTTGTATTTTTGATTTTTGACTCCTTTTGGCTTTTTGTACTTTTTTGGAGCTAGCTTTTCTTTTGTATGGGATTTTTAGGAATGGATGCGATATAATTAGCTTTGAGAGGTGAACTCAAGTGACATGTAGAGAATAAAAGATATATGTGGAGAAAGAATTAATATAACACTCGGTTCACTCAAAAGTGTGCACACACGGTTTAGTAAGATGATACATCAACTAAACTCATATGTAAGCATGTATATTCTTAAACATATCAACGAGTAGTGAAGTCAAGCAGTAACGTTTTCAATCATATCAGGCATGCAACAAGAATGCGAATAAGAATATACAAGCGGTGCTTACGACATGCTAATGATGTGCGAATCTTGGTGCATTTCCAATGAGAGCATATTAAACACTACTCTACATATTCAATTTCAATAAGTTTCTTGCATTTACTTAGAGAAGTCATCAAAAGAAGTATATGTTTGCAAGCACTTAGGAGTAACATGATAATGAAATAACTCTAGGTAGCATGGCATGGGATGTAATCATCGTGATGGCTACGAAAGCAATAAGAGATGTCATCACAAAGAATTCATCTAGCAAAAGAAAGAAAAGAAAAAGTGGAATAAAATAAAACAAGCATGCGTGCAACCCAAAAGACGAGAAATATGATGCTAAAGAAAAAAGAGACAAAAAATGTAGTGGAAAATGGGTGTAAAATAAAGCGAAAATGATGCAACGTGAAAGAGAACTAAATAAAAGCGATAGTGCTCATCCCCCAAGCTAAACACAATAGTGTTCTCACTGCTGAGAACACTCATGAAAGATAGTGAATGATGCTAGGGTGGGGTGGGTGGGTAATGAGAAATCCTAAAAATAAGAAAACTAAAAGAAAAGACCAAGCTAGGGGTGTCTTTACTGGTTATATATGGGGTCGATCGAGCTAGTGCTGCTCGGTCGGTCATGTTCTGATTTTAAAAGAGTGGGCCCCCACTTTAAGTTGCTGCTCGGTCAATCAGCGCAGGCTGCTCGGTCGAGTAGAAAAAAAGAAATTAATCCCCCAATCTAACCCTGGTACTCGACCGAGCTGTGTACTCAGCTTGGTAGAGCTAAATACTTTCAGAACCCTGGATTTAGCTCTCTTCTTCTGTTGCACTGAGCTCGACCGAGTACTATGGATACTCGGTCGAGTCGTATTGATTCCAGAGCGACATTTTCAGCTCTATTCTGTGACTGCTCCTGAGATCGACCGAGTAGGATAGCTACTCAGTCGAGTCCAATTGATTCCAGAGTGCTGTTTTGGCTCCCTTCTGCTGCTATCCTGAGCTTGACCGAGCAGCATGTCTGCTCGGTCGAGTAGCTCTCCCTTTGCCTTCATTGAAAGTGTATCTCCTCTTCTCATCTCCTCTTGGGTCCTTCTATGCTTCTTCATCGTTTTTAGCGATCCCTTCATCAGTCACCTGCACATGAAAGTATGCATCAAAAGTTTTTATAATTTTTATATTTTATGGGTTTTCTAATGAATTAAAAATATTTTTATTTGGTTTTTAAAGGTAGAATGGAGAACTAAAACAAAAAATAAAGAAAAATTCGGGTTGCCTCCCGATAAGCGCTTGTTTAAAGTCGTTAGCTCGACTCCCTTTGATCTTCAATGATGTTCCTTGATGTTTGATGCATATGATATGCGCTCATCATGTTTTCCTATAAGGCCATGTGGTGGGAGTTGGTTCGCCTCGCTTCATCAGTCTTCAGAAATTGTAAAGATCACGGCCTTCAGTTGTCGATGATGAAGTGGTATACCAGGTGGCCCTCGTCCAAGACCTTCAAGTAGGCGACCAATGCCCTATCGTGTATGATGTTGACGTCATCGCCTATGTCCTTCCTCATAGGATCTCTTGCAATCTCCTCCATGGCATATTCTTCGGTAGCTTCATTCTCCAATAGCTCAAGATAGCTAGCATCTTTGCGCGGGAAGCGCTCCTTCATCTTCTTTTGTAGATGGAATTCGATCTCTATATTTCCAATATTCATAGATAACATCCCCTGACGGACGTCAATCAAAACTCCAGCTATGGCCATGAAAGGGCATCCCAAGATGATTTGAGAACTCCCCTTCTCAGGCATTCCATAATAATGAAGTCCACCGGCACACTAATTCCTCCCGGTATTTGTAGGATGACGTCTAGTGCGATGCTGTAACGACCACTTTCTGACCGTGTGTTTTTTAGCATGTAATTTGTTCGTAGGCATATTTTCGTCTTTGTTTTACTATTTTTCCTCCGTTGGTCGGACGTGTGACCTAGACTTCGTTTCCACGACCCTCTCGAAGGCGCGATCGCCCCAGTATCTTCTTTCAATTTTTGGGGATGTCGAAGGGCTAATCCGTAATAACATCAATCTTAATTAATAAAATAATTTTTAAATTTTTAGCATTTCAATTACTGAGTAATAACATAGTGTTTATACAAAATGCTAATGCCAACGAACTGGGTTTTTGAAAACACACTTTAATTAATAATTACTCTTTAAATAAAGCCTAGCCATTAATTTCTTAAGGATTATAACCATAACGTGATGTCACTTTCAAAGGGAAAACCAAGTCAAACTTGTTAAAAATAAATCCTATAAAATATCCTAACCTCTCCCCAAATTTCTCTCCCACGTGTTCCCCACGTACTCTCACTTTTCCCCTCCTTGCAAATAGGAAACCTAGATCTACATCATCCTCAGCCACACAAACAGAGCCCTGGCAATATTTTCCTTCAGAAGCAACACCCTAAGCCCTAGGCTCTCAGCTGCCACCCTATCCTATCTCTCCCTCTAATCTCCCACTACAAAAAAACAGGAGATCACATATCACCTTCCTCTCAAACCAACGAAACCCAGCCACCTCCAATGCTTCGACCTCTCCTCCCTCTTGCTCTCAACTCCTAACCGGACCCTACACTGACTCCCTCTCCTCTCAAAACCGCACGCACGACCACTCCGACTGCCTCCAATCGAGACCGGCCGAACAACTCTGCACCCCGTCGTGGTCTCCTCCGGCTACGCCGCCTCGTGATGCAGCTCCGACAGCCAGCCTCAGCGCCGATGCCTTTTTCGATCTCTGCACAGTACGACCGCAGTCCCCGACCTCCGATCGCCATACCATCCTTCCATCGCACGAACCTCAGTCACCGTTTGCCCTCCCCATTCTCCGAGATCGCTGCCCACCTCCCTGCCGTTCCAGCGTCGCACTCGCAGACCCCAACGAGTTCCCGCCACTTCATCTGCCACCGGTTACCGCTCAATACACCGTGGTCCCGACCGTTAGCAACGAGGAGAAGAACTGTGAGTTTCATAGGTTGCGTGAGTTATCATGGTTTATATGTGTACGTATCTATAACTTCATACTTACATGGTTATATAGCAATGAACCTAGACTAGCTGCTCACTCATTATAGTACAACAGTAGCCTAGGGTGATAAATTCAAGTTACATGTTGTTATGTTGACAGTATAGATATAAAGTGATTTGGGAGCAATAGTAGATATGAACTGTGTACCATAGAGTTTGAGCAATAACTTAATATTAGGAGCAGTTTGATATTTATATATTATAGTTATATATATCTATGACACCACATATGATGTAAACGGTGTATTGTGTGGTAGTTAAATTTTAATAATTAAGAACTGTTAGCTTAACACCATAATTCTAACGATGCAGATCTATCGTCGTTCAGACCCGACTTCCGCTTTTTGAACGACGTCACGAGGTTGGTTTCCCTAACGAGTAGTAAAACCCACACCGTAGCTAGCCAAAACCTAAACTAAAATTGGTCAACTTGAACTAAATTTATTTTCAGCATCTGTAAAATGTTGCCACCGTAGGAAAGATCGACGAACGGACTACTTTCTGTGCACATAGGGTAGACGTCGATTTAGACTGAACAAACATCAGAAACGTGACTTTTTTGACTGTTAGGGTAGGCCCGCCAAATTTAGAAACAAACCCTAATAGGATTGATGAAGAACGCGACCTGACACCGTCGCCGTGACCCTGTTTCAGACGGACTACCGCAGACGCGACGCTTGGATGGGACGCTCCAGACGGACGACACACTCGCCACCGCAGACAAGTGTACTCACTTGTACCTTCGGCCGTGTTTAGGCCTTATACTTTTAGAATGTTAAAATGTAAACAAAGAGAACCGGACGTGAAATGATAGCGTCCGGGACACCCCTTGACAGCTTAGACTTGACGACGAAGTCTAAGTGCAACAACAACAACTTTTGACACCTTAGGGCTTTTCCTGTGTGTGCGTGCGTGTGGACCCCCTAGAAGAACCATCCCTGTCTTGTCATGTCGTTTCTTGTCATGCACAGCCTGTGGGCAATAGGGTACTCACCAGTGGGTGAGTGATCCCTTGTACGGATACACAGCCTGCGGGCAATAGGGCACTCACCAGTGAGTGAGTGATCGCGGGCAATAGTCAACATTAGATATCAACTTAGGTAAAGTCCTGAGACTTTATGCAAGGTCAAACGAGTATCGAGATGAGTATCTCGATCATGGAGAAACGTTTGACCGTCTGTAGCATAAGTCTGAAATGGTTCATGGTCGTAGATGTTTCGAGACAAGGATATCGAAACATCGGATAGACTATTGTGTCTTAGTCTTCACCGTTTAGCGGTGGCGATGATCTCATGATCGCTTGACTTGGCGAAGTCGAAGATGAGACACAGGTGCTCATTAGAATGAGTTCACTGAACGATCCACTAGAGTTATCACATGGTTATATTGACCAATCTGTCAGTGATAACTCTGAGTGATGATAGGATAGTTGGTCTTTTGACTTGAGGTCATTTTGACGGACCTGTGCGTGAACGGTGCCACTTAGATCAATTGACCTAGCTTCGAGGCAAGGCCTGTCGAAAGGTCTTTTGATTGGGTGTCACTTGAAACGTACGAGGCGAGTAATGACCAAGAGAGGATTCGTCTCTCCCGGTCAATGGGAGTTAGTGTCGTAGAGTTAGTTTGGTCTTTAGTAAAAACTCTGCGCAGAGTATGTTGGAAGAAGTCCAACATTAGTTGACTAAAGATCGATAGAAACTAACCGGAGTCAAGTTATTGGGGTTGACAGTTTGACCGTACCCCAGACTTGATCTACACGACACAGTTAAGACGAAGAGACTATAACTACGGAATTCATCACGGAAACAGTCAGGTGGTCCCGACAATACTCATGTCAATGAGTTAACCACATAATGATGATTCCTGAAGCAGGGACGGCAACCACTGCTCGTGGTCACTGCCGTATAGGGCTTCGAGCCCAACCTGTTGTAAGGGTCAGGCTGTAGGGTCTCACACAGAGTGCAACGCTTCGTCTAGTAATAGGTAGAAATTAGTTAGGGAGAATATTTGCATTTGATGCAAAAGAAGAGATAATTGCATTTGATGCAATGTGATAATTTAAGCTTAGATAGGGACTATTTTGCATTTGATGCAAAAGCGATTAAATGTGAATTAAATTGTTTAATACAATATTTAATAAAATAAACGCAAGGAAAAGTTTACGGGTAAGACGGGAATGTCCCGGTCTAGACCCAGGTTCGAACGGCGTCCAAATCGGACGCCAGATGATCAAGTTATGCCCAAAACAGCCCAAAGGGTCAGATCAGGCCAGACCAGGTAGACTAGCCCAGTCTGAACCTGGTCTGGCCTGCTGGCCAGACCCAGGCCATGGCCCCGGGCGCCTGGGCGCAGGCCCAGGCGTTGTGCGCCTGGGCCTGGGCCCAGGCGGCCCAGGACGCCTGGGCGCTGGGCACCCAGGCGTTCTGGGCCGGGCGCCTGGCCCGGCCCAGGCGCCCGCCTGGGCGCCTGGCGCCTGGCGCCAGGCGCCAGGCTGGCGCCTGGGCGCCCGCGCCAGGCGCCAGGCGCCAGGCGCCTGGGCGCCCGCGCCCAGACTTGGGCGCCCGTGCCCAGGTCTGGGTTTGGGCGCCCAGTCAGATTTGTGGGTCCCACCTTTGGGTGTGGAACCCTAGGTTTAATGGGCATTTTTGACGGCTCGTTTTTGTGAAAAACTAGCCTAGGGCTGATCTTTGGACACTCAATTGGAGGGTCAAACGAACTCCGATTGACGAACCGTTTTTTCCTATGCGTTCACCGTTGAACGCTTGTCGTATTGATAGGTTGTATCAATCTTGAAGCTCAACGGTGAGTGAGTTAAAATTCACGGAAGTTTGCACTTTGTGAAGTGCAAACTAACTTGATTTTAATTAACTCATTGTTTAGTCCCACATCGGATTTTGAGAAAAGGGGAGAGTCCGCCGCCTATATAAATAGGGGTCTCCCCCCTTCCTCAAAACTCGTCCCAAGCTCTAGATCTGAGCGGCTCTCGTAAATGTTGGAGCACGCTCGGATCTAAGCTTAAATAAATATTTCTCTATCTCCCTAAAATTCTGCCTTACTCCTGCGGGCTCTAGCAAAGCCACAAAGGAGTTCGGATTCTGGATCCGAAATCTTGGCGGAGGTTTCACTCGCGTGAAACTTTCTTCGGCGGTTGGTTGGCTCGGCGGCACGGGGATTGATCGCCTCGGGATGCGGAGCGGTTCGAGGAGCGGTTCGGGGAGCGGTTCAAGGAGCGGCTCGGCGTGGGACGGGAGCAGCTCGGAAGACGGCGCGGAACATCTCGCCTGCTCCAGGGCTGAGATTCCGGGTATGTGGTTAAAGTAGTTTATTAGCATTAGTTTAGTTTAATCGCAGTAGGCTAGATCCTTCTTGGGATGGTCAGACCCATCCCAAGTCGGCATAGATCTTGGCATAGGGTCTTGGACCTTAGGGCCAAGTTAAAATTGTTTTAACTTGCATGTTAATTTAGATTAACTAGTTTTTCCTTCCGCTGCTTTTTTGATTTTCCTGTCTATGTTCCGTCCGACTTAGGACGGGACTAGAATTTTTGTGTCCTAAGGGAACGCCCAATTCCCTACAGTGGTATCAAAGCCTAGGTTTGCGTAGCGATCTAGGTACTGCGATTAATTTTAAACTTAAGAATGCTTTTAAATACTTGTAAAATGTTTTTAAAATTATGAGATAAATTTTAAAAATGTTTTAGATGTTCTAAAATTTTTTTAAATGAAATTTTTGAACATGGAAATTTTTTTTTAATGACGTTTTAAAATTTATGTGATAATTTTAAAACTAATTTTAAATCATTAAAAGTTTAAATTAATTTTGGATGCCTAAAATTTTTTATTTTGATAAATTTTTAAGCATGAAAGTCTTTAAAATGGTGTTTTAATTTTATGAGATAATTTTAAAACTGATTTTAAAGATTAAAATTTTTATGCGATAAATTTTTTTTTAAATAGCATGCAAAGTTAGTGATTTTAAAATTAAGTTTTTTTTATGAGATAAAAATAAAATAATTTCAAAATCATATTTTAAATTTAATTGTTAAATTTATGTTTGCATGCAAAAATAGTTTATGCGATAAACTTAGTTTATTTAATTGTTAAATAGTTGTGCACTATCTTTATGCGATAAATTAGTGTAGTTTTAATGGCTTGTTAATCTTGTCCCTTCTTTGATAACACAAGACAACCTCTTAGGTTAGCCATTAAAAATGATTAAAATTTATTACCTGAATTTTAATGACATGCTATGCTTTGATAAATCATTAACAACAATATTAAAGACCTAATTCCTGATTAGGGTAGTCCTTTAAATGAATTTTCAAATTCTAATTGTTATAATTAATTTTCATTAAAGGACTTCGCTTCTAGCGTTGTTAATAATTTATTAAAATCCTAATAACGATTAGGGTAGCACGTGAACCTTATAGTTGATAAGGACTTAATAAAAGTTATTAAACAAATCCTAAAAATTTTGAATTTAAGGATTCAACTAGTTGATAGGATTAATTAGTTGTTATTAAAAGCTGTTTAGTCTATGGCATACATACAAAAATGACAAGCTTCATTCAATGGACCATGATCCAGTCAATGTGCTTGGCTAAGAGTTCTGGGTCAACCCTTGCTAGACCAAGGGGTAGTGATCCTGGCTTAGTCAATTCCCTGGCTGAGTTCCGCTGGACCGCAATGTCGCGAATCATGATTGTATGACACCCTGGACTATATCTAAGTCAAATACGTCAATGATCTTTTTCAAGATTAGCCGTAGCCCTCCTTGTTTTAGGGGTTAGTAACTATAGGACCCGCGTTATAGTTGTTGAGATACACTCAAGCTGTAACCTGGCAATCTTGTAGAAACCAACTCCTTAAATACATAAGATGAAATCTTGACTAACCCTAACCGTCGTCTCGTACCCCGAGCGCCGGCGTAAGTTAAGTCAACGATGTAGTCTGCCTAGATGTAGTCTAAGACCTGACCCAACCGACGTGTCGTGCATACACCGAGCTGAGGGGCAAGTCAGGCTAGACATGAAAACAAGGGTCCGACTAGACTAGACATTGTGATTTGGATGAGCACACTCATGATCACAAATGGCTAGGGGCAAAAACCGATTAAGAGAGTCATATCCGATATGATCGATGAAGAGTCATCTTCCGATCGCAGAGTCAATCAACTTGTTGAGCTACACTCAAGGTTGTTTAGACTCAAGGTGATTGGAACTCTTACCCATTATTTTTAATTCGATTAAATCGTTCGTTATTAAGCTTTAAAACGTTCGTAAAAATAGTGGGAGGATATAGATAGATAAAAGCCAATCTACCTATATTTAATATTGAACATATGCTAAATCTAGGGCAAGAATATGTTTACCGAAAGAATCAATTGATAATATTGAAATTAGTTAATTGGTCATAAAGTTGATTAATTGAATATCAAGTTAAATTCTAATTGATGTAATCAAACTATATTCTCATTGACATTAAATGACCTTCTAAAGAACGGACTTAAGAAATATGATTTCATTAAGTTCTGTGTCCAACAAATAAATTAACGCTACATGTCACTCGTCTCTATATGAGGCAGCTTGAACATATAGGACATTCAAAGTATGTTTTTCCCTACAACTTGTCGAGCTACCCTCAAGGTTGTATGGACAAACAATTTTGATCCGCAAAGTTCGAAAATTTGATCAAACCGTTTGACTCGAATACGAGTGCATGAGCGGTGCAAGACTATGTATCTCAACCGGATCTTGAGACTAGCAACTTCTTGAGCTACACTCAAGATTGCAAAGCTCAAGCGTTTGGATACATAAGTTGCTTGCATAGCTATTTATTTATGTTGATATCTAAATATGATTTAGAAAAGGAAGAAGGCACTTCGGAAAGTCAATTAAGAAAGTTAGTTTAATTTATCATTAGTACAGGCATAAGTAGGAGGAAATGAAAATGTGACATATTTTGATGTCACGATTTCGGAATAAGTTGTTATACAAAAAAACGTTTAACACATTTTGACGTATGTCGTCACATTGCTTCTGAAGCAATGTTTTGTGTTGAGTAATTTGTAATAACAATATATATATTAAATGCTAATATATATAAATACACAAGATAGTAGCAAACTTATATGGTAAAATTAGACTAGGCCGTATCTAGAGATTAAGCTTCACAAGTCACATAAAGAGGGGTCTGACCTCTCGTATTATGAAGTCTACGGACACTTGTGAGTCTTAGCCTCTTAGATACAATGACCGAAACCCATCTGTGAGACAGTGGGAGAATGAGTTGTCGAACTCAGTCTCGTACATACTGATGTACCCGAGTCTAGATTAACCAAAATAAGTTATTCGTATATTTTATTAAGACACGTGTTCTTGATGAAACACACGTCTGATAAAATAAAGAACGAAATGACGAAAGTATTTAAACTGATTCGATTAGATCGAATGGTCAAATACTTAGCTACATAAAATCTTGTGAAATTAAAAGAAAATGTGATTTTCTCTCAGGTATGAATCACACTTAGTTAGACTTGGTGTGATCCATAAATAAGTGACTCTGAGTTAACTCCTCCCTCTGGGTTAAGTCCCAGATAGTAATGCCTAAGTTTTGATAATGTTCTATGAGGACATTATCAATAAGATATTCATTAAATCAATCATCAGGAAGTTGTATATTTACTCGAATTTCGTAAGACGAAAAGTCGAGTTAAGACATCATAACTGATGATGACTTAGTCAACTTCTAGGATGAAATTCGGAGTAGTAACTCCGATTTAAAACTTGATGCAGGTCTGTGTGCGTAAATAAATTTGAGAATTTAGTTTACGTGCCCAAGGAAAACGTTTCCTCACTTTCTGCAAGTAAATCTTTAAGTTAAAAGATTGGTGCAGAAAGGAAAATAGTGAAGTACAATCTTGTTGGACGAGAACGGTTTTCATCCTAATTTCTTTAAAACGGATTAGTTGAAATCGTCTCGCCAGCAGATGTGTACAGATCTACTCGGACCAAGCTCGATGTAAAACGCTCATGTTGACCACGAAAAATTGGAGCATTCACTTATAAGTCTGTTTTTCTAAATATGATTTAGACGGACCAACTTATATGAATTGGCCCGAGAATTTTCAAGGTCAGTGGGAGCGTGTAAATTACATGCGAGACATCAAAGAGATGGAACATATATTTTGATTAAGTAATCAAAGAGTTTGATTATTTATCAGAAATGAATATGAACTATTTGAAATGACCAATAACTAATTTGAAATTATTATCGTAAGATACGATAAACTGGATAAGATCCAAGTAAAATAAAATATTATGGATTCCGACAGACCAAATGAATTATTTGAATGAGATTCAAATAGTTGGTCTGACATTAACATAGAAACCCCTTAAGTCTATAGAGTAGACGGCTTTAGCAGATCCACTCACGAAGGCTCTGTCACATGAAGTCGGGAAAACTTGTGTGTAAAAACGATATTAGATATATAGATAAATGGGCCTGAGTGCAAGTGGGAGATGTAGGAATATGATGCCCTCAAGGCCATTTATTCCTGTGTGAATAGCACAAACATCTTGTTCGAAATAACAGTAAGCTGTTTGGTAATAATTTATCTAAGTCATATTGTAATGTAGTCAACATTAGATATCAACTTAGGTAAAGTCCTGAGACTTTATGCAAGGTCAAACGAGTATCGAGATGAGTATCTCGATCATGGAGAAACGTTTGACCGTCTGTAGCATAAGTCTGAAATGGTTCATGGTCGTAGATGTTTCGAGACAAGGATATCGAAACATCGGATAGACTATTGTGTCTTAGTCTTCACCGTTTAGCGGTGGCGATGATCTCATGATCGCTTGACTTGGCGAAGTCGAAGATGAGACACAGGTGCTCATTAGAATGAGTTCACTGAACGATCCACTAGAGTTATCACATGGTTATATTGACCAATCTGTCAGTGATAACTCTGAGTGATGATAGGATAGTTGGTCTTTTGACTTGAGGTCATTTTGACGGACCTGTGCGTGAACGGTGCCACTTAGATCAATTGACCTAGCTTCGAGGCAAGGCCTGTCGAAAGGTCTTTTGATTGGGTGTCACTTGAAACGTACGAGGCGAGTAATGACCAAGAGAGGATTCGTCTCTCCCGGTCAATGGGAGTTAGTGTCGTAGAGTTAGTTTGGTCTTTAGTAAAAACTCTGCGCAGAGTATGTTGGAAGAAGTCCAACATTAGTTGACTAAAGATCGATAGAAACTAACCGGAGTCAAGTTATTGGGGTTGACAGTTTGACCGTACCCCAGACTTGATCTACACGACACAGTTAAGACGAAGAGACTATAACTACGGAATTCATCACGGAAACAGTCAGGTGGTCCCGACAATACTCATGTCAATGAGTTAACCACATAATGATGATTCCTGAAGCAGGGACGGCAACCACTGCTCGTGGTCACTGCCGTATAGGGCTTCGAGCCCAACCTGTTGTAAGGGTCAGGCTGTAGGGTCTCACACAGAGTGCAACGCTTCGTCTAGTAATAGGTAGAAATTAGTTAGGGAGAATATTTGCATTTGATGCAAAAGAAGAGATAATTGCATTTGATGCAATGTGATAATTTAAGCTTAGATAGGGACTATTTTGCATTTGATGCAAAAGCGATTAAATGTGAATTAAATTGTTTAATACAATATTTAATAAAATAAACGCAAGGAAAAGTTTACGGGTAAGACGGGAATGTCCCGGTCTAGACCCAGGTTCGAACGGCGTCCAAATCGGACGCCAGATGATCAAGTTATGCCCAAAACAGCCCAAAGGGTCAGATCAGGCCAGACCAGGCAGACTAGCCCAGTCTGAACCTGGTCTGGCCTGCTGGCCAGACCCAGGCCATGGCCCCGGGCGCCTGGGCGCAGGCCCAGGCGTTGTGCGCCTGGGCCTGGGCCCAGGCGGCCCAGGACGCCTGGGCGCTGGGCACCCAGGCGTTCTGGGCCGGGCGCCTGGCCCGGCCCAGGCGCCCGCCTGGGCGCCTGGCGCCTGGCGCCAGGCGCCAGGCTGGCGCCTGGGCGCCCGCGCCAGGCGCCAGGCGCCAGGCGCCTGGGCGCCCGCGCCCAGACTTGGGCGCCCGTGTCCAGGTCTGGGTTTGGGCGCCCAGTCAGATTTGTGGGTCCCACCTTTGGGTGTGGAACCCTAGGTTTAATGGGCATTTTTGACGGCTCGTTTTTGTGAAAAACTAGCCTAGGGCTGATCTTTGGACACTCAATTGGAGGGTCAAACGAACTCCGATTGACGAACCGTTTTTTCCTATGCGTTCACCGTTGAACGCTTGTCGTATTGATAGGTTGTATCAATCTTGAAGCTCAACGGTGAGTGAGTTAAAATTCACGGAAGTTTGCACTTTGTGAAGTGCAAACTAACTTGATTTTAATTAACTCATTGTTTAGTCCCACATCGGATTTTGAGAAAAGGGGAGAGTCCGCCGCCTATATAAATAGGGGTCTCCCCCCTTCCTCAAAACTCGTCCCAAGCTCTAGATCTGAGCGGCTCTCGTAAATGTTGGAGCACGCTCGGATCTAAGCTTAAATAAATATTTCTCTATCTCCCTAAAATTCTGCCTTACTCCTGCGGGCTCTAGCAAAGCCACAAAGGAGTTCGGATTCTGGATCCGAAATCTTGGCGGAGGTTTCACTCGCGTGAAACTTTCTTCGGCGGTTGGTTGGCTCGGCGGCACGGGGATTGATCGCCTCGGGATGCGGAGCGGTTCGAGGAGCGGTTCGGGGAGCGGTTCAAGGAGCGGCTCGGCGTGGGACGGGAGCAGCTCGGAAGACGGCGCGGAACATCTCGCCTGCTCCAGGGCTGAGATTCCGGGTATGTGGTTAAAGTAGTTTATTAGCATTAGTTTAGTTTAATCGCAGTAGGCTAGATCCTTCTTGGGATGGTCAGACCCATCCCAAGTCGGCATAAATCTTGGCATAGGGTCTTGGACCTTAGGGCCAAGTTAAAATTGTTTTAACTTGCATGTTAATTTAGATTAACTAGTTTTTCCTTCCGCTGCTTTTTTGATTTTCCTGTCTATGTTCCGTCCGACTTAGGACGGGACTAGAATTTTTGTGTCCTAAGGGAACGCCCAATTCCCTACACTTTCTGCTCTGAGCTATCTTGCTGTCCTTTCAATCTTGGGGTCAAATAATAAATCGTTGGATCCCCCAAGGCGAGTGTTCATGCACAAGAAACAAACTCAGAGAAGATGTCAGTAGCAAAGGGAAAAAGAACAAAAATATGGATAGATAAGAGATGGTAAGAGTAACTAACAAGTTCTTCAACAAAGAAAGTAACCCAAGTAAAAACCGTTTGCCTCACCGGTAACGGTGCCAAAAGCTTGATGCGCTCTGGATTTAACTCCAGAAACTTATCGCAAGTGCACGGTGTCAATGCTTTGTAGTATAGAAAGATGTCGAACACAGAGGGAGGCAGATGCTTATATAGTCTTGGATCTATTCAAAGTCTCAGAACAATGCTAGTTTGGCGTACTCCGAAAGATTTTCACGAATGGTTACTATATTAATTAACAGTAGAATAAAAACTAGGGCAATAGAAGTCACCACTAGGATCGTCGGATGTCAATGCTAGGCTACAATTTCTACGTTTAATTAGCTTTATTAGGGCGTCGCATCTAAAATGTAGAACTCATGGCCAACCACCTTTGTGCCACTCGTCTAACGTATCCCGTGCTTAGCCCAACCACTGTGGGTGGCCTTACGCACGATCCATGCATTACAAACAACAATTATTCTCAATCTTTACTCATGCCACCACTGTGGATTCGAGCTTCGATCTGTGATTTGATGGCTCTCTACCGTAGGTTATCAATTAGTAATATAGGATGACGGTGGAAACCATCAAAGTGCATGCCACCACTGTGGATCACGAACTCTTATTGAATTCATTAACGTGACTAATTAAGTTCATATGATACCCGTCCAAGGTGCACGCCACTATCGTGGATCAAAACCTTATATGAGATCTCCTACAAACTTGGTTGGATCAACGAAAATGCATCCTTTTATACCAAAACAACGTAAAAATCCTAACTTTGCATCTAAATTCTAAGATCATATGGCTAATCCATTAGCCCAAGAGATGACTACTCATAATTCATAGCGATATCAACAAAAGCATTTAGAATAGAAATAGAAAGAATGATCGTAATAAAAGACATCAAAGTAAGCATAGAGAGATGAGAGATCGTTACCAAAGCTCTGAAGACGAACAAACAATCGTAGAGAATTAATATCAAGAGATTCCAAGCAATTGTAATAATAAAAATATCAACTTTGTCTTCAAAACAATAGCGACGGCTCAAGAACTCTCTAAGAAAAGCTAAGAACTTCTAAATAAAAATGTCTGAATAGCCTCCTCTAAAACTAGGGCGACAAAAAGAGTGCTTAAATATAATGGGAATGGACCCCACAAAAATCCAAAGGAAGGGCTTCTTGGGCCCCCAATTAGTTGGGCTGCGACGCCATTCTCGGTTGAGTAGCGACGTCACTCGGTCGAGTGGTGACACGGTCAGCCGCTTCTTCTTTCTTGGTTTAGCTTCAGATACGAGCATCTCTGTTGAGTCACTGAGGGATGCTTCCTTAGGCTCAGAGTGCTGCTTTGTAATCGATTCTGCTCGGTCGAGTAATTGAGTACTCGGTCGAGCGCTGGTCTACTCGGTCGAGCTACAGTAGGTTGGAGAGGCCTTTGAAATCTTCGTTCTGATTGGGCTTTAGCTCGACCGATCAGTTGCAGTGCTCGGTCGAGTCACTTTTGTGCTCTCCTACTTTGATTAGGAATTGGTATTGAATTGTAGTCAGTCGAGTTGATCTAACCGAGTGGCATTTCTACTCGGTCGAGTGACATGTGCACACCAATTGGAGGAGTTCTTCTTTTGTGTTGATGGTCAGCTCGGTCGAGTGCTGATGCACTCGACCGAGTGGTCTGGGAAAACAACAAGCTTTACTCTTTTGAGCTCCTTTCTCTCTTTCTCTTCTTCTCTTCTCTCCTCCTCCTCCATTCTTCTTCTCCACTGTGTCGAACACCTATTGAACCTCGCCATAGATACTTCGGATAGCTCGGATGTGTCCATATGCTATAATTGCTCCAAATCGCTCCAAAGTTACTGAACATCCACAATTCTATATGAAAATCGAATATATCGTGAAAAGCGCGATAATATATATAAAGTTAACTTTGGACGGCGAAAATGCTATAGAAACATGTAGTAAAAATATGGAAAATATGGACACATCTTGTAGCCCTGCTATGTCCTAACAGATATCACTTCTACACTAGGTGTAGTAAGTCGATTTCAATCTGACACGGGAGAAAAACACTGGAAAGCGGTCAATAAAATTCTCAAGTACTTACGAAGAACTAGAGATTTGGTCTTAATTTATGGGGATGAATAACTCAAAATTGAGGGCTTCACGGACTCCATTTTCCAGAGTGACTTGGATGACAACAAGTCTATATCAGGATATGTTTTTACGCTCAATGGAGGGGCAGTGAGCTGGAAGAGTTCCAAGCAAGACACTATTACTGATTCCACAATGGATGCCAAATATATAACAGACAATGATGTGGCAAAAGAAGCACTTTGGATGAGACATTTCGTGGACCAGCTCGAAGTGATGCCTGTAGTTAAAGATCCAATACTCTTGTATTGTAATAACAACACAACCATCAGCTTGGTCAATGAACCAAGGCTGCATAAATGATCTAAACACATTCTATGTAGATATCACTACATACATGATATAGAATCGAGAAAGGACAAAGAACTCTTGCGGGTCTCCACAGACGACAATTTAGTAGATCCATTCACAAAGGCTCTACCACGTGATCGTCTGGAGAGACTCATGTATTAAAGTGGTATGAGATACCATCATAATTGGGCCTGAGTACAAGTGTCAGATGTTTGGAGATGTATACCCTCGAGGCTAATTATCTATAATTGCCTCATCTATTCAAATATACTAGCATGTTATTTGGTAACCTTTGTCTGAGAGCGTGAGTGTGAGTGTGAGTGTGAGTGTGTCTTTGTTAATACTTTGATAAAGTCTTGAGTTATAATGCACATTCAAACATATGTCAAGATATAGATAACGATCATGGAGAAGAGTTTTGATCATCTGAAGCATAAGTCTGAAATTGTTCATAGTCATATATGCATCGAGATAGGACATCGATGCATTAAATAAACTATTGTGTTTTCTGTCTTCACCAAGTGTTGGTGGCGATGATCTCATGATCGTTCGATTTGGCAAAATCAGAGACGAGATACAAGTGCTCATTAAAAAATGAGTACACTAAATGACCCAATGAGAGCTGCCACATGATGGCACATATCAATCTGTCAATGGTAGCTCTCAGTGATGATAGTCAAGCTGATCCTATGACTTTATGTCACTGTACGAGCCTTTACATGAACGGTATCACTTAGATATCTGACCTAGCTTCGAGGCAATGTATGTTGAAAGGTTTTTGGTTGGGTGGTACTTGAAGCGTACGATGGGAGGTGTGGCCGAGATAAGGATTCATCTCTCCCATTGTGTGTGTGTATGGGGGCTAATGTCGCAGAGTAAGTACGGTCTTTAGCGAAATCCTTGGCCGAGGTATGTTGGATGGGATCAAACAATGAAAGCTAAGATCGAACAATGCCGACTGGATTATGGAGCTATTAGGGGTTGACAGTCAACAATGCCCTAGGCTTTGCAGCAGCATAGTTATGGCGAAGAGATAAAAATTCTGGTATTCATCACTGGCATAGATAGGATAGTCCTGACAACACTCATGTCCAAGGGACATACCACATAAGGATGATACCGAATCAGGTACGACACTTGCTGCATGCGGTCACTGTCGTCAAGGTTTATGAGTCCTACATATAGTAGGGTCAGGCTGTATGGTCTCACAACGGCTGGGATCTTCGTCTAAATATCAAGAGATAAAAGGTACATGCATATGATGCATGAGAACTAAAACATCGCAAAGTGTTTGCGAAGGAGGTTTCGGTCACATAGAATGTGATACAAGAATCGAGCTATTTAAAAGAGCATATAAAACCCATTAATAAAAACGTGGTCTGGAGCATGCACAGACACAGCTACTTTAGACCGAACATGGACGTAGGTAGCCTGTGCATATGGCTCAGGCTAGCCCGAGCTTTAGGCTTGGGCTGCCAGTACCTGAGCAGCAGCTCGGGCTAGCAGCCCGAGTAAAATGACTCGGACTACACCCAAGCACTGGCTCGGGTTCAACCCAAGGCTGGGCTTAATGTTTTGAGTGTGGGGTTTTGTATTGGGTCATCTTTGATAACGGATTTAAAGGGTAAAATGACCTCAAAAATGGGTGATGTCAATTTCTATGCACTCTCAGTACGAAGCTCTTTGAGATGAGATCTTAATTTTCTACTGAGGTTCATCGGAGAGGGAAAAATAATTGCTCAAAGTTGAGCCTCTGCAAGGCGGGAAACTTGAGCCAAAAGGGTCTCTCAATAGTCCCACATCGAAAAGATGTTGGAGAAAGGATTAGCTCACCCTATAAATATGGGTCAATACCTTTCATCCAAGACACACAAGCTTTCCCTTATTTTAAATTAAGGGAGCTCTCCATATTTGAGAGAGCAAACCTAAATCTAAAGGCAACAAGTTTTAGTTCTTCAAGCTTTTTCCTCTTTACTCTTATTTTAGGTTCTAGCAAGGCCTGAAGGGAGATCAGGTCAGATCCGATCCGAAGATTGGCAGGGATTCCAGACGTGGTGAAAATTTCTAGGGCAAGTGGTTGCTAGGTGACAATGCGTTGGATGGCTTTGGGAAAATTGCTCCAAAGATTTTTTTGCAACTACGAGAACAAAGATATGTTCTTTATCAGAGTAGCAAAATCTTAATAGCAGTTTTATAGATCTATCCATGAGAGGATGGTTTGCCCACCTTCTGGATATTATAGATCCTGCATATGTTTTGTTTTTCCATATGGCTGTTTCATAAAAAATGTGATTTTTTATGTTTGGTTTACTTTTGCTTTTCTTCCCACATCTGTGAAGCCTTGGGCTAGTTGATGGGAAACACCCTAAGGTTGTCTCCGCAAAATCATTCACCTAACAAATGCAAGAATAGCACAACATGTAAATGATCAAAGGATAAATTTTGAAAAACACTCCTCGAACTTTAGCATGTCTAAAAAACTGTTCACAACTGTGAAACTCTCAGAAAACCCCTTGAACTTTGGTGTTACTTTTTTTTGTTGAAAAAAGTTCATGTCAAAAAAGTATGTTTAGATTATGTGACCTTTTTTGGTTGAAATATCATTCAATCTAAAAAACAAAAGGTTTTTTTTGGGGGGGGGGGATGTTTTCAGCAAAAAATCAACAAATCAACGAAAAATCACCCAAAAAGCATGCAGGTTTTATGAATGAGTTTCTATATTTTTAAAAATAAAATTCCTTTATTTTTTTGAATGCTTCTATAAGGTTATTGAATGTGTTCATTGGTAAGGAAGCGAATGAGAAAATAGAGATGAGAGATTCCTTACAAACAACCAAAAATCATAAAAATCCTCCAAAAAATCTTACGGGTCAAGTGGTTCTTTTTTTAATTTTTATTTTATTTTATTGGATGCTACCATGAATTTAATTCATGTGTTCATTGAAAAGGAATATAAGAAGAAGATGGATGTGGTATATTTTGGACCTTTTCACTCAAAAACCCCACCCAGTCAACGTTGACTAGAGGTTTTCTTTGAAAGACCAAAGTTCTTGAGGGGGTTTTAAGATTTTTAAAGTTTTAGATGGTTTTTCCAAACTAACCAAAGTTCAAGGTGATTTTTTAAAATTAAACTATGATTGTTATAAACGGGCTTTTGGTGGGCCTACCCGTTAGTGGGTATCCACCCATTATGTAACCCTACCACTATAAATACAGGGCTATGGATTCCATAGCCACCACGTTTACAACACGTTATCTGCACGCTCGAAGCTGAGCCGAACCCCTGCCGACGGACGAACGCGACGCGAACGGGCTTCCTTCATCGAACGTCGCTAGATCCGGCGGGTAGGATCTAGAGGTAATCCTGAAACCCTAGATCTAAAATTTCATATGCGCATATGTTGAGATCCAATTTCCTGGATCAATCAATGAAATTCTCATCGTTTTTATTGCTAGAAATCAACCTTTAACAATAAAAAACGATTTTTTGGAGATAAAAAAACACTTTTTTCTACTAAAAATTGGATTTTTATCCCCAAAAACCATCAAACCCTAGGGGATCTTCTCGCCGGAACGCGAATCCCCCCCAAAACTCGCGCCAAAACCCCCCGCCCGCCGCCCGAAGCGGCGCCCCCCACCCCGCCGTTGCTAACGTAAGGCGGCCCCGCCGCTGCGACGGCGGGCTCGACCCGTCGCCAGCAGCGGCGGGCGGCCCCGCCGCCAGCAGCGGCGGGCCAAACCCGCCGCCTGCAGCGGCGGGAGCCACCCATGCCACCGGCAGCGGCGGGCCCCCATCCCCTCCCGCCGCCGGCAGCTGCGGGCCCCCATCCCCTCCCGCCGCCGGCAGCGGCGGGCCCCCATCCCCTCCCATCGCCGGCAGCGGCGGGCCCCCATCCCCTCCGGGCCCCGCCGCCCGCAGCGGCGGGCCCCCATCCCCCCTGGCAGCCGCTCGTATCGGGGCCCCCCCGGTGCACGCTCATGTCCGGAAACCCTAACCGCCTGAAGCGGCAATCCGCGCGACCAAAAACCCTAACTAGGGGTTCACCCCGAAAATTCACTATTTTCAAACAATTTTTCAGATTTAAATTCGAATTTCCTTCGCTATAATCTGATTACATGTAATTTAATTCAACACTTTTTATTCTGATTATATGATTTTTACAAGTTTAAAAATTAGGAAGATCCTGCGACCGCTCTGTCGTTAGTCAGCTAACCTAACGGTGCATGACGTTGCCTAGTGGTCCAATAATTTTTAAACGAAAGATCTGAATTTTCCACTATAAACTGTCTGTGATGATTAAATTACATGCAATGTATAAACTGCCTGTGATGATGCCTGCTGCATTATAAACTGCCTGCGACGAATGTTAAATATTTGATGTGGTTTTGGATCGGCTAGTTATCACCATTTTCTTTTTTCATGCATTATTTTCTTTTTGAGAGAAAAATGTAGTGAGGATAATTTTGTAATATTACAAGCCCGTCGGACGCCTCAAGAAGATGAAGGACCATTCCCGAAGAATAGGGGCCCCACGGGGGTTCCCGAGTTGTACTTTCATTTTCTTTATGGGACTGTATGGACTGTAATTAATTTGGTGATTAGCCGATCCACGCAGCAAATATCTGTGTCTGAAATGCTTAATTATTTACTTCTCTGTGAAAATATCTAATTATTGACTATCTTGTAACATGCCAGAGTGATAAATGGCCAAAATTACGCGCGTCGATTTCGACGTTTTGGATACTTCAGGCAAGAACTACTTAAGCTAGCAGTTGGACATAAAATTCCATCTGCGAGCGCAGGGATTGAGCCACGCCATCGCTGTAGGCGATAAGGTTTCTGATATAGATAAAGCG
Source organism: Scilla litardierei (assembly GCA_030789695.1). Lineage (NCBI taxonomy): Eukaryota > Viridiplantae > Streptophyta > Magnoliopsida > Asparagales > Asparagaceae > Scilla > Scilla litardierei. The sequence continues at coordinate 266,484,492 of CM061141.1, read as the reverse complement.
AAAGCAATTATCTATTTTAGACGCCATATCGATCGGAACCTGAAGGCCGAGTACCTCACGGTGGAAGACTCATATGATTTATGGACCGCCCTCGAGGATAGATATAAACATCAAAGAGATGTTATACTTCCCCGAGCGCGATATGAATGGGAAAACCTCCGTCTCTAAGACTTTAAGTCTATTGCCGAGTACAACTCGACACTCTTTAGCATCACCTCACGCCTGAAGTTGTGTGGTGAAAAGGTGACGGAGGAGTGCATGTTAGAGAAGACGTATACATCCTTCCATGAGAAGGATGTCATACTAATGCAACAGTATCGTGAATGCAAGTTCATGAAATACTCTTCTGATGGCAGAGCAGAATCGTGACCTTCTTCTGGCCACCCATAACTCACGCCCTACCGGCACTGCTCCTGCGCCTGAAGCGCATCACAGCTCCTCCCAGAAGAAGAGGAGCAACTTCAAAGGCAAACCCCAGAAGGGCAAAGCGATGAAGAAGCAGGCTAGAGGACCCCCTCCCAGAAGCAACAATAAGGGGAGGAAGAAGAATAATGTGTGGAAAAGAAAGGACGACGGCCAGACATCTGCCCCCAGAAAGGACTGGGAAGATAAGTGCCACAGGTGTGGCATGACTGGACATTGGTCCAGGAATTGTCAGACTCCACACCACCTGCAGGACTTGTACAAAGCGAGCCAGAAGTAAGCTGAGATAAACCTGGTGGTTTAAGAAGACCTGGCACCAATCAGGTTCATCGCTGAGGACTTCTCAAACGATGACCTGCTCGACTGAGGACATTATCCATTGTCTATGCATTGTAGCTTTCCTTTTTGAAAAACTATTTATCTGCTTGTTTTTTCTCTAGCATGTTGAAGTACTTTTCAGACATTAAATTGATTATCAGTAGTATATCTTTCTGTGCGTGCCTTATACTGCGATATTTTCTTTTAAAATAGATGGACTTTAAATGCCTAGTGGACAGTGCCTTTACGCACACGATTCTCCAAGACATCTGCTTTTTTCAAAGCATTAATAAATACAATGGCATCGTAAATACAATTTCCGGTCCATCAGGTATCATTGAAGGATCAGGGGAAGCACAATTTATGCTCCCCAACAAAACAAAACTACTTATAAAAGATGCACTTCTCTCCCCTAGCTCGCATAGAAACCTGTTAAGCTTTAAAGATATCCGCTTAAACGGATACCACCTTGAAACGGTGAGCAAACAAAACAGAGAATACCTTGATGTAACGTCTCATAAAAACGGTGCTAAAAACACCGTCGAGCGTTTTGAGGGACTCCCGTCGGGTCTCTACCACACAAGGATTAGAGCAATGGAAACAAACACACTAGAGCACCAGAAATGCCATAATCAATCAGAATTCAAACTCTGGCACGATAGACTACGACACCCTGGGAGGAATATGATGAGTCGCATCATATCCCAATCCCGTGGAATTGACCCGAAAAGCCTGACGCTACTTCGGAAGGGTGCAAATCCTTGTCCCCCTTGTTACAAAGGGAAATTGATTACGAGACCATCCACCCAGAAGGTGGACTCTGAGTCTCCAAGTTTCCTAGAGAGAATACATGGAGACATTTACGGGCCTATTCACCCCGCAAGTGGACCATTTCGGTACTACATGGTACTGATCGACGCATCTTCAAAATGGTCGTATGTGTGCCTCCTGTCCACCCGCAACATAGCCTTTGCAAAGCTACTTGCACAAATTATAAAGTTGCGGGCACATTTCCCAGATAACCAGATCAAGAAATTGCGTCTGGACAATGCTGGGGAATTCACATCACAAGTCTTCCTAGACTACTGCCAAGCAACCGGCATAGAAGTTGAACATCCTGTAGCTCATGTTCACACCCAAAACGGGTTAGCCGAATTTCTTATAAAGAGACTACAATGGATCGCTCGACCATTGTTGATGCAATGCCAGTTGTCGGTTAGTGCATGGGGACATGCCATATAGCACGATGCATCGCTGATAAGATTACGACCGTCAGGTAGTCAATCTTATTCCCCGATGCAACTTGCATATGGGAACCCGCCCGATATCTCTCACTTGAGGATATTCGGATGTGCTTTCTATGTCCCCATAGCACCACCGCAGAGAACCAAGATGGGTCCTCAACGTCGTCTTGGTATCTATATTGGTTTCGACTCACCATCGATCATTAGATACCTCGAACCCCTTACAGGGGACACCTTTAAAGCACGTCTAGTAGATTGTGAGTTTGATGAAAGCACTTTTCCGAAACTAGGCATTAACACACAGAAGCCAAAAGCTTCAAAGACCATTACATGGGACACAAAGACTCTATCCCATTTTGATCCGCATACAAATCAATGTGAAGAAGAGATCCTGAAGATCCTTCAAATTCAAAACATAGTTCACATTTTACCGGACAAATTCACTGACAACCAGAAGGTTTTCAGATCACACGTCCCTGCTGCAAATACGCCAGCTAGGATTGACATACCCAAAGATGGATGCAATCCACCTGCAGCAGAAGCGGCCGTACCTCAACAAAAGAGAGGACGACCCCCAGGCTCCAAAGATAAGAACCCTCGAAAGAGGAAAAATCCTGGAGCAACAATAACGATACCACCACAGGATGCTGAGCTCAGCCCAGCTACCTCTCCCCTCTTAACAACCCCTGAAGAGGAAAATATAGGAGAAATATCATTAAATTATGTACGTACTGGGGAGGTATTGGACAGAAAAAGCACAATCATCGATGATAACTTCGCGCTCATTATTGCCACTCACGTCACTGAATACGACGATGAAACTGATCCACGCTCTCTAGCAGAATGTAAACGCAGAGAGGATTGGCCAAAGTGGAACGAGGCAGGCAATAGGAGTAGAGCTGGACTCACTCTCGAAGCGCAAAGTTTTTGGACCTGTAGTCCTAACACCAAAGGGTGTTAAACCTGTGGGATATAAATGGGTATTCGTGAGAAAAAGAAACGAGAATAACGAGATCGTACATTACAAAGCGCGCCTTGTTGCACAAGGCTTTTCCCAACGACCAGGAATAGACTATGACGATACCTATTCCCCAGTCATGGACGCGATCACTTTCTGTTTCATTATATGCCTATCCACAAAAGAAGGTTTGGATATGCAGCTCATGGACGTTATGACTGCATACCTATATGGAAATATAGATAAGGACATCTATATGAAAATCCCAGATGGATACAAACTACCGACAAAAATGACAGAAAGACCTCGGGACGTCTACTCTGTCAAACTCCAGAGATCACTGTATGGTCTAAAACAGTCAGGTAGAATGTGGTACAACAGACTCAGTGAATTCCTAGTGCAACAAGGATTCACAACAAATGAAGTCTGCCCTTGCATCTTTATAAGAGCAAAGGGAACAAGATTTGTGATTATTGCCGTCTACGTAGATGACCTAAACATCATCGGATCTCCTGAAGAGATAGGTGAGATATCCAAAAGTCTCACACAGACTTTTGAGATGAAGGACCTTGGCAAAACGAAGTTCTGCCTAGGCCTACAAATTGAACACTTAAGCGGAGGAATCCTGTTACACCAATCGACATACACAAAGAAAGTACTGAAAAACTTTCTTATGGACAAATGTCATCCGCTTAGTACACCAATGGTCGTTCGATCATTGGAGGTCGACACAGACCCCTTCTGACCGCTGGAAGAGGGGGAGGAAACACTGGGTCCTTAAGTACCCATACTTAAGCGCAATTGGAGCACTCCTATACCTGGCAAACTGCACGCGTCCCGATATAGCGTTCGCAGTTAACTTACTAGCCAGATACAGTTCTGCGCCCTCAAAGCACCACTGGAACGGAGTTAAGAAAGTTCTGCGCTACCTCCAAGGGTCTGTGGACATAGGACAATACTTTAAGAAAGGTGTATCCTCCGACTTGGTCGGTTATACAGATGCAGGATACAGGTCCGACCCATATACCGCAAAGTCCCAGACCGGTTTTGTGTTCACATACGGTGGGACGGCCATCTCATGGAGATCCGTGAAGCAGACATCATCAGCAACCTCATCCAACCACTCCGAGCTCATTGCGATCCACGAAGCTAGCAGAGAATGCTTTTGGCTTCGATCAGTCATCAACCACATCCTCAAGACCACCGGCCTGAAGACGGGAGATCTTGGACCTACCACCATGTATGAAGACAATGCTGCATGCATCGCTCAACTACGAGGTGGCTACATCAAAGGTGACAGGACGAAGCACATATCCCCCAAGCTCTTCTGGATGCATGAACAGCAAGTGGACAACCAGATCGACATCCAGCAGATCCAGTCTTGCGACAACCTGGCAGACCTGTTCACTAAAGCTTTGCCTCGCAGCACCTTTAGAAAACTTGTACTAGGAATTGGGATGAGACAGTTGAGAGATTTACAAGCTTGAAGCTTGTACTTATCAGGGGGAGTTAATGTTGTGCTGTACTCTTTTTCCTTGGCTATTGGTTTTTTCCTACTGGGTTTTCCTTAGCCAAAGGTTTTAACGAGGCAGCCACATCAACTCTGGATCCAGAAGTATCCACCTCTGATGTTATCCATCGATCATGGGAAGTTACAGAGACTTGTACTCTTTTCCCTTAGCCACTGGTTTTTCCCACTGGGTTTTCCTTGGCAAAGGTTTTAATGAGGCAAGTACTCTTAAACTTAAGGATCCAGAAGTATCCATAGACCCATGATCAGATAAGCTCTATGAACCCTGAAGCGTTCATCACGGCTTACAACAATGGATGGATAAGGGGAAGTGTTATAAACGGGCTTTTGGTGGGCCTACCCGTTAGTGGGTATCCACCCATTATGTAACCCTACCACTATAAATACAGGGCTATAGATTCCATAGCCACCACGTTTACAACAATGATCAAAATATCATTCAGCCAAATCTATATAAATCTATCCCCTTAATGGAAGATGTTACTTATTTTGTAATATACTTATTATATAAGATTATATTTCTTCTCTCTCCGGTTCTGACTTGAGTGTCAAAGGAACCGAGCTGGTGCCTCTAATCTAGGTTCAACTTGCTAATACTCTTATTTACTATGTTATGCAAATTATACGACACTCAAGAGACATGTCTATCCATCCCATTCTGGTCCATTTTCTCATAAAGTCATCATTTACACTGTCTACAGAAACAGATGCAACAATGTATGCAGACTACCCAAGTGATTGGCATGCCAGTAACACAAAAAACTATCTAGTAGATAAACATTATAGAAGGGCAAGTGAATGATGCACTGGCACAATACAACACATGATCAGTGAGCATGTTTCCACACCAGGATATGCCATAATCGAATAATCCCAACAGTCCACTTGATAAGTTTAGTTTATGCATATTTTTGCTCACCATGCTCTTATAGTGACAACCCTAATAACCACAAGAAGATAATGAAGAATAGTTCCATTCATATCACCCTTACTAGTAGTTATCATAACACCTTCTGCAGTGCTAATCATATTATCATCTCAATATCCCCCCTAATAACCAACAACTATTGAGAAATGCTCATGAGGAGAATACCCAGAGTGCAACGATGTATGAGTCTGGGGTCCTACCTCTGAAAAGGCAGATAATGTAAGTCTACATAGTTTGAATTTCTAATTAAACTAGAAAAGATGAATGTGGTAAATTTCAAAAACATTTAATCCTAAGGTAAAAACCCAAAAAGAAACACAACTCATAAATTATAGCTGTTGAATAAAAACCATATCTTTACATGGATATTTGTATGCATTATCCGCTCTCTAAAATTTGATGATGAACTCTGATCTCCTTACCAACCAACACGATAATAGTTTCACCTTTATAATGAAACTCCTCACGATCCACTAGTTTTTAAGAGCTCGAACTCGGTCTCAAACATTGCAAGCATTTAAGATAAAAAGAAGGACAAACAATTTCTTTTAGGAGAGAAAAATTCTACCTCAAAATTTACGATTATTTCTCTCTCTTAAATCTTAGATGTGAAGATGCTCTATCGAATCTATGAAGTCGGTGTAATCTATCCTGCTGACTGTAAGTGAAATCGATTGGATACCTTTGAAAAGAGGAGATGACCATTTTGTATAGTGCTAGGATCCATATAGTAAACTTATTTTATTAAATTTGGGATTAAAGAAAGATTTCATGAAAACCCCTTATCTTTAGGAGTTCTAGTTTGAGTCAAACTTTATATTTTGGTTTAATCATGATCCAACAATTTGATCAAACATAAACTAAATCAGATCCAAACAACCCTAAATTAAACCCATGCATAGGTGGAAGCTTACTGTCGTCGTCCACTGTTAGACAACAGCCATCGTCTATCATTGATAGCTAGCTGCCCGGCTAGTAGCTGGCTGACTGGTTCAACGAGTCAGCTGGATGGCTGACTGGCCATCCACAGCTGGCGAGGTAGTGATTGGCCATCTTTTTGTTATCGACCATCAACTGATCGATCATCCTCCAGTAACACCAATTCATTGCCGGTGATGTTCTAAGCCTGGTTTTTGTGGGGTTTCATCTTTATTTTATGACAAAGTGTCTGTACCTCTTTACGAACACATTATGCTCGTAGTCATAATACTTTACAGTGAGACACACTCTCACAATCAAAATGATCACAAATCCTTACAATCGTTTATGTATATCTCATGTACTTTTAAATATTTTCCTTTGATTATCGTGACGATTCCATTATCTTTTTGAGACTCTTAAAGATCGATTCCTACTTTGGCAGCTACTTGATTGTACTATATGATCATGTCACAGATACGATAGTGACGCTAGCTGCATATGAAGAATATCTATTTTGGAATCATAATTATCTGATTGGTATGAGACTAGATTCTCCTCTAATGTAAATCTTGGCATAGATACTCTCTTAATCAAAATGATCACAAATCCTTACGATCGTTTATGTATATCTTATGTACTATTAAATACTTTTCCTTCGATTGTCGTGACATGTCCATTATCTTTTTGAAACTCTTAAAGACCGATTCCTACTTTGGCCGTGACTTGATCATTATTACTTTTGCATGAGTGATCAAATTTATACCGCAAGTGCATGGAGTAGTTGTAGCGCTAACGGGTCGTCCACTAGGAGGCAAGTTTGAGTATTGGTTTAATTTAAGGTTTATTATCCACATGATCGTTTGTTCAAGTAAACACGAATGCTAGAGAAAGATATCAGATATGTGAAAAGCTCTAGAGTTGGGTACCACCGCTATTAAAATTGAGCTAGGATTGATTTGGTTTGATCGTTTATTGAAATTATGAGATATGACGAGGTTGTCTAACCTAAGGGCATTCTCCTATCCCCACACTTCTGTGATGAAATGATAGAATAGTCACATACATTATCACCAACCCCTCATTTCCGTGATGCTACGATAGGTCTACCTACCACATGTCCAAGTCAACTTTCGTTGGACATCAACATGTAATAGGTGCATTATGCCTGACAAATATCCCCAATCTTCCTCCATGCCACTTCTGTGGATATGATTTGGATCAATGCTAGGAGTGCTCTAATCCACACCCAACTTCCGTTAGCGACATGGATAGTGAAGATTGGAGTATGGATTGAAAACCCTAGACTAGCCCTAGCTTTCGCTAGTGACAAACCTATTAATCCACGAAGAGAAAATCAATTTGCACTAATAACAATCGTCCTAGAATACCCTTAATCATCATTCATGCAACAACCCATCAATTTCCTATCAATCCATAGCAAAATCCAATGGGGTTCAACCCATGGCCTTAGATGGATTACTCACGATACATCAACAAATACGCAATTAGATTAGATAGATGATACATTGCAACAATGGAGATGAAATAGAAATAGCCAATCAACCAATCCACAATGAAAGGAAGCAAAATAAACTATTATTAATGCAAGATCCAAAGTCAAAATCAAAAGAATAAAAAGAAATCATTAACCATTGCAGAGAATAATCGACAAGTACATATGAAATTTCTCAGAAAGAACTCTCAAAAACTCTGGAAAAAAGTGTCCCTATCAATGTGGAAGAAGAAAGGTATTTATACCCCCAGAAATTTCCCCAAAACCATAAGTTTACCCCTTGGCGACACCCAAAACTTTCTTAAAAACCCTAGGTCACATAGTCCCGTGGATTCCCAAGCGACTGCATGGCCTTAGACAAGTTATCATTCATCGTTTCTCTCTAACAATGCGGCCACGTGAATTCTCACACGGTCACATCGATCTGGGGCTCTGCCTCTTTAAAATCTCCTCCCAAACGGTCGTGTGGGGCAACCGTTTGGGGCCTTCAGCTTCTTTGTGCGACGTGGTCACGTCGAGTGGTTACGTGATCGCGTCGATCTTCTTCTTCTTCTCTTTGACCTCATGGCCATGCAACTACATAGAGGAGTCCACACAACAGTGTCATTGCTACTTCCACTGCTCTTGGGGTGTCCTGGTGATGCGAGCACATGGATCTGTCCACGTGACCGCGTGTGTTGTGTCTTCTCTTCATTCTCCTTGGTGTTTTGAGCTCCCGTTTGCTTCTTGATTTATTCCGACACTTTTGCCTCTGCTCCAGGGTCCCAAAATCCTTCGTTTAACCTGAAATATGCGCAAGATACCCAAGAGTAAAAATGAACTAAAAAGTGGGAGAAAGGATATGGAACAAGCAATGAAGTGGCATGATATGCACACGAATAAAGCATGAAAAATATATATAATGAGCACTCATCAAAATCCCCTAAGCGAAACTCATCCTCATCCTCAAGGAAGACATGAAAGAGTAAAGAGTGGAAGTATGCAAGCAAGCACACAAATGATGACATGGTTTTAAGGATTGCACAACATCGAGCATATATACATGGGCAAATGATTATAAACATGCCAACTCATCTCTATCGACCAAAACATAATCTAAGGAAGTTGTTTCTAGCACAAACTAGCAAGTAATATACCCAATCATGATCATGCTCAAATCCTAGAATATTTCCTCTATCTCACCCCTTGGTCGAAGGAATGTGAATCAAAATTATACAAGAGGTCAGAAACGAGTATTAGTATCGCATAATATCATATGTGTCTAACAAGGATGTGACTCTCATAATATGTTACAGTTCCTTGATTCATGAAATTGGTAATTTTATTCATGCTTCTATTTCCATCATTTTTCCAACATTTTTGGGATTCTAATTGGTTTATGTAAGGAGCATTGGATCGATGACTCCCAAGTCAGACAACCTTAGGGCATCGATCCAAGAGGGACTTATCGGACCTACTAGCTCAAACCAACTATAATCCTTATTCATATGCACTCCCCAAGCTAAACATTTCGTTACGAGTCCCCAATGCTTCCCAAGGCACGGGGATCTGGCTACTCAATATAACTGGAAGAACGATGCATGTTTATTCATCTTTTCTATATACACATTTTTAAATTTTTTTTCTTTTTCTTCTTCTTTGAAAGCATGAATAGGTTTAGCAGTAACACTCATCAGTACTAGGTGAATATGTCGTTATCCAGTTCTGAAAGACTATATGCCATTATCATCAACTACTACTTCCACGATTTATGCATAAGATGGATTCCAAAGAAAAATTCCACCTAGGTCGGTTTCAAGTACTTCTATCTTAGGGACTATGAGCATGAGCATAACGATCATAGTAAACGAGATCTGAGACTGGAAACACACCCTAATCATATGCTCTAATCGATATCGAGGAATTTGGCGTAAAAAGATAGAACCTGAAAATCTGTTTGATAGAGTGAACCATGCATATAAAATCTCGATCTTGGGAAACTCTTAAACCATACATATACACATGTATGCATGAATATGCGGGGATGCATGGGATGAAAATGCAAAATGCACATTTTTTTTTGAATATATACATAAAGGAAAAGAAGAGATTATGCATGAAGATGAGGAAAGTGAAAGAGAAGAGGAGAATATGTGCATATGAGATAAAAATATGAAAATGAATATGGAAAAATAAAAACGAAGTATGGAATGCTCCTACCCCAAACTAGAGCTGAGCATTGTCCTCAATGCGAAATAGACGATGAAATCGTGATGAATATTATGTGTGGGGAAGAGGTGATGGTGAGTCTCCCCTAAGCTAGGACAAAAGTATGCCCTAAAATGATAATGAGGGGGGAAGTGAGGGCTATGTGCAATGTGGTGGGGGAAGAGTGGATGGGTAGAGGGTCAAGAGGGGCCACTGTCAGGGGGTGGTGGTGGTGCGAGGAGTAAACAAGGTCTGGCCTCGGGTTAATGGCCCTGGGAAAAATGCCAAATATAGACGTCAAATTCGAGTGCAATCTATAAAGTGTGGTCCGAACGCTGTCCATGGAGGACTTAAGCTCACAAATACTCACATCCATAAGGCTAACACGCTCTTCTATAGAGGGAGGAGGAGGAGAAGGACCAGAAGGGCTAGAATCATCGCTAGAGTGGCGATTCCTATGTGTGGTATAATGTGGGGGGGGGGGGGGGGGAGGTGGTGGTGGGCTTCCAGGTGCAGCATGAATGACGGGATCCTGAGTGGGGATAGGATGTGCTTGTGCAGGGGGAGGAAAAGCTGGGTTAGGTGGGAATGCCCACTGCACGGCTCTATCAATGTGAATGCGCTCAGGGTTGGGTAAAGTGGTATATGGGGTATGCGAAGGCCCATGTAGCCAAAGGAATCTCTTGCCTGAAATGGGTTTGATCATGTGCATGTTCGTCAGGGTGGAGATATCAAGGGATGTGGGGCCAAGGATGGGGTATGTCTCGTCAGAAATCTGGAGAGATACGTGAGGGAGCTTGGCAATGATAGTGATAAACCCTCCGTAGCAAATCTTGGCAGTGATGTGTCAAAATATTCCACATTTCATTTATATACTTACACGTCAAAATGATTGATTAAATCCTGATTTTCTATGCTTTTACGCTAATAACTGGAACTATTCGACTTCGAAAGCGTTTGGTTGCATTTCAAGGAAATTCGAGCGACTTGGAGCATGTTGGAGAGGAGGACATGATCGTCAATGTCGGAGCATCAATGACATCACATCCAAGGAGTTCATATTGCTGGAGAGGAGCAAGAAGAGGAAGCAAAGGAGAAAAGAAAGAAAGAAGAAGCAAAGAGGAGAAGAGAAGGAAGAGCAAAAGAGAGGAAAAGGAGCGTTCCCAGATCCCTCAGTCGAGCAGTAACCCGCTTGACCGAGCCATGATCTCGTAGAGCAAGAAAAAAGCTTCAAGGGGCTGCTCGGTCGAGCGACCCAACTCGCTCGACCGAGCAACCAAGTCACTCACCCGAGCATGTCGTCAGAGGACTCCAAGAATTGCCTTCAAACTCTCTGGAAAGTTTGGCGTTCTTACGCTCGGTCGAGCACCCACCGCTCGACCGAGTGGCCCTTCTTCCGACCGAGCGACATCGATTCCACCAATGCAAAGAGCTAGAGCCCCAAGAGGTGCTCGATCGAGCTCTAGGGTAAGCTCGACCGAGCGACCCAAGCCGCTCGACCGAGCGGAGTAGAAATGGCCATATCTGCTGAAAACTGAATAGCCCTTCACTATTTGAAGATCTGCTATCACCAGCGATTTTTCAGTATTTATATCACATTTTTTCCAGATAGTATACTTCATAAGTATTCCAACTCAACTAAGAATGCACCAAACAGAGGTCGGATATGTCCTAGGGAATTTCTGCAAGTTGGCAAATATGTGCTGGAAACTGTGCTTGGGTAGCTGGAATCTGTGCTCGACCGAGCGCCCGTGCATAGCTTGCCCGAGCTAACTGGGCAGCAAGTACAGGCCCAGGTCAATTTAGGATTGTTTTAAGGGTTTTTAGGGGCTATATATATTTAGGAGGGCCGCCACCATTGGGGGATCTCCTCTTTTGTTAGGAGAGCTAGTTTTTAAGGTTTTGAGACGATTTTCAGGGGTTTGGCTACGATATTGGCCCCCTCTTCGATGTTTATGTATCGGATCTTCATGAGCTAAGTATTTCCTTGGTTAAATCCTTTTTATTGTCTTTCTCAATTGTTTTCGGTGTTGAATCCTTAAATGTTTTCCTTTTATTTGCTTTCAATGTTGATTCATATTGCTCATATCTCTTAAGCAATGATTGAGTAGATCTATTGCTTGGATTAGGGATGAACCCTAGGATTCTAGGGCTTAGATGATAGGTTAACCTTAGTTGGGTGAATATATGGTTGCCCTATGGTGGTTTGAACATGGGTTTTGGGGGATTAGCCTTACGATCGAAGGATCGCGAAAGCAATTCCATATCCTTGGGAAAATCCCGACGAATCTGATTTGGGCTTAGTGTCTGTTTTTCAGGGCTCGTGCTTACGAGGGTGACTCGAGAGCTGGGGCGACCACTAATCCTCAATCCACTAGCCGATGACTACGAAAGTAGCCCGACCGCTAGAACCGACCACACAGTGGCGTCGAATTCCGTAGAGCATGCGAGTCTTTACGGATTGCAAGGTGGGACCAAGTGTCAAGCGTAATGCATGCATTCCTGTACGAAGCCGATCACAGAAGCACGACTCCGCATAGGGATGCGTTAGATGAGCGTGACGACGAAATTCTAACGCTCGTTTCCATCTACAGATCTGACACTCCTACCCTAATTCATCGCCTAACGAAGGGACCCTTAACATGTTATCCAAACCCAAAAGCCCTAGCGGGGATTCCGGATACCCTAGTGATATTTCCCTCGATTGTTTCTCTTTGTTCCTTTTGGTTTCTTTTGTGTCCGGATGTGCCATGTCCATCGTGACACCCTCGCATTCCACATCCACCACCATTACGACACTCTATAATCCATCTCAACTAATAAAACATCGAAGCCTAACCCAACCTAGGATCGTTAGGTAGTGTGACACCGTCTCCCTGTGGATACGATACCCGCTCGTAGATATACACACATACCGTGCGCTTGCGGTAAGACGACATTCGCGCTTCTGGGTGCAAGTCCAGAGCCCAAACAAGTTTTATGGCATCATTGCCGGGGAGGCATTCCGCCATATTACCTATTTATCATAATTATGTTACTAGACTTCGAATAAAAAGAAAATTTTATAAAGAGAAACAAAAAGAGATATTTTCCCCACCAACAGCTTTATTATTATTTCTTTTTCTTGTACCACTGATATCTTTTCCAGGTTGTTGTTTCTGACTATTCAAGTACAATGGAACAAGTTTGGGATTATTCAGGCGAAGATTTTTCAGTGCAGTATGAGGTTTCCATGGAAGAATACGAATATTATCCACATGACCCATACTATCAGATGGAAGGATATGACCACCATTCAAATTTTTATGCCTACTGCGAGTCTTGTGACATGGAGGGACACATACCTTACGAAAGCCGCGTTTTCATATTGAGTCTTGATCATTCTATTAATTTGGCATTGGCACGGTTTGAAGAGAGCGTGGCACTTAATAGATCTCAGCAGAATGAGACCCTTAAGTTGCAACAAGAGGTCGATGAACTCTACAGGACTCTTGCATCTCATGAGCACCCGACATCACAAGCACACGAAGAACTCATATTGGTTATGGAGAGTGATAATGGCGTTCAGCTTGTGGGAGAATATTCGCATCATTACATCAAGGATGAGAGCTGCGAAGGCAACAATGACATTGCTTCTGGTGTTGTGCCTGAGCCGTCTCCCGTTCTTGAAGCATTCTCTCAGGTTGAACAAAATGAGGACACATTTCTGGGTCTATTGAGAAGCATCGTGGATGTAGTTCAATCCACCGGCCCATTGATAATTACTGCATGTGATCTTTTGAGCTTGAATTTCAAAATTTAATTACTCATCGTCTCTCTCCTGCAGGTAGAATCAGTTATGAAGTATTTTCTCTAGTTGATGGTAATAAGACCCATTTCTACATTATGAAAGAGATACCCGAGCCTACAGCGCCACATGCACCTACTATTGAGAAGGCCAAGCCACGCCATATAGTGCCTCGAGTTCTAGGAAGGAAACGAAGAAGTAGGCATAAAAAGAAGAAGACGAAGTTTACATCGCCTTCTATACCTGAGGAGCCCGAGGTCGAGGCCGGGGCAGTACGTTGTGAGGAAGTGGACACTATCACCTCTGACGAGACAGTGACGCCTGGCACGATTACGGTTACTCCTGATGAGACAACTGAGATGAGGCACTCGTAGAGTATCACTGCAGAGCCAGAGGTTACTGTTCAGGAGGAGGCCACAGAGAAGATTCTACCGCCTTTACCTTCCATCACTATGGCTGAGCATCCGACAGAGGACCACCCACCATAGCTCACTGCTCCCACGCAGGGAGATATTGTTACCCATTCCATTTTTGAATCATGCATTCCATTTGATATTTATTATGATTCAGATCTTTGCAGAACACATACGATTATGGACCAAAGGTATGCTTAGACGTGTCACTGCTTGGGGAACCTACCGAGGAGCACAACAAGGAGTCGCCTGATGAGACCCACATTCATACATCGGAGTTGCCTAAAGAGCCCAAAACGAATGACGAGGAATTGCATGTCATGGTACACGAGAGCAGAAATACATTTTCAGGGAAGTGTCGTCAACAATTTTTATTTTACATTTTTCATTTGATGACCTTCTTTGGAAAACTTTTATTATGGGAAAAAATTATCCACATTAGATTGATGCTGCTTATCTCTTTCAGGATACATGTGGAGTTCTTAGAGAGATGCTGGAAGCTGCATTGCAGGAATATGATGGAATCCGTGGAGACACTCACCTGGTGGAGCCACGGAAGGAGCAGTTGGATCAGTTGCCCGTAACAACAAAGATACTGGATCCGTCTTTCGCTACAGGTGGTACCAATCCAATAGTGTAGCTGTAGTGTGGATTTTTATGCTTTAAATAAACACGAATCCTCTCGATTGCAAAAGGACCGTGTAGGATTTTTATGCTTTCCCAGTTTAATAAATTCACCCCATATGATGGTTGCTCAATTATCTTTTGCACCCCACTATATTCTATGATTTAATTTCCCACCCTAATTTTATGGTGCTTACTTTGCCTCTCCCCAATTTGTATGCCCATCTGTCCACACCTGGCACCATATGAAATTGCTTGGGGGAGAGAGATTATTTTATTGTGCAACTCCCTATTTTGCCGTTGTCCTCTACCCATGTCATATACACATTGAGGACATTGTGACGTTTAAGCTTGGGGGAGTGCACAGTGCATGCACTTTGCTTCGTCGTGAAACACACTTTGAAATATTCAGTTGAACCATGCTCACCTCTCTATTTATGTCTCATATGCTTCATTTTTTATGAAATATTGTGAATTTATTTTTTCTTATGAACTCTGATATCTGTTAGCTTAGAGTTCAATTCCTTGATTAGAGTATCATTGTTAGTATGCTTTTTAATAGTAGAATCCATAGTTTCACAACCATATTCTCGAAACAGTTGCGCTAAAAATGAATGAATCAAAAATCTGAAAATTATTTGACTCTTGCGTGATTTGATTGATAATTGTATTGCTTCATGGATGTTTACTAATTCAAAAGAGATATGATAACCCCACGACAACCAAAGTAGTGTAATGCCCTGATAGCTACTGCACAAGTACTGGAGGGGGGTGAATAGTACTTTCAAATAATCAAGAGGATAATTCCTAATTATTATGCAAACTCAACAAACAATGAGGAATGAAAATTGACAAACATGAATTAAGCAATGCAAACAAACGATGTAACGGGTTCGGATCCACCCAAGTCTCCCCGACTTGTTCCCGGTGATCCTACGTCCCAAACACCCGGATCCCCTCCGGCTACTTGAGTTAGAAACCACTAACCCAAGTTTTGCACTATGAAATTCTTGTAGAAAACCTTTACATGATCAAATCATACACAAATGAAATTGTGACTCCCACAAACCGGGATCACAAACTTCTCTCACAACTGAGAGAAAAACTTGCAATATCAAAGTAAATGAAATATAAAACACTTACCAACAAAATCCTATGCCTTGAGTAAAACTTATTGATTTTAGGGCAAGGAGGATTTTGAGGAAGAGAATGTCACCAAACTCTAGCTCCAAGAAGATGAACAGTGATCGAAGGCTAGGATGGAGTTGGTGGCCTTGAATCAAGCTCTTGGCTTGAATGGCTCACAATGAAGAGAATCTCTCTTGAGGAAATTAGGGCTCAAGGAGTTTGGAAGAGATTCTTTGTGAGAATGAGGAAGCTTTAGAAATGGAGTTGAATGCTTTCTCTTTGATCTTTAAATCACAATAAATGTCAGCCTTGAATGCTATGAAGAAGCATCACAAGTATATATAGGATAGAGAGAAGAGAGAGGAAAAATTTGTAGCATTTAATGCTCCAACGGCTTTATTTTGAACCAGTCTAATCGGTCTAAGAAGGATCACTGACCGATTAGTTTCTCAACTAGTCGGTCGGTGATTCTTCTTGGACCGACTAAAAGGTTGACAGCCAAGAAAGATGGTTCAGGAGATATAGAACTAGTCGGTCTAAGAAGACTTGCCAACCGACTAGTTTGACAACTAGTCGGTCGGTGAGTGTTCTTTGACCGACTAAGAGTTGAAAAACAATAAGCTGAACACAAGAGAACTAGTCGGTCTAAGAACAAATTCCAACCGACTAGTTTCACAACTAGTCGGTCGATGAGTGTTCTTTGACCGACTAACGAGTCAACTGTAGCTAGGCTGTGAAAGATGGAAGTATAACTAGTCGGTCTAAGAAGGATTCCAAACCGACTAGTTTGATAACTAGTCAGTCGGTGAACCTTCTTGGACCGATTAATTGGTCAACAGTGAAGAGGCTGAATTGAGCAAGGAGATCTAGTCGGTTCAAGAAGGATTCTTAACCGACTAGATGACAATCTAGTCGGTTGGTCCTTCTTCTTGAATCAACTAAGATGCACTAGAAGCCGCGAAATGAAGCGTGAAGCTTCGGGAAAGTTTGTATGGGCTTCTAAGATAATCCTAGCTCTAAGATATGAGCGTTATGAAGATTATAATGTAAGACTGTAACGGCCTCTTTTTCCTAGTTGTATTTTGATTGTTGTGCATGTGTTCATTTACTGCGTTCATTCAGTTCTTTTCGTCCGAGCGGTCCTTCGTCCGCACGTCGACGCGAGCGCGTCGCTATTTTCGGTTTTACCGTAGCGTGATCGTAATTATTTTTAAATTTCTAATTAGCTAATTACTTTTAGTTTAGAGTTAATTACTAATTAACTATTTGCTACTACACGATTTTAATTACTTTTAACAAAAGTTAACTTCTAATTAACTTATTGCTTTTAACTAAATTATTTTTACTAATTACTTTTCCTAAACTTATATTACCAATTTACTTTACCCTGTTACTTTTACCCTAACCTAATTAAATCCCACCGAAAGATGTTGGTGAGATCCAACATCTGTAATCAAGTCTCCTACCAGCAACAACTTCAATTTAAGCTGTTCCCTTCACTTCTCCTTTCTTAAACACCACAGCAGCATCCCACAGAAACAGACGGTAACATCATCAACCCAGCAACCTCCTACACCAACATCACCATCGCCACCACCTCCATCACCACCACCAAATCGATCACCACCATCTCCATACAACCCAACATCTCCTCCACAAATCAGCCATCCACCCCATTACAACCCAAAATCAAAACAAACCAAGACATTTATATTTCAGTTTATTATTTGTATTATTATTTTCAGGTGTGTTTGTTTTCAGCAGATTGTACGGCCATGCTAGGCCTTAATTGTTTGTGTGTTTACTTTGGACGCTGGTATTGTAATGTAATAAATATTTGTGCTGTTTCTGAGAAATTCGCGTGCAGGGACCTGCCTTCGCTAAAATTACGCTTATTGTGCTTAAGTCAAGGAAGGGAGAGAAAAAAAATTAAGTACCTCTTCTTTGCTTTAAGCACAAGCGGACCCACTCGCGTCCTCGCCCCCAAGTATACTGGGAAGCGGGGCGTGACAAAGACCTACTCAATGCTTAACATTCTACAGAAAAAAGCTAGAAGACTATAAAATAAACTAGACAAACCATCTTCAAAGCTTCAATCCGAATCTCATGACTTCAATAATGCTCCTAGAGCTTCAACGAAGCTTCAGGCACATGATCACGTGCTTTGAGAAGTCTTGAGAAGTCGATTTTGATGTACGTAGAATATTGGCGACGATCTCCATAACTGCGCTCACAAAGAGTTAGTTCACGATATTTATGTTTGTTCATCATCAAAACCAAATCCAGAGAATCAATACTCAACATTCTCCCCCTTTTTGGTGATGACAAACCAACATAAATAATAATCAATAATAATGAGTCAAAAGAAATTTACTTACTCCCCCTGCATTGATGACATGTTAATTCCATATTAAATAATAATCATATGCATCAAGCAGACGAGGAAAGTATAAAATATGAATCCAATTATTGAAATTTAGGATCTAAATCCATTTTTATATCTTAACTCCCCCCGAAACTAACATATCAAATTAGATTCACGGTAAATTGCTTTAAATTATCATTTAGCACATCGTCATTATGAATTCTCTCCCCCTTTGGCATTAGCAAAAAGAGCGGGAGGAGATCAACGACAACAACAATGGCTAAAATAAAAGTACGAGAGTCGAAGAATACGACCATGGTCCAAATGACACCAAAGTAAAATCACGAAGAAAATCAAAGCCTGCCAATGAGACCATAGTCGAAAATCGAAAAAAGAACTCATCAAAACTCAAATCAATTTCACATATTGAGTTATGGAACATACTCTCCAATATCAACATTCTTAGTGAATTTAGTGCATGGAAAACAATTCTATGTTTTCATAGAAAGAATTCTATATAATCAATTTAATCGTCGAGCGACGAAATCAACATCAGAGACAAAAAGAATATAATGTGCACACTGAAGGAAATGGCAACACGATGTATATATATGAATATAACATGATACATCAAAAGTATACATCCGCCAATACAAATATAAACAATCATCAGATCGGAGCACATCATACAACATAACTCACAACATACATCGAAGAGTATCACAAAACATTTATACATCAAAATACATCATAAAACATACAAAAATACATCCAAAGATACATAACCACCCAACTATCCTACCCCACTCTCTCACGACAAAGTAGATCATCCAAGTGCACATGGGAGAGTCCTCCAATGCAGGCTCAGGAGGCGGAGGCAGGATCTGCAACATCAGGCTGTGCAGAAGAGGTGGTAGTCTCTGGGTCGACTGGAGGAGACTCGACGGTCATGGGAGATGGACTGGAGGGACGGATAGGGATACGTGTTCTCGCCATGAGATCACGACAAAACAACACACAAACAACGCACGAGATCAAACGAGAAATCGAACGAAAAAACGAAAGTGAACTAGAATGAAACCCTAGTACGAACTCGAACTGAAATTGAACAGAAATGAACCCTAAAAACGAGAGAAAAACTTGCCAAATGTAATGCCCTGATAGCTATTGATACCAAATGTAATGCCCTGATAGCTACTGCACAAGTACTCGAGGGGGGGGGAATAGTACTTTAAAATAATCAAAAGGATATTTCCTAATTATTGTGCAAACTCAACCAACAATGCAGAATGAAAATTGACAAACAAGAATTAATCTATGCAAACAAACGATGTAACAGGTTCGGATCCACCCAAGTCTCCCCGACTTGTTCCCGATGATCCTACGTCCCAAACAACCGGATCCCCTCCGGCTACTTGAGTTAGAAACCACTAACCCAAGTTTTGCACTATGAAATTCTTGTAGAAAACCTCTACAAGATCAAATCATACACAAATGAAATTGTGACTCCCACAAACCGGGATCACAAACTTCTCTCACAACCGAGATAAAAACTTGCAATATCAAAGTAAATGAAATATAAAACACGTACCAACAAAATCCTATGCCTTGAGTAAAACTTACTGATTTTAGGGCAAGGAGGATTTTGAGGAAGAGAATGTCACCAAACCCTAGCTCCAAGAAGATGAACAGCGATCGAAGGCTAGGATGGAGTTGGTGACCTTGAATCAAGCTCTTGGCTTGAATGGCTCACAATGAAGAGAATCTCTCTTGAGGAAATTAGGGCTCAATGAGTTTGGAAGAGATTCTTTGTGAGAATGAGGAAGCTTTAGAAATGGAGTTGAATGCTTTCTCTTTGATCTCTAAATCACAATAAATGTCAGCCTTGAATGCTATGAAGAAGCGTCACAAGTATATATAGGATAGAGAGAAGAGAGAGGGAAAATTCGTAGCATTTAATGCTCCAACGGCTTTATTTTGAACCAGTCTAATCGGTCTAAGAAGGATCACTGACCGATTAGTTTCTCAACTAGTC
The DNA here is from genome assembly GCA_030789695.1 of Scilla litardierei. Classification (NCBI taxonomy): domain Eukaryota; kingdom Viridiplantae; phylum Streptophyta; class Magnoliopsida; order Asparagales; family Asparagaceae; genus Scilla; species Scilla litardierei. The sequence goes on along the minus strand of CM061141.1, from coordinate 266,464,117 downwards.
GGTCGGTGATTCTTCTTGGACCGACTAAAAGGTTGATAGCCAAGAAAGATGGTTCAGGAGATATAGAACTAGTCGGTCTAAGAAGACTTGCCAACCGACTAGTTTGACAACTAGTCGGTCGGTGAGTGTTCTTTGACCGACTAAGAGTTGAAAAACAATAAGCTGAACACAAGAGAACTAGTCGGTCTAAGAACAAATTCCAACCGACTAGTTTCACAACTAGTCGGTCGATGAGTGTTCTTTGACCGACTAACGAGTCAACAGTAGCTAGGCTGTGAAAAATGGAAGTATAACTAGTCGGTCTAAGAAGGATTCCAAACCGACTAGTTTGACAACTTGTCGGTCGGTGAACCTTCTTGGACCGACTAATTGGTCAACAGTGAAGATGCTGAATTGAGCAAAGAGATCTAGTCGGTTCAAGAAGGATTCTTAACCGACTAGATGACAATCTAGTCGGTTGGTCCTTCTTCTTGAATCAACTAAGATGCACTAGAAGCCGCGAAATGAAGCGTGAAGATTTGGGAAAGTTTGTATGGGCTTCTAAGATAATAATCCTAGCTCTAAGATATGAGCGTTATGAAGATTATAATGTAAGACCTACTCAAGGCTTAACATTCTACGAAAGAAGCTAGAAGACTATAAAATAAACTAGACGAACCGTCTTCAAAGCTTCAATCCGAATCTCTTGACTTCAATAATGCTCCTAGAGCTTCAACGAAGCTTCAGGCACACGATCACGTGCTTTGAGAAGTCTTGAGACGTCGCTTTTGATGTACGTAGAATATTGGCGACGATCTCCATAACTGCGTTCACAAAGAGTTAGTTCACGATATTTATGTTTGTTCATCATCAAAACCAAATCCGGGGAATCAATACTCAACAAATAGTGATAATTAGAATTCCTGAAATCGAGCCATGTTTAGATTCTATGCTTTTCTTTTTCTTTTGTGTATAGCCAAATAAATGATCTTTGATCATTCTTTGGATTCCATCGCGTTTACGTGAGTTTGCAAAAATCCCAATAATACAAAAATCAAACAAATATCCTAAATAAAGGCCTGAGGGGTTCTTTGTAGCCCGATGCCCTAAGACCGTCTGGTCTGGGATGCATATGCCGTCTTTTGTATATATTGAGTTATCTCGTGTATATAAAGAAGGAAAAATATGTGTATAAAAATTGTATATCCAAAAACAATAAAAAACACAAAAATTCCATAGCCTTACCCCACTTTCTATATAGAATAGAGACTTGGCAAAGTTGATGGGTTTTAGGAGTCATGAAACGGGCGTAGTGTGGTGACGCCTTACCTTAATTGAATTCACTAACTCATTCCGTGAAGCTTAACAAAACACCACGCATGCTTGAAAATATTTGATCATGACATATTTATACTGCTTAGAGAATAAGTTGTGGACGTTGGATTCATTTCCGTGAACTTAGCATATTTCATGATAAACTATGATAGGATGTAGCTCTACTCCCATTTCATTGTTTATCAAGTTCATTGCATTTAGTGAAATCCACAATATGCTCATTTGAGCGAGACTTAAGTATTTTGTGTGTATGTGTGTTCTTATTACATATTGATGTGTGTTCACGTAATCTTGTATTCCGGTTCATATTTCACTGAGTTTTAAGAATGAGCCCCTTATCTACATCACACGCCATCGTCTCACCTCTCCATTGTATTCCTCTCCCGGGTTCGCTTCTTACTAGTCTTCCTCGAGGACGAGTAAGAGGTAAGCTTAGGGGATTTTGAAGTGTCATAATATTTCACATTTCATATATATACTTACATTTCATCTATATACTTACATGTCAAAATGATTGCTTAAATCCCGATTTTATACGCTTTTACGCTAATAACTGGAACTATTTGACTTAGAAAGTGTTTGGTTGAATTTCAGGGAAATTCGAGCGATTTGGAGCATGTTGGAGAGGAGGACATGATCGTCTATGCTGGAGCATGGGTTTTGGGGGATTAGCCTTAAGATCAAAGGATCGCAAAAGAAATTCCATATCCTAAGGAGAATCCCCATGAAACCGATTTGGGCTTAGTGGCCGTTTTCTGGGGCTCGCGCTCACGAGGGTGACTCAACAGCCGGGGGCGGCCACTAATCCCCAATCCGTTAACCGATGACTACGAAAGTAGCCCGATCGCTAGAACCGACCATAGGGTGGCGTCGCATTCCGTAGAGCACGAGAGTGTTTACGGATTGCGAGGCGGCCCCAAGTGTCAAGCATAATGCATGCATTCCCGTATGAAGCCAGTCGCGAAAGCACGGCTCTGCATAGGGATGCGTTAAACAAGCATGATGGCGGAAGGCTAATGCTCGTTTCCATCTACGGATGTGACACTCCTACCCTAATCCTTCGCCTAAAGAAGGGACCCTTAACCCGTTATCCAAACCCGAAAGCCCTAGCTGTGATTTCGGATACCTTAGTGATATTTCCCTCGATTGTTTCTCTTTGTTCTTTTTGGTTTCTTTTGTGTCCGGATGTGCCTTGCCCATCGTGACACCCTCGCATTCCACATCCACCACCATTACGACACTCCATAATCCATCTAAACCAATAAAACATCGAAGCCTAACCCAACCTAGGATCGATAGGTAGTATGACACTGCCTCCCTGTGGATACGATACCCGCTCGTCGATATACCCATATACCATGTGCTTGCGGTAAGACGACATTCACGCTTCCGGGTGCAAGTCCAGAACCCGAACAGGCATCAGGGCTACTAAATGTGTGAAATTGCCTATGACCCAGTCATGAACCGACATGGAAAAGATTGCGAGGTGAAGTGATGTAGTTCTCGTGTACAGTTCGGGGCTGGGTCATGACCCATAGAAATAGGAGCTCATTCCTCGAGACCTGGCCTATCTCCTCCCTACAGAAAAGAGAGTTGGCAATGATGCTATGCGCCCGAGAAGGCAAGGATGTATAATGGATGAGGCCTTTGCTCTGGTGGTAGGGAAAGGGGTGAGACCAGTAATTTATTCCCAAAAAGTATCGGGATCGAACTCATCGGGGAAGCACTGTTATGCTTAAGAGATTCCTGGAACATAGCGGCATGCCAACGAAAATGGGTGCTCAGGGTGTCATAGAATAAATAATAATCATTGTTCATCAATTTAAATGTGAACCCTGGGGGTTGGTGCCTAAGTGAGTTAAGAAAGTCTGTTGTAGGTGTGTGCCTCGCAAGCCAAAAACTCATCCCACCCTATGCTAGAAAATAGGGGTTGGACACCCTCGACGAGCCCTAGAGAATCGAGAGCGGGGACGCTCGGGAATTTGGTCAGGATAATGACTCAACGAGTTAGAGATTCAAAAGCATCGCGTTGACGCTCATCTTTAAATGTGATACTCATGGTGTCAATTTGGGGAGGTGGGACGGGTGGTGGGGGTGGTGCAGATGTGGAGGGCTCATCAGTGGATGTGCATGCACGTGTGGCCCTCAATCGTGATTGCCGTGGGGGTTATGCAGTATGTAAGGACCCTGGCTATGAGGAAAACACTAGAAGAGTGGTTGAATAGTGTTAATAAAATTTAAACGATAGTTATACCAATTTAAATCCCTAACCAACAATAAATACGAAATTATAAATTAACCCAAAATGAAACAAGCTAACAAGGAGATGTTTCAAGGGTTCGGATTACCAAAGTTCAATCCCGACTTGTTCCAGGTAATCATACGTCCCTTCCACCCGGATACCTCCGGATACTCAAGTTAGAACCCTAACTTGAAGTTTCCTTTAAACTCACTTGTAGCAACCCTACAAGTGTAATCGAACAACAATCGATGTCCTTGACTCCCACAACGTGGGTCAAGTATGCCTTGAAGTAGAACTTAAAGGAGCAAGTGTGTGTGTGTGTGTGTGTGTGTGTGTGTGTGTGTGTGTGTGTGTGTGTGTCTTCCAAGATGAGAGAAAGCCTTTGCACTTGTCACCACCAAATGCCTAGAGGATATCAACTTTAATTCTAGGTTGGAGAGTAAGAGAGAATGAGATTCTAGGGCTTAGATAAAATGAAAGCTTGAGAGCTTAGAGATGAGATCAATGAATTCTTAAGGGTTCCAAGAAGTCTCCAATGGGACAGAAGGAGACCCTGTTATAAGTTCTCTAAAAACCTCAAGCAAAATACCCAAAACCCCCTTTGAAATCCGTTTGGAAAAAGCCAAGGATAGAAAATACGTGCCAGACAGTCGACTGGTGAAGAACTCACAGTCACCTACTGCATTGTGTCATAGGGTAAGTGAGAATTCAAACGGTAACTTACCACGTAGGACAGTCGATTTATGAAGGTCGAACAGGCGCCTGTAAACCAACAGGTGATTGAGAAACCTTCTATATGCGACTGAATTCCTAAGTGCGTACGTGGTGAAAACTCAAGAAATTTTGGGGAGACAGGACATGCAACTGTAGAAGAATATACAGGCGACTGTGCCATGGGCAAGCACCTGTAAATCATTCTTACATCGCCTGTTGGTGCAAGTGCGAAAGTTGTCAAAACTTGGGAAGTTTGACAAGCTGGGACAGGCGATTGTAGAAGCATATACAAGCGACTGTGCCTTGGGCAGGTGCCTGTAAATCCTTCTTACTTTGCCTGCAGATGCAAGTGTGAAAGTTGCAAAACTGGGGACTTTTGGGCTAGAAGAGATAGACGACTGACTAACAAGTCACAGGCACCTGCAACTGGACAACTGCCTGTAAATTGTACAGCAGTGGCCTGATGAGAGTTAAGCAGAAAGCCCAAAAGAACAAGTGAAAAAGTATGTGCATAACATATTACTGGAGAACAAATCTCAGGTGCCTGTATGGAGACATGCGCATGTAAATCATTCAGCAGTCGACTGTAAAAACTCCAAAATGCATATGCTTGAGAATTAAGAATTGGAGGCCTAGGAAATGAATTCTAATGCTTTCCTCGGATAGAATGGAAGATGTGTGTGTGTGCTCCAACATAATTCTACTTCTAAGCTACATACTAATAAGAAAGAAGAAGATAATAAAAGATTACATTTATTTTTGTCTCTCTTCTTTCTATTGAATTATCTTGAAGTCTTCTTGAAGCTTCTATCTTCGTCTTCGATCATCCAATCGACTTTATGAAATTTGATTGATCCTTGAGTGACATCCATTTCTAATTGATCTTCATGATAGGCTTAGGCATTGGATTACCTGCAAGTAGGGGATTAGTCACAAGTATTTATGTATGCTCATCATCAAAACCAAGTAGGGAGAAGTCCAATACTCAACATTCTCCTCCTTTTTGGTGATGACAAACAAGCATAAACAAAAAGATAAATAATTATGCTTAAAAATACTTACTCCCCCTACATAGTTGCCAATCAAGTTAGTCAATATAAATAAGTGCATCTAATGATCAATTAAAGCAAATATGTAAGATATGCCTGAAATAAATGATTTCAAGATTAGAAATTTAGGATTTTAGAATCCAAATTCATTGTATCTTACTCCCCCTGAATCTAAGGCAACTTCAATATTAGATTCAAGTTTAGATTATACTTAGCACAAAATTATGATTTGTTTATTTCTCTCCCCCTATGGCATTATCCAAAAAGAGGGAGTAGAGAAACAACAACAATAGTGCTAAATAAAACTAAAACAATCATGGGAGTTATAAGAATGTGACACATATTTAATGTGATATCAAAGGAAAATTGAGAAAACACGAAGGTGCATCACACGAATACATATCAAAAGCTCATCAAACATAGAAATTCTAGTTGACTAAAGGAACGAGAGTCCAATATCAACATTACTCATGCAAAATGTCTCACCACACATCATATATATAAAAGAGCACACAGAGAGACAAGATTGCACAACATATACACATAGGATCACATCAGAGAATAAAGAGTCAAAATGTGATATATATATATATATATAGGTATATATATATATATATACGTATATATATATACGTATATATATATACGTATATATATATATATACGTATATATATATATATACGTATATATATGTAGAGAATAATGGCTATCATACGCCATATGAGAGCCTCTCTCATACGACCTCTCACATAAAGCACCCAAGTACAATCCCACATAGGCTTGTACTTGGTTGTACTTGGGTGCTTTATGTGAGAGGGCGTATGAGAGAGGCTCTCATATGGCGTATGATAGCCATTATTCCCATATATGTATGTATATATGTATATATATATATACATATATGTATATATATATATATATACGTATATGTATATATACCTATACGTATATATATACGTATATATATATACGTATACATATATACATACATATATGTATATATATACGTATATATATATATACGTATATATATACGTATATATATATACATATACGTATATATATATATATACACACATTGATAAATGCAGGAAGCGACTTAGTGGATGGAGCTCCTCTTCCTTATCCATAGCGGGCCGCATTGAGTTGGTCAAAACTGTGATTTATGGCATGATCGCTTACTGGCTGCATGTCTTCAGAATCCCTACCTCAGTTCTGAGATCCTTAACTTCCATGTGTCGGAATTTTATTTGGGGTACCTCTAAGTCCTAGGCTTGGAAGGACTCCTGCAGGCCTAAGGAGGAAGGGGGGGTTGGTCTGAGACTTCTCCCTGATCTGAACATCGTTGCGGGAATTAAGCTGACCTGGCGATTCCTCAAGTCCAGAGGTTTATGGGCGGAGTACATGAGAGGCAAATACAAGGATGCGGCTACCTTTTATGAGGCGTCTGTTGCTGCCACACACTCTGGAACGTGGAAGTTCCTTCTTCATTGCAGAAGCCATTCGCAGAAGATTATCAAGAGGAGGGTAGGAGATGGAAAATACACTTTATTCTGGCACGATAATTGGTTACCATGTGGTCCACTCAAATTGCTACACAATATCCCTAGTGGCGCCAGCAAAAAGAGAGTAAGTGATTATTGGGCTGGTTCTATGTGGAGTAATGATGCGAAAATCCTCAATATTCAACCAATGCTGCGACACATTACTCTCACCTCTAGCGCTGACACTTGGGAGTGGAAGCAAGGTTCGGCCTTCTCGTTTAGAGAGGCTTGGGATACAGTGCGCACCAAGGAGGCTTCATTCCCCTACTACAATCTGGTCTGGTATAGTAAATTCATCCCGAAATTTTCATTAACTCTTCTCCGTGCTTTCAGGAATAAACTACACACTATGGACCGCCTGGAAAAATGGTGCCCCCAAGCACCAAACATTTGTGTGCTCTGCTCTGAGAATTGCCCGGAAACCATCACACATATTTTCTTCACCTGCCCATTCTCAGCTTACATCATTCGGCGAGCTATGCTCAAGCTCGGGCACATGGGGCCTACTGATCTCTCCCTTCATGCGGTCGGTGACTTCTACAAAATAAAATTTGCTGGGCAGGGGCCCCTCGGTCAGCTCGGGAAGACGACTCTGGCGGCGGTAGTATGGCACATTTGGCGCGAGCGCAACAACAGAGTCTTTGACAATGCCCCCAAATCAAAGCTTCATGTTTTTGAGGAGATGAGCTCGGATATTCGTCATGCCCTGCGCAACCATTCGAAGGTTGAATCTGCAGACCGAGATGTTTTTGACAACTGGGGATTATTTGACAATGGATGATGGTTGAAGGATTAGTGAGGATATGTGGCTGCAAATGTTGAGTGGTTCACAGGACTTATATGTGCGGGAATAGAAGAGAAGGCATGCTGCCTCATTCTGCTGTATGGGGGTTATTTGGCAAGGGACCCGGATGCAAATGCCCAATTTAATTAAGTTCTTTGGTGTTGTATTGAATCGTGGTATTAGCATTGATACTAGGCTAAATGATCTGTGGTAACGACGCTTGTGTCCTCTCCCATAGTCATTTAAACCAGTACTCCGTGCTAACCCACCTTGTAATTTTTGTACATTACTTATAAGATTCTAACTTACGCTGCAATATATATATATATATATATATATATATATATATATATATATATATATATATATATATATATATATATATACACATATATATACATACATACATGTATGTACATATATACATGTATATGTATATATATGTATACATATATATATACATGTATATGTATATAGAGAATAATGGCTATCATACGCCATATGAGAGCTTCTCTCATACGCCCTCTCACATAAAGCACCCAAGTACAACCAAGTACAAGCCCATGTGGGCTTGTACTTGGGTGCTTTATGTGAGAGGGAGTATGAGAGAAGCTCTCATATGGCGTATGATACCCATTAATCCCATGTATATATATACATATATCTATGTATATATGTATATATATATATACATATACAGATGTATATATATACGTATATATATACATATATATATGTATATATATATATATGTATATATATATATTATATATATATATATGTATCAAAGGGTACATGGGGTAAAAAAACACCAACTCCCCATACAAACAAAAGTATGTCCATCATACATACATGGATCACACATCCAAAATCCATACAAAATAAAGTGCCAAACATATATACATCCATCAAAAAATACAACAGACTCACACTCTCAATCCTAACAAAAAATTTGTGTCCTAGGGTGAGCAATCTTCAAGAAGCATCAATCCCGATCAACGACGACGGAGTCTACATGAGCTGTCATCTCAATATGGAAGTCCTGGGTCTCTGGTCATCAGGGATGTCCTATGAAGGAGTCACATCAGCAGCAGTAGTGGAATCACCCTGAGGAGCCTGAGAAGCAGCATGCTCAGAGGCAACACGAACTGAAGGATCTGGAATCTCAGAGATGATAGGAGGAGGAGGCTGAGTAGGCTGAGAATCAGCAGATGGAAGAAAAGACTGGAGGTGGGTAGGGAAGGGTATGCCCTGATGCTGGAACAAGAGGTAGAAAAGCTCATACAACCCATACAAACCAGATACCTTATTGTCGAGCTCGACAAGAAAGGGATCAGTAGTAGGTGCAACGGATGATGAAGGTTGAGATGAATCAACAGGTGGAGCAGTAGATGAAGAGGGCCTGAAGTGGATTGCCTCTTCTTTGATGCAGTCAGAAGAGCCGAAGCGGACTTCGTCTTCGCTGACGCATCAAGAAGAAGGCCAAGAGGAATAGGCTCAAAAGGAGATATGTCAATGCCAAAGTGGTGAAACACATGGGTCAGCAAGCCTCCATAAGGAATATGAGAGAAGGAGGATGTGATCTCAACATGGTCCATGCGGTCAAGAATGACTCCATCCCAATTCACCTTAATCCCAGAAAATATAGCATACATACATTTTAGGATCTCATGGCACGGTTGGTCAGATGATCCATATTTAGGCAAGATGTTGGACTTAACCACGTGGTGGAAAGCCCAACCCCTAGCAGTAAACATGGAGGATTTGACACCTGAGGTGAGAATGGGATGAATTTCCTTGAACATGTCCCCAAGGATGGATTAATCTAACTCTGCAACAGACGAGATGGAAATATCGACAGGCAAGGAACCGAGAGAGGGAATCCTAAGGATGGTCCCTAAGAGTGTGGGATCAAGCTTGATATGGGTCCCCTGAACCATAGTATCCACTATCCTGGACTCCGCATACTCACCACGAATGCAGTTAGCATAAAAGAGCTTCACAAGAAAGGGATATGGACATGGAGAATCATCGTGAGAATATCTGAACAAATCGACCAATTTGGTCGAGATGGACTCTCAGTGGTAAAAGCCAAATAAACGATGAAACGTTCTCTAAGAAGCTTGATGCCAATCATGGAATGAAATCTCGCCAAACATGCATCGTCACGACACATGGGGACAAGAGGGGTAGAAGCTGAAGGAGGAACACTGGAAGGATTTGGCCTTGGGGCTGGGTGTTTTCAGTCTCGACATGAGGCTCAGCATGGGTTTCAACATGGGTTTCTTCCTCATGTGGAGTGGAGGTCAGGGCTAGGGGCTAAGTCTGAGGCGCTTGCTTTCGCATATGATTGAGGGGAATCTCCTCACTAGACGAAGACGAGGCATAATTAGATTCAGACTGCTGCAAAATCTCAGTGGACAGGGTTGTAAATTTGGTACGAGGTTTCTTGCGGCCCTGGGTAGGAGGAGGTTTAGGAACCCTAACCCTAGGTTCCTTGGGAAGCTTAAGGGACTTGCCCTTAGCAGATGAACTGGTTTTAGGGGCCATAACAAGAAATTGACCGAAAATGATAAGATAGGGCTCGAATCGAAATGAGAAGAGAGAGATATATACCAATCGATGTCGAAGGAGGAGGAAGAGGACTGGCTCGACGGAGTTATTAGAAGTTGAAACTCGACAGCCAGAAAGACTGACTCAGTCGACGGCAAGGTGACGTCCTCCGCTTTTGCGCATGTCAGATGTGTGCAATATATAATTGGGGGCGTGAGATTTAAATATTTGTAACCGCAAGCGCACGGTGTTGTAGTGTGGCTTGGGGGTCGAACTCAGGGAGGCGTGGTTGTGCTTGTGTCAAGAAGGATCGGATTCACCCCATAGGCGAGCTAGCCCGAATCGGATGATGGGTTGTCACAGAAAATAGAATGTGAGGGATAAACAATATAAAGGGAAAACCCGGGACTTCGGTTTCCACCCTATCGTGCGATTCTCGCCGATACGGCCTACGGGTAGGATAGCGATCGGAATTAGGGTCTAATGGTGAGACGTTGCCTCTAAAAGTGATACCAGCGTCTAATAGGCCCGATATTCCGGTCGGTGCCCAGGATGATACGCCGGACTTCCCGGGATCGGTCAGTGGGCATTCCCATGTCCATTAACATTGACCGACTCCGGGAGCACTAAGCTCGCAACGATAACTCCCAACGTCTCATCCTGCCGCTCCCGCGCGCTAGGATTCGACGTCTACGCTAAGGGCGTGAGCTATGGCTAGGGAGTCAACCGCCAAGTTTATTCCCCCTTGGCCCAACGGTCAAAGGCGGTCTTTTTCCCACCGATGAAAATAAAACACCCAGCGTAACTGATAGATTCCTAATCCCTATCGATTTCCTAGTCCTATGGACGCATCGGGAAGAACCCACGAAGGGGTTTCCACCAAAATCCCAGATCTGGGAACTACTCACACATATTTAGTAAAAAGCAATCTAAATCGAAATCGACCGTTAGAAACATGATCAAGCGATTGAAAAGCAGTAAGAGCAATGCTAATAACACTATATTAAAGTTTGGTAAAGATTGGAAAACTTACAAATATCTGAAAAATTACAGCCGTCAATAGAGAGAAAAAACAGCAAAAAATAACAACTCTCGTTTTTGGAAAACCTAGGGGTATATATAGAATACGATATCACCCGATCGGTTGAGAAGTCAACCGATCGGGTGACCTGCTTCGCTTCTTCGGCAGTTCAGCACGGGACTTCACCCAGTCATGTGGCACGGTCGGTTGAGGGTTGAAGCTGATCGATTGGATCTTCGTGCCGTCGGGTGAACCGGTCGGTTGAGCTCTCCGTGTCTTGGCTTCGGAGAATTGGCTACATGTGGACCGATCGGGTGAAGGTCACCCGATCGGTTGGCATTCAGCATCAAATTCCAAAGAGTTGGGGCGTTGTGAACTGGCCTCAGAACCGACCGGTTGACTTTCCGCTCGCTTCAGCTTGTGTCCGGGTGGTGCACGCGTGCATCACCCGATCGGTTGGAAGTGACCAACCGGTCGGGTGAGGGGCTGAAAGATGCGATCTTCGTCGTTTGACCCCCTGGATCACGCGTGACTCCTCCCGTTGCTCCGGGGACTCATGATATCGTCGTTTTATGTCCCCTACACAGGTAAACTCCTGCAAAATACGAAAAACACGGAAAAGTGAAAGAAAACAAGAAAACACGAGAAAACGAATACAAGATGACAGGAAATAGCAGGAAAACACGGAAGAAAACGTGCGCGAATATATGAAATATAAACGCACGTCAAAATCCCCCAAGCTGAACCCTTCCTCGTCCTCGAGGAAGACGAGTGAGAGTAGGAGCTCGGAGGGAGAAAATAGAGAGAAAGAGAGAAAAAGAGAACTCTATATCCTAGATCGCACGTCAGGGCCAACAAAATCAAAAACGACACACCAAGCAGACAAAGGCCAAATCACATCACTAAACCAAGGAATACGAGTCCAGACAAGTGCCGTGGGCCCATACGGTGAAGCGCGAGTGAGTGTGGTCGTGTGCTAGCAAACGGTGTCACTATCTACATTGTGCAATAAGCTCCATATACACAAATCCAAGAAACGACCCAAATATCGATTCGATTCGAATTAAGCGGTGAATATATAGCTCAAGCATGCATGAGAATAGAGCAAGAATCGAAACATATCATGCGTCAGGGACTCCACAACCAGGGTTAATGAAATCACCACACTATAGCCTAGATAATAGCTAAAAAGTTCCTAAGCCAAGTGTTTTCGAAAACGATGGGGGTTGAGATGATGTGGAGTAGGACACTCGGTGCAAACTCTCGCCTTCCCTTTATTCTCGGTAGGTCAGAAAATATTCACACGCATATATATATATATTGGGTTTTGGATATATGTATTTTTTTGGCTTTTCGGCTATACAATTTTCTCGTTTCTTTTCTTTTTGGGTTTTTCTTTTCCTTTCTCTTTTTTTTTGGATTTTTGGGGTTTTTTGGCTATACACGTGTACTCTCCCAAGTGGGAGAACGGTACACGACGAGGGGATTTGCACCAAGTAAAATAAAAAAGAAATCGGAATCTAAACACTTGTGCAAAGGAAACTATTCTCGCTAATTAGAGCATGGGCTAAATGGGTTATCCTAGTCCTTAATTATGGAATCCCGACACATGCGAAATGAAGTATATGATATATATATATATATATATATATATATATATATATATATATATATATATATATATATATATATAATGCAGAAGCAGACAGGAGAAACAAATACCGCATATTCAAATCGAAGCAAGATAATCTAGGGGTCATTCCTGGACATGTATATAAAGTAAAAGCACAAAGTAGAAGCACACCAAATAGCTAGGCACGATGCACGACTCACAAAAAGCTAAGTGGACCCACGATGCATGAAATGAAAGAGGACTCGATATCCTAGGGTTAGTGAATGTGATTATCGATGCCATGCTAGGTGTGTGTGATTTTGTGGCAATTCATCATAGGGTTCATCTCTAGGAGAAAGAGATAAAAAGAAGAAAAGAAAAAGAAAAAGAAAAACACGGAGAAAAACGACTCAAATAACGAAGAAAAAGAGACAAATGACGCACGAAGTGCGACTCCCCCAAGCTGAAACTTGCATTGCCCTCAATGCAATAGAATTGAATACGGGAGGGCAATGAAAATGGGGGGGGGGAATACGCACAGACACAAAAAGACACGAAAGACAAGAAAATCACACAAACGAAACTGAAAATAAGAATAAAAATAAAAATCATACCACACGACATATAAACAGAAAATAAAAATAAAATAAAAAGGGAAATCACACGACACGGTAAATAAACAAACACACAAAGAAAAACGACACACGACAGCACACAGAAAATTTTGACTTCCCCCAAGCTAGACGTGACAAAGCTAGCAAGATGATATGATCGTGAAAATGCAGAGATATGCAAGGGGGAGGTCAGAAAACAAAATGAAATCAAAAAGCAAGAGATGGGGAGTCCTCGCCCTCCTCGGAAGAGGGTGTGGATGGGTGGTCGGGGGAGGCGGGGGGTGTGCGGAGAAGTGGGGAAAGAGGTGGAGGAATAGGTGCAGTGGGGGTGTGAATGATGGGTAGAGTGTCGATGGAGGTGGGTGGTGGTGGAAATACAGCGATCAAGGCGGTGGTAGACGTGATAGAAATGGGGAGAGAAGACGTGATGGTGACGGTAGTGGGTGGCGGTGGGAGAGATCTGGAGCGCACCTGCAATTTCTTGCGACGCACATATGCAGTGACGGTGGAGGAGGGAGGAGGTGGTGTGGGGGCGACAAAAGTGTTCGTGAGAGGAGAAGTGGATACGTGGATGGGAATAGATGTGGGAGGGGGAGATGATCGCCTAGGTGGGGGTGAAGGAGGTGGGGATGGGTGGGATGGTGGAGGGGAAGAATGTGATGGGGGAGGATACGATCGTCGAGGGGGTGAAGGTGGTGGTGAGGGGTGTGGTGTGGGTGGTGGTGGTCTGTGGACGTGAGTGAGAAGGCGGAGGATGGCGGCCATGTTCCTCTCAAGTGCGAGGAAACATGGGTGAGTGAGAAAGGAGGATGGTGATGGGTCCGAGGGGACAGAGGACGTGGAAAGAGCATGGAGAGCAGTGACCTCGGCCTCGAGAGCAAGACGAGCTGAGGCCTGGCAGCGACCAAAAGAAGCGGACTGACGTGAAGCAGAAGTGGTACCGGGAAGTGATGTGGAAGTAGTGCCGGTGGCAGTGGTCATGCCGGTACTGGACACAAGGCCGGAGATGGCCGCAGAAAGATCCTCAGCAGTGATAGGGCCAGGAGCACGGGTGGTGTGACTCGGGCCAGCCCCGATATCTCCCCAGGACGTAGGAATATCCTGCTTGCCTAAGCGGTCGGCAGGGGAAGGTGGTCTGCGTGCGTTCGAGGGAAAGAAAGGAAGGTGCAACCCCGCTAGAAACTCGGGATCGGGCAGAAAAGTCCAATCTCCCACTACAGCAATAGTCTTGCGAGCGGGGTTGGGGAGAATGGTGTAGGGGGCTGGGGGGTGGCCGTAGTTGAAATCGAAACAACGATCAGGGCGAGGCTTAATCATATGAATATGCCGTAGGACATCAAGATCTAGATGTGAGGGTCCTGCGGCAACGGGAAGACCTCGGGGGATGTGGATATTAAATTTGGGACAAGAAGAAATGACAGTGATTATTCCCCCACAGCAAAGCTTGCCCTTGCCGGCCCGACTAATCTCGAGGAGCTTGTAAATAAGCCAGTCGCCGACATGGACGGGGACGGACAGGGACCTAAAGCTAATCCCATCATCGTCTCGAGCGAAAGGGAAAATCATGGCCCATAGAATGAAAAGATCAGGGATGGCCACAGTGCCTGACTCATCCCTGGAGAAAAATGCGGAGGATATGATTTGATGGGCCAGACGGAATATAGGATGGATGATTGAGGAGGTCTTGGCCTTACCTTGGGGATAGCGAGGGAGTAAGGTGAGGCGGAACCAAAAGTTATCGACGTCGAATTCGAGTGGATACCCGTAGTGTCGGATAGCGTCATCCCCAAGGATGGGGAAACCAAATATATTATTGATCGTGTTCAGGTTGGTGCAGATGGTTTTGTTACGCACTCGGAAAATGACAGTCGACCCCGACTGACAAACAAGTGAGGAAAGAAATTCTAGTGTGAGGGACGGGTAAGACACTGCGGTGGTTTTCAGGAAGGCTAACCAACCTAAGTTTGCGAAAAGAGTCTCGACCTCGGTGAAGACACCGAGATCGATAAGCGATTGGGTGTGGGCAAACTTGGTCGACAGATGCCCCCGAGCATCAAGTCTATGGTAGAAGTCTTTGTGCTCTTGGTTCCTAAATTGATACCCATGCTGGCCCATCATTGGGTCCGGAGGGGGGATAACAGGTGGGGGAGGGGCTAGTGATAGTGCACGTGGTGTATTGGGAGGAGGACGTGTTTGTTTGCGTCTCTTTCGAGACGGTTCTTCCTCCCGCATGGTACTCTTCCCCTTATCACGATCCCGGGCCATAGTGGGCGCGTGAGTGTGATGCAAATGAGTGTAGAATACGATAAAAGCACGCACACACAAACAATCAAGTAAGTAGAAATTCTAGGGTAAAAAGTAAAATTTGAGCAGTGGAGCGAAGTTACCCTGTAGAGATTGGAGTTCCTTGCTTGAAGTTGACCCAACAGCTTGCAATTGGACGTAGTGTGGAGCCGCGTCACTCCTCTTCAACGAAAATTCGAAATGGGGGGGGGATTGTGGAATTAGGGCTAAGGAAACGAAATGGAGGGGGGGGGAGAGAGCAAATGATGGAGAGATGGAAGGGGTAGGTGGAGAGAGAGGCTAGATGGGGGTTTTGGGTCGGTTGAGAGGAAGAACGAGGTCGGGCGATGGCGGAGGAGTCGAAACGACGATCAGAAATTCGAAATCGGGCGAGGGGAGAACGAACGGGCGGAGGGCGGCTATATATAGGATTTTGAGTCGAACCGATCGGGTGAAAAGTCACCCGAACGGTTGACTTTTAGGTCGAAATTATTGCTGAAAGTTGGCTACAGGCGATCTGATCGGTTGATAAATCAACCGATCGGTTCGCCGCTTCACACTTTTTTCCCGAAAGTTTAGTACAGCTCACCCGGTCTTCCACCCGGTTACACTTAGCTTCACCTGATCGATTGATCAACTCCCAAAATTCCCGAGACTTCTGTACAGATCACACGGTCTGTCACCCGGCCTCACATACCTTCACCTGATCGGTTCGTTGAGTGACTGATACGGCCATCAGCTGATACATCCCAACCGATCGGTTGAGTTATCAACCGATCGGTTTGGGGCCTTGTTTTCTGCCAAAGTGCGCAAATGGCCGAAGTCCCTCAACGGTAGTTCTTGACGGCTGTATTTATTTATTAAAATAGATAAAATAAAGTAAAAAAATAGTCCTAAAAATTGGAAACAAAGGTTTAGAGCATGGGTTGCCTCCCATGAAGCGTTTTTGTTTAACGTCGTTAGCTCGACGCCCGTTGATGATGTTCAAGGTGGGCGATACGGGTGATGCCCAAAGTCTGGCATCGCTTCAGCTTCGGAGCTGGTAGCTTTTGGTGTAGTTGGTGGTGACAAGAAAACTTGTTCGACGACTCTCCCTTTGTTGACAGGGTCAGGGGGCTTCTCCCTCATATTGGCGTCCATCGCCACTTGTTTAAGGATCCAGACCTCATCCCCGGTGAGCCCTATGGGCTCTTTGCCTTTTCTCCTTATAGGAGGAGCTTTTGGGAATCTGAGAGGGATCACATGTTGGGCGACCGCCTCATCAGCAACTTATTCATTTGGTGAGCCAACTTGCTCTCCAAGGTCTCCCAAGCTATCGGGGGGATTTCTTGAGAGAATTTCCCAGGAGCTTGCCTCTACAGCTCTCTCTTCTTCTAACTCCAGCACATTAATACTAGGATCATCCGGGGGATTTGGGTGCTTCATTGACAACCCCAAGTCAAATTCGACTTTTTCTTTGCTGACGTTGAGGGAAAGCTTCCCATTCTTCACGTCTATCAAAACGCCAGCAGTGGCCATAAAGGGCCGTCCAAGGATAATAGGGGTGTGCTTATCTTCCGACATGTCCATCACCACAAAATCCACCACAAAATCCACCGACACTTGCACTCCACTCACATCAACAGGGAGGTCGTCTACTACCCCCACCGGGTATTTGACCGAACGGTCAGCAAGCTGTAATGTCATGCTGGAGGGCTCCAAGTCTCACATCCCTATTCTCCTGTATAGCGATAGGGGCATTTGACTAACGCTCGCTCCTAGATCGACGAGTGCCCTCTGGATTCGCACTTCCCCAATCGAACAAGGGATGGAGAAACTTCCCAGGTCTTTAAGCTTGGGCAGATTTGCGTGCTGAATGAGGGCGCTGCACTCCGCCGTTAATACGACCTTCTCCTTTCTGGATCCTCTTGTCACCAAATCCTTTAGAAATTTGGCGTAGGAGGGAATCGTCTCGATAGCTTCGAGGAAGGGGATTTGCAAGCTCAGATCCTTGACCATGGCAAAGAATTTTCCATACTTCTCGTCTATTTTGGCTTGGGCAAGCCGTTGTGGAAAAGGCACAACGGGCTTGAATACTCTGAGGTTCCCTTCCTCATCCTTTTTCTTCTCCTCTTCATGGAATCCCTCTAGAGTAGTTGGCTTTGGCAACGAAGCACCGTCGTCATTTAATTTTTCAATTGGTCGTTCCACGACCAACGGTGCTTCCGGTTCCTTGGGGGTGCACTCTTGTGGGGATTTCCGTTCCGCTCCTCAAGACGATAGCGGACACGTTCGCATGCTCATGCGTGAGCGCCAAGGTCTGATTCACCCCCCTCGGGTTCACTTCCAGCTGTGGCGGCAATTGATTCTGCGATCTTTGAAGGTTCGCCACTTGTAACCCCAGCTGAGTTACCTGATCAGTCAGAACTCTCTGCCCCATCTCCAGCTTCAAATTTATCTTCTCCTGGTTGGCGATGTATTGGGTCAAGAGGGACTCAACCGGAGATATGGCCCTCTGCTGGCCATATTGCTGCTGAATGGGTTGCTGATTCATGGGTGCATATTGCTGATACTGTTGCGGAGGCTGCTGCTGCTGAAACTGCTGCTCCTGAGGCCTAGCCGGCTGATATATCTGTTGTTGTTACTGCTGAGGCGGCGACTGCTGATACGGTCCCCAGTAGCTAAGGTTGGGATGATTCTGGTTGTTTGGAGAGTAGGCCGGGTTGGAACTAGTCCATGGTGGATACAACACATTTCCCGTAGGATTGTAGAACAGTGCGCTCGCTTGGTCCAACGGTGGTGAGATGTCACCACCGTCGAATTCCCCCATGACTTCTGTTTCCACCGCGACAATTATCAGAGAGAAAAGTCCCTATGATCGACAGTTATAAGAAAGAGGGGAAGAGATCTGAGTCGTTGGATCAAAAATAACGGCTCAGATCGTGGGCTACGAACCTCCAAACTCGGCGGACAGGCGACTGATGCACAACGTGCAGTCGCTTGTCAAGCCCTAATGAAAAATGACTCAGAAATATGACAGACGCCTATAGAAGAAGTTACAGTCGCCTGGATTTAGACAGGTGACTGTGAAATGACTTACAGGGGCCGGCTGCATAATAAAATTTTGAAGAAATTTTGAGCCATCTCTCAGGATAATTGGTGACAATTGGGCAGGCGTTTTGATGACCAAAATTCGGCCGCCTAGCAGATAACTAGTCGACTAAAAATGACCATCAGTCGCCTGTCATGCATAAGAGTTATGAAAGCTAAAAGCTGGAGATTGGGCAGTCGACTGTAGAAGAAATGGCAGTCGATTATCCTGGTTCTGAAATCCAGAATTGAGTTAGAATCAAAGATTTGAGACTTCTCACCCTTAGACCTATACTCTAATTATTCTAATAACATAAAATAACCAACATAAGCATAACGACTAATACACATATCAAGCATATTAATTTAATCATCAAACCATCAAAAATCTCCAATAAATCTCATTGAAAACAAATTTGAAAGTATGACATATTCAATATGAGATATGGAAAAGATCAAATGAGCTCAAAATAGGTTATAACATATATAAATGAGCTCCTAAATCTTAGATTCACCCATAATCCATAATTCTCCACGCAACCTCACAAATGAGTATTCTTTTAGAGGTTTAGTGAAGCTGTCGGCGATTTGTTTTTGGGTTTCAATGTACTCTAAAATGATGTCCTTCTTAGATATATGATCATTTATAAAATGGTGTCTCACAGCTATGTGTTTGGTACGAGAGTGGTGTACCGGATTTTTGGAGAGACATATTGGACTTTGGTTATCGACCATGATATGACAAGCAACACAATTGACACCATAGTCTTTGAGTGTGTGTCTCATCCAAAGGACTTGTGCATATGCAAGACCCGTGGCAATATATTATGCTTCAGTCGTCGACAATGATACAGAGTTCTGTTTCTTTGAAAACCAAGAAACAAGGGAATTTCCTATAAAATAGCAAGTGACACTAGTACTCTTCTATCAGATTTGCATCTGGTAAAATCAGCATCACTATATGTGACTGGCTCATATGTGTTAGATTTATGGTAAAGTAACCCATAATCTAGTGTTTGATTGAGGTAACGAAAAATTTGTTTAACTGCAATCAAATGTGATTCCTTAGGTCTAGCTTGATATCTAGCACAAATACCTACTGAAAACATGATATCAGGCCTACTAGCAGTTAAATAAAGTAAGCTACTGATCATATCTCGTTATATATGAATGTTTACATCTTTCCCGTTTTCATCCTTGTGTAGATGGGTGGTCAAACAAATGGGAGTCCTCTTGCTTGAAGACGATTTCATCCCGAATCGCTTGATAAGCTCCCCGGTATACTTGGTTTGGTGTATGAAAATCACATCGTTCATTTGCCGAATTTGAAGACCTAGAAAGTAGTTGAGCTCACTCATGTGGCTCATCTCAAATTCTTCCTTCATATATTTAGAAAATTCTTGGCAAATGTTAACGTTAGTAGAACCAAAAATAATATCGTCTACATAAACTTGAATAAGGAGGATGTCATTTTCATAATCTTTAATGAATAGACTTGAATCAACTTCACCTATTTTAAAACCTAAATCCAAAAGAAAGGTTTTGAGTAGGTCATACCAAGCTCTAGGAGCTTGTCTCAACCCATATAATGCTTTTTTAAGTTTGAAAACATGGTTTGGAAAATTTTCTTGTATGAAACTAGGTGGTTGAGAAACGTAAACTTCTTCATTAACTATACCATTTAAAAATGCACTTTTAACATCCATTTGAAATAATTTAAAATTCTTATGAGAGGCAAAAGATAAAAGCAAACTAATAGCTTCTAATCGAGCTACGGGGGCAAAGGATTCTTCGAAATTGATACCTTCCTCTTATCGGTAGCCTTGAGCTACTAACCTTGCTTTTTTCCTTGTGATGACCTCGTTCTCATCCATCTTGTTCTTAAAAATCCATTTGGTCCCAATGACTTGGTGACCATTTGGAATAGGGACGAGCTCCTAAACTTCATTTATTTCAAATTGCATGAGTTCCTCTTCTATTGCAACTATCCACGAGCTATCTTCATAAGCTTCTTGGGTGTTCTTTGGCTTAATGGTAGAGGCAAAGGTGCAATGAGAGAATTCATCAATCCTTGACCTTGTTTGGACACCCACACCAATGTCTCCAATTATTTGCTCATGGGGGTGGTCACGAACGGTCGGATAAGCTTTGGAAATACCTGGATCACTTGGAACATTCTCAACATTTTCATTAGCATTGTTAGTCTCAATAATAGAATCATTAATTTTAACGTTAGTAATGGAATCACATAAAATATCTACACTATCATCGACAACATAAGGAATATCAAAATCTTCATGAAAAGAAATGTGTAGTGATTTCTCGATCGTTGAAGAGGTTTTGTTATATATCCGGTAGGCTTTGCTACGTGTGGAATATCCAACAAAAATTCCTTCATCGGATCTCGGCTTAAATTTGTCTAAATTACCAAAAGTGTTCTTTATAAAGCATTTTGAACCAAAAACACGAAAATACTTAACTTGAGGCTTTTTATTATAAAATAATTCAAACCAAGTGTTGTTCATTCAGGGCCTCACTAGGATCCTATTGAGTACATAACATGCCGTGTGCATCACCTCTGCCCAAGATTGAAGTCTATGATGACTATCATGGATCATGGTGCGTGCACACTCAATTAGGGTCCTATTCTTTCTCTCAACAACACCATTTTGTGGTGGTGCGTGAGAAAAGGAAAAGTTGTGAGTAATCCCGTTGTTATAACTAAACTTAGTGAAAAATTAATTCTCGAATTCTACTCCATGATCATTACGAATAGTGATAATGGTGGTTCCTAAGAGATTTTAATTTTCTTGGAAAATTTAGTAAACTCTTCAAAACCTTCATTTTTATTGGTTAAAATGAAACTTAAGTAAATCTATAAAAGTCATCAATGATGACTAATCCATAATGAGCAGTACCTAAAAATGTGGTTCTAGTTGGCCCAAATAAATCTAAATGAAGTAATTCTAGGTGCCTCTTAGAAGTTATGCCATCTTTGAGTTTAAACGAAGATTTACGAAGTGTACCTCGTTGACATGAATTACAAAAACTTTTGTTATTAAAAGAAATCTTTGGAAAACCTTTAACTAGATCATGCTTAGCTAACTTATATAAGTGCTTAAACTGAACATGACCAACATGATGATGCCATAATAGTTGTTCATTTGTATTAGCAACTAAGCAATGTTCTATGGTTTTAGGCATGCTCAAATAATGAATATTTTTACGCCTAATACTGAAAAATAAAACATGAGAATCATTATCAACTATATTACAAATACCCTCTCCAAAGTTACCCTTGTAACCCTTGTCACAAAGTTGACTAATTGAGATAAGGTTATGACATAAACCACTAAGTAAATAAGCATTCGTAATAAGAGGTTTGGATGGGTTACCGACTTTGCCTACTCCAATGATGGTTCCCTTTTGCTTGCCTCCAAAGGTGATCGTTGCACCGGATCACTTTGAAGAGCAAGGAGGGATCTCTTGTCATGTGTTTGGAGCAACCGCTATCGAGTATCCATCATTTCCTTTTGGAGCCAATATATCTATTATTGCTCTCTTTCTTGTTCTTGGGTACCTACATAGTATACCATAAGCTCATGGAACCCAATCTTGTTGAGTCCAAGGGGATTAGCCCTTTTGGAACCAAGTCCAAGTGGACTTTGGCTTCCCCACATAGTTACTGATGGAAATTGAATTCCACCCCAAGTAATTTTGATGATGAGCACACTAAATGAAAGCTTAAGTGTACTAACTACACTACACCTAAGTGTGCAGAATATGCGAAGCGTTACTCATACTCAAAGAAACACAAATCTACGCTCAAAGACAAGGACAAACGTGGCTAAGTCAAATGATGAAGTTCAAGCTCAAATAGAACAAGAAGCTCAAGTGAAGCTCGCATCCACTTCATCAAATTGATCAAGCTTCCGAAGACATGTCCTAAGTCTATAGTGAGTGTGTCGTGTCTCTTTAGGGTATTTGTCAAAGCCAAATCATATAGACAAAACACACGCACACAAACAATTTGAAAAATCTTTCTTGAAAATCTTTTTATATCTTCAAAAATATTTTAAGAGCTTTATCTAGTCATCCTATAACTTCTGTAGTGAAACTCCACACACCCTGGAGTTAACTACCTGTCTGACTAGAAGTGTTGCAGGAAAAACTCCTCTGGGAGTCGACTACCAACAGTAGGGAGTCGACTACCAGCTGAGATTCGAGATTCCCTGAAACACTCTGGGAGTCGACTACCAACATGAGGGAGTCGACTACCAGCTGTAAAATTCTGACGTTTTGATTTGAATTTTGAAAATTCGTTGAGTGATTTTCTCCGAGATTTTTGGGACAAAAAGTCAAAGAAAATTTGAATTTCAAATCTCAGAATTTTCCCTATAAATAAGAGCTAATTTCATTTGAGAAAAACACAACATCTATTGAAAATCAAATCTCTCGTGCAAACGCTCTTCAATTCAAAAGCTCTCATTTTCTCTCTAGCCAATTCTAATTTTTATTGTGATCTTGCAAAATTCTGTTATTACTTTTTTAAAGATCATACTCTTGTTTTATTGGCTAAACGTTTTTCAAAATCCTTATTGCTATTCTCTTTATTTTTGTTTAAAGGATTTTTGAAAAAGCATTAGATCTAGATCACAAAGAATTCTCTCGTATCTTTGTGTGATCTAGACTCTTATTCTATCAAGCCACTACACAATTTTGTCTATTATTGATTGGCTATAGAATCGGGTGTAAAAACCAATCTCCATCAATTTATTGTGGTGTATTGGATATAAGTTTCATTGTGTTGTTGTTGGAACACTAGACAAGTCTAGGTGTTGCCAGTCGGAAATCCTGGTTGAGACTAGGTCGTTGGAAATCCTAACAGGTGAAGTTAGGTACTTGTATTTGCCAAGGCAGATAGTGGAAAATCTCGTACCGGATTGGTCGGGGACTGGACGTACCCGGGTTGCGGGGAACCAGGATAAAATCGCTTGTCTCTGCGTTCGTTTTTCTATGATTGTTTATATTTCTTGTGCAAGCATCTTTCATTTGATAATCTTATATCTTTGTAATTCCTTGTTTATATATTATTGCAAAGATTGTTTATTTTCCGCTGTGAAAAGATCTCTCTGTAAAAGATTTATATCTGATTGTAATCTTTTCTCTATCATATTTGTAAGATTACTTTGTTGATTAAGAACCAAGCGTAGATCACTCTACTTGGCTTCTTAGGGAACATTAGAAGGATTTTATTTGTGCTAATCTTAACAATCGAAAAAGTATACTATTTGCACAACAGTATTCAACCCCCCTTCTAGTGTTGTTTGCCATCCACTGGATCCAACACTTGGTATCAGAGCGAGGCTACAAAGGTGATGGCGTCAACATCCTTTCACTCTGAAGGACTGAATACCATGCGACCACCACTGTTCAACGGAACCAACTACGCTAGCTGGAAGATCCGAATGAAGACTCACCTAGAGTCATTAGACATTGAAGCTTGGACCATTACTAAAGTCCTGTACATCGCACCTACCGACGTTGAGTTTGGAAAATGGTCTGTCGACGACAAGAAGAGAGCTAATCTCAATGCAAAAGCAATGAATGCACTATTTTTCGCCGTTACAGGAAATGAGTTCAATCGAGTCTTCTAATGTGAGACAACACACCAAATATGGCATACTCTTCAGGTAAGTCATGAAGGAACCGAAAAGGTAAAAGAATCCCGCGTAAATGTTTTACATTCTAAATTCGAATCCTTTAAAATGGAAGAAGGAGAGAGTATCACCGATGTGAATACTCGTTTTACTAATATTACAAATGAGCTCGCAGGATTAGGAAAGAAACTTTCCGAATATGAGCAGGTAATGAAGATACTAAGATCCCTCCGGCCCGAATGGAAGGGAAAGACAACCGCCATCCGAGAAGCTCATAATGTGAAAGACCTCACCATCGAAGAACTAATGGGAAATCTCATGGCATATGAGATTGAGCTTGAAGAAGACAAGAAGATCGAAGAAAAACCAAAGAAGAAGAATCTCGCGTTCAAAGCCCAAGAGGAAGATTCCGATTACACGGACAAAGAAGATCATATCGCGTTCATCTCAAAGAACTTTAAAGAGTTCATCTCAAGTAAGTATGGAAAACGATCTTTTAGACCCACTAACGGTATTATTTGTTTTGGTTGCAACAAACCAGGGCATGTTAAGAGAGACTGTCTATTGGAGAGAAACAATCGTGATTCCAGAGATCGTGGGAAGAACAAAGACAATAATGAAAAGCTAAACAACGGAAGAAACAAATTCCGACGACCAAAGAAGGAAGCTTACGCAGCATTTGACCAGAGAGACGATTCCTCATCCGATGAATCCTCAGAGGAAGATAATGATGAAAGAAGAGAAACAGCACACATGTGCTTCATGGCATCCACATCCTCCAAGGTAAGCACGCATCATGATTCATCTAGCGACAATGATTCGTCATCAAGTGATGATGAAGACATGGATTATAGGGGAGCATATAAGGAGCTATGCAAAATGAATGAAAAGCTCATAAAAGAACATAGAAGAACACTTAGAAATATAGAAATATTAAAAAGGATACTAAAGAAAAAGAAGAAATCATTAAAGAAAATAGTTTTCTTAAAGAAAAGAATGATCTTTTGCAAAAAGATATTTCTTTAGTAAATGAAAAGGTTGAGAATCTGAATAATCTTCTCGTATCTGTCAAAAACAAATACGAAGCTACGATGAAAATTATTGAGAATTTCAACAAAGGAAAAGGGAAGCTAGATAGTCTAATAAATAATCAAAAAGCCTCATCTAGCAAAACCGGACTCGGTTATGATTCACATCATACCAAGAAACGGGTTAAGCATACTAGGATGCATCATTCTAACAATAATGTTTTGAGCATCTGGATACCAAAGAAACTATCTGATCAACGAAGGAAAATGTACGCTATTGACTTTGTTCAGCAAGTTCATTTAAACAAAAATTACAAATATATTGTTCCTGAGGGAACTAAACCATACTGGGTTTGGCTTCCTAAAGACTAACCTCTCGGACTCAAAAAAAAAGAGTACCATAAATGTTCTATTTTTCAGGTACTCCAAAGAAATGAAAGGAAGAAAACAAGGTCAAACGCTTTGTAAAAGAATCAACATCAACAATTTTCTTGCGCAACTCAATTTTTATTATATATATGATTAAAATTGATTGAATAAATATTTTTTATCTTACTTTGATCTTATGTATTTGTGGTATACTCCTAAAAACATTTTGTGTTCAGAAATCGCACTCAACCTGGATCAAAAACCCCTCGGGATGAGAAAACGACTCAACCCAGTAGGGAGTCGACTACCTCCATGAGGGAGTCGACTACCAGAGTATATGCGAAAATCTTGGTTCATTTTTGACTATCTCCTAATGGGTTCTATTGAGTAATTGGGTTCATATCCTCAAGGTAACTTATACCCAATAAACTAAAACTTCATCCTAACCCTTCATCTCTTGATCCTAAGGCCCTCATTCCTCTCCATCTTTCATCCAAAGATTAAAACCCCCAAGAGAAAACCCTAGGTAGCCGACTACCCCATTTGTTCCCCGTCTCTTGAGAACTCTCTTGGTGCTTGGTTCATTTGAAGCTCCTTCAAACTTCATCTCTTCCAAACTTCACCCAAGGTAAATTTTTTTTTTACTTCATGCTCTTTATTTCATTACTTGTTTTTCTCTTGCCTATCTAGCATTGTAAAAATACTGTTTTTACTCTTTCTAGATGCCTATCAAAGAAATTTTCACCAAGAAGAGAAAAACATCCTCTGAAATTGATTCTGAAAAAGAAACCATTCTACCCTATCTCTTCAGAACCACTACTTCTGAACAATTCATTAAGGTCACTAAGAAACCCATCTTGCATGAACGTTTTGTTAAGCTTAATGATGTTATAAATTATGGCATTGATAGCTTGCTTGATTTCCAGAACTTGGTCAACCTATTCTCATCTGAAAATACTTATCTTTGCTACCCTAGGCTTGTGCACTTGTTCTATGCCAACATGGACTACGATCTTGCTAAAAGCCGTTTCATAACCAAAGTCCTTGACACCAAGCTTGCCATTACTGTCAAATCTCTAGGAGAAGCCCTAGGAATCCCATATTCCGGCATGCTTCTTGATAAAATTGAAATGACTGAAGGAAATATTTTAGAGAGAATGTATTTGCCAGGACGACATTTTCAGACTAAACTGCCATGTAGTGATCTTCGCTATCCGGTAAGAATTTTGGCAAATATATTATTCTATAATATCACTCAAAAATCTGGAAGTCATTCGATCTTATCAGAAAAACAAGAGAAATGCATCTATGCTATACTAGGTAACATTCGCATCAATTGGACCAAAGTTATCATGGATTCTATACTTGCTTCAGCTTCTTCAAATAAACCCTCTTCCACTTTAGCTCATGGGCACTATCTCACTATATTGTTTATTAGCTATAATGTGCCTTTGGATCATGAAACTTCTATTCTAGAACCGGCTCGAGTTTTTGATGTTCATGCACTTGGGAGAATGAATCTTCACCATGACCTTGATGAGAACATCCCTGAAGAAAAACTTGCAGCTGAAGGAGGATCCTCATCCTCTAGGAAAGGTAAGAAAATTGTGGTTTCAGATTCTGAAGAAGAAGAAGAAGGAGAAGAAGAAAAAGGAAGCGAAGAAGAAGAAGAAGAAGAAGCACCGGCATATATTCTTGAACTTCAAGAAACGCTTCTAAAGAAGATTGGAAAATTGAAGATCTCACAAGAGAAAGGATTTGAATTTCTCAATCAAAAGGTGGACGACCTCAAGGAGATCGTCGTGAAAAGCAACAAGATGACTGAGGAAACGCTTGTTATGATCCTTGAAGAGATCAAGGAACTGAAGAAGAACAGCGGTCATCCTTAGCTTCATGAACTTAGCTTCATAAACAATGGTTCTGTTTCAAAACAATGATTCTCTAAAAACTATGTCCTTAAGACTTATGGATTGTAATAACTTTTATCGTGTGACGCTAGCTATTATGAACTTATCTACTATGCAATACTTAGTTGTTCCTATGAACTAACATCTCTCTTGCAGGCATATGAAATTGAATTCCTCTCCTAATTATTTTATGTTCTGTAAAAATTATTTTTTTGTTTTTTGCTGATGACAAGGGGGAGAAAAATATATGAAATGCAAAAATGAAATTATATGAATTGTATTGCTAACAGCTTCGATGCAGGGGGAGAACCGCATCAAAGCAGGGGGAGTAAGTATACTTAAATGTATTTTCATTTTTAACTTACTTCATTTTTTCATTTGGGTGTCATCATCAAAAAGGGGGAGAGTGATGGAAATTGAATTACACCCCAAGTAATTTTGATGATGAGCACACCAAATGAAAGCTTAAGTGTACAAACTACACTAAACCTAAGTGTGCAGAATATGCGAAGCGTTACTCATACTCAAAGAAACACAAATCTACGCTCAAAGACAAGGACAAACGTGGCTAAGTCAAATGATGAAGTTCAAGCTCAAATAGAACAAGAAGCTCAAGTGAAGCTCGCATCCACTTCATCAAATTGATCAAGCTTCCGAAGACATGTCCTAAGTCTATAGTGAGTGTGTCGTGTCTCTTTAGGGTATTTGTCAAAGCCAAATCATATAGACAAAACACACGTACACAAACAATTTGAAAAAGCTTTCTTGAAAATCTTTTTATATCTTCAAAAATATTTTAAGAGCTTTATCTAGTCATCCTATAACTTCTGTAGTGAAACTCCACACACCCTGGAGTTAACTACCTGTCTGACTAGAAGTGTTGCAGGAAAAACTCCTCTGGGAGTCGACTACCAACAGTAGGGAGTCGACTACCAGCTGAGATTCGAGATTCCCTGAAACACTCTGGGAGTCGACTACCAACATGAGGGAGTCGACTACCATCTGTAAAATTCTGACGTTTTGATTTGAATTTTGAAAATTCGTTGAGTGATTTTCTCCGAGATTTTTGGGACAAAAAGTCAAAGAAAATTTGAATTTCAAATCTCAGAATTTTCCCTATAAATAAGAGCTAATTTCATTTGAGAAAAACACAACATCTATTGAAAATCAAATCTCTCGTGCAAACGCTCTTCAATTCAAAAGCTCTCATTTTCTCTCTAGCCAATTCTAATTTTTATTGTGATCTTGCAAATTCTGTTATTACTTTTTTAAAGATCATACTCTTGTTTTATTGGCTAAACGTTTTTCAAAATCCTTATTGCTATTCTCTTTATTTTTGTTTAAAGGATTTTTGAAAAAGCATTAGATCTAGATCACAAAGAATTCTCTCGTATCTTTGTGTGATCTAGACTCTTATTCTATCAAGCCACTACACAATTTTGTCTATTATTGATTGGCTATAGAATCGGGTGTAAAAACCAATCTCCATCAATTTATTGTGGTGTATTGGATATAAGTTTCATTGTGTTGTTGTTGGAACACTAGACAAGTCTAGGTGTTGCCAGTCAGAAATCCTGGTTGAGACTAGGTCGTTGGAAATCCTAACGAGTGAAGTTAGGTACTTGTATTTGCCATGGCAGATAGTGGAAAATCTCGTACCGGATTGGTCGGGGACTGGACGTACCCGGGTTGCGGGGAACCAGGATAAAATCGCTTGTCTCTGCATTCGTTTTTCTGTGATTCTTTATATTTCTTGTACAAGCATCTTTCATTTGATAATCTTATATCTTTGTAATTCCTTGTTTATATATTATTGCAAAGATTGTTTATTTTCCGCTGTGAAAAGATCTCTCTGTAAAAGATTTATATCTGATTGTAATCTTTTCTCTATCATATTTGTAAGATTACTTTGTTGATTAAGAACCAAGCGTAGATCACTCTACTTGGCTTCTTAGACAACATTAGAAGGATTTTATTTGTGCTAATCTTAACAATCGAAAAAGTATACTATTTGCACAACACTATTCAACCCCCCCTTCTAGTGTTGTTTGCCATCCACAGGATCCAACAGTTACCACTATTTATCACATCACTAAAACAAGAATTTACATATGTATTCCTATCATTTGCCCTAGTGTTCTTGGGACCCCAAATTTTGTATATTTTGGGTGTCATCTTCATAGTTGCATTCACATTAGGTTGAGGTCTATGTGGTGCATGTTTCCTAAGAGCGTGAGATCTAGCATATGAAGGTGGAGGATGATATGCATGAGACATATACGGTGTGACGTGCGTTTATATTTTATATATTCACGCACGTCTTCTTCGTGATTTTCCGACGTTTTTCGTTATTTTGAGTCTATTCTTTTGTGATTTTTAGTTTCTTTTCACTTTCTTTGTGTTTTTGTGCTATTGCAGGAGATTGCTAGTGTAGGAAACATATAAAGTACACATCATGAGTCCCCGGAGCAATGAGAGGTGCCACACGAGATCCTGAGGGCCAAACATCAAAGTATATCATGTATCAGCCATCAACCGATCGGGTGGACAGACCCACCCGATCGGTTCATGCACATGTATCTGAAGCTATGAAGAAGACCCCAACCGATCGGTTCTGCGACCGGTTGGATGCCACACTCCTCTCTGTTTTTGATGCCGAATTCCAACCGATTGGTTGACTTGTCAACCAATCGGTTCATCTGTAGCCGAAGCTTCCCCAGCTCAGAACCAGACGACTTCACTCGATCGGTTCAGTGATCGGGTGAAGTATCTCAGAGCCAAAGACCAAGTCAACGGTCGTCTCAACCGATCGGTTGATGTTTCAACCGATCGGTTGGACGTTTATTTCTGTCTTTTTGTGGAAATATTCCCTGGCATCTAGCCAAATGTATATATAGCCCTATATTTTCCAGAAAACGAGAATCCCCTTTTCTTAAGCATTTTTTGGGATTTTGGCTGCTGCTAATTAAACTTGTTTTGTAAGTTCTCCGATCGCTTTGATACTTTAATATTGCATTAATACTATCGTTTGCTTCTCTAATCTATTGCCTGATTATAATTTTGATGGCTGAAATTTGTGTTATTGAATCTTTTGCAATGATTAGTGAGTAGTTTCCTAATCTGGGACATTGGTGGAACCCCATTCGTGGGTTCTCCCTGGAACGACCATAGGATTAGGGTTTCGATAGGATATATGGATTTAGATGGTTACACGGGGCGTTTTATTGTCATTGGCGGGAGAAAGACTTCCTCTGACCGTCGGGCCAAGGGGAAATAAAACTGGCGTTTGATCCTCTAGCCACAGCTCACACCCCTAGCGTAGACATTGATTCCTAGCGCGTGGGAACGACATGATGAAATGTCGAGAGTAATCGTTGCGAGCTTAGTGCTCCTGGAGTCGGTCGGTGTTGGACATGGGAATGCCCACCATCCGAACCTAGGTAGACCTAGCATATCATCCTGGGCATCGACCAGAATATCGGGCCCATGGGACGATAGGTACCATTATTAGAGGCAACGTCTCACCACTAAACCCCTAGAATCCGATCGTATTCCTATCCGTCGGTCGTAATAGAAAGAACTCATGATAGGGTGGAAACCAAAGTCCTAGGTTACCTTTTTATATCTTACACCTTTCATAGTTTCATATCGTGACAACCCACCTAGCGATAGGGCTAGCTCACCCACCGGGTGATCCGGTTCCTGTTTGATAACAAGCACATCACACGCCTCCCCGTGTTTGACCCCCAAGCCACACTACAACACCGTGCGCTTGCGGTTATAAATATTTAAATCTGGTATCCTCGTTCCTACTACACATAGTGCCAAATCTAGGGGACGTCAAGCTTTATGGCGCCGTTGCCGGGGAGGTAACGTGCTTATTTTATTTAGGACCCTGTTAACCCCCGAGACTAGTTCACATCCTTACCTTGTGATCATTTTCACATTCTTCACCTTTTTAATTTTATTTGGACATATTGTACATATTCGTTGTATAGGGTTGGTAGACTATGTCTCCATACCGCCATCATCATTTCTTATCTCTCCATTCATACAACTTGTGCTATTAACGCGTTCTCTATCCTTACTGCCCTCTTTTTCTCCTTTTCTTACAGGTTTTATACTCTACAGCAAGAATGTCGTGTGCCTTTTATGATGACGTCTGGGCATATGCACCTGACACCAGGTGTTGGGTCCAGAGTCTAGCAGAATCTCTAAGCACCTCGAACATCCTATCCTTTCTGTCAGCTGCAGTAGAAAATCAACAGAGGAATCATGGTGTTCAGTAGCATCATGACACGACATTCTTTTTCCCTTCCGATGAAGCGATGCTTATTGACATGCCCAGTACCGACTTCAGTAAGGGGGAGCTATGCACCTACGGGGAGATTTGTTCGGAGGATCATCTGGCAGGGTTTGTCGAGTGCGGTGAGTAGGAATCTATCTTTTCCTTGCAGACCTCTACAGAGCACCCTGGAGCTTGGGACTATGAGGAAGTTGAAAGTAGTGGTAGAGAACTATCTACTATTGAGACCTGTTTTCGGGTTGAAGCCTTTTTGCCGGATAATTATCATGCACTTGAGAGGGACCCAGAGCCTTCCTCCATAATCCCCTCACTACCTTGCAAGGCTTCGCCATGCAAACCCACGGCTGAAAGTGAAGTTCCGGATGCTAGCATCCAGGAGACCCAGGAAGAAGTCCTTTCATTGGAGGATGCACAGCTTGAAAAATATGTGTCGGGACCACTTGAAGTTAATTATCATGCACTTGAGAGGGACCCAGAGCCTTCCTCCATAATCCCCTCACTACCTTGCAAGGCTTCGTCATGCAAACCCACGGCTGAAAGTGAAGTTCCGGATGCTAGCATCCAGGAGACCCAAGAAGAAGTCCTTTCATTGGAGGATGCACAGCTTGAAAAATATGTGTCGGGACCACATGAAGTTGAGATGAAGGAGTTACCTCCGGGATTGAAGTATGAATATTTGGGGGAGGATTCGACGCAGCCGGTCATCGTGAACTCCTCGCTACCCGAAGACCAAATGACTAAACTACTTGATGTTCTAAAAAGATTTAAGAATGTTTTCGGGTATGCAATTGAAGACTTGAAGGGAGTAAGCTTGGGGCTTTGCTCGCATAGGATATTGCTTGAAGATGAGCAAGCCACTTCCATCGAGCCACAATGAAGATTGAACCCCATTATGATGGAAGTAGTCAAGAAGGAGATTGTTAGACTTCTCCAGGTCGGGATTATTTACCCTATTTTCGACAGTCGTTGGGTTAGCCCGGTACATGTTGTACCCAAGAAGGGAGGAATGACGGTCATTCGAAACGAGAAAACGATCTTATACCCACGAGGACCGTCACCGGATATCGGATGTGCATCGATTACCGGAAATAAACAAGGCTACACGGAAAGATCACTATCCTCTTCCTTTTATTGATCAGATGCTCGGAAGACTGGCCAAGCACAACTATTTCTGTTTCATGGATGGATACTCTGGCTTCCTGCAAATTCCCATCCACAATGATGACCAAGAAAAGACCACTTTTACATGTCCGTTTGGGACGTATGCTTATATGAGGATGTCGTTTGGGCTTTGCAATGCCCCGACTACATTTCAAAGATTGATGTTCAAAATTTTCTCCGATTACTCCCAGGATATAATGGAGGTCTTCATGGATGATTTTTCCGTCTATGGAACGGAGTTCGACTTGTATCTCCGCAACCTGGCTAAAGTCCTAAATAGATGTCAAGATAAAGGGATAGTTCTAAATTGGGAGAAATGCCACTTTATGGTCCAAGAAGGAGTCGTATTGGGGAACATTATTTCTTCAAGAGGGATTGAGGTGGACAAAGCGAAGGTAGATGTGATCGAAAAGCTTCCACCTCTACTTAACCTTCGGGGAGTCCGTGGTTTCCTAGGGCAAGCGGGATTCTACCGTCGGTTCATAAAGGACTTCTCTAAAATTTCTAGGCCCTTGACTCAACTCCTCGTGAAGGATACGCCTTTTGTCTTCGATGACAAGTGTATGGAAGCCTTCCGCCTTTTGAAGCAAGCCCTTATTTCCGCACCTGTGATTCAACCGCCCGACTGGAGTCTACCTTTCAAGTTAATGTGCGATGCTAGGGACTATGCAGTTGGGGCCATCTTGGAGCAAAAGAAGGACAAAAATCTGCACGTCATTTACTATACGAGCAAGACCCTCGACGAAGCTCAAAGGAACTATACGACAACGGAGAAGGAATTGCTAGCCGTCATCCACGCCATGGATAAGTTTCGGTCGTATCTTGTGGACGCTAAAGTTATCGTGCATACCGATCATGCTACCCTCAAGTACCTTTTGAGCAAGAAGGAGGCCAAGCTGCGCCTCATAAGGTGGATTCTCCTCCTCCAGGAATTTGACTTGGAAATCAAGGACAAGAAAGGGGCGGAGAATGTCGTCGCCGACCACCTATCTAGGTTGCCTACTCTCGATCTGGATGCCACTCCTATTGATGACTCACTCCCAGACGAGCATCTGTTCTCTATCTCTTTTGTTTGGACTCCATGGTATGCCGACATTGCCAACTATCCCACGTGCGCCATCGTACCCCACAATGCGAGTTATCAGCAAAAGAAGAAGTTCTTTCACGAAGTCCGGAAATTTTATTGGGATGACCCTTACCTGTACAAGACTTGCAATGATGGGGTGATACGTAGGTGTATTCCCGAAACAGAGGCGACCTCCATAATTTCTCATTGCCATGATCAACATTGCGGAGGCCATGCAAGTGCTTATAAGACCACGGCAGAGATTCTCCGGAGTGGATTCTATTGGCCGACTCTTTTCAAGGACACATATGCTTATGTCCATGCTTGCGACAAGTGCCAAAGGACGGAAAACATATCCAAAGAAATGAAATGCCTCAGCATTACATATTGGAAGTCGAGATCTTCGATGTTTGGAGAGTCGACTTCATGGGGCCGTTTCCCTCATCCTTTGGAAATCAGTACATCTTGGTGGCTGTGGATTATGTGTCCAAGTGGGTGGAGGGGATAGCTAGCCCTACCAATGATTCCCGGGTGATGGCCAAATTCTTTAAAAACAACATCTTTCCGAGATTCGGCATGCCTCGAGTCTTAATTAGCGACAGATGGAGCCACTTCATGGAGAAGAAATTTGAAGCTCTTTTGAAGAAGTATGGAGTGCAGCACCGAGTCGGTCGTGCCTATCACCCGTAAACTAGCGGCCAGGTGGAAGTCTCAAACAGAGAGATAAAGAGCATCCTGGAGAAGACTGTGGCTAGCTCTAAGAAGGATTGGTCATCGAAACTTTCAGATGCGCTCTGGGCCTCCAGGACTGCATTCAAGACTCCGATCGGAACGACCCCTTATCGACTTGTCTACGGGAAGTCATGTCATCTGCCTGTGGAACTGGAGCATAAGGCATTCTAGGCTGTCAAGAATCTTCACTTCGATGCCAAAGAGGCAGGGAGCAACCGACAACTCCAGCTGAACGAACTTGATGAGATCTGGCTCAACGTATATGAAAATGCTCGGATCTACAAAGAGAAGTTGAAGCGGTGGCACAACAGGCGCATTTTGAAGAAAGAATTCAAGGAAGGAGACTTAGTTCTCCTATTCAATTCAAGACTGAGGCTCTTTTCTGGAAAGCTCAAGTCTAGGTGGTCGGGATGATTCGGGTTGAATACTGCTTATTTAACCCCTCATCTAGCAATATTTTGTGTGTAAATCATGTTTAATTGGTCTCTAATACGTTCGTATAGTGTATACCATCATTTATTAGAGATATCACTTGATTTGTACACAAAGTATGAATTTTATTGAGAATTTCAGCCTTTTTATATTTTTCATGGCTTGGTCTCAATCTCACGATTCCAACTACTATTTATTTGTATTTTTCTGAGACCTGAGCTAATTACTGTGTATTTTTGAATGCAAAATACCAATTAAATGGAGAAATACGCACGAAATATGGAAAAATACGAATCCGTATACAGCACCTCGCTAATCACGGGCCACGTGGCATCATTTCGACCGTTCGATTTTGATCGAACGGCCCGCAGCATCGCAAAAGTGGGGGGCGACGCGGCTGATTGTGAGCGGTTGGATTTTGATCCAACAGACGAAATCAAGATCCATAACGAAGAGAGAAGCGGTCTAATTAAGAACTATGTGGCGCGTTTTCGACTGTCCGATGCGAATCCAACGGACCCATTTCACCCTGCAGCAACGAAACGGATCGGCGATTCCAAGGACACGCGTCACGATCCGATCGACGCCTCGCTTGATCGAACGGACGATGACATCCCCGACGCGATCTCGGATCGAAAAGAGGGATTCAAATATGGAGCGTCGATCGCGAATCGGACGGACGCGATCAACTACGATGCGGATTCGAAGGAAGCGGGCCGCACACGATTTTTAAAGGACACGCGGCAGCTCGTGGTTCCATCCCGCCTGGATGAACGGTCCTCGTTTGATCTAGCTATGAATCGGGTTTGGATGCGATTTTTGGAGCGTTTTTTGGACCCGTTAACCCTATTAAACCCGCAATGAGCATATATAAGCGTATTTCTAGGGTTTTGGGACGGATTCTGGCGTATTCTTGGCGTATTGGAGGACTTAGGAGCCGAATTTCCCCTCTGAAAAATTCTGTAAATTTCCAGAGGCCATTCTTCATTTTTCTAGAGAGTTTGGAGTCTAAACTTGGAGTTTTGGTGATAGTTTCTTAAACTCATACCCCGTATTTGGGTGTTTTTCATCATATTTTGCTATTAGAACTATGTATTTTGCTATGATCATTGATTATTTCTGCATTATGAGTAGCTAAATCTTATGTGTGCATGGTATGGAGTAGTTAGGGGATGTGAATCGTATTTGTTTGGTTGAATTTCATTGTGCTTAATCGATAAAGTCGCTAAAGTTGTAGTTATTATTATTAAATCCTCTTTTTCATCTTCCAAAAGAAGTGATTAAGTTGATGATCGCCCCACAAGGGTGAGCTTTGATCTCTCCAAAAGAGAGTTTCATACCGTATTTGTAGGATTATAATTTTAGCGACGATTTTATTCATATTGTGCTTGAACCCCCAAAAGGGTATTCTCCGATGAATCGCTCCCAAAAGGAGGATTTATTGAGTTATATTTAATCAACCAACGTATACAAATCACTGATCCTAACGAACCCATACCATGTGCATATTTCTCATATATACTTTCATACGCTAAGTTCTTTGTTCGCATTGATTACGTATTCACAACGCACTTTCACACCATCATCACCATCCTTATTGAAGTGGTTAGTTTCTTCCCGTCAGATTTCTATTTGATTTGAGCTGTGGTTTCAACAGATTTTCTCCTGAGGATTCGACATCTGGACTCCCAGATTTTTCTACTTGTACAGACTCTTGCGCTTCAGAGAAGCACTATTTTGGGCCTACCAAGTTTTTCGGGACCCTACCGAGTCACCAAGGTCTTCCCGCACGGAGCCATTGAGATCATGGGAAGAGATGAACCGTTCAAGGTCAATGGGCAGTGCTTAAAGCACTATACAATCGGCGAGCACGGAACCTCGCTGGTCAGAAGTTCAACGACTGATAGCTCTGCTACAAATCCTCCAGATCCGCATTGATCACAAACTGAGGAGTCGAGCAAACGACTATAAACAACAACGCTTCATGGGAGGCAACCCATGTTCTAAACTTGTGTCGTTTTTCTGTTAGGATTAGTTTACCAATTTTTGTGAATAAATACTGATGTGGGGACTTTCGTTGGGATACTTAGATGATTTTTTGTATTTGTGCAGGAATTGCCCCCACCCGATTGGTTCATGCATCAACCGATCGGGTGGTCAGTATCAGTAAACGACCAACTTCAAGACATGAGCGGACCAATCGGTCGACAAAAGCGGCGATCAGGTCACAGATCGAGTGATGATGATAGAAGCCTCAGGAATTTTTGGTGAAAGTCCAACCGATCGGTTGATAGAAGCGGCGATCAGGTCGCTGATCGGGTGGAGATGACAGAAGTCTCGGATTTTTGGGGAGCCGTCAACCGATCGGGTGAAAACTCACCCGATCGATTCACCTGTAGTTATTGATCCGCAAGAGAATTTTGAAAAATGACCCAACCGATCGGGTGAAAGTTCACCCGATCGGTTCGCTTAACTATATATATACACAACCCCCTCACCCCATTTCATTCCACCCGACTTCCAAAATTCCCATTCGCACAGTTGATCTTTCCTTCTTCCCAATCGATCTCTTTCCTCCCTCTCACTACTCCCAATCGCCTTTCCCCACTTCCTCACATACTTCCCCACCATCAAAAACCTCCCATCGCCCACATTCAACCGCAAATCACCCAAACCCTAGTCCTAGCCCCCAATTTTCGAAATTTCAGTTCTTGTTGGATTAGCGTGCGGCGGTTCCCCAATCACTCCATCGTACAGCAGGGGATTTAGAGGGGAGCATCTGGCTTGGAGTCGCATCATTGCTGGGTAACATCTTTCCAAGCTTTAAGTTTCTTTTCTTATGTGCAATGTCTTGACTCTGTGTCTGCATACTACATCTGTTTTATCATCATCGTAGACACCATCCCCCACGCTATTGTTCTTCCCCTATGTCATTACCATGTCTAAGAAGGGAAAAGATCCAGCATCATCATCACGCACACATTACCTGCACGGCCCTTTCCCCCCTTCTTTCCTTGGCATTAATCCTTCATCTGAAGAACAATCCACACGTTTGCACGCCCTTCTTCATCGCCCCATGCGACCAACCCTTTTTGCTGATCGCCCCATGCTCGAATCTCTCGGACTTTTAAGGGGCGTCGCCAAACTTTTCGAATGCATTGGGTGCGATTTCCTTCTGCGTGCTTATGCCCACACACATCGAAATCTCACACTCGAGTTCCTTTCTTCTCTCGAAGTGTACGATTGGGGATTCGCTTTCTGCGTTTTCAATTCCGATTTTACAATGATGTTTGCCGAGCTTAACAATTCACTGAATTTCCCTCACCCCGATCGTTATGTTGAATGCTCAACTCATGATCGGTCTGATATCTATTCTTACTTCCGGGACGATGGTGTTTGGCAACAATTCACCTGGTATCCAGCCTTTCCATCGGGGGCACTTGCCTCCTATATTATACACCCATGTTACCGCTTCACCCATTGCCTCTTTGCCAACACCATCTTTTCCCTCGTGGATGTTTCCACGGTGTCTAGGGACGAGCTTTTCTTTCTGTATGCCATGTCTCATGACAGGATCCATGGAAATGATCCATTACCCATCAACACCGGCCATTAGATCATCCACGAGATTTTATCTGTTAGCCGTGCAACTTCCGGACCTATTTGTTGTGGTGGGATGATCACCCTAATTGTTAGTCATGTTTTGAGGCTGCCGTCTGACCTCCAAATTTTACCAGGACGTACCTGTATCGATCGCAACTACTTGATCGATATCGGTATGATCACTCCTTTTGGTCGCGAACGTGCAGTCTACCTTTATTGTCCTGACAATACCCCTTTTGCCGTCCTCCCACCATCATCTCTTGAGTGAATTCCCATTCGCACTTCTCAAGAGCACCACCCACATCGGTTCATCTGTAGCCAAAGCTTCCCCAGCTCAGAACCGGACGACTTCACCCGATCGGTTCAGTGATCGGGTGAAGTATCTCAAAGCCAAAGACCAAGTCAATGGTCGTCTCAACCGATTGGTTGATGTTTCAACCGATCGGTTGGACGTTTATTTCTTTTTTTTTGTGGGAATAT
The DNA here is from genome assembly GCA_030789695.1 of Scilla litardierei. NCBI lineage: Eukaryota > Viridiplantae > Streptophyta > Magnoliopsida > Asparagales > Asparagaceae > Scilla > Scilla litardierei. The sequence goes on along the minus strand of CM061141.1, from coordinate 266,424,573 downwards.
TCCGTGGCATCTTGCCAAATGTATATATAGCGCTAGATTTTCCAGAAAACGAGAATACCCTTTTCTTAAGCATTTTTAGGGATTTTGGCTGCTGCTAATTAAACTTGTTTTGTAAGTTCTCCGATCGCTTTGATACTTTAATATTGCGTTAATACTATCGTTTGCTTATCTAATCTATTACTTGATTATAATTTTGATGGCTGAAATTTGTGTTATTGAATCTTTTGCAATGATTAGTGAGTAGTTTCCTAATCTGGGACATTGGTGGAAACCCCTTCGTGGGTTCTCCCTGGAACGACCATAGGATTAGGGTTTCGATAGGATACATGGATTTAGATGGTTATGCGGGACGTTTTATTGTCATTGGCGGGAGAAAGACCACCTCTGACCGTCGGGCCAAGTGGAAATAAAACTGACGTTTGATCCCATAGACATTGATTCCTAGTGAGTGAGAACTGCAGGATGAAATGTCGGGAGTAATCGTTGCGAGCTTATTGCTCCCGGAGTTGGTCGGTGTTAGACATAGGAATGCCCACCGTCCGAACCCGGGTAGACCTAGCGTATCATCCTGGGCATCGATCGGAATATCGGGCCTATGGGACGCTAGGTACAGCTATTAGAGGCAACGTCTCACCACTAAACCCTAGAATCCGATCGTATTCCTATCTGTCGGTCGTAATAGAGAGAACTCATGATAGGGTGGAAACCAAAGTCCTAGGTTACCTTTTTATATCTTACACCTTTCGTAGTTTCATATCGTGACAACCCACCTAGCAATAGGGCTAGCTCACCCACAGGGTGATCCGGTTCCTATTTGATAACAAGCACATCACATGCCTCCCCGTGTTCGACCCCAAGCTACACTCCAACACCGTGCGCTTGCGGTTATAAATATTTAAATTTGGTATCCCCGTTCCGACTACACATAGTGCCAAATCTAGGGGACGTCACAGTGCATATGGAGCATGCATATGATGTGAAGGATATGCATGAGCATACATGGGAGGATGATGTGCATGAACATTGGAGTGTGTAGAAGCCCGTGCATGAGTATTTCTCATGTGTGGGTTTGCACGTGCCTGTGGGTGTGGAGCATAAAACTCATCATGCATGTTCACATGAGAAGTAGGAGTGTTCCTACGTGTGTGAGTGTTAGTGTACACGAAGGCATGTCCTTTCTTTTGATTTCCACCCTTAATGGGTTTCTTGTCAAACGAAGGAATGTGTGTAGTGGTTACTTTAGTGTTTTTGTCACTACTAGTGGATGCACCGAAGGATGGCCTCACAAAATCTATAGTTACACCATTGTAGTAGGTGCGTGATTTGGATGCGTTTGCTTCCACATAACCAAGTCCAACACGATGTGTGGCCGGAAATTGGTTTGAAAGCAATCCATCCAATTGCCCTTTCCCTTTGTTAAATCTCTTAACTTGGGAGGACATGAGCTCATATTTCTCTCTAAGGGAAGAAATATTAGTGTCCAAAGTGGACACACGTGTGGTGAGCTTGTACACTTGGGTTTTGAGAGAATCATTCTCTATGCCCAATTGTGTGTTTTGTGAAGCTAGATCAACACTATCTTTAGAAGAAACATGATCTAGATGAGATTTGAGGGAATTAACCTCGTTTCTTAAGGTGCCTTTTGAGAAACCAAATTGGCTTTCTCAAGAGTAAGTGTGTCAACAATGGTGTCATTGTTGGTGATGTATGACATGGATGATTTACTAACATTAGATTTCTTCAAATTAGTATATCTAAGCAAAAGAGATTAATACTTAGAAAATTATTCTTCATTAGCTATTTTAAGTTCATCCATTGTTACCTCGGTTTCATCACTCTCACTAGCATTCCCATCGGAGGGTGTATCCTCATGTGCCATGTAACACATATGTGAATCCCTTTCATCGTAGGAGGAAAAACACTCAGAGGTGGACTCTTCTTGCTCCTCTAGCATGTGCCATATTTGATATGTCGTCGTAGCCTTGGACACATGCATAAGAATATCATAAGTTAAATAATCAAGCAAGATGTCCATCACCTCGTCATTTTCTCCACCAATTCTTTTTGCTCACTAATCCATTCATGTTTGAAAGTGGTAGGTACACAAAGGGGCTTCTCCACAAGCTTCCAATAATCATCATCAATGGATTGAATATAAGCCTTCATCTTTACACCCCAGATTTGATAGTTCGATCCAATGAGACGTGGTGGAATAAGCTTTCGTGTGTTGTTGTTGTTATTGGATGCCATAGCTATAAACCTTGTGCTCTGATACCAATTGTAAGGACCCAGGCTATGAGGAAAACACTAGAAGGGGGGTTGCATAGTGTTTATAAAATTTAAACGATAGTTATACCAATTTAAATCCCTAACCAACAATAAATGCAGAATTATAAATTAACCCAAAATGAAACAAGCTAACAAGGAGATGTTTCAAGGGTTCAAATTACCCAAGTCCAATCCCGACTTGTTCCCGGTAATCCTATGTCCCTTCCACCCGGATACCTCCGGATACTCAAGTTAGAACCCTAACTTGAGGTTTCCTTTATGCCCACTTATAGCAACCCTACAAGTGTAATCGAACAACAATCGATGTCCTTGACTCTCACACCTTGGGATCAAGCAACCCCACTCTCACAAACCGAGAGTGAAATCGAAATACGAGATAATGAAATTCGAAATGTAAACACTTACAAACACATATGCCTTGAAGTAGAACTTGAAGTAGCAAGTGTGTGTGTGTGTGTGTGTGTGTGTGTGTGTGTGTGTGTGTGTGTGTGTGTGTGTGTGTTGATGTCTCTTCCAAGATGAGAGAAAGCCCTTGCACTTGTCACCACCAAATGCCTAGAGGATATCAACATTGATTCTAGGTTGGAGAGCAAGAGAGAATGAGATTCTAGGGCTTAGAGAAAGTGAAAGATTGATAGCTTAGAGATGAGATAAATGAATTCTTAAGGGTTCCAAGAAGTCTCCAATGGAACAGTAGGAGACCCTTTTATAAGTTCTCTAAATTCCTAAAGCAAAATACCCAAAACCTCCTTTGAAATCTGTCTGGAAAAGCCAACAGATAGAAAATATGTGCCAGACAGTCGACTGGTGAAGAACTCACAGTCGCCTGCTGCACTGTGTTAGCGGGTAGGTGAGAATTCAAACGGTAACTTTCCACGTAGGACAGTCGACCGATGAAGGTCGGACATGCGGTTGTAAACCAACAGGCGACTGAGAAACCTTCTACAGACGACTGACTTCCTAAGTGCGTAAATGGTGAAAACTCATGAAATTTGGGGAGACAGGACATGCGACTGTAGAAGAATATACATGCGATTGTGCCATGGGCAGTCACCTGTAAATCATCCTTACATCGTCTGCAGGTGCAAGTGCGAATGTTGTCAAAACTTGGGAAGTTTGACAAGTTGGGACAAGCGACTGTAGAAGCATATACATGCGACTGTGCCATGGGCAGGCGCCTGTAAATCCTTCTTACATCGCCTACAGAAACAAGTACGAAAGTTGTAAAACTGGGGACTTTTCGGCTAGAAGAGACAGGCGACTAACTAACAAGTCACAGACGCCTGGAACTGGACAGGTGCATGTACATTGTACAACAGTCGCCTGATGAGAGTTATATGAGAAAGCCCAAAAGAACAAGTGAAAAATTATGTGCATAACATACGAATGGAGAACAAATCTCAGGCGCCTATATGGAGACAGTTGCATGTAAATCGTTCTCCAGTTGCCTGTTAAAACTCCAAAATGCACATGCTTGAGAATTAAGAATTGGAGGCCAGGAAATGAGTTCTAATGATTTCCTAGGATAGAATGGAAGATGTGTGTGTGCTCCAACATAATTATAATTCTAAGCTACATACTAATAAGAATGAAGAAGAAAATATAAAGATTACATTTGTTTTTGCCTCTCTTCTTTCTATTGAATGATCTTGAAGTCTTCTTGAAGCTTCTATCTTCATCTTCGATCATCCAATCGACTTTACAAACTTTGATTGATCCTTGAGTGACATCCATTGCTAATTGATCTTCATGATAGGCTTAGACAATGGATTAACTGCAAGTAGGGGATTAGTCACAAGTATTTATGTTTGTTCATCATCAAAACCAAGTAGGGAGAAGTCCAATACTCAACACAGTACGCTTCGTGTGATTGGTTCATGGAGGCATGTTGATAATGTGGACGTGAATGCCGGTGATGTGCATGATGATAAGCAAGTGTGAAATTAAGCGACTCCCTAAGCAATTGGTGAAAAACAACGAGAGTGTAAGCTATATGATAGAAAAACAAAGATTCGAGTTGTGGAACGGGTTTACCCAATCGAGTGTAGAGATCCTTGCTCCGGGGTGATGTCCCAAGCTCTAATACAAAGCTTCCAAGCCTCAGTTGCAGCTGCGTCATCGGAATCCTCTAGAAAAACCCAACACTCGGGCGGTCGTTTAAGGTTAGGGCTTGGTCAAATCGACGGAGATGGTGGTGGTGGAGTTGAGAGCGAGGCTGTAGTAGAGTGGAGGAGATGATTTCGGAGGAGAGGAGGGGATTCAGGAGGTTAGGGTGCTCAGAGATGAGGTGAATTGGGAGAGAGGAAGTTGAAATGGGCATGAAAATGTTGGGGAATCGATTGAGCGAGGTTTCTGGGGCTTCATCGGGGCTCGACGTGGTCCATTGATGCGGTTGCATCGATCGGGGTCAGACCACATCGTTTCAAAGTTCAAAGGGTCCTTCGAAATTTGGTTGATGCAATCGGATGACGTGGTCGCATTGATCCTATGCTAACCGCATCAATCTGGGAATTTAGGGCCTTTGGATATCGGGTGATGTGGTCGCGTTAAATTTCCCACGCGTCCACGTGAATCGATGGAAGATTGGCTAGGAATTTGGCTTTAGGGAATTTGGGCTTATGCAACCGGGGCTTATGCGACCGTATCAAAAATTCACATGGTCGGGTGAAAATCGGCTCAAAAATTCCAAAACATTGTTTCCTGCAGGGCTGACAATGCGGTCGCATTGGGGTTCATGCAACCGCGTGGATCTCTCTTTCTAACTCCATTTTCGTCTCCCTTTTTGATGCAGCTGTGTGCTTCTCGTCACGCAGTCGTGTTAATTGCTCCAGGCTGCTTCATTGTGGCTTCATTTGGCTCTTTCCCACGCGGCCACATGAGGTATCCCATGCGGTCGCGTTACTCTCTCCTGCATTGAAATGAAAACTTGGATTATTTTGAGGGTTTTTGGGGGTTTTATTGAATCAAAATGAACTATCTAACTAAAATAAGAAATAAAGATAAGAATTAAAACATGTTTAGAACTTGGGTTGCCTCCCAAGAAGCACTCGTTTATAGTCTTGAGCTTGACTCCCTATTATATTGTCATGGTGGCTCTGGGGTGGAAAGCGATGAGGGTGCTCTCACTTCTTGTTGCTTTCTCATTGTCTTGATCATTGATTCATGTATCTTCTATTCTTTGCTCCTCGAGATCAAGTGGAGGTGTCCATGGGGTTTCTTCGTCGTCTTCCTCCGGTGGTGCCTTATTGAACACTCGAGCTATGACCATGGTTTCCATTTGCTCCTCATACTTGGGATCTCCAGACAATAATTTCTACATAGGACTCATGAACATGTCATCCCAAGGCATTTCTTCCACGGCTTGCTCGAGGATGTCAATGTTGTGGCAATGGTCTTCTTCTAACAATTTCCTCGTTTACCGTTGGAGGTCGAATTCCACTTTGTCCTTGCTGACGTTAAGAGAAATCTTTCCTCCCTTCACATCTATTAAGACCACTGCCATAGTCAAGAATGGACGACCAAGTACGATTGGTGTGTGGGCGTCTTCCGGCATGTCCCTGATGACGAAGTCATATGTAACTAATATCTTTCTCACTTGTACCGGGATATCCTCAATAATTCCCCAGGGGTACTTGATTGATCGATCAGTAAGTTATAAGGACATGTTTTGGGCTTCTCCTCGACCATCCCTACCTTCTCACTTATTGATAAGGGTATCAAGCTAACGCTCGCTCCTAGGTCGCATAGGGACTTATTGATGTTTACATTCCCAACGGAGCATGGGATTGAGAAGCTTACGGGATCCTCTAACTTTTCCACCATTTTACTTTGCAGAATCGCGCTACATTCCAACGAGAGCATAACCTTTTCCTTCTTGCCTCTCTTAGTAAGCAGGTCTTTTAAGAACTTGGCATATGAGTGAATTTCTGAAATGGCATCTAGGATGTGGATGGTGATGTGGAGTTGCTTCAATAAGTTCAGAATCTCCCATACTTCTCTTCTATCTTAGCTTTAGCTAGCCAATAAGGTACCTTGGGGATATAAGCTCTTATGGGTTCAGCTGAGGTATCCTTATCTCCCTCATCAACTCCTTTCTCTCTTGATGGTTCATTTGGTGGGGGTGTTGGCTCAGGTTCATTCTCGCCTTCAACAGTCATGTGCGGTTTCGTTTCAGCTCTAACCTCCTCCTCCTCAGCACTTGGCATGGCAGGCCCTTCAGTCTGCCTCCCACTTCTCAATGTGATGGCATTCACAGGGCCTCTGGAGTTGGGCTCAGGTTGCCCTGGCAACTGTCCTTGTGGCCTGGAGAGTTGTGCCACTTGCTGTGCCAACTGTGCTAACGGGGTTTGCACTACTTTATTGCTTGAGTCAAGTTGTTGTGTGGTGGATGTGAACTGCTGAATTGACGTTTGGAAAAATTCGTTCTTCTGTCCCTGCATAACAATAAAATTTTCCATTAGAGTCTCCAAGTTAGATTTAATAGGGGGAGGGGTGGCATTTGATTCGCAGCTCTTTAGTGGTAATTTTGTTATGGAGCATAAGGTTGTTTGGGCTGCTGTGGGAATAATGGTTAAAGCTGTGGTCCCACACTCCTATAAGAAAATTTGGGGTGATTCATCCACCCCGGATTATAGGTATTGGCGTATGGATTGCCCGATGGTCTCGCATTATTGTCATATAGCGCATTCACTTGTTCTATTGTCATTCCTTGTGGTAGCATGGAAGTAGATGTGCATTCAATACTAGGGTGTCCCTGAACACCACAAAGCTCACACAATGCCACCGTGGGCAGGTTAGTAGCACCAATTCCAAGCATCGATAATTTTTTAGTTAAAGGTCAAATTTAGAAGATAACATGGTGACAGCATCATGCTCAAATTTACCACCCTTCTTGAAGGTTGCTCTCTCATTGCTCCAATGATAATTATTAGAGGCCATCTCCTCCAATAGCTTCTTTTCTTCAACCGGAGTCTTACTCACGATCGCTCCATTAGCGGCGGTGTCAATAGACATCTTTACCTCTTGCGTCAGCCTATTATAGAAGGTTTGGATGAGGAGCCAAACGGGGACTCCGTGGTATGGGCATTGCCTCTGAAGGTCCTTGAATCTCTCCTAAGCTTCGTATAAAGATTCTTGGTCCAGCTGGGAGAAAGATGTAATCTCATTCATCATTTTCACTGTTTTACCTGGAGGAAAGAATTTAGTAAGAAAAGTACGAGACAAATCATCTCAAGAGGTAAAGGTGTCAGGATCGTGGCTCCTGAGCCACTCCTGAGCCACTCCTGAGCCTTGTCACTTAAAGAGAAGGGAAGGAGTATTAGCCTAATATCTTCGTCGGAGACGCCATTCATCTTTAGTGCATCGCACTTCTCCAGGAAGATATTGAGGCGCTCATTCGTATTCTCCATTGGGGATCCTCCATATCGATCCTACTAAATGAAGCTAATCAAGGACGTGTTGAGATTGAAATTGTTGGCATTTATAAGTAGGCGGGCGACGCTTGATGTTGATCCATTGAAAGGCATGTAAAAGTCCAAGAGGGAGTTGGTAGGTGGTGGAGTAGGAACTTCTTCCACCATTACTTCTTGCACTAATTTCCTTATTCTTTCAGCGTTGCACCGACATGTCGTGGCATCGATCTCAGGATTCAAGGGAAGTAAGTCCTCAACACCCTATGATCTCCTGCGCATACACAATGGAAAAAAACTAGAAGAAGATGTTAGTAGCACAAAAATAATAGCAAAAGAAAACAAAAGAAAAAATAAAAGTGCATGGTTTAAACAACTATGAACCAAACCAATATCAAATAGTTGCCTCATGGCATCGGCGTCAGAAAACTTGTTGCTTTCGCAGTAGTGATCAAATTTATACCACAAGCACACGGTATAGTTGTAGCATTAACGGGTCGTCCGCTGGGAGACAAGTTTGAGTATTAGTTTAATTCAAGGTTTATTATTCAGGAGACCGTGTTGCAAGTAAACACGAATGCTAGAGAAAGATATCAGATATGGGAAAAGCTCTAGAGCCGGGGATCACCGGTATTGAATTTGACCTAAGATTGATTTGGATTGATCGGTTTTTGAAATCATGAGATAGGGCGAGGTTGTCTAACATAGTGGCATTGTCCTACCCTCCACTTCCGTGATGCAATGATAAGACAGTCCCTTACGTTATCACCTACACCCGACTTTCGAGATGCTATTATAAGTCTACCTACCACATGTCCAAGCCAACTTTCGTTGGTCATCAACACGTGATATGTGCATTATGCCGAAAAAATATACATAATCTTCCTCCACGCTACTTCTGTGGATAGGATTCAGATCAATGCTAGGAGTGCTCTAATCCACACCCAACTTCCATTGGCGACATGGACAGTGAAGATTGGTGTGTGTATTGAAAACCATATACTAGCCCTAGCTTCCGCTAGCGACTAACCTATTAATCCACGAAGGAGGTGTTGAGAGATGTGTATGCCCTCGAGGCAATTTATCTCTGTGTATATATACAAACATCTTGTTTGAAATAACAGAAAGCTGTTGATTTCAACATAATATCACATTATTTCTCCCTCTTTGGACCCCAATTTGTGCATACATAAGTGCTAAAAGAGCTCTAGTATAGTTATAATCAGAAAATCATATAATATTATAGCTTAATCTCATAGTTTGCACAACTATTAATTTTTGTGAACTAATTTGTGCTTCTTCATATTTTTCAAGAGTAAAGCTCGAGCCCATGATTTCAACGTCTATTTATTCGGAGCTCGGGGGAATTTTCTACAAATTTTGGAAGCAAAACAGTTCATGTTTATTAAAGAAAAAAGAAAAAAAGAAAAAAAAAAGAATATCAGGCCCAGCCAACGGTAAGCGGGCCGCTGAAATGTTTACAAGAAAAAGAAAAGAAAAAAAGGTGAAGAGCCATGTGAATTTATTCTCAAATAAAGAGTAGAGAAATGAAGAGCAATGGGAATTTATTCTCAAATAAAGAGTGTGGAAATGAAGAGCCATGTGAATTCCCCTTGGGATTCTAAGCCTATTTAAAGAGAAGAGAGCTTCATTCTTTTCATGTACTATTCCATATAGAATTACATAGCCAAAATTGACAGTTTCTTGAGTTTTAGAGAACATTGTGAGTGAGTTTCATAAGATTTTTAGAAGAAGAAGAAGAAGGTGTTTCATATGCAAAGAAAGGAGGGTGTAATTGGTGATATCTCTTTGAACTCATTTGTTTTTTTTTTCAAGTTTCTTTTCCTTTCAATAAAATCATGTTTATTATATTTATAATCTCTATTATTTTCAATATGAGTGGCTAGATTTTGATTGTACATGGTATGGCATAATTAGGAGATATGATTGGTGCTAGTTTGGCTGAGTTTTTACGCTTTCAAAGTATACGTTGTTAACACTTTTATCTTTTCTATTAAACTTCTCATTCGTCTTCCAAAAGAATATGAATGAATGGTTGATTACCCCCACAAGGGTAAATCTTGATCTTCGCAGAAGGAAGCTTCTATTTATAAAGATTATTGCATTAACAACCAAATTTTTCATTACCGTGCTTAAGCCCTACAAAGGCATCTTCCGATGACTTTATCCCAAAAAGAAATGTCATTGAGTTAACTATATTCAACCAAACTAGTTCATATCATGGATCCTAATGAAACCATATCATGTGCATACTTCTCATAATATTTTCATAAACAAAACTTTCTTTTGTTCTCTTTTCCATAAATTGAAAACTATAATCAAACCCATCAAACCATCATCATCGAAAGTGGTTAGTTTTTATACGACTAGTCTTTATTTGATTTGAGCTTTGTGGTTGCAACAGGTTTTCTCCCAAGGATTCGATATCTGGACTCTCAGATCTATATTACTTGCATGAACTCTTATACTTGAGAGTAACACAATTTGGAGTGAAGCAAGTTTTTGGTGCCGTTGCGGGTAGAACGGTTTGCTACCATAGTTTATTCCAGTCAGAGGACCTTCGGTGATATCTTTCCACTTTGTTGTTCAAAGATTTTTGTTTTTTCTTTCTTCAACATAAAAACCCATAAAAACTAGAATATATTTAAATAAAAAATAACTTTGTGCTTGGAACCTGGTTTATGTGGCATATGACACCTATGACACAGAGGTTGACTAGACTCTTTGAAATGGCTAAAAATAATACTAACAATGATGAAAACACCAGTAACAACAATGAAAATAATATGCAACCAGGAGTTCCTAAAACTTTAAAAGATCTTTTCAGTCCAACTAGGACTAGCACATCTTCATTCTTTGTCTTAACCACTGATGCATATTCTTTTAACTTCAAACCAAGGGTAATCCGACTCTTACCCACATTTCATGGGATGAACAAGGAAACCCATTATCTTCATATAAAAGGATTTGAGGAAGTATGCTTAACATGTTTTGAAGGAAAGACTAGTGAAGACACGATATATTTAAAATTGTTTCTATCCTCATTAAAATACAAGGCTAAAACTGGTTGAATGCGTTGCCCCCATGTTCGATCACTACATGGATTGAATTGCAAGCTGAGTTCTTGAAGAAATTCTTTCCTATACACAGGACACAGGGATTGAAAAGACAAATCATGAACTTTGCCCAGAAAAGCCAGGACACATTCTATCAAGTGTGGGAAAGGTTCAATGAGCTACTGCTAGCATGTCCACACAATGGCTTCAATAAAAGAAGGATTATTGGCTTCTACTACAATGGATTGCAACCCCAGATTAAACAATTCGTAGAGATGATGTGCAACAGGGGATTTTTCGATAAAGAGCCAGAAAAAGCTTGGACGTACTCAGAGGAGATAGTAGAGAACACACAAACATGGGACACTACTTCAGAGTACGAAAGGGGGCCATCTCAACACCTTCCCAGCCATCACGTGGAGGGATGCACACTTTAAAGCCAGAGGATGCTATGGAAGAGAAGATGGAAGCTTTGCTCACAAAGAAACTTCAAACTCTCAATTTGAAAGGATCCAAAGGAGTTGGGGTCGAACAAAGCTGTGCACTTTACGAGGTTGGTGGCCATGACACTAGTACTTGCCCCACACTTCCAGCTTAGAAGAACATCCTAAGAAATACTACGGAGGTAAACCAGTATCAACAAATTACTAAGGTTTCAATTCTAATAATAGGGGGTGGTGCAACAATTCCAATCTAAGTTGGGGACCCCAACAACCCCAACAACAGCAACAGTAACACCAAGATCCTCCTCCATTTAGACAACCACAATTCAACAACTACCAAGGAAGGAACCAGAGGAGGAATCAAGAGCCAACACAAGAACAACAGATGCAACCATTTGGCGATGCACTTTAGCAGCTTATTCAACTACAGCAAGCCTAAATGCAATAACAACATGCTCAATTCCAGTCTCAACAAACCCAAAACCAACAGATGAGCGAAAGCTTGGCTAAGCTTATATCGACTTTGGAAAAAGTTAAGCTTCCAATACAACCATTTCCTAATCCTAATATGAGCTCATCTTCTTCTACAAGTAACAACATAAAGTCTTGCCAAGCTGTAACCACACTCAGGAGTGGGAGAGAAATTCAGAAACCTGATCCACCAAGCAATGAACCTGAACAAGAGGATGAGATTCAATAGCAAGAAAATGTGCAGGAGGAGAGCACAGACAGTGACCTGAACAATAGAATCATTGAAGAGGAGAGCCCACACCATATGTACCTTCAGCACCATTACCTCAACAACTACTTCAAACGAAAAAAGATAAGTACCAATCTGAGATTTATGAAATTTTTCAGAAGTGCCAGATAAATATTCCATTGCTTGATGCCATCAATCAGACACCTGCATATGCTAAATTTCTAAAAGACCTTTGCACAATTAAATGAAAATTAAATGTGAAGAAAAAGGCCTTTTTAACTAAACATGTTAGCTCCATAGTACAACAAAACACACCACCAAAATTTAGAGATCTTGGATCACCCACCATCACTTGTAATATTGGCACTAAAAGATTGAAAATGCTTTATTGGATTTAGGAATTAGTGGCAATATCTTACCATATACCATTTTTACATAGTTTGGGTTAGGGGAGCTAAAACAAACATTTGTCGTATTCCAATTAGCTGATAGGTCTATTAAAATTCCCAAGGGATGTATTGAAGATGTCTTCGTCCAAGTAGAAAAATTCTATTACCCTGCAGAATTTATAGTCCTAGACATCCAAGGACCCCAAGCTACAAATTCTACTCACATCATCCCTGGTAGACCTTTCCTTGCAACATGTAATGCTCTAATCAATTGTGGGAATGGTGAACTAAAAAACACTTTTGGAAATATGTCTTTAGACTTGAATATTTTTAATGCTGGTAAGCTTCCAAGTGTGGATAATGAAGTTGAAGAGTTAAACATGATTGACTCATTGGTGAAAGATTACATTTTCTCTGAATTTGATGGTGATACTACAATTGTGGAGGATAATGATGACATCTCTTTTGTGCAGGAGAATGTGAAGGAGCTCAATGCGATATGGGATCCTAGGTTTGAGGCCTTGCCTTCACATACATCAAATCAAAAATCCATCTGAAATGGAGGATCCAAAGCCACTCAAGCCACTTCCTGACTTTCTTAAGTATGCCTTTCTTGGAGATGATAACAGCTTTCCCGTGGTAATATCGTCTAAACTCTCTTTAGAACAGGAAAGCTCTTTAATTGAAGTTTTAAAAAGGCATAAAGGGCTATTGGTTGGTTCATTACTGATATTAAAGGAATTAGTCCCATTGTATGCATGCATCACATTTACTTGGAAGATGACGCCAAACCTAATAGAGAAATGCAACGAAGGTTAAACCCCACATTAAATGAAGTAGTGAAAGGCGATATTCTGAAATTATTGGATGCATGTATCATATATCCAATATCTGACATTAGATGGGTTAGTCCCATCCAGGTTGTATCTAAAAAGTCTAGCCTTACTATTGTTAAAAATGAGAGTGAAGAACTTATCCCTGTTAGAATCACCACAGGATGAAGGATGTGTATAGATTGTAGGAAGCTGAACTCCAAAACTAGGAAAGACCACTTTCCTATACCATTCCTTGACCAAATTTTAGAGAGAGTGGCTGGACATGAGTACTATTGCTTCCTAGATGGTTACTCAGTTTACTATCAGATTGAGATCGCACCAGAGGATTATGAGAAAACAACTTTTACTTGTCATTTTGGTACTTTTGCTTTTAAGAAGATGCAGTTTGTTCTATGTAATGCCCCTGCTACCTTTCAACAATGCATGCTTAGTATTTTTGATGATATGACTGAGAAAATTGTGGAGGTATTCATGGATGACTTTTCTGTGTATAGTAGCTCTTTTCATGATTGTTTAGCTAACTTGGCTCGTGTTCTTGACAAGTGTATTGAGAAAAACCTCCTATTGAATGGGGAGAAATTCCATTTCATGATCACTGAAGGCATTGTCCTTGGTCATGTAGTTTCAAAGGACGGAATTCAGGTAGACAAAGCAAAGGTAGCAGCAATTGAGAAGCTACCAAATCCCAAGTGTGTGAGGGACATCAGATCGTTTCTTGGTCATGCAGTATTTTACAGGCAATTTATTAAAGACTTCAGTGATATTTCTCGCCATCTTTGAAACTTACTAACTCAAAATATGGATTTTAATTGGACACCTGAGTGTCAATGTTCTTTTGATACTTTAAAGAAGTTGCTAATTTCTGCTCCTATCTTGCAAGTTCTAGATTAGTCACTGTCATTTGAGATCATGTGTGATGCTAGCAACTACGTAGTTGGCGCAGTGCTCGGACAAAGGAAAGACAAGCATCCAGTGGTTATTTCATACGCCAACAAAACATTGAACGATGCTCAAATGAACTATACGACCACATAGAAGGAGTTGTTGGCTGTATTATTTTCCTTAGAAAAATTCAGGAGCTATATTTTGTGATCACCTATCTTGATTTACACGGACCACTCTGCTTGAAATATTTATTGTCTAAAAATGATTCTAAACCTCGACTAATACAATGGATTTTATTATTGCGAGAATTCAATGTCCTAATCAAAGACAAGAAGGGCGTGGAGAATTTAGTAGCTGACCCCGTATCACGATTGAAAATCGGCCTTGATTTGGCAGATGTACCATTGGAGGACTCCTTCCTCATGAGCATCTTTTTAGCATCTCCACCTTGCCATGGTATGCAGATATAGTCAATTATCTAGTGACTGGTAAGACCCCTGAAACTTGGTCATTTCAAGACGTTAAAAGGTTCAAGTACGAGGTAAAATACTTTTTCTTTGATGATCCATACCTCTATAAATATTGTAGTGACCAAATTATTAGGAGGTTCATCCCGGACCATGAGATGGGTAGTGTGATACAATTTTGTGACGATGGGGTGTGTGGAGGACATTTCTCTGCAAATAAAACTGTGGCTAAAATCTTATAATGTGGCTTTTATTGGCCAACTATGTTTAAGGATACCCTTCGGTATTGTAAGACATGCATTACATGCCAACAGTTAGGAGGAATTACTAGGCGAAACATGATGCCATTAAACCCTATTCTGGAAATCGAAATATTTGATTGCTGGGGTAAAGATTTTATGGGTGCTTTCCCATCTTCATTTGGATATGCATTATCTTGGTTGCATTGATTATGTTTCTAAATGGGTGGAGGCTATTTCTTGCAGGTCGAACGATACTTCAATCGTGCTCAAATTTCTCAAGGAGACTATCTTTTCTAGGTTTGGAGCACCCAAGGCCTTGATCAGTGATGGAGGGTCTCATTTTTGCAACCGCTAGTTTGCCAATTTAATGAAAAGGTTTGGGGTCATGCACAAAGTCTCTACTCCATATCATCCCCAAACCAGTGGTCAAACAGAACTGGCAAATAGAGAGATTAAAGGGATCCTATAAAAGACAGTGAATCCCTCAAGGGAGGATTGGAGCTTGCGCTTATCTGAAGCTTTATGGGCCTATAGGACAGCCTACAAGACAATTTTAGGGGTGTCTCCCTACCATATGGTCTTTGGGAAGTTTTGTCATTTACCTGTTGAGTTGGAGCATAAATCATATTGGGCTATTAAGAAATTGAGGTTTGATATTGATTCCTCTTTGCCTCTCGCAGGTTACAGTTGTTGGAGCTAGAGGAGCTAAGGGGAGATGCCTACGACAATGCTAAGATATCCAAGGAAAGGATTAAGTCTGTTCATGACAGAATGATCCTTAGGAAAAATTCATGCCAGGACAGAAGGTTCTCTACAATTACAGACTCCACATCTTCCCTGGAAAACTTCGCTCTAGGTGGTTTGAGCCTTTTATCGTCAAAGAAGTTTTCCCACATGGAGCGATCCTATAGTTGAATGAGAAAGACAGAAGTGAATTCAAGGTGAATGGTCAACGATTGAAGCATTTTCATGAACCTTGGACCAAGGAGACGAGCACCATCGATCTCACGGACCCACCTTCCAGTGGCAACTAATCAGGTGTTTTCTATCCATGCCTACTCTCCCTTACATTGAGGACAATGCTTATTTTAAGTTGGGGAGATTATAGATTTATTAGGATTATTATTTTTAGACTTTTTGTCTTCTTTTTAGACTTTTTCTTTCTTTATTTAAAAAAAATGGAGAATGATTCATCATTTTCATCACATTCCTTTTGCTTAGTCCCTAAATGCTTAATTCCATGCGATTTTGTCGGATTATTATTTGGTATCAAATTCATAGATGTTTGATTGGCATATACTATTAATTTCTTTTCCACATTGGAGTCAAATGTTAATATGCCATGTATGAAACTAGTTTATATGTCATATACTCTCCTCGAAATAGTTTGGGAATATTTTGGTGCAAGCTATTGTTATGTGTGAGTGGGATGAAGAAATTGAGTTGATTGGTTCTAAATTGGATAGGATTTTGGCCATTTGCATATGTTTGGTGACTCCTAAGGAGTGGGTGGTTGAGTTGATAGCTTAAGTTGAGAGTGAGATAGAAATATGATAAGTGAATAAGTGAATGGTTCTCATAGTCAAGTTGAGTAACCGGGGCCCGACAAAACATTAGGGATGACGCCAAAGACAAGATTTAGGGGGTCATTCTAGCCATTTGTCTATATAGTGTTATCGCGTGTACACAAAGGTAGCCGTGTTTGCATTTCATCGCGTGTATGCAAAACAAAAAAACATGAGTGATGCAATCTCAACCCCTACAAGTTAGAAGAAGCTTTGCATTGCTTTGACCAAATCCTTGAAGGTAAAAAACTATGATATGATTTGTGATATATCCTAACAAATGCATACGATGCTTACTACTTTACTCTTCTCTGGATTAGATTGTCGGGGAGTGTTATATGTTATTCCCTTTCATACATTGTGTATATTGGATTTGAAATCATTTGGAAATATATTTTGGAGTAGGCCATGATAATATCTTGAGTTTGGTACATGTTTTTTAATTTAATCCGAATTTATCGCATAATTTGCTAGAGACTAGCAAATAGCTAGTTGGGGGTGTGATTTCAGCATAATATTACATTATTTCCATGCTATTAGACCCCAATTTGTGCATACATAAGTGCTAAAAGAGATCTAGTATAGTTATAATCCGAAAATCATATAATATTAGAGCTTAATCTCATAGTTTGCACAACTATTAATTTTTGTAAACTAATTTGTGTTTCTTCATATTTTTCAGGAGTAGAGCTCGAGCCCACGATTCCAACAGCTATTTATTCGGAGCTCGGAGGAATTTTCTACAAATTTTCGAAGCAAAATAGTTCATGTTTATTAAAAAAGAAAAAAATAAAAATAAAAGAATATCAGGCCCAGCCCGCGGCCCGCTTTCTAAGCGGGCCATTGAAGTGTTTACAAGAAAAAGAAAATAAAAAAAGATGAAGAGCCATGAGAATTTATTCTCTAATAAAGAGTGGGGAAATGAAAAGCCATGTGAATTTATTCTCATATAAAGAGTGGGAAAATGACGAGCCATGTGAATTTATTTTCAAAGAAAGAGTGCGGTAATGAAGAGCCAAGCACCCTAAACCCCTTGGGATTCTAAGCCTATTTAAAGAGAGGAGAGCTTCATTCTTTTCATGTACTGTTCCATAAAGAATTCCATAGCCAAAATTGAGAGTTCCTTGAGTTTTAGACAGCATTGTGAGTGAGTTTTATAGGATTTTTAGAAGAAGAAAAAGGTGTTTCATTTGCAAAAAAGGAGGGTGTAATTGGTGATCTCTTTGAACTCATTTGTTTTTTTTCAAGTTTCTTTTCCTTGCAATAAAATCATGTTTATTATATTTATAATCGATATACCATCTTTTTCTAAACTACGAAATTCATTTTATCCAGTTACCATACATACTTTAGAATATCTTCCAAGATAAATAGAACTTCAATTATTTTTATATATATCAGTCCTAGGTTCGTTGTACTAAATAAGTTAGCAAATATTGCATTTTTTTTCCTTTGTTCATTTTTATTGTAGGTTTGTGATATGAACCACTAGGGTTTTGATGATAGAAAGGGGATTTTTATTGGAAAGGTGGGATTTTAGGGGAAATGTGGGATTTTAAGAGTTTTAGAGAGAAGATATGTGATAAAAGAGGTTTTTCCAGCATCTCGAGGTCCTTTGATGGGCATAAAGAAATCATTTCAGAGAATATCGAGCGATTCGGAGTATATTGTAGGAGAGAGCACAGACATCAACACCAGAGCACCAGCGACGCCGCATTTGACGACTCAAAGCCGCTGGGGAGCAAAGGAGGAGCAAGAAAGAAGAAGCAAAGGAGAGAAAGAAAAGAGAGATGTAATGATGCTCCGTTAGGATACAGGAAAATAGTGTAAATAACATAAGCTAAAATACGAAAAGTTTGAAAACTGTCGTACATCAAAAGTTGGAACGTGGGGAAGAGGAATCGACGAAGAATCACATAGCCTCTACATGCATCGAGATTGTTACGTATAGAGTTTTCCTTTAAACGAACTTGGGATATTGGACTTATGCCATAAATTCAAGAAGACCATCGTCAAGGAGACAAAGATTCAAGAATACGCAGAGGTGGAAATCACTTCATGCAACATAAATAACACATTTAATGCAGTATACCATGGTCTTCAACATCAATAACATACCAAAGCACACAATTATGAGTCCAACTCTTAGCATTAAATGTGTTATTTATGTTGCATGAAGTGTAATCTCTATTATTTTTAATACGAGTGGCTAGATTTTGATTGTACATGGTATGGTATAATTAGGAGATATGATTTGTGCTAGTTTGGTTGAGTTTTTACGCTTTCAAAGTATACGTTGTTAACACTTTTATCTTTTCTATTAAACTTCTCATATTAAAAATAAGAGAGATTATAAATATAATAAACATGATTTTATTGAAAGGAAAAGATAAAAGTGTACTAGAGATTGATTGTACATGGTATGGTATAATTAGGAGATATGATTTGTGCTAGTTTGGTTAAGTTTTTACGCTTTCAAAGTATACGATGTTAACACTTTTATCTTTTCTATTAAACTTCTCATTCATCTTCCAAAAGAATATGAATGAATGGTTGATTACCCCACAAGGGTGAATCTTGATCTTCCGAGAAGGAAGCTTCATATTTATTAAAGATTATTGCGTTAACAACTAACTTTTTCATTACCGTGCTTAAGCCATACAAAGGCAACTTCCGATGACTTTATCCCAAAAAGAGATGTCATTGAGTTAACTATATTCAACCAAACTAGTGCATATCATGGATCCTAATGAAACCATATCATGTGCATACTTCTCATAATATTTTCATAAACAAAACTTTCTTTTGTTCGCTTTTCCATTAATTGAAAACTATAATCAAACCCATTAAACCATCATCATCGAAAGTGGTTAGTTTCTATATGACTAGTCTTTATTTGATTTGAGCTTTGTGGTTGCAACAGGTTTTCTCCCGAGGATTCGATATCTGGACTCCCAGATCTATATTACTTGCACGAACTCTTATACTTGAGAGTAACACAATTTGGTGTGAAGCAGCTGTTTGGTAAGAATTTACCTAAGTTAATAATAATGTAGTCTACATTGAAACTTAGGTAAATTCCTAAGACTTGATGCGAGGTCAAATAAGTATCGAGATGAGGATCTCGATCATGGAGAATTGCTTGACCGTTTATAGCATAAGTCTAAAATTGTTCGTGGACGTAGATGTTTCGAGAAAAGGATATCGATATATCGGATAGGGCATTGTGTCTTTGTCTTCACCATGGAGTGATGACGATGATCTCATGGTCGTTCGACTTGGCGAAGTCGTAGATGAGACACATGTGCTTATTGGAGAATGAGTTAACTGAATGACCCAACGGAGTTATCATATGGTTAACATTAACTAATTTTTCAGTGATAACTCTCAGTGATGATAGGTAAGTTGGTCCTTAGACTTGAGGTCATTGTACAAATTTGTACGTGAACGGTGTCACTTAGATCCCTGACCTAGCTTGAGGCAAGGCATATCAAAAGGTCTTTGGTTGGGTGACACTTGAAGCGTGAAAGGAGAGTAATGACCAAGATATGATTCGTCTCTCCCATTTATGGGGAGTTAGTGTCGCACGTGTTAGTTCGGTCTTTAGTAAAAATTCTGGCCAGAGTATGTTGGAAGAATTCCAACATTATTTGACTAAAGATCGATGGAGACTAGCTAACCGATTTCGAACTATTGGGATTGACAGTTGACCATACCTTAGGCTTGGCTAAGCGACGTAATTATGATAAGGGACTAAAACTGTGGTACCCATCACAGACATAGTCAGAGTGATCCCGACGATACTTTAGTCAATGGGTCAATCACATAATTATGATGCCAAAACAGGGACAACACTTGCTGCTTGTGATCATTATCGTCTAGAGGTTTCGAGCCTCAACCTGTATTAGGGTCAGGCTGTAGGGTCTCACACCGAGTAGGATTTACGTCTTAGTAATATGAAGAATATGAGAGGAGTGTACTCAGGTTGCACGGCGATAATCAGTGTCACAAAGGGTTTGTGATAATGAAGTCTAAGATAATTAAATGGGAATTAATTGTGTCGCAAAAGGTTTGCGATATAAGCATTTTGGTAATGCTACGAGGAAATTATAATGTTATAAAGTGTCTATAGATATATGATGCATAGAAATGAAGAGAGGATTTTTCTACGAAAGTCAGGTAAAAAACCGCGCTCGAATCGGAGTGAAAAATCACAAAATACAAGTCCGAAAGAGCAGAACTAGGCTCTAGCACTCCCAAACGGGCGGGCGCACGCCCAAGCGGGCCGACTGGTCAGGCTCACCCAGGCGGGCAGATGTGCCCAGCCCATGGGAGGGCCCCGTGGATGGGCCCGGGTTTCCAGCAATCCTAGTTTTTGTGACGGCTGCGTTTTTGTTTCAAGAATGTGATTTTTTGGTAAACTTTAAACATTCGTTTGAGGGATCAAACGCACTCGGATTTGATAACCGTTTGTTTCTTTGCGTTCATTATTCAGTGCTCTTCAATTTGATATATGATATCATTTGTGAAGCTCAACGGCAAGGGAGAAATAATTCGTTGAAGTTTGGCCTTCGTGAAAGGCAAACTTGCAATCAATTATTTCCTCTATTTATTTTAGTCCCACATTGCTTGTGAGACGAGCAAGGGAGTTGATATGATGGCACGGCCATGCGTTGACATGCACGGCCGTGTTACCTTGCATTTTCGCCCTTCTCATCTCCAATTGATCTCTGGTCTTCTCCATTTTACTTCCACTTCTTCTCACATCAGCTCCTTGCATCGTTTTATACAATTTTCTCCCTAAAATGCACAAAACATCTCCGAAGAGTGTAATGAACAAAAACAAATGGAAAATAAATGGAAAATTTGATTGAAACATGAAAAAATGCATGGATGAAGAAAAGTAAATATATACAAAATATACACTTAACAGAACTCATTGGCATCTACGGTGCAATAGAAAGCCATCATTGCATTGGCATTGTACTTGATAGCATCCTCTCCGCCTTTGTTCTCTCCTTCGCGGGCTTTGCGATCTCCACATATTCCTTTTCGGTGACATCCCAAAGATCTTGGCCTATTAACCAAATCATCATCTTATGCTTCCGATATGGATAGTTCGTTTCGTTAAAGAAGGGTGGTTTGGCGATAGATTGACCTTCTTCATGGAAGCTAGATAAGGGACCCGATCCCATTGTTCCTAGAGTGCTTCAACCAAGCTTCGATACCAACTGTAGGATCCATGGTATATACCATGCACTACTATGCAACACACACTAGAAGGAGGGTGAATAGTGTAATGGTATAAATAAAGCTAATTAAAAGTTTCTTGAAAATATGGAATTAAAACGCAATATAATTAGCAAAATCCATAAACACACAAACAACAATCGCAAAGACAACGATGTATCCTGGTTCGGCAAATGCCTACTCCAGTGCCACACTCTTTCTTGAGTCTTGTGGATTTTCCACTATCAAGTCTTTTCCAAGCCAACCCAATACAACACATACTTTTTCAAGTGACACTCTTTTCCAAGATAGAATACACACAATCTTTTCCAAAATTACAAACCCAATTACAAGGGTTTCACCTCTTTTTCTAGATAGAACACTTCTATAACCCGAAAGCTAGGTTTCAACAAATGAAACAAAATAAAATACAATTTTCTTATTGCCTTGATTAAATGTACTTACTAGACATGAAGTGTAGAAACAATGAAGATTGATGTCCAAATGCAAGATATGAGCTTGATGCACTAGTGGACTACCCTTGAGCATTGGAGATCAAATCAACATGAATGAAACTCTAATGGTTTGAGAGAGATGAATAGATGAAAACTTAGCACGTAGTTTTTGCCTCACAACTGATCTCTTTACTGTGTGACTTAGTGCCAAAACTCCCTCACAATGGGGTATAAATACTCTCTCAAACAGTCACAAAAACTAAGAAAATGACCATTTCAAAAAGCTGTATAACGGCTATAAATGGGTAGATTTCTCTGCGCCCAGACATCTGAAGAAGGGTGACCAGATTCCTGATAAAATGTGTAGTCGTCTGGTCCTCCTTTATCATACGGCTATCATGAGATGGCATAAGAAAGAATTGAAAGCCAATCTCCAAGCAACAGACGTCTGAAGAACACTTGTCAGACTACTAATGCACTGTTCAGTTGTCTGGTAAGTCTTCTTCGGACGACGGGACAAATGTGGGACAGAAAAACAGAAAGTCAGGAAGAATAGTCCCACTGACACAGGCATCCGGAGTTCAATTACCCGACATCTAGGCAACTGTTCAAACGTCTGGTAAGGTAACTTCAGATGGCTAACAGAGCTAGGGGTTTTGGCCATACAAAAGGACGATATGCCAGATGTCTGGTGCAAGTATACTCGGCATTTGGTCAAAGGTTGAAAACACACTAAAGAGTGTTTTGGCCAAAGAGCCTATTGGGATGGGTTCTATGATATTCCTGAGGTTCCCTATGATGAAAAATGATGCAAATGAATGTGTGTGTGTGCATTTAATCAAGGCATACAAATATTCTACTAACGAAAGAGCAAAATATATAAAGAATCATAAAAGATTTACAATGAGATACATGATTCTTCCTGGCTTCATTAATCCAATGCTCCATGCCTTGAGTCCATCAACACATCACCACTTTTTCGTCTCCACCTTGATGTAAACATTATTAATAATCTTAGAATAAAACACTTTGAGACATGAGTTAACACATAATGTGGTGATCATATTGGTCTTGAAGGCCAATATCCAACAACAATAAAATCAACAATTCTCAATTTCAAGCCCAATCTATAGCACTTACGAACTAAACTTTATTCTAACAATGCTATGCATGAAAATGAAATAACAAAGAGCTAAAGCAAATAAAGTCTATCGTTCACCGATGATGGCCAATCCTTCTCCTTGCTCAATCCCTCCAAACATCGTTGGTTGCTTAAGGAAGAAGATGAAGCTCGAATGGATTGGAATAGATCAAACACGAAAAGCTAAAGATCGGAAATAAAACTCAAGAAATTTTAGAGAATGTTGGGTTCGAATGAAGAATTCCAAGAAGAAGACTAAGATGGATAGATATAGGGATAATGGGTGATGTTGGAGGAGATCATGTGTGATAAATGCAAGGGATCAAAGTGGAAATCCAATGTAACAGCCGAGGGTGGCAGCCAAATCAAAAGCTAGGGCTAGTGTTAGGGTTTCTGTATAGTGGAGAGTTACGAGATAGACCATATGATCTACTAGATTAAGTAAATATTGGGTGAGGTCGAGTCAACTAAGAAGCGGGTCGCTCGATCTTATGGACAGTGTCTAGGTAAGCCGAGAAATGGGTCGGTGAGAAAAGTAGGTTGTGCCCTCAAACCCAAATAAACATGTGGGCTTGGGCTGGCAGAACTGGTCCAAAAGAAAAGAAAAAATAAGAGACAGTGAAAGAAAAGAGAGGAAAATTACTGGAAAAATCCCTAATAATCATAGAAAACGATACAGGTCGTTACACCCACAGTCTTCCTGCCTTTTGCCATCAAAAAAGGTGATGCTGGAAAGGTGTAAGAGAGTCGCTGGAGTGGATGCTGTGTCGACAGCCTATTTAACAGGAGTTGTCACAAGGCACTTCCTCTAGCGCCAACAGTTGATGCAAGGATTTCGCACCAGCTGTTGATGTGGGAATCTTTGCAATAGAGGACCTAGTCAGGCGGCCGAGGTCTTCCTCTGGTGCCTAAAACTGAGAGAGAGAGAGAGAGAGAGAGAGAGAGAGAGAGAGAGAGAGAGAGAGAGAGAGAGAGAGAGAGAAGCATCATGGGAATGGAGAGGGCTGGCCCTCAAATTCTCTTTTGACGCATAAGTCAGTTCAAAGCAAGAGGAAGGATGTATTGTCATGAAGGAGATAATTTGCTATTTTTTGTCAAAGCTGGGGGATCAATTATGCCATGTCAGGGGAGTTATCGGGATCCTTGATTTCCTGACAAAGTTGGTTGCACCAAATTAGATCGACCATTATGCACACTGTGTACAGGTATTGACTGCCATTCGTTGGTGATGGCTTGGAGAGAGGGCGGCACATCCCCTGAGATTGAGCACCTTATAGTACAGGCTTTTATGGCGGCTTGACATCACCTAGATACACACTATTAAATGTTCTCTATTCATGGCAGGCTGTTCTTCTAGTGAGAATCATGCTTCCTTAGTCACACGGGCTGACATCGCCATACCGGCAGGCCCTTAGGTCATGAGGCTAAAACAACCGACATCGAGTACCAAGGTCGTCCTTATAGAGTGTAGTTGCTAAGGAGCCGACCTCTGTGCCGAGGTTATCCTTGTATGGTTGTCGTTGTTAGGGATCTGACCTCATGGAGGTTGTCGCTGAGGAATGTGGCTGCTGAAGGAGTCGACCTTGTGGAGGTTGTCATTGTAGAGTTGTTACTAAAAGAGCCGACCTCGTGGAGGTTGTCATTGTAAAGCATGACTGCTGATGGAGCTAACCTTATGGAGGTTGTCCTTGTGTGAGTCCTACTTACCTACTTGGGTCAGTAAGGGTAAGTCTGTCTTGTAAAGCTTGCTAGCAGATCAGTAAGGCCAACCTCCCAAGCTATGCTCAGGTGGTTTCTAAGGGCACATGTAGCTTTTGGACTAGAGCATGATGGGCCCCTACTGCCAGTTTTGGCTAGGTCCCAGCTATGGTGGGTCCTTGCCTAAAGTACCACTAACACTTACAACCATTCCAAATTAACAACTTTGGTTATTTAATTAACAACTGGTTGTGGTAGGCATGCTTCTTAGGTGTCCTATAATTTACGCATCACAACCAACAAGAACATTAGTGAGTCGAATAGAGAGTTGATGTTGTAGCTTTGGATTCTCTAACCTCAAGTCAAGACATGAGAATAGAAATACTACTATAGATAGAGAACATTGAAATTAAAAGGAGATAACTACTCCCTTGACAGAGAGATCTATATGGTTTTAGCCGAAGGATATTTTCACCACTTCACATATACAGCTTTCCCTTGCAGGATTTAAAATATGTTAATTATTGCTTAAGGATAGAATAGTCTTTTTGTTATTTTCAAGACTATATAAACTCTTTTCGATTGTATATTATGTTTTAAATGCAATTTTTAAGAAACCATGTGTTTTCTCTTTGTATTTTCATTTGGTGTCAGATTCTATAGGCTATGGAAATTTGTCGATTGCATTAAAGAACATTGAATCCAAACAAAGATTTCAAGGATTCAATTTTGATTGATCATCTTTCTCTAGTTGATTTGGCTGTTATTAATCTTAGCTGGATATTCCGCAATTTGTTTGATCGGTGATTTTTTATCAACACAATTTTTTTTGCTTGGTGCAATTTAGTTGGGGCGTATGTTTTGGTGGAATTTGTGAGTTAGTTGTTAATTGAAGTTAATGTTTGGATTTAGTTGGGGCTTTTGTTTTGATGGAATTTGTGCTTGGAGCTTGCGGAAATTTTATTGGGATTCATCTAAAGGTTGGATTTTTTTGGAGAGATTTGGTATACATAATGAGTAGCCGTGGCTAAATTTTGGGGGCATTAGCAACATGAAAAATTCAATGATATTAAAAGGTAGAGAGTGGCAAAGCTGTGTGGTGAGCATAGAGCAAACTATTCATTTGCCTTTGACTTCAAAACAATGAATCATTATTGAGTGGCCAAAGTTCATTGAATATTGATGCAAAAACAATGAGGACTAAGAATATTGGTGCACAAAAACCTTTTTTTTATGTGTCGGTGGAAAATTATTATTAAATTTTACTGTTTCAAATAACTTCAAAGGGCGAGGAGCAAACCACCCTCTGGTCATTTAGCTTTTTGACTGGTTAAAGAAGCAACTCTTAAGAAGATCGAGTAGTGTTCTTCTTCGTATGGCGAAGAGAAATTTTAGAGAAAAATTTGTTCCTAATTAAAGTTGTCCTCCTTCAAAAGTCGCTCCTGATGAGTGCAGTTATTGCAAGCAAAATGGTCATTGGAAATCTCAATGTCATGTTCTGTTAGGCAGATCGAAACAATAACATTGGCAACAGCAACAGAGGCCCAAGCAACAACATCCGTAATAATTATTGCAGTCACCATCTGCTCCATGGAAGTTTAGAAACCAATTGCCACCTCCTTCTAATACTGCAATGGTTGCACTGTTGATAAACCAACATATACTCGAGTTGTTTCAGAAGTTCCCTGTCGCTCATCATCATGCAGTGTCTACCTCCTGGCATATAGGTTTTTCATCCTTAAGTTCCTCAAGTACATCATATTCATTGTATGTTCTAGATTCTGGACCCATTGTATGTCACCTGATTTGTCCTCGTTTGTTTCTTTCTTTCCTAAATCATTTATGTCTATTACAACTATAGATGTCACTCATATGCCTTTAGTAGGTGTTGGGTCAATTCTCACACCTCACTTCTCTCTCCATGATGTCTACTACATTTCAAATACAATTTTGAGTCTTGTTTCTGTTAGTCAATTATGTGAATCCGGATACTTAGTCTCTTTTTTCTCTTCCAATTATTATGTGCATGCCCATAATCCTATATGTTGATTAGGACATGCCGTAGGAGAGGGGGGCTCTATGTTTTGGATTACCTCAATGACTAGAGTCCGCAAGTCCTAGTGTTGATTTGTCATATTTTCGTTTGAGTCGTTCTTCTTCTGATTTTTATTTATGGCATCCTCATTTTGGTTATGTTTTAGCATCTCGCTTACATTTTTGACTTTCTCAGGAAAAATAGAAAATTTAAAACCGCATGATATTTCAGATGGTACTAGTTGCAAATTAGCAAAATTATATTCTTTACCATTTTACAGAACTACCTCTTTTTCTCTTATGCTCTTTGATCTAATTCATTTTGATGTGTGAGGTCCTTCTATAGCCACAACATGGGGTTCAATATATTATATGTCATTTATCTATGATTGCACTCGTTATTGTTAGGTTTATTTATTAAAGCATCACTCTGACTTTTTTCATGTCTTCAATGATTTTCGTGATTTTGTGAAATTCAACATTCTGTTGTTAGAAAGTTCTTTTAATATGATTTGGGTGGATAATATACTTCTAATCAATTCTCTGACATACTTGCTTCTGAAAAAACTATTTATCAAACTGCTTACAGAGAAACTCTAGAGTAGGATGGTATGGCTGAAAGGAAACATAAGAATCTTGTTGAAACAGCTCAATCTCTTTTATTGTTTGCATATATTCATAGTGAATTTTGGGAAGAAACAATTCTTACTGTTGCTTATCTTATTAATAGAATACCTCCCTCCCATAATTCAAGTTTGTCACCTTTTGAGTTATTATATAGGTTTGCTCTTGATTACTCCTCGCTTTGTGTCTTTGGTTCTACTTGTTTTATCCTTCGTCCAAATATCGAGTATGATAAATTGTCTTCACAGTCTGCTATTTGTGTCTTTTTAGGTTACTGTGCAGGTCCAAAGGCATATAATTATTTTGATCTAATTAGCCAAAAATTATATGTCTTTCATCATTTGTGTTTCTTGAACATATTCCCTTCTTTTCTATTCCTGCTAGTGCACATAATATGACTGCATTTAATCTTATTCGCATTGATCCATTCACTCTTGATACTAATGTTATCACTTTAGATCATGACCCCTGTAAGGTTCATGTTAACAGTTCTACAGATACAATCTTGTTATTTTAACTCATTTGTTTCCTTCTTAGCATTTATTCATTGTTTTTTCTAAGCCTTTGTGCTATAAAGAGGCTATTTATGATCCACTTTGTTAGGAGGCTATGGCTGAAGAACTTACTGAAGGGTTTTCTGGAGTCCTGAAGGCTCAAAATCGATGTCCGGCCTAAGTCAGGCGGACCACGAAAGTAAATAAGGCAACGAAAAGGATAACTTAAAAAATTTTTAAGTAAAGCCCTAAGAAAATTATTAAACCATATCCAGAATCTCTACTATCACAGGGTGCGTCTGACCAACCCCTAAAATAGATCTATAATATTCACTGCAATTAAAACACATAAATTAAACTACTAACCTTTACCTTACACGTTAGCAAAGCACAAAATCCCACGAATCAATGCCACACGTTGAGGCTGAGTTACTTATCCCGATCCGAACCGCGTCCCGAGGTAAGCAATCCCCTTGTCACCGAGTCAACCACGTGCTCCAGAAAGTTTCACCTTGAATGGATCCTCCATCAAGACTTCGAATCCAAATCTGAACTCCTTCGTGGCTTTGCTAGAGCCCGAGCAGGAGCAAGGAAGAAAAAGAGAGAAAGAGTGGAATAATTATTTTTGCCAAATTGATCTTAGTGTGCTCTTAACTTTTGTGGGCTCCCTTGATCCAAGGCTTGGTGCTTTTTGTGCAAGTTTTAAGGAGGGGATCTTGCCCTTATTTATATAAGGAGCTCTTCCCTCCTCATTTCTCGATTTCTAATGTGGGACTAATAGTTTAGATGGAAAAATCAATTATTAGTATGCCTTCCACGAAGGCCAAACTTTAAGGAATTTTTCCTCCCACACCGTTGAGCTTCGCAATTGATATCTTATATCAAATCGAAGAGTATTGAATTGTGAACACATAGAAACAAACGAGGCTCAATTCCGAGATCGTTTAACCCCTCAAACATCATCTCAAAGTTTGCTAAAAAATCACGCGTTTTCGCAAAAAGCAACCACCAACAAAAAAGCACAAAGAACCCTAGCAGGTGGGACCCACCAGCGGGCCCCACCTACCCAGCAAGCTGGGCGCATGCCTTGCACGCACCCCAGCTGGGCGCTCCTAGCCCCTTATGGGCGCCAGCAGACACAGACCCCTGCCGTAAAACTCTTTTATGGCCTTTTTTTCCTTATTTTAAGCTATTTTTGATCCGTTTGAGAGCCGTTTTGGAATTGTTTGAACACAGGCTTCAAACGAAACATTCCCAATGCTCACGTCACCATTTTATATGCCTTTATTATTTAAAATATGCTCGCAAACAATTTACAACATATTTAATTACTTTTGCATCATATGCAATAATCCTACATCATTAATAACCTTTAGGCTATATCACAAACCTTTTACGATGTAATTAATTCCCATACATCCGATGTATTATCTCCCTAATTCTACCAATTACTTGACGAAGGTCCCACTTTGTGTGAGACCATACAGCCTGACCCTACTACAGGTGGGCTCAAAACCCCAGACGTCAGAGACCACGAGCAGCAGGTGTCGTCCTTGTTCGGTATTATCATCATTATATGGTTAGCCTATTGACATGAGTATTGTCGACACTACCTTGACTATGTCTGTGATGAATTCCGCAGTTTTAGTCCCTTCGTCATAACTATGTCGCTTAATCAAGCCTATGGTATGGTCGACTGTCAACCCTAATAGCTTGAAACCGGTTAGTCTCCATCGGTCTTTAGTCTAATAAAGTTGGACTTCTTCCAACATACTCTGGCCAACGTTTTTACTAAAGACCAAAATAACACATGCGACACTAACTCCCCATAAATGGGAGAGACGAATTCTCTCTTGGTCAATACTTTCCTCGCATGCTTCAAGTGTCACCAAACCAAAGACCTTTCAACAGGCCTCACCTCGAATCTAGGTCTGAGATCTAAATGACATCATTCACGTACGTGTTCGTAAATGACCTCAAGTCTAAGGACCAACTTGCTTATCATCACTGAGAGTTATCACTGGCAGATTAGTTAATCATGTGATAACTCTCGTTGGGTTGTTTAGTGAACTCATTCTCTAATGAGCACATATGTCTCATCTCCGACTTTGCCAAGTCAAACGAATATGAGATCATCGTCACCAATCCATGGTGAAGACAAAAACACAATGGTGTATCCGATGTGTCGATATCCTTTTTGCAAATAGATACGACCATGAACAATTTTAGACTTATGCTACAAAATAATCAAGCAATTCCCCATGATCGAGATCTTCATCTCGATATTTGTTTGATCTCGCATTAAGTCTCAGGACTTCACCTAAGTTCTAATGAAGACTACATTATTATTTACTCAGGTAAATTCTTATCAAACAGCTTATTATTATTTCGAACAAGATATTTGTACATATACACAGAGATAAATTTCCTTGAGGGCATACACATCTCCCAACATCTCTCACTTGCACTCAGGCCCATTTTTCTAGGTATCTCATACCACATTTACACTTAAGTCTTTTCAGACTTCATGTGGTAGAGCCTTTGTGAGTGAATCTGCTAAACTGTCTTATATGTAGACTTAAGGCGTTTCTATGTTCATGGTAGACCGTACATTTGAATCTCATCAAATTATTTCCTTGGTCTTTTTAAATACATAACATTTGTCTTGCCTAGATCTCATCCAGCTTATTGTCCTTACTTGAGACTTAAAACAATATCCTTTACATAACTTATGAGAATAATCCAAAATAATCATTGACCATCTGCACGGTTCATAATCATTTCTGATAAAGTGTCAAATTATTGGATCACTTTGTCAAAACATATGTTATGGCTTCTTGATGCCTTACATTCCTTTTATTCTCACCCACTGAATTTGAAAATTTTCTGGCTGATTCATGTAAATTCGTTCTACCAAATCATATTTAGAAAACGGACTTTACATGCATATACCAAATTTCATGGTCATCATGAGCATTGACAGTGAGTCTGATCCGAATAGATCAGTATATGGCTATTGGCGAGAAATTTTCATCATAATCCGTGTATATGCTTTCTAATGATAATCTTTCTCAACCAGCATGACCTGCACTTCTTTATTTTTCATCTGCGCTAATCTTCTACCTTGAAGATTCACTAGCAGCCAATGGAAACACTTCCCTCGGGCACGTCTTCTAAGGTCCATACCTTATTCACGTGCAATAACCTTCACAAATTGCATCAAGCCATTTCACAAAGTCTCCACTCCGAATGGCATTTTGGAAGTTTACTAGGCCATCATAACTGTGATGTTTTACTCGACTCCTTTGCCTCACGAGGCTCAAGTAATCCCGTGACTTCCTAAACAATTGATTTGAGGAATATCATATTAGCTGGTTCTGATAGATGTGTCTTCCAGTTAGTCTGGATTAAGCCATTTGACTTACGCAGGAAAACCATAAACCTCAACGTATTTTAAGATTTGGTTTCCCATTGTTCCATATCATATATGGAGTCAATGGCACGACCCTTGCCAGGACTTTATTAAGAACCGATGCACTATTATCTAGGGCTTAACCCAAAGGGAGGATTGTAACTCAGAATCACTTGCCATGTATCGCACCATGTCTAACAAAGTGTGATTCATGATCTCCAACATACCGGTCTATTAAGAGACTTGACCTGAGAGAAAATCTCATTTTCTTTTAATTACACTAGAATTACATAGCTAAGTATTCGCCTCTTCGATCTGAACGAAATAGTTTAAATACTTCTACCATTGTGATATATATTTCATGAGACTTGTGTTTCATCAAGAACACGTGTCGTAATAAGAATACCATACCCTGGCTAATTTAGATTGGGTCTAGATATATCCGTATGTACGAGACCGCGAGTTCTCCAACTCATTCTCCCACTCTCTTACAGAAGGAGTTTTTGACATCATACCTTTGAGACGAGATTCACAAGTGTCTTTCGACTCATAATATGAGAGGTTAAGAGCACCCTCTTTATGTAACTTGCCAATTCTCTTCTCTTTGGTACGGTCTAGTCTATTTTTCCATAGATAGATTTTACTACTAACTTATGTATTCATATATTAACACTTAATACATTATCGTTATACAAAATAATCACATCAAAATATTGCTTCAAAAGCAAAGTCGTGACATTCGTCAAAATGTGTTAGATGTCCCTTATGGCCTAAGAAACAACACTTACTTATTTTCCAACATGTAGGACAATCTTTTCTTTCGTATAATTATTCTGAAACTGAGGCATCAATTATGTCCCATTTCAGATCATCATATTATGCCTTTTTTATGATATACAAAACATTCTTTCTCAATAAATTCTTCTTAGTGCCTTCTCTTTTCTAAATCACAGTTAGACATTATATGTCCCAACACAAATATTAGCTGTGTAAGCTTCTCATGTTTCCAAATGCTTGAGCTTTACAACCTTGAGTGTGCTAAACAAGTTGCTTGTCTCAAGATTCGGTTTGGATACATGGTCTTGCAGTGCTCATGCACTTATCTTCGAGCCAGACAGTTTACAGAAGTTCCAAACCTTGCGGATTGAAACTGTTTTCCATACAATATTGAGTGTGCTTAATAAGTTGTACGAATAAACATGCTTTGAATATCAATATGTTCAAGTTGCCTCTGGAGCATATAGTTCATAGAGGCAAGTGACAAGTAGCGTGCTTTTATTGTGGTAGACCTTAGAGTATAGGGAAATCAGTGTCTTTAAACTAAAGCTAAGAATGACACTTTAAGGAAGGGGTTAGCGAGAACATGGTTTAATCTATCAAATTGGTTTTGAGTTGATATAACTAATCATTTTGACCATTTAGCCTACTTCCTTTTAGGATATTATGATTAGGATTCCATGCGGTAAAAGATAGAACTACCCTAGTTTAGTATATGTTCAATTTAATATATGTAGAATGGTTTTTATCTAATTATCCCACTATTTTAATGATCCGTTTAAATCATAATAATGAACGAATTCATTAATTAAATTAAATTTAGTAAGAGAGGGACCCAACCACCCTGAGCTTCACAATCTTGAGTGTGCTCAACAAGTTACTTGACTCTGCGATTGGTAGATGACTCTTCATCAGTCACATCAAATGAGACTCCCTATAGATTTTTACCCCTAGCCATATATGATCATGAGTTCACAATGACTAGTCTAGTTGGACCCTTACTTTCTTGTCCAGTCCTAAATTACACCGACACTCTGGTATGTTCATGACACGACGGTTTGGGTTAAGCTGAACTACATCACATGTTTAATGGAATTTGTTCCCAAAAGATAGCCATGATATAGCTTGAGTGTGCTCAACAACCATAACAAGAATCCCTGGTCTCCAATCTCTAAAAGCAAGGAGAACAACGGCTAATCTTAAAGAAGATTTTAAACGTATTTGACTAGATGTAATCGATGGTGTCACTTAATAATAATTTGCATCCTTGTGGTCCAAAAACACGGCCGGGCGGGTTTGGCTAGGCCAGGATCATTATCCCCAGTTAATCAAGTTGAGGTGATCCACAACACTAGTTACAAACTTTCTAGACACCGATTCATGATCCTTTAAGGATCCTAATTATTTAAATGTGTAACATCGATTTCATTATAGCTTTATTAAACTAGTTAATCCTATCAACTAGTTGAATCCTAAAATTCAAAATTATTAGGATTGGTTAATAACATTTATTAAGGTCCTTATCAAATATAAGAAATTTTTTTATTTAGGTGTTGTCCTAATCATGTATAAGGTATTTAAAATTCAAGTTGCAACAAATTAAATCATAGTCTTTTCAAAAATTATTATTTACATAATAATAATTATTTGAGAGGGGTACCCCTATGAAGTATTAGGAATTTAATGGTTGTAACAATTTTGAATCATAGCAAATCCATCTATAACTTATCTTATAAGTTTTAAAGAAAGTTTTTAATGGCTAACCTAAAGGTTTTTATTGTATTATCACATAAGGAGCAAAAAATGAAATAACCATTAAAATATCAACTATGTTATGAAGGTGACGGCTACTGAACCTGTAGCCCAATATTTATAGTAAAAGGTTACATAATGGGTGGATACCCTAAACACAAGTGGGCTCCATATGGGCCTATAAAAGCCCATTCATAACACTTCCACTTATCCATCCAACATTGTAAGCTTGGTATATGAATGCTTTGGGATTCATAGAGCTTATGTGATCACGATGATATGGACACTTCTGGATCCTAAGTTAGGAGGTCTTGTCTCGTTAAAACCTTTGGCTATGGAAAACCCAGTGGGAAAAACCAATAGCTAAGGAAAAAGAGTACAAGTCTCATTAACTTCCCTTGATCGGTGGATATCATCAGGGGTGGATACTTCTAGATCCAGAGTTGATGTGGTTGCCTCGTTAAAAACTTTGGCTATGGAAAACCCAGTGGGAAAAACCAATAGCTAAGGGAAAAAGAGTACAATACAACATTAACTCTCCCTGTTGTGTACAAGCTTTAGGCTTGTAAGTCTCTCAACTGTCTCATCCCAATCCATATTACAAGTTTTCTAAAGGTACATCGAGGTAGTGCTTTAGTGAACAGATCTTGTCACGCCCAGTTTCCCAAAATAGGGCGGACCGACGTGACAAGCCGTTGTATTAAAATACCAAGCGCTAATGTGTATACCAATGGCTCACAGGCCACTGCAAACGCTGAGGAAACACAGGTAGTAAGGTACGAAGTGAAATAAAAGCAGAACGGTATAGCTCCAACACAGAAAGAAAGTACAAGGTACTACAACACATGCAGCAAAGTAAAGTATGACAAACAGAACATTTCAACATCACAGAGCACCATAACCACACAACTAGCAGCAAAAAGTCCACTGTACAACCCCAACAGCTAAAGTTCCCAAAAAAAGTACAACTCAATCCCTCGGGGTACAAGGGAAACAGGGGTACAAAATACTGCTCTCATCTCACACCATCCCCAAAACTACACTACTAAGACCCACGCACTACAGACTCTATAGACCCTGCTGAGACGAAGTGCCCTCCGGGGTCTCTGTCCTCGGTCCTGTCGCCTAAGCACTGGTACCTGTACATGTGGGGGGAAGGGACACGTCACAGCGTGCCCAGTAGGAACTCCACAACTCTACTACTCTAATCATAGTGCACAAACAAAGAAAAAGGCATCACATTCCAGGGTTACTGATTTTTTTAGTCTTTATAAGTTAGTTTTCATAAATTTGAAACCTAAGTAATGGGACAGACAACGGGGACTGGACCTCACCCAGTAAGGTGGGTGGAATGCTAGGACTTCCCGAGACAAGCTCTTACGAAAGAAGCCATTCTCCGACACAACCAACTCAACCAACCCAACCTACTCCCCGCCTCTGAGGGCTCGTCAGGAGTCGTCCACAACCCATCAGTCCATCCCCGCAAGTCCACTCGTTACCTTGGTTTCCCCCAAACCCTCCTAGGGCACTCACCCACCTCGAGTGGAACAAGTCAACCCTTGGTTTTCTTTTAGCTAGTCTTTAATCCTAGTGTATTAAGCAAGTAAAATGAGGTCCAATACATTCTTTTTCACCGGAATGTCCATAACAAAGACTTGCATGTTCCATAAGCCATAAACATAAACATCCAACTCAAAAACTTGCAACATAAAGTAGCATATCCACATGCAAACACTTTAATACTGATGCATCTACATTAGCAATATTAAGCATTAATATCTGAAGGTAGGAATAAACCAAAACAAAATTCGAGTCATTACCAAACAATTCAATTTGCTGAATTTTCACCA
The DNA here is from genome assembly GCA_030789695.1 of Scilla litardierei. Lineage (NCBI taxonomy): Eukaryota > Viridiplantae > Streptophyta > Magnoliopsida > Asparagales > Asparagaceae > Scilla > Scilla litardierei. The sequence goes on along the minus strand of CM061141.1, from coordinate 266,388,806 downwards.
ACTGTCATAAACATCAATGGATATCAGCCATTTCCATTGCGAATTTGACAAAATTTCCTAAATGGAAGTTGTAGATATGGTAGTTTCGGATTAACATATAAAATTTTATGCAAAAATATGAATTATATGATTTATGGTGAATTATTTTGTGAAGCCTGTCAGATCTATTTTTCAGACAGATTCTATGGTCTGTCTTGATTGCTGATTTTGGGCACATTGCAGTCAGAATTTAGAAAAATATGCACTGAGATGAAGTTGTAGAAAAACTTATTAACTTTACAACGAGTCCAAGAACATAAAATCCCATTGTGTGTGCAGGTACGGAGGTCCATGTTTCCAAACTGTGACCAGTCTGAAAGAATTTCAGACATGTTGTAATTATTGAATTTTTACTCCTACTTATTGAATTGAAACTATGTCAAATTTTGTATTATTTTGGGGTAGGATTTCGAGATCTACAAGTCTATAATTATTTCAGATTTTATTACTATCTATACTGACTACAGAATTAGGAATAATATACTACAAAATTTCAGCTTTCCAAGTGTTCGATTTTGCTAGGGATTTCAAGAGAAACTTAGTTCTTTTGGAACATTGCACACAAATAGGTTTTCATAAGAGTACTCTCCACTAGCCTAGACTTGCTATAAAAATGTAGTAATTATCTTTAGCAAAGTGAAATCTTTTTACTAGACGGCATTTTTATTAATCATAACAACTAGCTTATCCATAAAAATGTAAACTTTTAGCAAAATGAGAACTTGTTATTAAAGGTAGCATTTTTATTAACCATAAAAACTAGCTTATCCCTAAAATGTCATTTTTCTTCCAAATCTTCTATCTTTTCAATAATATCAACTAAAGACTTAAACTTTGGCATAAATCCATCATCTCCTTAAGAAATTAACCAAGCATGCAACATATGGCCTATTTCTACAACACTCTTCCCAAATTTTCAAGAAACCTAAACATGCAAGCAATTTTTTTTATCATCTACAATTAGAGGCAAGGTTGTAAAGAATCCTACCTATCAAGAGCTCCAAGAAGGGTTTATGGCTTTGAATAGAAGTCCCTCCTAGCTTGGCCTCCTCCTTCTCTTCTCCTTCTTCTTCTTCTTCCATCCTTTCTCTTCTCTTTTTCTTTTTTTTGTTGGCTCAAAAATTTCGGCCCAAATGAACCAAAATGAGGGGCAATTAATGTATAGGAGAGTGTAGAAGGGAGAAGAAATAGGTAGAAGAGTGTAGAAGAATGTAGGCTTAATTAATTTAGGAGTTATCTCTTAAGACCCCCATAATTTACAAGTTTTCCATAGCTCCCAATTGTTTCACATTTGCCCTCAAATTTTGTCCCTTAATTACTCATCATGCCATTGCATTAAATTAGTATCTAAATACCCTCAAATTTTGTGTTTTAATAATAAGTTTGTCATTGCAGAAATCTTTTTAGTATAAGCCCTCTATGTTGGTGTTTTTAATTATAAGTTTGTCATGACACCAAGCCTATTTCTTATCAGTTTGCCAAGACACCAAGCCTATTTCATTCCTATTATTATTATCATTTATATCATTATTATTGATTTATATTTATGTTGGTTTGTCATCACCAAAAGAAGGAGAATGTTGAGTATTGATTCCCCTGATTTGGTTTTGATGCTGAACAAACATAAATATTGGGTACTAACTCTCTTTGAGCGCAGTTATGAAGATCGTCGCCAAATTACTTTGTAGATCCCAAGCGACATCCCAAGACTTCCTTAGAACACGTGATTGATGTGCCTAAAGCTTCGTTGAAGCTCAAGGAGATTAATGAAGTCGATGGATTCTGAATCTTCGTGTTGAAGCTTTGAAGACGGGTTGTTGAGTTATTTATTTGGTCTTCTTGCTTCATTTCGTAGAATGTTAAACCTTGAGTAGTACTTGCCTATTTATTCGTATTTCTATCCTAGCTTATATCTAGGATTGCCTTAGAAGTCACTAGAAAGTCTTTCTTTAGCTTATCGCGTCGTTTCATGACTTTCTGTGCATCTTAGTTGGTTCATGAAGAAGGACCAACCGACTAGATGACGATCTAATCGATTGGAAATCCTTCTTGAACCGACTAATCATCCTTGTGAATTTTGGCATTCTTACTGTTGACCAATTAGTCGGTTCAAGAAGGCTCACCGACCGACTAGTTGTCAAACTAGTCGGTTGATGTTTCTTCTTAGACCGACTAGTTTATCCTCATTATTTCTCTATATTCTCTGTCAACCTTCTAGTCGGTCCAAGAAGGTTCACCGACCGACTAGTTGTCAAACTAATCGGTCAGTGATCCTTCTTAGACCGATTAAGCTGCTTTATTTTTCCACCCGTTGGAGAATTTATTTCCACGATTTTTCTTGATCTGTTTTGATTCTTTCCATATTTGCTTGACTCGTTTCTAACATGGAAATATTTCTAATATGAGATAAAATTGAGATCTAATTCGAATTCGTTCGTTCATCAATTTCAAAAGGCTTTCTCTCTCAAATCTCTCTCTCTCTCTCTCTCTCTCTCTCTCTCACGTTTGTGACCTAGTTTCTCAAGGGAGATTTTTGGATCTTGTGCGCTGTGTGATCATTCCTCTATTGAACTGAATCACGGTCAAGATCTTCAACCTAGCTATTTTCACGCTGCTCATCGTTGCTAGGGTTTCGTGCTAACTCTTTTCATCTTCCTTCCGTGCCCCAATTCGTAAGTATCTCAAGGCATAGGAATTTGTGGTGAGTTATATTTATTTCATTTAAACTATTATTATAAGTTTATCTCTCGGGTTGTGAGAGAACCTTGTGATCCCGGTTTGTGGGAGTCACAATTCATTCATTGTATTGTTTGATCTTGTAGTAGTTTCTGCAAGAAGTTATTTAGTGGAACCTTGAGTTAGTGGATTCGAACTCAAGTAGCCGGAGGGGATCCGGGTGTCTGGGACATAGGATCACCGAGAACAAGTCGAGGAGACTTGGGTGGATCCGAACCCATTACATCGCTTGTTTGCGTTAATATTATTCTTGTTGTTATTACTTATTCCGCATAGTTGTTTGTGTTTGCACAATAATTAGGAATTAGACTCTTGATTATTTTTAAAGTACTATTCACCCCCCTTCTAGTACTTGTGCAGTCGCTACCAGGGACTTACATTTGGTATCAGAGCCAAGTTCATAGCTATGACAAACAACGACAACAAGGCCGTTCGACCACCTTTCGACTACAACACCTTCAAGAATCGTGAAGGAGCCTCTTCAGTAATGGAAGGACACTCCTCAAAGTAGGCCTCCTCACTTCAACGGTACCAACTATGGGTACTGGAAATGCCGGATGGAAACTTTTCTCCGGAGTGCATCACTCTGGAGAGCCATATTAACGGAGTATGTTGAGCCCACTGAAGAAGACTTCACGAAGTGGACTTCCGCGGAGGTCACCGTGGAGGTGAACAATGCCATGGCAATGAATGCCTTACAATGTGCACTGGAGCCTGAAGACTTCAACAAGATATACACCTGTAAGAGTGCATATCATATTTGGAACCAACTCTTAATCTTGCACGAAGGAACTAGCAGGGTAAAACACTCCAAACTCACTGTTGGTAACAAAGAATTCGAGTTGTTTCACATGGAACAGGGTGAAAGGATTAAGGAGTACTATGCTCGCTCTGTGGATATAACCAACAAGTTGGAAGCCCTTGGGAAGACCTATACCCAAGAAGAGAAAGTCGCGAAGATCATTGACGGACTTCCTTCGAGTTGGGAAAAGCGAACCTACGCTATCGAGGAAGGTAACGATATGTCCAAATATACTGTTGTTCAACTAATGGGTACTCTAATGTCTTATGAGGTATGGAAGGACGGTAAGATCAAGATGCAGGACAAGATGAAGGCATTCTTGAAGCAAGAAGAGCCAAAGAAAAAGGCAATTGCTTTCAAGGCCGCTCCTACTACACCTACCGATAGTGAAGAATCGGAAGACGAGTTGGATTTGGAATCTTTAGCCCTCATGGCAAAGAAGTTCAACCGGTTCTTCTGAAAAGGTAACTTTAAGAATAAATCTAAAGTTAGTTCTACTAATGCCTCTACTCCTTTGTGTTTCAAATGCAATAAGCCAGGACACATCAAGGTAGAGTGTCCTCTCAACAAATAAAAGGAGAAGTGGAAGGCACTCAAGTTCGACAAGTCGCGAAAGTACAAGGAGTACAAGAAAGGGCTTGTCCGGCACATTCATCGACTCAGAAGAGGACTCCTCAAGTGGAGAGTCAGATGATGTACAAGTGGAGCAAGCACACATGTGCTCATGGCAAGAGAGCAACATGATCAAGAGACCGCTTCAGATGAAAGCGAGGATGAAGGTGAAGAGGTAACTATGGATGATCTAAGATTAGCTAATGAACAAATTTGGTCTAAGTATTCTAAGTTGGTAAATAGATATACTAAGATCAAAGATGAGTTAACTAGTCTGCAGACCACACCTAATCCCATCATCACCAACAACGACACCGTTGTTGAAGTCTTGAGAACTGAGATTGTAAATCTCAAATCTCAACTTGAACATGTTAACCTTGAGGATTCGGATGAACACGAGATAGCCGATTTAATTTCTCGAAACTCAACCTTGAGTATTGAGAATGAGAATCTTAAGTCCAGTGTTTGTGAACTCACAACACAAGTGTCCACTTTGGATACTAATATACTTTCTCTCACTGAGAAATATGAGTCCACAATAGGCCGAATTGAGAAATTCAACAAAGGCAAGGATCATCTGGATAATATTCTGAATGACTTACTTCCGGCCAATCATCATGTTGGCTTGGGGTATAAGAAAGAAAATTCATCCAAATCTTCCACCACCTTTGTAAGGCCATCTTTCGATGCCTCAACTAGTGGCAGTAAACACCCCATGGGCAGTTCATCTACCAATGGTACTTCCACTAGGTACACACCCCCTCTTGGAAAGAAACCCACTTTGGGTGGACCTCCAAAGAAGGGTCATGCTTTTATGTACACCAATACTATGCCACGTAGGAACATACCTCCTACTACACCTGTTCACACTTACGATGATTTCTATGTTCCACGTCCTCGAGCACGTGCACACCAAGTGAGACACACTCACGCACGTGTTCCTCCACATGCATATGTTCACCCACATAATTATTACATGAATGATTACCATCATGCACCTTATCATATGTTGCCACCACCACTTCATCATGTGCCTTATGCTTATCCACTGCATGCATACACTAGGCCACTTCCTCGTAGAACACATGCACCACGTAGAAATCAACAAAAAATGCATGTTCCCAATAGGAAAAGGGCTCCCAAGACATTCACTATTTGGGGCCCGAAGGACACAAGCATGCATGAGAAACAAGCATATATTAATTCTTATTTCATGAATGTTGTGCATAATGATGACTATGTTGGGAAGTCTAAGTCCAATTGGACTTGGCTTCCAAAGGCCTAATTTCTTAGGACCCAATGACCTTGGGTACCATGATACGATATTTTTATCTTCAGGTACTCAAAAAAAGAAAAGGAGCAACAAATCAAAATTTGGTTCCAATGATGGGTGGATACTTGATAGCGGGTGCTCAAAACACATGACTGGTGAAGCTCAGTTGTTATCCGAAGTGGTGCCCATTGAAAATGGAAACCGAGTGGTCTTTGGAGGCAACGAGAGCGGAACCATCATCGGTGTTGGAAAAGTTGGTAACCCCTCTAAACCCCTTATAAGTGATGCTTACCTTGTTAAAATCTAATCTCCTTAAGTCAACTTTGTGACAATGGTTACAAAGTTAGCTTTGAGAAAGGGTTGTGTCATGTTTTAAGAAAGGATAATAATAATGTGTTGTTCTCTAGCACACTCCATAAGGACATATATATATCCTAGATATTCCAAATTCACATGAACAATATCTCATTGCCAACACAAGTGAACAACACTTATGGCATCGACGTTTTGGTCATGCGAAATTTGGAACACTTTTCAAACTATCCAAGCTAAATTCTATAAAAGGATTCCCTAAGCTTGCCTTTCAAAAGAAAAGCTTTTGTGACTCATGTCAACGAGGCAAACTTCCAAAATCGTCATTCAAACCTAAGAAAAGCATATCCTCTAAACGGCCTCTAGAGCTTTTACATCTAGATCTTTTTGGGCCAACTAGAGTTGCTTCATTAGGGAATGCTTGATATGGACTTGTCATCGTTGATGACTTTCCTAGATTTACTTGGGTATTTACTTTAATTAATAAAAATGATGCTTTTGAAAACTTCACAGTATTTGTTAAGAAAGTACAAAATCTCATTGGAACCACCATTGTCACTATTCGTAGTGATCATGGAGGGAAATTTGAGAACGAGTCTATCTCAAATTTATGTGATGAAGTTGGTATTACTCACACCTTTTCTTTCCCTTGCGCATCCCCTCAAAATGGTGTTGTTGAGAGAAAGAGTAGGACGCTAGTGGAATGTGCTCGCACTATGCTTGAAGATAGCCATCTTGGCCATCAATTTTGGGCAGAAGCGGTACATACCGCTTGCTATGTGTTTAATAGGATACTCTTGAGGCCCGGCACCAAACAAACTTGTTATGAATTGTTGTTTGGTAGGTTGCCTCAAGTTAAACATTTTAGAGTTTTTAGTGCAAAATGTTTTATCAAGAACATGTATGGTAGTTTGGACAAATTTGATCTAAGATCCGATGAGGGGATATTTGTTGGATATTCCTCCCGTAGCAAAGCCTACCGGATATACAACAAAAGAAACTCAACGATCGAGGAATCTCTTCATGTTTCATTTAATGAAAATTTTGTCCCTCCTAGAATTATCGATGAAGATGATTCTATGGAAGTAATTAGTGACTCTATTGGTAAATCTGATCCTATTGATTCTGTTGAAACTAACCCTACTAATGATTCTTTTGAGAATGTTCCTAGTGACCAGGGTGTTCCCAGACGGCTTCAAACAGTTCGTGACCATCCCTATGAGTAAGTCATTGGCAACATACAAGATGATGTCAAAATAAGATCTCAAGTCAACTTCTTCGCTCACTGTGCCTTTGTCTCTTCAGTGGAGCCAAAGAATATCAACGAGGCGTGCGAAGATAGTTCTTGGATCCTAGCCATGGAAGAAGAACTCATTCAGTTTGAGAGGAATAAGGTCTGGGAGCTAGTTCCGTTGCTTTCGAAGAACCACAACGTTATAGGAACGAAGTGGATTTTCAAGAACAAGACAGATGAGAACCAAAAAGTCATCCGGAACAAAGCCCGGTTAGTTGCTCAAGGCTACAGACAAGAGGAAGGTATAGATTTCGAGGAATCCTTTGCACCTGTAGCTAGATTAGAATCTATTAGGTTGTTATTATCATTTGCATGCCATAAAGATTTCAAACTTTTTCAAATGGACGTAAAAAGTGCATTTTTAAACGGAGATGTCGTTGAGGAAGTTTATGTCTCTCAACCTCCGGGTTTTATAAATGAAAAATTTTCAAATCACGTCTTCAAACTTAAGAAAGCACTTTATGGTTTGAGACAAGCTCCTAGAGCTTGGTATGACCGCCTAAAGAACTTTCTTTTGGATTTGGGTTTCAAAATGGGTGAGGTTGATTCAACGCTTTTTGTTAAGTATGCAAATCATGACATCATTTTAGTTCAAATTTACGTAGATGATATCATTTTTGGTGATACTAACTTCACTCTTTGTGAAGAGTTTTCTAATGTTATGAAGGACCAATTTGAGATGAGCCACCTGGGTGAGCTCAAATATTTCTTAGGACTCCAAATTCGCCAAATGAACGATGAATCTTCATCCACCAAACCAAGTACACGGTGGAACTGCTAAAGCAATTTGGAATGGAGAATGCTTCTAGCAAGAAGACTCCAATGAGCACTACTACACATCTCGATAAAGATACGGGCGGCAAAGATGTAGACATTCGTCTATATCGAGGTATGATAGGTAGTTTATTATATCTTACTGCTAGTAGGCCAAATATAATGTTTGTAGTATGTGTCTGTGCTAGGTATCAATCACAACCTAAGGAATCACACTTAATAGCGGTTAAACGTATTTTCCGTTATTTAAGTCACACACTCGACTACGGATTATTCTATCCAAAGTCTAGCACATATGAGTTAATCTCATATAGTGATGCAGATTATGCTGGATGCAAATCCGATAGGAAAAGTACTAGTGGCACTTGCCACTTTATAGGAAATTCTCTTGTCTCTTGGTTTTCCAAGAAGCAGAATTCCGTATCACTTTCAACCACCGAGGCGGAATATACTGGTGATGCATGTGCACAGGTTCTTTGGATGAGACACACACTTAAAGACTTTGGTATAAACTGTGATACTTGCCCTATCATGGTGGACAACGTAAGTGCAATATGTCTCTTTAAGAATCCGGTACACCACTCCCGTACCAAACACATAGATGTCTGTCACCATTTTCTAGATGATCATGTAGCTAAAAAGGACATCATTTTAGTGTACGTTGAAACCCAGAAGCAAATCGCCGATATTTTCACGAAACCACTCAAGGAGGATACCTTTGTGCGGTTACGTCGAGAATTGGGGACTATGGGTGAATCCGAGATTTAGGATTCATCATTTATATGTGATCTTGCATCATAATGATATTCATTACTCCTGGTGTATCTGTTGTGATTTTCTCATTTTAATGCTAGAGTTATGGTTGGTTTTACGATTTGCGCGATGGATTTATGATTTTCTGGTTTTATGGGGTAGGATAAGTTCATATAAGAGTGTTTTGTTGGTGTGTCCAAGTGTTCTTTGGAGAGAACTCAAATTTCTAATTCTCAATCTTTTGAACTCTATTAGTCGGTCCCAGTTCATCTCTTGACCGACTAGTTTCTCTTCTAGTCTGTTAGACATTGAACTCAGACTGACTAGTTCGTGCCCTATTTCTTGACCCACTTGTTGTTTACCATTTAGTCGGTCCCAGTTCACTTGCCGACCGACTAGAACTAGTTTTAATCGGTCAGCTCTTGAACTCAGATCGACTAACTGGGCAAGGGCAGTTTGGTCTTTGGCCCTACTTAAATCGACTTGAACTAGCTTTGTTTGAATGGAAACATGAATTATTTTCCATGCACTCAATTAGCTAAAAATGTTGATATTGGAGAGTATGTTCCTTTCATCAATACTTGGATTTGATTTTGGTTTTGATGATTTCTCTTTTTGACTATGGTCTCGTTGGCACACTTTGATTTTGTTTTCGATGTTTTTCTTGGTATCATTTGGGCCGTCGTCGTTTTCTTCGTCACTCTTGTTTATAATTTCTTTTAGCCTTGGTTGTTGCCGTTGTTTCCTCCCGGTCTTTTTGGATAATGCCAAAGGGGGAGAGAATTAATAATGACTATGTGCTAAATGATAATTTAAGCAATTACCGTGAATCTAATTTCATATGTTAGATTCAGGGGGACTGAAGATATAAAAATGGATTCTGATCCCAAATTTCAATAATTGGATCATGTTTTTATACTTCTCTTTTCTGCTTGATGTTTATGTGTATTATTTAATATGGAACTAATGAGTCATCAATGCAGGGGGAGTAAGTAAATTTCATTTATATCATTATTATTGATTTATATTTATGTTGGTTTGTCATCACCAAAAAGGGGGAGAATGTTGAGTATTGATTCCCCTGATTTGGTTTTGATGATGAACAAACATAAATATTGGGTATTAACTCTCTTTGAGAGCAGTTATGAAGATCGTCGCCAAATTACTTTGTAGATCCCAAACGACATCCCAAGACTTCCTTAGAACGCGTGATCGATGTGCCTAAAGCTTCGTTGAAGCTCAAGCAGTATTAATGAAGTCGAGGGATTCTGAATCTTCGTGTTGAAGCTTTGAAGACGGTTTGTCGAGTTATTTATTTGGTCTTCTTGCTTCATTTTGTAGAATGTTAAGCCTTGAGTAGTACTTGCCTATTTATTCTTATTTCTATCCTAGCTTATCTCTAGGATTGCCTTAGAAGTCACTAGAAAGTCTTTCCTTAGCTTATCGCGTCGTTTTATGACTTTCTGTGCATCTTAGTTGGTTCATGAAGAAGGACCAACCGACTAGATGACGATCTAATCGGTTGGGAATACTTCTTGAACCGACTAATCATCCTTGTGAATTTTGGCATTCTTACTGTTGACCAATTAGTAGGTCCAAGAAGTCTCACCGACCGACTAGTTGTCAAACTAGTCGGTTGATGTTTCTTCTTAGACCGACCAGTTTATCCTTTTTATTTCTCTATATTCTCTGTCAACCTTCTAGTCGGTCCAAGAAGGATCACCGACCGATTAGTTTGACAACTAGTCGGTCAGTGATCCTTTTTAGACCGATTAAGCTGCTTTATTTTTCCACCCGTTGGAGAATTTATTTCCATGATTTTTCTTGATCTGTTTTGATTCTTTCCATATTTGCTTGACTCGTTTCTAACATGGAAATATTTCTAATATGAGATAAAATTGAGATCTAATTCGTATTCGTTCGTTCATCAATTTCAAAAGGCTTTCTCTCTCAAAAATCTCTCTCTCTCTCTCACGTTTGTGACCTAGTTTCTCAAGGGAGATTTTTGGATCTTGTGCGCTGTGTGATCATTCCTCTATTGAACTGAATCATGGTCAAGATCTTCAACCTAGCTATTTCACGCTACTCACCGTTGCTAGGGCTTCGTGCTAACTCTTTTCATCTTCCTTCCGTGCCCTAATTCGTAACTATCTCAAGGCATATGAATTTGTGGTGAGTTATATTTATTTCATTTAAACTATTATTATAAGTTTATCTCTCGGGTTGTGAGAGAACCTTGTGATCCCGGTTTGTGGGAGTCACAATTCATTCATTGTATTGTTTGATCTTGTAGTAGTTTCTACAAGAAGTTATTTAGTGGAACCTTGAGTTAGTGGATTCTAACTCAAGTAGCCGGAGGGGATCCGGGTGTCTGGGACGTAGGATCACCGGGAACAAGTCGGGGAGACTTGGTTGGATCCGAACCCATTACATCGCTTGTTTGCGTTGATATTGTTCTTGTTGTTATTACTTATTCCGCATAGTTGTTTGTGTTTGCACAATAATTAGGAATTAGACTCTTGATTATTTTTAAAGTACTATTCACCCCCCCCCCCCTCTAGTACTTGTGCAGTAGCTACCAGGGACTTACAAGCTCTTCCAAAAATGAGAAGTGAACCTGCTATCTCTGTCGGATACTATACTCACATGGACTCCATGCAGTCTCACAATCTCCTCCATGTACTTCTTAGCCAGAATTTCTGTAGACTGTCTAACTCGGAACGAAATAAAATGTGCCGACTAGGTCAATTGGTCAATGATGACACAAATCGCATCATTCCCCCTTGGTGTCCGAGGCAAACCGGTCACAAAGTCCATGGTCACATGTTTCCACTTCCATTCTGGACTAGGTTGAGGCTGCAACAATCCCGCAATTCTCTGATGCTCAGCCTTCACCTACTGGCAAACCAGGCAGGATGCCACACTCTTGGCTACACTCTTCTTCATTCCAGACCACCAATAATATTGCTTCAGGATACGGTACATCTTGGTTCCTCCAGGATGGATAGAATAAGAGGAACTGTGTGCCTCCTTCGATAATTCTTCTCGAATATCGCCACTCGGCACACAAACCCGGCTCCCAAATCTCAACGATCCATCTTCATGAACATGAAAATCAGACCGAAGTCCAGCTTCCACCTGCTCTCGAATCCTCTTCAACTTCGCATCCCCTGACTGAGCTGCCTTGATCCTGTTCACCAAATCAGACTGAATCTGTAGTCCCATCATAACAGTCTTCTCTCCTAGAAGTACAACTTCTATCCCCATCTGTTGGATCTCTCATCAAAGTTGCGGCTGGGAAGTTAACCTCATCACAGCGGGCAATCGGCTAAGAGCATCTGGCACCACGTTCACCTTCCCAGGCTGGTATTACAGATCAAAGTCATATTCGGCCATTAATTCCAACCATCGTTGCTTCCTCATATTAAGCTCCTTCTAAGTGAATATGTGTAAGGACCCTGTCTATGGGGAAAATACTAGAAGTGGGGTTGAATATTATTTACGCAAATTTAAAAGAATTTACGCCAAATAAAATGCAATCCAACAAATAATGCGGAATAGAAAAACGACCCAAAGCGAAACACACGCAAACGTAGAGATGTTTCAAGGGTTCGGATTACCCAAGTCAACTCCCGACTTGTTCCCGGTAATCCTACGTCCCTACCACCCGGATACCACCGGATACTCAAGTTAGAACCCTAATTTGAATTTTCCTTAAAGCCCACTTGTAGCAACCCTACAAGTGCAATCAAATACAATCGATGTCCTTGACTCCCACAACCAGGGAGCAAGCAAAACCACTCTCACAACTGAGAGCGCAATTCAAATAACGAAAGTTATGAAATATGAAATCAATACTTACAATCACCTATGCCTTGAAGTAGAACTTGAAGGAGAAGTGTGATGTGTGTTGAAGAACTCTCTTGGAAGAGAGGAGAAAGCCCTTTCTCTTGACTGTACTAATTGCCTAGAAGATCAATCTTTGGTTCTAGATTGGAGAGCAAGAGAACAAGATTTGAAAATACTTAGGGCTTTGGATTTTAGAGCTTTGATCTTTGGAAATGAAAGCTTGAGAGATTTTGCAATGAATGAGTAACCTTCCAATGGAACAGTAGAAGCTCTATTTATAGCTTTCTCAAATCCACAAAACAGTTTAGGCAAAAACCCAGTTGGAAGCTGTGACAAAAATCTCAACGGATATAATCTGAACTCGCGACAGTCGACTGTTGAACAATCCACAGTCGACTGTTGCACAGTCAGCAAGGGTAGGTGAGAATTCATAATGGTAACTTACCACGTGGACAGTCGTCTGTTAAAACAACAGGCGACTGTAATTTCTTCGACAGGCGACTGGCCGAGAGAAGAGTAAGTTAGACAAATAAATGAAATCTCACAAGATCCAGGACAGACGACTGATTCAAGTAACACAGTCGACTGTTAATCAGAACAGGCGACTGTAAAACCTTAAACAGACGACTGTCAAAAGCAAGAGAAATTTCCAGAGAGCTGTGTCAAAGAAATGACTTACAGACAGGCGACTGTTGCAGCATAGACAGTCGACTGATCTACTAGACAGTCGACTGTATATACAGCATTAGTCGACTGGCCGTAGAAGTCAGATCAAACAGAGTTTGGGCAAGGATAGACAGGTGACTGGTTTACAATACACAGTCGACTGTCACTAGGACATGCGCCTGTGAATCGTTCAACAGTAGCCTGTGCGAAATAATCAGAGAAGGCCCAAAACTATATTGTAATAGTCTGTGCATATCAGGCGACTGTAGAACAAAACACAGTCGACTGTTTTTGAGACAGGCGACTGTAAACTGTTCAGCAGTCGGCTATTATGAACAATCCTAGCACAAACAAAAGAGAATTGAATTGGGATCAAAGGACAATTGGTCTAATGAAGTCCGATGACAGAATGTAGATGTGTGTGAGTGCTCCATCAAAGTTCTACTTCTAAGCTACATACTAGAAGAGATAAAAGAAAAATTACATTGACGAATAATCTCTTCTTTCCATCGTATGAGCTTGAAGTCTTTACGGAGCTTCAATCATCAATCTACGATCATCCAATTCATGTCATTTGCCTTCAATGACGTTTGTGAGTCATCCATTGCTAGTTGATCTTCATAATAAGCTTAGGCAATGGATTAACGGCAAAATAGGGGATTAGACACAAGTATTTATGTTTGCTCATCATTAACACCAAGTAGGGAGAAGTCCAATACTCAACATTCTCCCCCTTTTTTATGATGACAAACAAACATAAACAAAAACATAAATAATTGTGCGTAATGAAAACTTACTCCCCCTACATAGATGTCAATCAAGTTAGTCAACAAATATTAGAGCATCTACATAACAGTTGAATCAAATGAGTGAGATATGAATGAATTCAATACAAGAAATCTAGGAAATAAAATCCCTATTCATTGTAATCTTACTCTCCCTAAATCTAAGGCAACGTAAATATTAGATTCAAGCATTAGAACATACTTAGCACATCCATTATGAATCTTGTATGTTTATTTCTCTCCCCCTATGGTATTATCCAAAAAGGTGGGAGCAAATAACAACAACAATAATAGTGCTAAATACGAACTAACAACAATCATGGAGTATAAAGATATATCGAATCAAAAGCTCATAAAATCACACCATATACACATGTGAGTAATGGAATTGAGGTCCAATATCAACATTTTAGATATACGAAACGAAAATAATTTCCATAGCATGAATTAACCAATATCAAATTCATATATTGTCTCAAAAGCACATCAAGGAGAGTGTAGCATACATGCAGACAACATATCATACATCACACAGATAAGATATACAGTATAGCATAGTGTGACACAAGATAAGCAGCAACATCATATATATATATAGAAAAAAAGTACATCAACAGATGGTCATCTACATGGCCATCCCAAAAAGATACATCATGATCAAGACAAAAAATACATCATCATGACGACATCGAAGTACATCACCATACATATATAAAGGTCACTGACAACATCATCCATCATACATCAAAACACATATCATCAAAATCACTCAACCTAAACAAAAGTAGACCACACAAAATAAAAACAAGGTCTTCAGGTGAGTGAACAGAACAGCAGCAGCAGCCTCAGTCAATATGAATGACGGAGAGGTCCGACGGGCGACCAGAAGATCGGAACAAAAGCCGAGCAGAGCGACGAGTAGGAAAAGTCGGAGTCTTCCTCTTAGAATACGAAGCACGAACAACAGATGATTCAGCAGGAACATGAAGTGGAGTCTGGGCATCGGAGGTCTGAACCTCATAGGGTTTTGGTGTGAAGCCAGGAGGAGGAGAAACACAAGCAGGAGAAGTGTCCTCAGAGGTAGCAAACATAGCCTGAAGTTCGAGAGGAATCGGACAACCATGATGCTTAAAAGAGATTAGCTGAAGCTTAAGCAAAAGCGAGAGCTTCTCATCCAGAGAAACGGAAAGAATTTCAAGAGCAGAGACACGAGCGTTCAACTGACGAAGAAGAAACTCCGTGGACCAAGAAGGATGCTCAGCAGACTGAGAAGAGTGTTCAGCAGCATGCACAGAGGGGATAGGGTCACCGACAGTGACAGGAAGAGGTTCTCCAGAAGATTGTGGCGAGGAGGGAGTCGGATCAGGCTTCGATGCAGGGACAGGCTCATTAAGGAAATCGAGAGAGACATTAGGAAAGAAATGATCGAAAAGAGCCATGGCCGAGCACGAAACTAGGGCAAGACACAAAAGTGAACGAACCCTAACCGGAAATATCACGAGATAGGAGGATGAGACCAAACCTAGTCGAGCGACAGAACGAAGGCAACGACAACTCGAAATTGATGCACGAAGGGAGGAGATCGACGGATTTGGAAGCGAAATCGAGCGGTTTTGGAGAGGAAAACGAGCGGAAAGACGAACGGTCGAATCGGAGGAGAGAGAGTTGACGTGGGGAAATGATCGCGCATTCTCGAATATAAAATTTGGGAAATGAATCTGAGCCGTTGGATCAAAGAATCGACGGCTCGGATCAAATCACTTGAACCGTCACCACAGAAGACAGTCGACTGATGAACAAAAGTCAGTCGACTGGATGAGGTATAAACGATAAAGCTCAGAAAGAAGTAACAGTCGCCTGATGACTAAAATGCCGTCACCTGTTAAACTAACAGTCGACTGTAAATCAGTCATCAGTCGGTTAAGCGAAAGATACCAATTCTCAGACTGAGGAGATAGAGTAGGGCAGTCGACTGTCGAAGGAAAGACAGTCGTCTGTCCTGGTCCAAATGAGCACAGTGAGATAGAATTCCAGAGAATAAGAACACTCACCCTAGGACCTATACTCTAATCACAAATACATCGTAAAATCATTATAAAAACAATAAATCCATTGAAACACGAATCACTCCAATCACTCTCAAAAAAACTCATGAAATCAAATAAGTCACAATTGCCTTTCTTAAACCCATAATATAATAAAGCACATGAAGAAAGACAACAAAAAGATATGAACTCAAAAAGAAGTTATAACAAGAAGGTTTGAGCTTCTAGATTTCAGATTCACCCATAATTCCCAATTCTCCACGCAACCTCACAAATGAATCTTCTTTAAGAGGTTTAGTGAAGATATCAGCAATTTGTTTTTAGGTTTCAATGTACTCTAAGATGATGTCCTTCTTAGCTACATGATCATTTATAAAATGGTGTCTCACGTCTATGTGTTTGGTACGGGAGTGGTGTACCGGATTCTTGGAAAGACAAATAGCACTTTGATTATCAACCATGATAGGGCAAGTATCACAATTGACACCATAGTCACTAAGAGTGTGTCTCATCCAAAGAACTTGTGCACATGCAAGACCCGCGGTAATATATTCCGCTTCAGTGGTGGACAATGACACCGAATTCTGTTTCTTAGAAAACCAAGAAACTAAGGAATTTACTAAGAAATGGCAAGTGCCACTAATACTTTTCCTGTCGGACTTGCATCCGACAAAGTCGGCATCACTATATGAGATTAACTCATATGTGCTAGACTTAGGGTAAAGTAACCCATAATCTAGAGATTGATTGAGATAACGAAATATTCGTTTAACCGCAATCAAGTGTGACTCCTTAGGTCTTGCTTTATATCTAGCACAAAGGCATACGGAAAACATGATATCGAGCCTACTCGCGGTTAAGTAAAGTAAGCTACCGATCATACCTCGATATAGACGAACGTCTACATCTTTTTCGCTTTCATCCTTGTGTAGATGAGTAGTAGTACTCATGGGAGTCCTTTTGCTCGAAGACGATTCCATCCCGAATCGCTTAATAAGCTCCCATGTGTACTTTGTCTGATGTATGAAAGTGCCATTCTCCATTTGTCGAATTTGCAATCCAAGGAAGTAGGTGAGCTCTCCCATGTGGCTCATCTCAAACTCATCCTTCATAGACTTGGAAAATTCTTGACAAAGATTAAAGTTAGTAGAACTGAAAATAATATCGTCTACATAAACTTGAATCAAAAGAATGTCATTTTCATAATCTTTAATGAAGATTGTAGAGTCAACTTCTCCCATTTTAAAACCCAAATTCAAAAGAAAGGTCTTAAGCCGATCATACCAAGCTCTAGGAGCTTGTCTCAACCCATACAACGCTTTCTTAAGTTTGAAAACATGGTTTGGAAATTTTTCATGAATGAAACCGGGAGGTTGAGAAACATAGACTTCTTCATTGACAAACCTATTTAAAAATGCACTTTTGACATCCATTTGAAATAGTTTAAAATTCTTATGAGATACAAAAGATAAAAGCAACCTAATAGCTTCTAATCTAGCTACGGGGGCAAAAGAATCTTCGAAATCAATCCCTTCCTCTTGCCGGTAGCCTTGAGCTACTAACCTTGCTTTGTTCCATGTGATTACCTCGTTTTCATCCATCTTGTTCTTGAAGATCCATTTGGTCCCAATGACATGGTGACCACTTGGAAGAGGTACGAGTTCCCAAACTTCGTTTCTCTCGAATTGCATTAGTTCTTCTTCCAATGCCACTATCCAAGAGCTATCCTCACAAGCTTCTTGGATGTTCTTTGGCTCAATGGTAGAGACAAATACGCAATGAGAGAATTCTTCAATTCTTGATCTCGTTTGAACACCCATACCAATATATCCAATAATTTGGTTATGGGGATGGTTGCGAACGGTCTGGTAAGCTTTGGGTATACCTGGATCACTAGGAACAACTTCAACAACTTCGTTAGAAGTGTTAGTCTCAACAATAGAATCATTAATCTTAACATTATTAAGAGAATCACAAAGAATATCTACATTATCATCATCAACATGAGGAAAATCAAAATCTTCATAAAAAGATACGTGAAGAGATTCCTCAATCGTTGAAGAAGTTTTGTTGTATATCCGATAGGCTTTGCTACGTGTGGAATATCCAACAAAAATTCCTTTATCGGATCTTGGCTCGAATTTGTCTAAATTACCAAAGGTGTTCTTTATAAAAAATTTTGAACCAAAAACGCGAAAATATTTCACTTGAGGCTTTTTATCATAAAACAACTCAAAACAAGTTTTGTTTGTTCGGGGTCTCACTAGGATCCTATTGAGCACATAACATGCCGTGTGCACCGCTTCTGCCCAAAATTGTAGTCCTAAATTACTATCATGGATCATAGTGTGAACACACTCAATAAGAGTCCTATTCTTTCTTTCTACAACACCATTTTGTGGTGGTGCACGAGGAAAGGAAAAGTTGTGAGTTATCCCGGAGTCATCACAAAACTTAGTAAAAGACTCATTCTCAAATTCTCCTCCATGATCACTACGAATAGTGATAATGGTGGATCCTAAAAGATTCTGAATCTTCTTTGCAAATTTGGTAAACTCTTCATGAGCTTCATTCTTATTAGTTAAGAATGAAACCCAAGTAAATCTAGAAAAGTCGTCAACGACAACTAGTCCATAATGAGCATTACCTAAAGAAGCAGTTCTAGTTGGCCCAAATAAATCTAGATGAAGAAGTTCTAGGGGCCTCTTAGAAGTAATCCCTTCTTTAAGCTTAAATGAAGATTTACTTAGTTTATCTCTTTGACATGAATCACAAAAGTTTTTCTTATTAAAAACAATCTTAGGAAAACCTTTAACTAGATCATGCTTAGCTAACTTATATATGTGCTTGAAGTGAACATGACCAAAACGGCGATGTCATAATAGTTGTTCAGTTGTGTTAGCAACTAAGCAATGTTCTACGGTTTTAGGCAAGCTCAAATAATAAATATTTTTACGCCTAATACCGAAAAATAAAACATTTAAATCACAATCAACAATAGTACACAATCCTTCTCCAAAGTTAACCTTGTAACCTTTGTCACAAAGTTGACTAATGGAAATGAGACTGTGACATAAACCACTAACAAGATAAACATTAGTAATTAAAGGTTTGGAAGGATTACCAATGATACCTACTCCAATGATGGTTCCCTTTTGATTACCTCCAAAAGTGATCGTTGCACCATCCTTAATGCTAATCACTTCGGAGAGCAAAGAGGGATCCCCCGTCATATGTTTGGAGCAACCGCTATCAAGAATCCATCCTTTCCCTTTAGAGCTAATAAGACATTTATTGCTCTTCTTCTTTCTCTTGGGTACCTATATAATATACCATAAGCTTATGGTACCCATGGTTGTTGGGTCCAAGGGGATTAGCCTTTTGGAAGCCAAGTCCAAGTGGACTTCTGTTTCCCAACATAGTTACTATTTCTAATCACATCATGAAAGTAGGAATCAACATAAGCATTCCTAACATTTAGACTAGTGTTCTTAGGACCCCAAATAGTGTACATCTTGGGAGTCATATATCCTAGTTGCATGCATATGTGTTGGATTTCTATGTGGTGCATGCTTCTTAGGAACATGATTTCTAGCATAGAGATGTGGTGGAGGATATGCATTGTACATTCTAGAATGATATGTATGCTTGGTAATATGCATATTATATGAAGCATATTGATCATGCATGACACATGGAGGATGAGCATACATGAAAGAATGATGTGTATGTGCATACGGGTGTATAGGAGCACGTACATGAGTATTTCTCATGTGTGGTTGTGTACGTGTCTGTGGGTGCGGAGCATAGAATGTGTCATGATTATCCACTTATGAAGTAGGATGTTTCCTATGTGGATGAGTGTTAGTGTACATATACACATGACCTTGCTTTTGGTTTCCACCCTTAGTGGATTTCTTGCCAAAAGGAAGAGAAGGTGATGTGGTGACATTCTTGGTAGGATTGCTACCTATAGTGTTTTTGACACCACTTGTGGATGCACCGGAGGAAGGCCTCACAAAATCTATAGTGACACCAATATAGGATGTGCGAGCATTAGATGCATTCGCTTTTACAAATCCAAGGCCAACACGATGTGTGGCCGAAAATTGGTTTGCAAGCAAATCATCAATTGTCCTTTTCCCTTATTGAATCTCACAATACGGGAGGACATGAGCTCATATTTCTCCTTTAAATAGGAAATGTTGGTATCCAAGGTGGACACTCGTGCTTTGAGCTCGTGCACTTGGGTTTTAAGAGAATCATTCTCTAAACCCAATTGTGTGTGACGTGTAACTAGATCACTATTATCCTTAGGATGTGGTTGATCTAGTTGAGATTTGAGGGAGTTCACCTCATCTCTCAATGTGACATTTTGAGAAGCTAAATTTGCTTTCTCAAGAGTTAAAGTATCAACAATGGTGTCATTGTTGATAATGCATGGAATGGATGACTTGCTAACATTTGATTTCTTTAAGCTAGTGTATCTTAGCATTAAAGATTGATATTTATCAAATAGTTCTTCATTAGCAATACGAAGTTCATCCATTGTTACCTCAGTGTCATCCGTGTCGGAATCACTCTCATCTGAGAGTGGGTCTTCAAGTGCCATGAAACACATGTGGGCGCTCTCACCCTTCTCATCATCGGAATCACTTGATGAGTCATCACTTGAGTCATCAAAGGTACCTACGAGTCCTTTCTTCTTGTCTCTCTTGTTCTTGTCGGACTTGTGGTACTTTGGTGCCTTCCATTTTTCTTTGTTGTTTAGAATTGGGCAATCCCTCTTGATGTGCCCTGGCTTATTACACTTAAAACAAAGAGAGGAAATAGCATTAGTAGACTCAAAACGTTTGTTTGAGGGAAATTTACCTTTGCGGAAGAAGCGTTGGAACTTCTTCGCCATTTGGGCCATTTCACCCAAATCCATCTCGTTCTCAGATTCATCACTTTCGGAGGATGATGAATTGGCGTTGAATGCCAAAGATTTCTTCTTGGCCTCCGAGGGATTCATCATGGCTCGAATCTTCAATCGGTTATCCTGTCTTACTTCGTAAGACATAAGAGTTTCGATGAGATTCACCACGGTGTAGTTCTTCAAGTCATTAACCTCCTCGATGGCGATTGCTCTTCTTTCCCATTTGGAGGTCATCCCCATGATGATCTTCCTTACCTTTTCAGGTTCGATGTAGATTTGGCCAAGGGCTTCCAATTCATTTGTGATGTCGGTAAAGCGTCCGTACATCGATGCAATGCTCTCATTTTCCTGCATATGAAACAAGTCGAAGTTTTGCACGGCAACATATAACTTTGAAAGCTTTACCTTATTCGTTCTCTCGTGGGTAACGATGAGATGGTTCCAAATTTGATATGCACTCTTACATGTGCATATCTTGTTGAACTCATTCGGGTCCAACGCACAATGAAGAGCGTTCATTACTTTAGCATTGTTGACTTCGGCGGACTTCTCGAAAGTCGTCCATTTCTCAAAATCCTCTTCGGCGGGCTCGACGTACTCCTTGTGGAGAGTTCTCCAAAGAGAAGCACTCCTAAGGAATGTCTCCATCCTACACTTCCAATAGCCAAAATTAGTACCATTGAAACATGGAGGACGTATCGTAGATTGACCTTCAAAAAGAGTGGACGCTCCATAACGGTCGTGATTGTTGTACGTAGGCGGCAGAGGAACGTTGTTGTTGTTGGATGCCATAGATAAAACCTTGCGCTCTGATACCAATTGTAAGGACCCTGTCTATGGGGAAAACACTAGAAGGGGGTTGAATAGTGTTTATGCAAATTTAAAGGAATTTACGCCAAATAAAATGCAATCCAACAAATAGTGCGGAATAGAAAAACGACCCAAAGCGAAACACACGCAAACGCAGAGATGTTTCAAGGGTTCGGATTACCCAAGTCAACTCCCGACTTGTTCCCGGTAATCCTACGTCCCTACCACCCGGATACCACCGGATACTCAAGTTAGAACCCTAACTTAAGGTTTCCTTAAAGCCCACTTGTAGCAATCCTACAAGTGCAATCGAATACAATCGATGTCCTTGACTCCCATAACCAGGGAGCAAGCAAAACCACTCTCACAACCGAGAGCACAATTCAAATAACGAAAGTTATGAAATATGAAAGCAACACTTACAATCACATATGCCTTGAAGTAGAACTTGAAGGAGAAGTGTGATGTGTGTTGAAGAACTCTCTTGGAAGAGAGGAGAAAGCCCTTTCTCTTGACTGCACTAATTGCCTAGAAGATCAATCTTTGGTTCTAGGTTGGAGAGCAAGAGAACAAGATTTGGAAATACTTAGGGCTTTGGATTTGAGAGCTTTGATCTTTGGAAATGAAAGCTTGAGAGATTTTGCAATGAATGAGTAACCTTCTAATGGAACAGTAGAAGCTCTATTTATAGCTTTCTCAAATCCACAAAACAGTTTAGGCAAAAACTCAGTTGGAATCCGTGAGAAAAATCTCAACGGATATAATCTGAACTCGCGACAGTCGACTGTTGAACAATCCACAGTCGACTGTTGCACAGTCAGCAAGGGTAGGTGAGAATTCATAACGGTAACTTACCACGTGGACAGTCGACTGATGAAGCAAAGACATTCGTCTGTTAAAACAACAGGCGACTGTAATTTCTTCGACTGGCCGAGAGAAGAGTAAGTTAGACAAATACTGGAAATCTCACAAGATACATGACAGACGACTGATTCAAGTAATACAGTCTACTGTTAATCAGAACAGGCGACTGTAAAACCTTAAACAGACGACTGTCAAAAGCAAGAGAAATTTCCAGAGAGCTGAGTCAAAGAAATGACTTACAGACATGCGACTATTGCAGCATAGACAGTCGACTGATCTAATAGTCAGTCGACTGTAAATACAGTATTAGTCGACTGGCCGTAGAAGTCAGATCAAATAGAGTTTGGGCAAGGATAGACAGGCGACTGGTTTACAATACACAGTCGACTGTCACTAGGACAGGCGCCTGTGAATCGTTCAACAGTAGCATGTGCGAAATAATCAGAGAAGGCCCAAAACTATATTGTAATAGTTTGTGCATATCAGGCAACTGTAGAACAAAACACAGTCGACTGTTTTTGAGACAGGCAACTGTAAACTGTTCAGCAGTCGGCTGTTATGAACAATCCTAGCACAAACAAAAGAGAATTGAATTGGGATCAAAGGAAAATTGGTCTAATGAAGTCCTATGACAGAATGTAGATGTGTGTGAGTGTTCCATCAAAGTTCTACTTCTAAGCTACATACTAGAAGAGATAAAAGAAAAATTACATTGACGAATAATCTCTTCTTTCCATCGTATGAGCTTGAAGTCTTTACGGAGCTTCAATCATCAATCTATGATCATCCAATTCATGTCATTTACCTTCAATGACGTTTGTGAGTCATCCATTGCTAGTTGATCTTCATAATAAGCTTAGGCAATGGATTAACTGCAAAATAGGGGATTAGACACAAGTATTTATGTTTGCTCATCATTAACACCAAGTAGGGAGAAGTCCAATACTCAACCACATGTACTTCAGACTCTTATGGTCGGTGTATATCTTCACATGCTCACCTAGCAGGAAATGTCTCCACAATTTCAAGGCCAAAATCACTGCTGCCAATTCCAGGTCATGAGTGGGATAGTTCAGCTCATGCTCCTTCAATAATCTGGAAGCATATGCTACAACTCGTCCATGCTGATGAAGGACACAGCCTCGCCCTCTCCCAGACGCATCGCAGAAAACTTCAAAACCACCTAAATGGTCAGGGATGGTTTGTAATGCCCTGCTAAGCTACTACACAAGTACTAGAGGGGGGGTGAATAGTACTTTAAAATAATTAAGAGGCTAATTCCTAATTAACTTGCAAACTCTACCAAACAATGCGAAAATGCGGAAATGTAAATGTTAGACAACAAAGAAACAATCGCAAACAAACGATATTAATGGGTTTGGATCCACCCAAGTCTCCCCGACTTGTTCCCGGTGATCCTACGTCCCAACCACCCGGATCACTTCCGGATACTTGAGTTAGAAACCCTAACTCAAGATTTCCACTATGAAATACTTGTGAAAAACCTTCACAAGTCAAATCATACACAAATGAAAATTGTGACTCCCACAACCCGGGATCACAAACACACTCTCACAACCAAGAGTGAATCACTTACAATATCAAAGTAAAATGAAATGAAAGTTCTTGCCACAAAATATCTATGCCTTGAGTAAACTTACGATTTAGGGCAAAACAGATTTTGGGGAAGATGAAGAGGCACTAAACCCTAGCTCCAAGATGTAGATCAGCTATGAAGAGCTATGAGGTTGATGGTGACCTAGGATCAAGCACTTGGCTTGGAAGGCTCACAATCAATGAATCTCTCTTTTGAAATAAGAGTGAGAAGAGATTCAAGATTGGAATGAAAGAGCTTTGAATGAGAGTAAATGCTTTCTCTTTGATCTCTAAACTTCTCTTAAAATCATCCTTGAGTGCAATGAATGCAGCACACAAAGTATATATAGGTTAGAGGAAAGAGAGAGAGAAAAATGTTTCAATTAAAGCTCCAACGGCTCTATTCTGAACCAAACTAGTCGGTCAAAGAACAATCATTGACCGACTAGTTCATCAACTAGTCGGTCGATCAATCAACATGAACCGACTAACTGGTGAATAGAGAATAGGTCGAAGTTTAGACTAACAGAACTAGTCGGTCAAAGAACACTTACCAACTGACTAGTTTCACAACTAGTCGGTCAGTGAGTCAACTTAGACCGACTAAGAGATAAAACAAATAGTCTGAGTATAAATTGATTTAGTCGGTCCAAGAACAAATGTTGACCGACTAGATCATCAACTAGTCGGTCGCTAAATGAACATAGACCGACTAACGATAAACAGTAACTAGGCATGTACAGGGAAAGCTCAACTAGTCGGTCTAAGAAGCATCACTGACCGACTAGTTCACAAACTAGTCGGTCGGTGAGTCAACATAGACCAACTAACTGTAAACAGTAAAGAGCTTAGAATTGAGAAGGCAAACTAGTCGGTCCAAGAAGCATTGCCGACCGACTAGATCACCATCTAGTCGGTTGGTTCTTCTTCTTGAACCAACTAATATGCACAAGAAGTCGCGAAATGAAGCGTGATGCTTCGGGAAAGTTCGTATGGACTTCTACTAAGATCCTAGCTCTAAGATAGGAGCGCTATGAAGATTAAAACGTAAGACCTACTCAAGGCTTAACATTCTACGGAACGAAGCTAAAAGACTATAAATAAAACTTGACGAACCGTCTTCGAAAGCTTCGATCCGAATCTTCATGACTTCTAAAATGGTCCAAAAGCTTCAACGAAGCTTTAGGCATGCGATCACACGCTTTGAGAAGTCTCGAGACGTCGCTTTGGATGTTCATATGAATTTGGCGACGATCTCCATAACTGCGCTCACAAATTGTTAGTTCACGATATATTTATGTTTGTTCATCATCCAAAACCAAATCCGGGGAGTCCAATATCCAACATTCTCCCCCTTTTTGGTGATGACAAACCAACATAAATAATAATCAAAAATAATGATTCAAATGTAATTTACTTACTCCCCCTGCATTGATGACACGTTAATTCCAAAATGAATAATAATAATACGCATCAAGCAGACGAGTAAATTATATAAAATGAGAATCGATTATTGAAATATCGGATTTGAAAATCCATTTATATATCTTAACTCCCCCTGAATCTAACATATCAAATTAGATTCTTGGAGTAATGCTTTAAATTATCATTTAGCCATGTCATTATTATATCTCTCCCCCTTTGGCATTAGCAAAAAGAGTGGGAGGAGATCAACGACAACAACAATGGCTTCAAATAAAAGCACGGGAGTCGTAGAATACGACCACGGTCCAAATGACACCAAAGGAAAATACGAATTAAATCAAAGCGTGTCAATGAGACGAAAGTCGAAAATCGATAAATAAAATCATCAAAACTCAAATTAATTTTACGAATTGAGTTATGGAATATACTCTCCAATATCAACATTCTTGGTTAATTTAGTGCATGGAAAACAATTCTATGTTTCCATAGAAATAATCTCTATTTAAGCAAGTATTATCGTCGAGCGACGAAATCAAACATCAGAGACATAAAAAGAGTATTTAATGTGCACAAGAGAATGAAATGTCAACATCAATGTGTGTGTGTGTATATATATATATAAAGCATGAGTACATCAAGATGATACATCGACAGCATACAAAAGCGATCCAATGATCGGGGCACAAAATACAACATCATATATCTCACAAGACAGCATATATGGAAGAATCTCAAAACATACCGACATCCATCCAAAGTACATCAAAATACATGAAGATACATCAAAATGTCAAAATATATAACCACCCTCTATCGTAACCCACACTCTCACTAAAGGATCTATCATCCAAAGTGCATCGGGAGAGTCCTCAGAGAAGCTCAAGAGGCAGTGGGAGGATCCGCAGCAGCAGCAGGCTCTGCAGCAGCAGCAGGAGTAGTGGTCACCGGATCAGCAGAAGTGTCCACGGGAGTGACGGTAGTGGCCTCGGGAGCACCAGTCGTAGTATCCACCGCAGGAACGGTGGCAACAGGAGTACTCTCGGGGTCACCGGCAGAAGAGGCAACAGCAGCACCAGAAGTGCCCTCAGGGGCACGAGTAGAAACACGAACCAGCTCCTCAATCTCATCCTCATCCAACTCCTCCTCGTCAGAGACTGACGGAGGGATCTCAATGCCCAAACGTGAGGCGATACGAGCAAGTATCTCCTCAGTATGAGCATAACGAGACTCCATACGTCTCACTGAACGTGCGAGCTCGTCAAGAGTGGTAGAGGAAGCAGGAGCAGCTGAGGCTGAAGCAGACGCTGAAGCAGAGGGGGTCGTCCTCTGAACGTGACGGAGCGTCGCAAGAGACTTCTTGACGGCCGTCGCATTCAGAGGGGGACCGAGAGGATGCTCATCATCAGGAGGCAAAGTGACACGGAAGTGGCGAAAAACAAGTGTCAGAAGGCACGGATATGGGATATGAGCAGACTTCGTGGACTTGCGGATACACTCGAAAGAATCCATCTTATCGAGTATGATCCGAGCCCAGTTAATCTCACTCCCCATAAAGATGGCATAGATGAGCTTCAGGAATGGCTGGGAAGGCAAAGAAGAGGAGCCGTACTTAGGAAGTAAGCACGACTTCAAGATCAAGTTAAGGACCCAGCCATTGGGCTTGAAAGACTTCGAGGGGACGCCAATCATGGTAGGAGGAATCTCGTGGAAGATCTCAGAAAGGATGACCTGATCGAGGGAAGAGATGTCATCGACAGAGATATCAGAAGGGAGGAGGCCAGACGACGAGCAACCGATCAACTCTCCTAAGATTTCTGCCGTGAGGACAATCGGTGTCCCCAAGACAGTAGTCTCAATCGAGTGGGTCGCATCTAAGGATGGCAGACCCGCCCCGCCCCGCAATATTGTACTAACCCCGGACACGGTTGGCGTAAAACAGCTTGACTAGGCGAGGGTAAGGGTGAGGATTCGCCTTAGGGTCATATCGAAGGTAATCGATAAGACCGAAAGACGACAGAAGATCGGCAAGGCCTGGGAAGTCTGAAAACTGTACGAAATGCTCCAGAAGCAGCGGGCAGTGTTCGATACGGTTGTAAGCCGCGAGACACATAGGGTCATCACGACACAACGAGATATCGACACCACCAACCGGCATTGGACCCTTTCCCTTAGGCTGACGAGTGGAAGTACGGGGTCGAGAGCTAGACGCAGGTTCCCTAAGAGGGGTGAGGGATCCCTATGGGTCTCGGTCTCGGGTATGTACTCGGTGTCGAAATCCGAAGGTGTACGGAAAGAGGAGGGAGACACAGTTTGCTTCGTAGGCTTGGGTTTAGGCTGAGATTGGGCTCGGGGTTTCGATATCGTCGTCCTCTTATGCTTACGAGGAGGCGAAGACGAAGAGGGATGGGTAGTCTTCGAACGGCATTTGGGTTGCGAGGATTCCCTAGGGGGCGACTCTACGGTCATAGGGGATGGGCTCGAAGGTCGGATTGGGATCCTTGTCTTCGCCATAAGCGTGACGAGACAAAGCACGAAACACTAGAGATCGAATCGATAGAACCCTAAAATAGACCCTAGCCGAAACCCTAGCAAGAGATTCTAACCCTAAGAACTAGAAAAAGAACCCTAGAGAGGGAGGAGATACCTAGGGAGGAAGGTCGACGGACCCTAGGTCGGAGATGGCCGGAGATATGGTCGGAAAACGGCGGAGAGGGAGAGGAAGACCAAGAGACTCGGCGGTTTTTGGCTGAGAGAAGAAATATGAACCGACTTGAAATGAGATTAGTCGGTTAGATGATTCTTTTAATCGATCGGAAGTCGAAAAGACAAGACAGTCCCCGTCACAATTAGTCGGTCACAGTTCAAGCACTGACTGACTAGATCACGATCTAGTCGGTCGGTCAATGAGCTTGAACCGACTAATTGTAAACAGTAACTGAAGCCAAAAATCCTGACAAGAATTAGTCGGTCTAAGCTCATTCACTGACCGACTAGAACTGAATCTAGTCGGTCGGCCAATGAACTTGGACCGACTAAGAGAGTCCAAAAATTTTAGAATTAGAAATTTTGAGTTCTCTCCTAATCGCACTTGGACAAAACATCGTTATACTCTCATTAATCATTATACTACCCCATTAAACATCGAAAATCTGAAATTTGACGTTTACGAACAAATCGAGCGAAAATTCCGAAAATTCAACGAAAAATCCAGAAAATTCCAATAAATCTAGCATGTGCAAATATAACGAAATTTCATAGCATGCAAGATTATTGAATAAAAATGAATCCTAAATCTCGGATTCACCCATAATCCCCAATTCTCGACGTAACCGCACAAAGGAATCTTCCTTTAGGGGTTTCGTGAAAATATCGGCGATTTGCTTCTGGGTTTCAACGTACACTAATATGATGTCCTTTTTAGCAACATGATCATCTAAGAAATGGTGTCGGACATCTATGTGTTTAAAACGGGAATGGTGTACCGGGTTCTTGGAGAGACAAATTGCACTTTGGTTGTCCACCATGATAGGGCAAGTATCACAGTTTATACCAAAGTCTTTAAGTGTGTGTCTCATCCAAAGAACTTGAGCACACGTGGCACCGGTGGCAATATATTCCGCCTCGGTGGTTGAAAGTGATACAGAATTCTGCTTCTTGGAAAACCAAGAGACAAGAGAATTTCCTATAAAATGGCAAGTGCCACTAGTACTTTTCCTGTCGGATTTGCATCCCGCATAATCTGCGTCACTATATGAGATTAACTCATACGTGCTAGATTTTGGATAAAGTAATCCAAAATCAAGTGTGTAACTTAAATAACGGAAAATACGTTTTACCGCTACTAAGTGAGACTCCTTAGGTTGAGACTGATAACGAGCACATACACATACGGGAAACATTATATCGGGCCTACTTGCGGTAAGATACAGTAAACTACCTATCATACCTCGATATAGACGAATGTCTACATCTTTTCCGCCTGCATCTTTATCAAGATGTGTAGTCGTGCTCATTGGAGTCTTTTTCCCGGAGGCATTCTCCATTCCAAATCGCTTTAGCAACTCCACCGTGTACTTCGTTTGGTGGATGAAGATTGCATCGTTCATTTGGAAAATTTGGAGACATAAGAAATACTTGAGCTCACCCATGTGGCTCATCTCAAATTGATCCTTCATCACATTAGAAAACTCTTCGCAAAGAGCAAAGTTAGTAGCACCGAAAATGATATCATCAACATAAATTTGAACTAAATTTATATCATTATTCGAATACTTAACAAATAATGTGGAATCAACTTCTCCCATTTTAAAACCTAAATCCAAAAGAAAATTCTTTAAACGGTCATACCAAGCTCGAGGAGCTTGTCTCAAACCGTAAAGTGCTTTCTTAAGTTTAAAAACATGATTTGGAAATTTTTCATTTATAAAACCCGGACATAAACTTCCTCAACAACATCTCCGTTTAAAAACGCACTTTTAACATCCATTTGAAATAATTTAAAATCCTTATGGCATGCAAAAGATAACAATAATCTAATTGATTCTAATCTAGCTACCGGAGCAAAGGATTCTTCGAAATCAATACCTTCCTCTTGCCGATAGCCTTGAGCTACTAACCGAGCTTTGTTTCGGACGACGATTTGGTTTTCGTCGGTCTTGTTCTTGAAGATCCACTTTGTCCCTATGACGGTGTGGTTCTTCGAAGGCAATGGAACAAGCTCCCAAACTTCATTCCTCTCGAATTGAATGAGTTCCTCCTCCATGGCTAGGATCCAAGCACCATCTTCGCACGCTTCATTAACATTCTTTGGCTCTATCGAGGAGGCAAAGGCACAATGAGCGAAGTGGTTGACTTGAGATCTCGTCTTGACACTATCATGGATATTTCCAATGACTTGCTCATGAGGATGGTCACGAACGGTATGAAGCCGTTTGGAAATTCCTTGATCACTAGGAACATTCTCAATAACTTCATTAGTCGTGTTAGTATCAATAGAATCAATAAAATCAATAGAGTTAGAATTACCAATTGAATCACATAAGACATCCATGGAGTCATCATCATTAGTAATTCTAGTTGGAACAAATCCTTCATTAAATGAAACATGAAGTGATTCCTCGATCGTTGAGGTTCGTTTGTTGTATATCCGGTAGGCTTTGCTACGTGAGGAATACCCAACAAAAGTCCCCTCATCGGATCTTGGATCGAATTTTTCCAAACTACCATACGTGTTTTTAATAAAACATTTCGAACCGAAAACACGAAAATGTTTAACTTGAGGCAACCTACCAAACAACAATTCATAACAAGTTTGTTTAGTGCCGGGCATCAAAAGTATTCTATTAAACACATAGCAAGCGGTGTGTACCGCTTCCGCCCAAAATTGATGGCCAAGTTGGCTATCATCAAGCATAGTGCGAGCACACTCCACTAGCGTCCTATTCTTTCTCTCAACAACACCATTTTGAGGAGGTGCGCGAGGGAATGAAAAGGTGTGTGTAATACCAACTTCATCACAAAATGTCTCAAAAGACTCATTCTCAAATTCCCCTCCATGATCACTACGAATAGTGACAATGGTGGTTCCAATGAGATTTTGTACTTTCTTAACAAAAATTGTGAAGTTTTCAAAATCATCATTTTTATTACATAATGAAAATACCCAAGTAAACCTAGAAAAGTCATCAACGATGCCAAGTCCATATCGTGCATTTCCTAATGAAGCAACTCTAGTTGGTCCCAAATAAATCTAGATGTAATAGCTCTAGTGACCGCTTAGAAGAAATGCTTTTCTTAGGTTTAAAAGACGATTTTGGAAGCTTGCCTCGTTGACACGAGTCACAAAAGCTTTTCTTTTGAAAGACTAGCTTAGGGAAACCTCTAATAGAATTTAACTTGGAAAGCTTAAATAGTGTTCCAAAGTTCACATGACCAAAACGTCGATGCCATAAGTGTTGTTCACTTGTGTTGGCAATGAGACATTGTTCATGTGATCTTGGAAGATCTAGGATGTATATATCCTTATGGCGTGTGCCGGAAAACAATAATTCATTATTATCTTTTCTTAAAATATGGCACATTCCTTTCGCAAAGCTAACTTTGTAACCCTTGTCACAAAGTTGGCTTATTGAAATGAGATTGTGGTTTAATCCTTTAACAAGGTAAACATCATTTATAAGAGGTTTAGAAGGATTACCCACTTTACCAACACCTATGATGGTTCCTCTCTCGTTGCCTCCAAAGACTACCCGGTTTCCATTTGCAATGGGAACCACTCCGGAGAGCAATTGAGCGTCACCCGTCATGTGTTTTGAACACCCGCTATCGAGTATCCAATTCCTCTTGGAGCTAAATTTAAATTTGTTGCTCCGTTTCTTTTTCTTGAGTACCTAAAGATAGAAAATATCGTATCATGGTACCCAAGGTCATTGGGTCCAAAAGATTAGACCTTTGGAAGCCAAGTCCAATTGGACTTAGACTTTCCCACATAATTATCATTATCCACTACATTCATAAAATAATCATTCATGTAAACTTATTTTTCATCCATGCTTGTGTCCTTTGGGCTCCAAATTGTGAAGATTTTAGGAGCCCTCATCCTATTGGGAGCATGCATGCGTTGTTGATTTCTACGTGATGCATGTCGTGGATAGGCATAAGGAACATGATGAAATGGTGCATGTGGATAATTATTCATACGATGATGTGGGTGTACATATGCATGTGGAGGAATACGTGCATGAGGGTGTCTCATATGGTGTGCACGTGTCCGTGGATGTGTAGCATAGAAGTCATCATATGTGTGAGCCGGTGGAGTAGGATGTGTATTCCTATGTGGCATGGTATTCGTGTACATGTAAGCATGGCCCTTCTTTGGAGGTCCACCCAAAGTGGGTTTCTTTCCAAATGAAGATGTGTACGAGGTGGAAGAACCATTGGTAGATGAACTACCAATAGAGTGTTTGCTACCACTCGTTGAGGCATCGGAAGTTGGCCTAACAAAGGTAGTGGCCGCTTTGGATGAATTTCCCATCGTATACCCCAAGCCAATGTGGTGATTGGCCAGGAGTAAGTCATTTAGGATTTTATCCAAATGGTCCTAACCCTTATTGAATTTATTAATTCGGCCTAATGTGTTCTCATATTTCTCGGTGAGAGAATGCATAGAAGCATCCAAAGTGGATACTTGCGATGTGAGCACATAAACACGAGATTTGAGATTCTCAATCTCAATACTCAAAGTCGAGTTTTGAGAAGTCAAATCTGCTATCTTGTGTTCTTCCGGATCCTCAATGCTAACATGTTCAAGTTGAGACTTGAGATTTACAATCTCATTCTTCAACTCTTCAACAACGGTGTCGTTGTTGGTGATGATAGTTTTAGGCGAGGTTTGGATGCTAGATAAATCATCTTTTACTTTAGTATACCTATTTACTAATTTAGTGTATTTAGACCATAATTGCTCATTAGCATTTCTAAGGTCATCCATGGTTACCTCATCGCCTTCGTTGTCGCTATCATCGGAAGAGGAATCTTTATCTTGCTCCTCTCTAGCCATGAAGCACATGTGTGCTTGCTCCACTTGCTCATCATCCGACTCTCCGCTAGAGGAATCATCGGAGTCGGTGAATGTCCCGACAAGTCCCTTTTTGTACCCTTTCTTGTACTTCTTGGACTTGTCGAACTTTGGCGCCTTCCACTTCTCCTTGTGCTTATTTTGGGGACAATCCGATTTCATGTGTCCTTGCTTGTTGCATTTGAAACACAAAGGAGAGGAGGCGTTAGAAGAATTAAACTTCGATTTGTTTTTGAAGTTACCTTTCCGGAAGAACCGGTTGAACTTCTTTGCCATGAGAGCCATGTCTTGGATCCTGTGGATGGCAAACAACACTAGAAG
Source organism: Scilla litardierei (assembly GCA_030789695.1). Taxonomy (NCBI): domain Eukaryota; kingdom Viridiplantae; phylum Streptophyta; class Magnoliopsida; order Asparagales; family Asparagaceae; genus Scilla; species Scilla litardierei. The sequence continues at coordinate 266,355,356 of CM061141.1, read as the reverse complement.
TGGGGTTGAATAGTGTTGTGCAAATAGTATACTTTTTCGATTGTTAAGATTAGCACAAATAAAATCCTTCTAATGTTGCCTAAGAAGCCAAGTAGAGTGATCTACGCTTGGTTCTTAATCAACAAAGTAATCTTACAAATATGATAGAGAAAAGATTACAATCAGATATAAATCTTTTACAGAGAGATCTTTTCACAGCGGAATTAAATAAACAATCTTTGCAATAATAAATAAACAAGGAATTACAAAGATATAAGATTATCAAATGAAAGATGCTTGTACAAGAAATATAAACAATCACAGAAAAACGAACGCAGAGACAAGCGATTTTATCCTGGTTCCCCGCAACCCGGGTACGTCCAGTCCCCGACCAATCCGGTACGAGATTTTCCACTATCTGCCTTGGCAAATACAAGTACCTAACTTCACTCGTTAGGATTTCCAACGACCTAGTCTCAACCAGGATTTCCGACTGGCAACACCTAGACTTGTCTAGTGTTCCAACAACAACACAATGAAACTTATATCCAATACACCACAATAAATTGATGGAGATTGGTTTTTACACCCGATTCTATAGCCAATCAATAATAGACAAAATTGTGTAGTGGCTTGATAGAATAAGAGTCTAGATCACACAAAGATACGAGAGAATTCTTTGTGATCTAGATCTAATGCTTTTTCAAAAATCCTTTAAACAAAAATAAAGAGAATAGCAATAAGGATTTTGAAAAACGTTTAGCCAATAAAACAAGAGTATGATCTTTAAAAAAGTAATAACAGAATTTTGCAAGATCACAATAAAAATTAGAATTGGCTAGAGAGAAAATGAGAGCTTTTGAATTGAAGAGCGTTTGCACGAGAGATTTGATTTTCAATAGATGTTGTGTTTTTCTCAAATGAAATTAGCTCTTATTTATAGGGAAAATTCTGAGATTTGAAATTCAAATTTTCTTTGACTTTTTGTCCCAAAAATCTCGGAGAAAATCACTCAACGAATTTTCAAAATTCAAATCAAAACGTCAGAATTTTACAGCTGGTAGTCGACTCCCTCATGTTGGTAGTCGACTCCCAGAGTGTTTCAGGGAATCTCGAATCTTAGCTGGTAGTCGACTCCCTACTGTTGGTAGTCGACTCCCAGAGGAGTTTTTCCTGCAACACTTCTAGTCAGACAGGTAGTTAACTCCAGGGTGTGTGGAGTTTCACTACGGAAGTTATAGGATGACTAAAGAAAGCTCTTAAAATATTTTTGAAGATATAAAAAGATTTTCAAGAAAGCTTTTTCAAATTGTTTGTGTGCGTGTGTTTTGTCTATATGATTTGGCTTTGACAAATACCCTAAAGAGACACGACACACTCACTATAGACTTAGGACATGTCTTCGGAAGCTTGATCAATTTGATGAAGTGGATGCGAGCTTCACTTGAGCTTCTTGTTCTATTTGAGCTTGAACTTCATCATTTGACTTAGCCACGTTTGTCCTTGTCTTTGAGCGTAGATTTGTGTTTCTTTGAGTATGAGTAACGCTTCGCATATTCTGCACACTTAGGTGTAGTGTAGTTAGTACACTTAAGCTTTCATTTGGTGTGCTCATCATCAAAATTACTTGGGGTGGAATTCAATTTCCATCACTCTCCCCCTTTTTGATGATGACACCCAAATGAAAAAATGAAGTAAGTTAAAAATGAAAATACATTTAAGTATACTTACTCCCCCTGCTTTGATGCGGTTCTCCCCCTGCATCGAAGCTGTTAGCAATACAATTCATATAATTTCATTTTTGCATTTCATATATTTTTCTCCCCCTTGTCATCAACAAAAAACAACAACAAATGAAAAGGCTAGTGTCAAAGCATTATAATTGATCATTATTCAATTTCTTTTCACTAACAATACCCAATTCTCTACGAAGTCTAGAGAATGTATCTTTTTGTAGGGGTTTTGTTAGAATATCTGCAACTTGCAATTCAGAGGAGACAAATTTAAGTTCAACATCCTTTTTGGTACAGTGATCATCGATAAATCTATGTCTGATATCAATATGTTTTGTTCTAGGATGAAGAACGGAATTTTTAGTGAGATTAATTGCGCTTTTATTATCGCAATAAATTACACATGTAGATGTATTAACACCATAATCTACGAGAACTTGTTTCATCCAAAGAATCTGGGCACAGGCTAGTCCAGCAGCTATGTATTCTACCTCAGTGGTAGATAGTGAGACTGAACTTTGCTTTTTGCTAAACCACGAGACAAGGGAATGTCCAAGAAAATGACATGTTCCACTTGTGCTTTTTCTTGTGGCTTTACAACCAGCATAGTCTGCGTCACTAAACGAAGTTAAATCAAATGTGCCGCTTTTGGGATAAAATAGTCCAAAATCAGTAGTGGTCTTAAGATATCTAAATATGTATTTTACCGTTTTCAGATGTGATTCTCTAGGATCACATTGAAATCTAGCACATGCACAAACACTAAACATAATGTCAGGCCGGCTAGCAGTTAAATAGAGTAACGATCCGACCATACCTCGATATGTTTTCTGGTCGACCTTTTTACCTGCTTCGTCTTTGTCTAAAGATGTGGATGTTGCCATTGGTATGTTCTTTCCTGATGCGGTTTCCATCCCGAACCTTTTGATTAGGTCTTTGGCATACTTCGTTTGATGAATGAAGGTTCCTTCTTTTCCTTGTTTGATTTGTAAGCCGAGAAAATATGTGAGCTCCCCCATGTGGCTCATTTCAAATTCTTCCTGCATTATCTTAGCAAACTCTTGACAAAGATCTTCATTAGTAGATCCGAAGATAATGTCGTCTACATAAACTTGAATAAGAATAATATCATCATGAATTTTCTTAACAAATAAGGTTGTGTCTATCTTTCCAATAATGTAACTTGAGTCAATTAAAAATTTTCTTAATCTTTCATACCAAGCTCTTGGAGCTTGTTTTAGACCATACAGGGCTTTATTTAACTTGTAAACAAATCCTGTGTTTTTATCATGTTCAAATCCAGGAGGTTGCTCAACGTAGACTTCCTCCTTTATGAATCCATTTAGGAAAGCGCTTTTTACAGCCATTTGGTACAGTTTGAAATTTTTATATGATGCAAATGCAAGTAACATCCTGATAGATTCTAATCTAGCAACAGGAGCAAAAGTTTCATCGAAATCTATACCTTCTTCTTGTGAGTATCCTTTCGCTACTAACCTTGCTTTATTTCTCACTACATTTCCATCTTCGTCTAGTTTGTTCCGATATACCCATTTGGTGCCGATAACTGGACGGTCTTCCGGTCTAGGTACTAACTCCCATACTTGATTGCGTTCAAATTGCAGAAGTTCTTCTTGCATAGCTTCAATCCATGCTTCATCTGCAAGAGCTTCTTCTACCTTTTTCGGCTCAACGTTAGAAACAAATGCAACATGTGTCAAGTGTTCTATTTGAGATCTAGTTCTAAGTCCTGCATCAATATCACCTATGACTTGTGTGTGTGTGTGATATGTGACTTCAGGAAATGATTTAGGTAGAGGACTAGAGATGTCATTAGCAGTGATAGATTCATTATCGGGAGTAGATGCAATGATTATGCTATCATCATCATTATGAGCAGTATTATGAGGTAGAGATTCATCAAATGTTACGTGTAGAGTTTCAACAATAGTTTTGGAACTTTTATTGTAAACTCTATATGCTTTACTACGTAAAGAGTAACCGATAAATATGCCTTCATCCGCTTTGGAGTCAAATTTATCTAAGTTATCTTTAGTATTCTGAATATAGCACTTACAACCAAAAACTCTGAAGTAAGATACTTTCGGAATTCGTTGAAGCAATAACTCATAAGGGGTCTTTTCAAAAGGTTTTCTTATTAAAACTTTGTTTTGAATATAGCACGCGGTTGCTACAGCTTCCGCCCAAAAACTTTTTGGAAGGTTGCTTTCACACAACATTGTTCGTGCACACTCTTGGAGTGTTCTATTTTTCCTTTCAACTACCCCATTTTGAGGAGCGGCTCTAGGAAAAGCAAAAGTATGAGAAATGCCTCTTTCTTCACAAAACAGTTTAAAATGTTCATTTTCAAATTCACCACCGTGATCACTTCTTAAAGAAATAATTTTCAAAGAGTATAAACGTTCAATTCTTTTGAAAAATATTTCGAATTCACGGAAGGCATCATTCTTATGAGTTAAGAATAATACCCACGTATATCGAGTAAAATCATCAACTATGACAAATATGTATCTAGAGTTACATAAGGATGGAGTTCTAGTTGGGCCAAACAAGTCCATATGAAGTAGTTCAAGTGGCCCATTTGAACTAAGAGCTCCAATATTCTTAAATGAACTCTTATGCATTTTGCCAAATTGACATGAATTACATATTTTATCCAATTTAAAATTTATTTTGGGAAGTCCTTGCACCAACTCTTTCCTAGAAATCTTATTCATGTTTTTGATGTTCACATGGCCAAATCGTCTATGCCAGAGCAAAGGGTCATTTGTTGAAACAATTAAACATACATTTGATTCATATTCATTTAGTTTAAGTACATAAATATTTTCTACTCGCTTGCCTTTAACAAGAATGTTTTTCATATCCTTGTCATAGACTAAGCAGGAGTCAAGAGTGAATAGAACTTTCATACCTTTGTTGCACAGTTGACTTATGCTTATCAGATTATGCTTTAATCCTTTCACCAAGCTTACATCTTTGATGAGCAATTTTGAAGGACTGTCGATATTACCTATTCCGACAATTTTACCTTTCTTGTTGTCACCAAATGTCACGGTTCCGCCATCATACATTTTTAGATTGCTAAGAAGTCTTGCGTTCCATGTCATGTGTGCGGAGCATCCGCTGTCCATTATCCATGTGTCCTCGTCTTTGTCGTTTTGACGTGCCATCATGCATAGTTCTTCATTGTTGACTTGAGGTATCTTCATGGGTGTTTGAATCTCACTTGATTTTGATACGAATCTTTCGTCCAATATGTTGAGGATTTAGTGCGCGGTATCTGCCTCTTCTACAAGATATAACATCTTATCAGTTAAACCAATATAAATTAGATGTATTACCTTTATGTTTCTGAAGTAGGCTTCTTCTTGATCCGGATTCCATTGTGTTTGCGGCATGGTTGGAATCTCATATGGTTCTTTAAGAAATCTCGTGTATTTTAGATCTTGTGCCTCCAAGAAGATCTCCATTCTTCTTCTCCATTGGGAATAGAAATTGCCGTCAAAGATTGGAGGTGTATGAATGCTATAGGACGATGTTGATGCCATCGCTTTTGACTTTGCTTTGATACCAAGTGTTGGATCCTGTGGAAGGCAAACAACACTAGAAGGGGGGTTGAATAGTGTTGTGCAAATAGTATACTTTTTCGATTGTTAAGATTAGCACAAATAAAATCCTTCTAATGTTGCCTAAGAAGCCAAGTAGAGTGATCTACGCTTGGTTCTTAATCAACAAAGTAATCTTACAAATATGATAGAGAAAATATTACAATCAGATATAAATCTTTTACAGAGAGATCTTTTCACAGCGGAATTAAATAAACAATCTTTGCAATAATAAATAAACAAGGAATTACAAAGATATAAGATTATCAAATGAAAGATGCTTGTACAAGAAATATTAACAATCACAGAAAAACGAACGCAGAGACAAGCGATTTTATCCTGGTTCCCCGCAACCCGGGTACGTCCAGTCCCCGACCAATCCGGTACGAGATTTTCCACTATCTGACTTGGCAAATACAAGTACCTAACTTCACTCGTTAGGATTTCCAACGACCTAGTCTCAACCAGGATTTCCGACTGGCAACACCTAGACTTGTCTAGTGTTCTAACAACAACACAATGAAACTTATATCCAATACACCACAATAAATTGATGGAGATTGGTTTTTACACCCGATTCTATAGCCAATCAATAATAGACAAAATTGTGTAGTGGCTTGATAGAATAAGAGTCTAGATCACACAAAGATACGAGAGAATTCTTTGTGATCTAGATCTAATGCTTTTTCAAAAATCCTTTAAACAAAAATAAAGAGAATAGCAATAAGGATTTTGAAAAACGTTTAGCCAATAAAACAAGAGTATGATCTTTAAAAAAGTAATAACAGAATTTTGCACGATCACAATAAAAATTAGAATTGGCTAGAGAGAAAATGAGAGCTTTTGAATTGAAGAGCGTTTGCACGAGAGATTTGATTTTCAATAGATGTTGTGTTTTTCTCAAATGAAATTAGCTCTTATTTATAGGGAAAATTCTGAGCTTTGAAATTCAAATTTTCTTTGACTTTTTGTCCCAAAAATCTCGGAGAAAATCACTCAACGAAATTTCAAAATTCAAATCAAAACGTCAGAATTTTACAGCTGGTAGTCGACTTCCTCATGTTGGTAGTCGACTCCCAGAGTGTTTCAGGGAATCTCGAATCTCAGCTGGTAGTCGACTCCCTACTGTTGGTAGTCGACTCCCAGAGGAGTTTTCCCTGCAACACTTCTAGTCAGACAGGTAGTTAACTCCAGGGTGTGTGGAGTTTCACTACGAAAGTTATAGGATGACTAGAGAAAGCTCTTAAAATATTTTTGAAGATATAAAAAGATTTTGAAGAAAGCTTTTTCAAATTGTTTGTGTGCGTGTGTTTTGTCTATATGATTTGGCTTTGACAAATACCCTAAAGAGACATGACACACTCACTATAGACTTAGGACATGTCTTCGGAAGCTTGATCAATTTGATGAAGTGGATGCGAGCTTCACTTGAGCTTCTTGTTCTATTTGAGCTTGAACTTCATCATTTGACTTAGCCACGTTTGTCCTTGTCTTTGAGCGTAGATTTGTGTTTCTTTGAGTATGAGTAACGCTTCGCATATTCTGCACACTTAGGTGTAGTGTAGTTAGTACACTTAAGCTTTCGTTTGGTGTGCTCATCATCAAAATTACTTGGGGTGGAATTCAATTTCCATCACCATGGACTCCAAGTCCAACTCGTCTTCCGAGTTTTCATCATCGGTCGATGTGGAAGTTGATGGAGCGGCCTTGAAAGCAATCGCCTTCTTCTTTGGCTCGTCTTGCTTTAGGTAGGACTTCATCTTTTCCTGCAACTTCAACTTGCTATCCTTGCGTACCTCATAAGACATCAAGGTACCCATTAGTTGAACAATGGTATAAGTTTTTATATCATTACCTTCCTCGATGGCGAAGGTACGTTTCTCCCAACTAGAAGGAAGTCCATCGATGATCTTCGAGACTTTCTCCTTTTGGGTGTAGGTCTTACCGAGAGCCTCCAACTCGTTTGTGATGTCGACGAAGCGAGCATAGTACTCCTTCATCTTCTTACCATGTAGCATATGAAATAACTCGAAATCTTTATTAACCACTACAAGTTTGGAGTCTCTTACCCTACTAGTCCCTTCATGCAATATGAGGAGGGAGTTCCATATTTGATATGCACTCTTACATGTGCATATCTTGTTGAAGTCCTCGGGCTCCAAAGCGCATTGCAAGGCGTTCATTGCCTTGGCATTGCTTACCTCCGCGGCGACCTCCGCGGTAGTCCATTTCTCGAAATCTTCTTCGGCGGGCTCGACATACTCCTTCATTGTGGCCCTCCATAATGAAGCACTCCGGAGGAAAGTTTCCATCCGGCATTTCCAGTACCCGTAGTTGGTACGGTTGAAGAAGGGAGGTCTCGTTGAGGAGTGTCCTTCCATCACCGAAGAAGCTCCTTCACGATTCTTGAAGGTGCTATAGTCGGAAGGTGGACGAACGGTCTTGTTATCGTTGGCAGACATAGCTATAGACTTGGCTCTGATACCAAATGTAATGCCCTGCTAAGCTACTGCACAAGTACTAGAGTGGGGGTGAATAGTACTTTAAAATAATTAAGAGGCTAATTCCTGATTACCTTGCAAACTCTACCAAACAATGCGGAAATGCGGAAATGTAAATGTTAGACAACAAAGAAACAATCGCAAACAAACGATATTAATGGGTTCGGATCCACCCAAGTCTCCCCGACTTGTTCCCGGTGATCCTACGTCCCAACCACCCGGATCACTTCCGGATACTTGAGTTAGAAACCCTAACTCAAGATTTCCACTATGAAATACTTGTGAAAAACCTTCACAAGTCAAATCATACACAAATGAAAATTGTGACTCCCACAACCCGGGATCACAAACACACTCTCACAACCGAGAGTGAATCACTTACAATATCAAAGTAAAATGAAATGAAAGTTCTTACCACAAAATACATATGCCTTGAGTAAACTTACGATTTAGGGCAAAACAGATTTTAGGGAAGATGAAGAGGCACCAAACCCTAGCTCCAAGATGTAGATCAACTATGGAGAGCTATGAGGTTGATGGTGACCTAGGATCAAGCACTTGGCTTGGAAGGCTCACAATCAATGAATCTCTCTTTTGAAATAAGAGTGAGAAGAGATTCAAGATTGGAATGAAAGAGCTTTGAATGAGAGTAAATGCTTTCTCTTTGATCTCTAAACTTCTCTTAAAATCAGCCTTGAGTGCAATGAATGCAGCACACCAAGTATATATAGGTTAGAGGAAAGAGAGAGAGAAAAACATTTCAATTAAAGCTCCAACGGCTCTATTCTGAACCAACTAGTCGGTCAAAGAACACCCACTGACCAACTAGTTCATCAACTAGTCGGTCGGTCAATCAACATGAACCGACTAACTGGTGAACAGGGAATAGGTCGAAGTTTAGACTAACAGAACTAGTCGGTCAAAGAACACTTGCCAATCGACTAGTTTCACAACTAGTCGGTCGGTGAGTCAACTTAGACCGACTAAGAGATAAAACAAATAGTCTGAGTACAAATTGATTTAGTCGGTCCAAGAACAAATGTTGACCGACTAGATCATCAACTAGTCGGTCGCTAAATGAACATAGACCGACTAACGATAAACAGTAACTAGGCATGTACAGGGAAAGCTCAACTAGTCGGTCTAAGAAGCATCACTGACCGACTAGTTCACAAACTAGTCGGTCGGTGAGTCAACATAGACCGACTAACTGTAAACAGCAAAGATCTTAGAATTGAGAAGGCAAACTAGTCGGTCCAAGAAGCATTGCCGACCGACTAGATCACCATCTAGTCGGTTGGTTCTTCTTCTTGAACCAACTAACATGTACAAGAAGTCGCGAAACGAAGCACGATGCTTCGGGAAAGTTCGTATGGACTTTTACTAAGATCCTAGCTCTAAGATAGGAGCGTTATGAAGATTAAAACATAAGACCTACTCAAGGCTTAACATTCTATGGAACGAAGCTAAAAGACTATAAATAAAACTTGACGAACCGTCTTCGAAAGCTTCGATCCGAATCTTCATGACTTCTAAAATGGTCCAAAAGCTTCAACGAAGCTTTAGGCATGCGATCACATGCTTTGAGAAGTCTCGAGACATCTCTTTGGATGTTCATATGAATTTGGCGACGATCTCCATAACTGCGCTCACAAATTGTTAGTTCACGATATATTTATGTTTGTTCATCATCCAAAACCAAATCCGGGGAGTCCAATATCCAACATGGTTAAGATTGGAGCAGTGGTCAACCGATGCTTCAGCTCATCAAATGCGCACTGGCAATCTTCCGACCAGACGTACGCAACATCCTTCTTCGTCAGATGAGTCAAAGGCGAGGCAATCTTCGAGAAATCCTTAATGAACTTTCGATAGTATCCAGCCAACCCCAAACAGCTTCGAATCTCTGTGACTGTCCGAGGTATAGGCCAACTTTCTACTGCGGCAAGCTTCTCAGGGTCAACAGACACTCCGTCCCCAGAGACTATGTGCCCAAAAAATGCAACCTTGGTAAACCAAATTTGGCACTTACTGAACTTGGCATAGAGTCGGTTCTCCCTGAGAGTATTCAAAACTATCCGCAGATGCTCAGCATGTTCATCCTCATTCTTCGAGTAAACTAGGATGTCATTGATGAATACCACCACAAACTTATCTAAATACTTGAAGAAGACTTGATTCATCAGCCTCATAAAAGTAGCTGGGGCATTTGTCACTCCAAAAGGCATCACCAAAAAATCGTAGTGACCGTATCGAGTCCGAAATGCGGTCTTCGAAACATCAGATTCCCGCACCTTCACTTAGTGATACCCACTTCTCAAATCCAGTTTCGAATACACCCGGGATCCACCAAGCTGATCAAAGATGGCATCGATCTGGGGAAGATGGTACTTATCCTTCACCGTCACCTTATTCAATTCTTGATAATCAATGCACATCCTCCGAGATCCATCCTTCTTGTTTACAAGCAACACTGGCGCTCCCCACGGTGACACACTTGGGCGAATCAATCCTCTATCTGATAAATCAGTCAACTGATTACGAAGCTCAGCTAACTCTGGTAGGGCCATTCGGTATGGAGCCTTCGCTATCGGTTGGCCGCCTGGAATCAGATCAATAGTAAACTCCAGGGACCTATCTGGGGGTAATCCAAAGATATCATCTACAAGAATGTCGGGAAATTCTTCAACAACCACGGTAACACTGGCTCTGCCTCCATGTCCAAATACTCCACAACCGTCGCTTGGAACTTCAAAGGCTCAAGCTCACTACTACCATCCCAAAACTAAAACTCTGGATGGTCAGGGATTAGGAAAACGACCCTCCCCAGTCTACAGTCTATATTAGCATAGAACATTCCTAACCAATCCATCTCAAACACTGCCTCATAGTCGGGCAACTCAATCACTAAGAAGTCTGCATACAACTCTCGTCCCCCTATCTCAACTGGACAGTTCCGTATCCCAGAAACACTACAAATGATCCCATTTCCGATGTGAACATTCTAACTAGCAGCAAAGGTATCAATTACTATGGAGTGATGTGTCACAAACTTCTTAGACAGAAAACAATGTGACGCTCCAGTGTCAAATAGAGACAAGGCAGGGTAGGCGGCTACTCTAACAATACCTAAAGTATCACAGCAATAAAACACAGCTAACTAGCTAAATAAAACAACTGAGACTAAAATCAAATAGACTGCAGAGGGGCAAGATTCATACCAGTGATCACCCGACTAGCACCCTCTGAAGTCCCTACTGAGGTCATAGTATACTGCTGTCGCCTCGGTGGAGGAGCTGCCCCTTGATACCCTCGTCGCTGCTGAGGGGGTGGAGGGGGTCCTCTCGGTACAGATGGTCTCGGTCCTGGCGGTGCCGGGAGGGCAAGCCGCTGCGGCGGTGGTGGAAGAGGTCTCCGCTGTACGGGCCAGACCATCGCTGATGCCGGTGATACTAGAGCATGACCCGACCGTGGGCAAAATCTGCTGATGTGTCCCGGCTCTCCACACGTGTAACACCTGGCACCCGGAACTCGACAGTCTCTCTGCACATGCCCCGGATTCCCGCATCTGTAGCATGAAGGCCCCTTCTGTGCCGAAGGTGGAGCCCTCGGTCGCTTGAATGTCACCTGCTGAACTGGGCCAGGTGTGGTCCTCTGCTAAGCGGCCGATCGTCTGTCACTGGCTGGTGGTCTCCCGAGACTCTGTAGGTGGGTCTCATGCTGTCTGGCTGCCCGCAATACGGCCTCCTGAGTCAACAACTCCTGAGTAGACATGGCCGCCCGAAACTCTACGTCTATTCCCATGCAAAAGCGCTTGGCTCTGGTGGCGTCTGTCGCTACAAGCTCTGGTGCGTACTTGCTCAGCAGTGAGAACTCTGCATCGTACTCATCCACTGTCCTCTTACTCTGAGTCAAGTGCTCGAATCTCTGTCTCAACTCGTCCTTCACCGCCTCTGGAAGGAACTTGGCCTCAAACAACTCTTGAAAGGTCTTCCAAGCAATGTTCCCCTTCAGTCTCCTCTCCTGGGCCTCCCACCAGTCTATGGCCTGATGGGTCAACTGGCGACTCACTAACTCCACCCAACCATCTCGGGAAAACCGACACATCGTCAGATCATCCTCCGTATGTCGTAGCCACTCATCCACCTCGAGGATACTCTCCCTGCCCGAGAAATACCGTGGATGCAGCATCCTAAACTCCTTATAGCTCGACGGCTTCGACGCTGCTGTCCTCTCCTCCTTCTGACCCATATGCTCTAAAATTCCCATCAGAACCTTAGCCATCAAAGCCGACTCTGAGGTCCTGTAACCTGAAGAATGCCCATCACCAGTTGGACCAGTCCCGCCGTCAGAAGATCCGGTCCCGTCGGAAGTCCCATTTCCACCTTCCTTCTGCAGGTGAGAAACAGAAAAAATGAATTAGTACCATGTACCGAATTATTGGAGCCTAATCTATATTCCCCTTATGCGTATCGCAGTGTGCGCTGACCTGCATGGGCCACCACAAAACCTGTCACACCCAGTTTCCCAAAATAGGGCGGACCGACGTGACAAGCCACGGTATTAAAATACCAAGCGTTAATGTGTATACCAATGACTCGCAGGCCACTGCAAACGCTGAGGAAACACATGTAGTAAGGTACGAACCGAAATAAAAGCAGAACGGTACAGCTCCAACACAGAAAGAAAGTAAAAGGTACTACAACACAGGCAGCATAGTAAAGTACGATAAACAGAACATCTCAATGTCGCAGAGCACCATAACCACACAACTAGCAGCAAACAAGTCCACTGTACAACCCCAATAGCTAAAGTTCCCAAAAAAGTACAACTCAGTCCCTCGGGGTACAAGGGAAACAGGGATACAAAATACTGCTCTCATCTCACACCCTCCCCAAAACTACACTATTAAGACCCACGCACTACAGACTCTATAGACCCTGCTGAGACGAAGTGCCCTCCGGGGTCTCTGTCCTCGGTCTCGTCGCCTAAGCACTGGTACCTGTACCTGTGGGGGGAAGGGACACGTCAGTGCGTGCCCAGTAGGAACTCCACAACTCTACTACTCTAATCATAGTGCATAAACAAAGAAAAAGGCATCACATTCCAGGGTTACTGATTTTTTAGTCTTTATAAGTTAGTTTTCATGAATTCGAAACCTAAGTAACGGGACAGACATCGGGGACTGGACCTCACCCAGTAAGGTGGGTGGAATGCTATGACTTCCCGAGACAAGCTCTTACGAAAGAAGCCGTTCTCCGACACAACCAACTTAACCAACCCAACCTACTCCCCGCCTCTGAGGGCCCGTCAGGAGTGGTCCACAACCCAGCAGTCCATCCCCGCATGTCCACTCGTTACCTTGGTTTCCCCCAAACCCTCTTAGGGCACTCACCCACCTCAGTGGAACGAGTCAACCCTATGTTTTCTTTTAGCTAGTCTTTAATCCTAGTGTATTAAGCATGTAAAATGAGGTCCAATACATTCTTTTTCACCGAAATGTCCACAACAAAGACTTGCATGTTCCATAAGCCATAAACATAAACATCCGACTCAAAAACTTGCAACATAAAGTAGCATATCCACATGCAAACACTTTAATACTGATGCATCTACATTAGCAATATTGAGCATTAATATCTGAACGTAGGAATAAACCAAAACACAATTCGAGTCATTACCAAACAATTCAATTTGCTGAATTTTCACCAACAGTCATAAACATCAATGGATATCAGCCATTTCCATTGCGAATTTGACAAAATTTCCTAAATGGAAGTTGTAGATATGGTAGTTTCGGATTAACATATAAAATTTCATTCAAAAATATGAATTATATGATTTATGGTGAATTATTTTGTGAAGCCTGTCAGATCTGTTTTTCAGACAGATTCCAGGGTCTGTCTTGATTGCTGATTTTGGGCACATTGCAGTCAGAATTGCGAAAAATATGCACTGAGATGAAGTTGTAGAAAAACTTATTAAATTTATAACGAGTCCAAGAACATAAAATTCCATTGTGTGTACAGGTACTGAGGTCCATTTTTTCAAACTGTGACCAGTCTGAAAGAATTTCAGACATGTTGTAATTATTGAATTTTTACTCCTACTTATTGAATTGAAACTGTTGGATCTGGATCCTAGCCTAGAGGAGGGGTGAATAGGCTAATAAAAAATTCTCGTGCAACCCACGAGAAATCACACGCAGTTAAAAGCACAACCAGAGTAATGAAAAGCAGACACAGAGTACACAGCGGATTTACCCTGGTTCGGTCGTCCCAACAACCTACTCTAGCCCCCAAAGCTAATACTAGATTGAATAGTGCTATATGTACAAAGTCACAAGTTAGAGCACGCTCAGAGAACCCTCTACGCCTCTACACTCGCCAGACTCTCAGTACCCCACACACAGTGTTTCCTCTCACTATCAATCCTAGCAAAGCTTTCTACCAGCTAGTCCCAAACTAGCTGGGTCCCACTTGTCTAGTCCCAACTAGACAAGTCCCAAAATAGTCACAGTAAAATAGGTAAAGTTTCCCTACGAAGATCTAGCAATTACTACACAAAATAATAAACAATAGAGTTTAGAAAGCTCAGTTTGTGTAGCGGCGTAGTCTTCGTCAATCAGCACAGGCCAGAAGTCGTCTGGCAGATAGTAGTGCCCTGTCTCTATTTCCAACTCCTTGGATGATGATCTGAAAGTGTCGGCCTCTGATATGAATGAACTTTTTGTGGCTACGGCTTCCTTTGAGGATTTACACAGAGAAGAAAATCAGCCTGCTCTTTATTGATGCATGTTCCCAGGGATCTGCAATCAGTTTGCTTTTCCCCTCTGACAGTGGCCGGCCTTTTGTGTTTCCTCCTCTTTTGTTCAACCTTCAATAATCAACAATTTCGGCCCCTCTTGATAAATGCTGCTCCTAGCTTTTGTGTTGCATTGCACCTTTTGATTTTCTTTATGCTGTCAAGATGTCAGATTGTTGTGCAATTGGTCAACAAGATTCGGCCTTCCCTAGCTTCCTGACACAAGCTACAAGCCTGGGACTTTTCTGTCACTTTATCTCTTGCACCAAGTTGGTAGAGCTTGTTTCTTTTGGAAAAAAAACAGTCACCCTTCTTTTTCCTCTTGCATGCGTGAAACACAAAAATAAAAGGAGCAAGGTACACTTTGATTTAATTTGAATGAGTGAACCCTTTATGCACGTGATGTCATGTGTTGCATTCAATTTGTGGATGCACATATACTTCGGATGGCAAGTGAAGGATGGACATGTATTTCGGCCTTCAAACAACAAGAAACAAGAGCAAATAGTTAAGGGAAAAACATAGATTTGTCTTCACTTCCCCTCTCTCTCAGGTTGCGGATTTGCACTTGAAGTTGGTCTACAAAAATCAAAGAACAGGTTAAAGAACTAAAGAGCAAGAGACGCTGGGCTTCAATATTTGAGTAGGATAAGGAAATCGCATTTCTTCCCTTGCTTCAATCTCGCGGCAAGCACTGGGCTTCGATTTATGGTGATTGGCAGCTTGCTAGGGGATGATATCCACGGCAACAGGTTGATGCAATCAAACAAAAGTTTCTCAAATCTTAGGCCTTGATATTTGTATGTTCTTCAATGAATTCTTCAATGAATATCTCCACTCACGTTACTGTTAAAACAAAAAAAACAAAGTTTGATATTTGTATGCAAAAGAGTGGGTGGAGAACAAACAAATCTGTGCTTCTTGGCTCTTAAAAAAACATTGATTTTCTTTGACCCCTTGTTGACCGGCCTGCAAGTTTTAATCAATTCAAAATAAAAACAATTGAACCCTTTCTTCTTATTGGTTGAACATGGAAGAAAGAAAAAGGGATACAGAGCTCTTCAATTATTCAAGGGGAGATTAATAAAAAAATAGGATAGAGAGAGAAAGTCTTCCCCTAGTAACTGATGTGGCCGGCCACCTTGTTTCTTTTGTTGCGTAAGCTCATGGGGAGTTTTTGTTGCGCCTGGGAATTTTTAATGTTTTGCCTTTGAAAGAGTCTGATGATGATGAGCTCTTCCAATAGGGAATTCGGCAGCCTATTGTAGGGAAGGGGACCAATGGGATTTTTATTTATGTAGCCTCCTCAAATTTGTGCGGCGCCTCTCTTCCAAATCTAGCGTGCGGCTAAAAAGATGCCCTCAAGAGTTTCGGCTGCCTTCTATTTTTTAATTGTTGCGCCGCCTTCAACCCTAGAAGATGGGTATTTATAGGACAATGGTAATAGGGTTGTGCCAACCGCTTAGGGATTTGACCCAATCAATATGGAATTTCATTTGTTGTTTGAATAGGAAATGGGTAGACACAAATCCATCTAATTGATTTGATCAAATATTAAATTGATTTGAATCAATCCAATCTCCTAAGTCAATTTGACTTGGTCCACTTTTCTCTCCTTTGACCAAGTCAAACTTCTTTTTGCACACACAGACTCTTTCTCCCAATATGCTATACGAATAGCAATTCCTCCAAATAGTGATCGCCAAGCCTGAAACACACTAAGCACACACATCAGATATACCGACACGTTTGTCATCATCAAACCAAGATCCTAGATCGTTGCTTCCAACAATCTCCCCCTTTTGGTGATGACAAACCCACAAAAGATTTTATCAATAGGAATGAGTGTGTGAAGTGTGTTGAAGGGTGTAATGCAATATGGATCATGAGATGAATATTCAAGCACTACAACATGGCATGCACAGACTTATAACAAATACAATAGCATGCTCCCCCTTCTCTCAAGCTCCCCCTTCAACAAGTATTCAAGAATATTTCAGGCTCCCTCTTCAACAAATAATATCAACATCAAAGCTCTCAAAATCTTTTCTTTCTCCCCCTTTGTAATCACCAAAAGTGGATTAATGAAGTCACAGAAATATCCCATGCAAAAATAAATCGCTATTAGATGTAGCGTGCAATTTGCATGAGTATTCCAAATAATAGACAGTTCAAGTTCATAGAATTTCATAACAGGACTTCTCCACCTTTGTGTAAGTGTAGTGATATAGACAATAAAGTACAAGAGGAGATTCAATTTCAGAAAAAACAACCAAATCAATCCACGAAACTATGTCAAATTTTATATTATTTTAGGGTAGGATTTAGAGATCTACAAGTCTATAATTATTTCAGATTTTATTACTATCTATACTGACTGCAGAATTAGGAATAACATACTACAAAATTTCAGCTTTCCAAGTGTTCGATTTTGCTAGGGATTTCAAGAGAAACTTGGTTCTTTTGGAACATTGCACACAATTAGGTTTTCATAGGAGTACTCCACTAGCCTAGACTTGCTATAAAGATGTAAATAATTATCTTTAGCAAAGTGAAATCTTTTTACTAAAGATGGCATTTTTATTAATCCTAGCAACTTGCTTATCCATAAAAATGTAAACTTCTAGCAAAATGAGAACTAGTTATTAAAGGTAGCATTTTTATTAACCATACAAACTAGCTTATCCCTAAAATGTCATCTTTCTTTCAAATCTTCTATCTTTTCAATAATATCAACTAAAGACTTAAACTTTGGCATAAATCGATCATCTCCTTAAGAAATTAACCAAGCATGCAAATATGGCCTATTTCTACAACACTCTTCCCAAATTTTCAAGAAACCTAAACATGCAAGCAATTTTGTTTATCATCTACAATTAGAGACAAGGTTGTAAACAATCCTACCTATCAAGAGCTCCAAGAAGGGTTTATGGCTTTGAATAGAAGTCCCTCCTAGCTTGGCCATCTCCTTCTCTTCTCCTCCTCCTCCTTCCCTCCTTTCTCGTCTCTTTTTTTTTGGCTCAAAAATTTCGACCCAAATGAACCAAAATGAGGGGGAGTTAATGTATGGGAGGGTGTAGAAGGGAGAAGAAATAGGTAGAAGAGTGTAGAAGAATGTAGGCGGAATTAATTTAGGAGTTATCTCTTAAGTACCTCATTATTTACAAGTTTGCCATAGCTCCCAATTGTTTCACATTTGCCCTCAAATTTTGTCCCTTAATTACTCATCATGACATTGCATTAACTTAGTATCTAAATACCCTCAAATTTTGTGTTTTAATTACAAGTTTGCCATTGCACAAATCTTTTTAGTATAAGCCCTCTATATTGGTGTTTTAAATTATAAGTTTGCCATGACACCAAGCCTATTTCTTATCAGTTTGCCATGACACCAAGCCTATTTCATTCCTATTATTATTATTATGGGTATAAATGAAAAAAAATGAAGGGCATAAGTACAAATCTCTCCATTCTAGTGAACTAGCATGCACATATACAAAGAGACTAAGGCCAATTTAATGGTTACTTAGTAGTTACACACGAGGGTTGTTACAGATCTACCAGGTTGTTGCAAGATTGGATTTACTGAATGTCGATCTATTTATCTTTTTATAGTTTGTGCGTACAGAAAAGCTTAGGGGAGATGTGCTTCGTCATGTCGTCCTTGATGTAGCCACCTCGTAGTTGAGCTATGCCAGCTGCATTGTCTTCGAACATGATGGTTGGTTCAAGGTCGCCCATCATCAGGCCGGTCGTCACTAGGATGTGGTGAATGACGGAACGTAGCCAAAAGCATTCTCGGCTAGCTTCATGGATCGCAATGAGTTCAGAGTGATTGGACGAGGTTATTGTCGAGGTATGCTTCACAGATCTCCATGAAATGGCCATCCCACCGTAGGTGAATACGAAAGCAGTCTGAGACTTTGCGGTGTGGAGATCTGATCTGTATCCTGCATCTGCAAAACCAATTAAGTTGGAGGATACTCCTTTCTTATAGTATAGTCCCAGATCGACTGATCCTTGGAGGTAGCGCAGAAGGTGCTTCACTCCATTCCAGTGGCGCTTTGTCGCTGCTGAACTGTATCTAGCAAGTAGGTTTACTGCGAATTCTATATCGGGACGGGTGCAGTTTGTCAGATAGAGGAGTGCTCCAATGGTACTTAGGTAAGGTACTTTAGGACCAAGTGTTTCCTCCCCTCTTCCAGCGGACGGAACAAGTCGTTATGAACATACAATGATCTAACGACCATCGGTGTACTCAGCAGGTGACGTTTGTCCATGTGGAAATTTTTCAGCAATTTTCTTGTGTAAGTGAATTGATGTAACAGGATTCCTCCCTGAGGTGTTCTATTTATAAGCCAAGGCAGTATCTGGTTTTGCCAAGGTCTTTCATCTCAAAAGTCTTTGTGAGGCTTTTGGATATCTCAGATACCTCTTCGAGAGATCCTATGAGATTTAAATCGTATACGTAGACAACAATGATTACAAATCATGTTCCATTTGCTCTTATGAAGATGCAATGGCAGACTTCATTATTGGTGAATCATTGTTGCACAAGAAATTCACTAATTCGGTTATACCACATTCTTCCCGATTGTTTTAGACTATACGTGATCTTTGCAATTTGACAGAATAGACGTCCCGAGGTCTATTTGTAATTTTTGTTGGTAATTTATAATCATCCAGAAGTTTCATATAGATATCTTTATATATATTACCATATAGGTATGCAGTCACAACGTCCATGAGCTGCATATCTAGGCCTTCCGTAGTTGTTAAGCTAATTATGAATCAGAAAGTGATCGCATCCATGATCGAAGAGTATGTATCATCATAATCTATTCCTGGTTGTTGGGAAAAGAATTGTGCAACAAGGCGCACTTTGTAGCATACGATCTGATTATTTTCATTTTTCTTTTTTACAAATACCCATTTATATCTCACAGGTTTTACACCTTTTGGTGTTTGAACTACAGGTCCAAATATTTTGCGTTTCAAGAGTGAGTCTAGCTTTACTCCTATTGCCTCGTTCCATTTTGGTCAATCCTCTCTGTGTTTACATTCTGCTAGAGAGCATGGATCGATATCATCGTCATATTCAGTGACGTGATTAGCAATAACGAACGCGAAGTCGTCATCGATGACAGTGCTTTTTCTGTACAGTACCTCCCCAGTACGTATATAATTTAATGATATTTCTTCTATATTTTTCTCTTCTAGGGAATTGAGGAGAGGAGAGGTATTTGGGCTGAGCTCAGCATCATGTGGTAGTATCGTTGCATTTTCTCCGGGAGTTTTCCTCTTTCGAGGAAACTTATCCTTGGAGCATGGGGGTCATCCTCTCTTTTGTTGAGGTAATGTCGCTTCTGCTGCAGGTGGATTGCATCCATCTTTGGGTATGTCAATCCTAGATGTCATGTTTGCAGCAGGGACGTGTGATCTGACTATCTTCTGGTTGTCAGTGAATTTGTCTGGTAGTATGTGAACTGTGTTTTGTATTTGGAGGATCTTCAGGATCTCGTCTTCACATTGGTTTGTACGTGGATAAAAGTGGGATAAAGTTTTGGTATCCCATGAAATCGTTTTTGAAGCTTCAGGCTTCATAGTATTTAAGCCTAGTTTGGGAAAGGTATTTTCGTCAAACTCACAGTCTTCTAGACGTGCCTTAAAAGTGTCCCCCATTAGGGGTTCCAGGTATCTAATGATCGATGGTGAGTCGAACCCTAGGTAAATACGTAGACGACGTTGAGGACCCATCTTTGTCCTCTGTTGTGGTGCGATGGGGATATAGACCGTGCATCCAAATGTCCACATGTGAGAGATATTTGGTGGAGATCCATACGCGAGTTGATTCGGAGAATAAGTTTGACTACCAGATGGTCTTATTCTTATTAGTGATGCAGCATGCAAGATTGCATGCCCCATGCAGTCACAAGAAACTGAGATTGCATTATCAATGGACGAGCGATCCATTGTAGTCTCTTTATAAGAGATTCAGCTAACCCATTCTGGGTGTGAACATGAGCTACCGGATGTTCAACTTCAATGCCAGTTGCTTGGCAGTAGTCTAGAAAGACTTGTGATGTGAATTCCCCAGCATTATCCAGATGTATTTTCTTAATCTGGTTGTCTGGGAAATGTGCCCGCAACATAATGATTTGTGCCAGTAGCTTTGCAAAAGCTACGTTGCAGGTGGACAGTAGGCACACATATGACCATTTAGAAGATGCATCTATTAGTACCATAAAGTACCGGAATGTGCCACTTGAGGGATGAATATGCCCATAAATATCTCTATGTATTCTTTCTAAAAAGCTGGGAGACTCTGAGTCCACTTTAAGTGGCGATGGTCTCGTAATCAATTTACCTTTGTAACAAGGAGGACAATAAAAATAACCCTTTTGAAGTAACTTCAGGTTCTTCAAATTATGTCCACGGGATTGGGATATGATGCGGTGCATCATTGCCGATCTGGGGTGTCTAAGTCAGTTATGCCAGAGTTGGAATTCTAGTTGATTTTTGCACTTCTGGTGCTCAATTATATTAGCTTCCATTGCTCGAATTGTTGTATGATAGAGACTCGACGGGAGTCACTCGAAATGCTCAATGATGGTTTTAGCACCGTTTTAAGAGTCGTTACATGCAAGTATTCATTGTCATGTTTATTCACCGTTTCTAGGTGGTATCTGTTTAGACGGATGTCTCTGAAACTTAGTAAGTTTCTGTGCGAACTTGGAGAGAAAAGAGCATCTTTTATTAACATTTGTATTTTATTGGGGAGTAAAAAGTTTGCTTTCCTTGATCCTTCTATTATACTTGATGTTCCGGAAATAGTATTTACGGTGCCATCGTAGTAGTTGATGCTTTGAAAAAAGCTAATGTCGCGAAGGATTGTGTGCGTAGAAGCACTATCTACTAGGCATTTATTCTCCATCTATAGAAAGAAAGATGAAATGTATAGCAATATAAGACACAAATAAGCTAATTTCATTCAAATTCTGGAAATAAAGTAACATGCTGAAAGAAAACAAACATCTAGAAAGAAAATTGTTTTTCAACTACATTTCATTGCAGAAATAGATAAAGCATCAATCTAGTAGGTTGTCGTTCGAGAAATCCTCGGCGATGGGGCCAGGTCTTCATTTTCCACCAGGTTTGTTTCATCAGTAGGCTTTTGGCTAGCTTTGTACAAATCCTGGAGGTGGCGTGGAGTACGACAATTTCTGGACCAGTGTCTAGTCATGCCACATCTATGGCATTTGTCTTCCCAGTCTTTACTGTGGGTAGATGTCTGGCCGGTGTCCTTCCTCTTCCATATATTTTTCTTTTCCCCCTCATTATTAGTCTTTGGAGGGTGACCTCTAGCCTGCTTCTTCATTGCTTTTCCCTTCTGGGGTCTGCTTTTGACTTTGTTCTTATTCTTCTGGAGGAGATAGTGTGCGCTTCAGGTGCATGTGCAGTGCCAGCATGGCGCAAGTTATCGGTGGCCAGCAAAAGGTCTCTGTTCTGTTCTGCCATCAGAAGGCATGAGAGAAGTTCTGAGTATTTCGTGAATTTCCATTCATGATACTGTTGCATGAGGATAACATCCTTCTCATGGAAAGATGTATAAGTATTCTCCAACATGCGTTCCTCCATCACTCTTTCACCACACAACTCAGACGTGAGGTGATGCTGAATAATACCGAGTTGTACTCGACAATGGACTTGCAGTCCTGTAGACGGAGGTTCTCCCATTCATAGCGCGCTCGAGGAAGGATAACATCTTTTTGATGTTTGTATCAATCCTCGAAAGCAGACCATAACTCATATGAGTCTTCCACTGTGAGATATTCGGCCTTCAAGGTCCGATCGATATGGCGTTTGCTATAGATAATGGCTTTCGCCTTATCTATATCAAACACTTTATCTCCTTCAGTAATGGCTTGACTCAAGCCCTGTGAGCACATGTAGAATTTAATATCCAACTGCCAGCTCAAGTAAATCTTGCATGTAACTTCCAATACATCGAAGTTGACGCTAGTTATCTTTGTCATTTATCTAAGCATGTTAAACAAGAAATAATTAAATATTTGAAAAGAAATAAATAATCTTGCAATCCAGACAGATATTTGTTGTGTGGATCGCCTAGTCACCATTTTTAAATTACAAATTAAAGTCCATATACAGTCCCATTAAAAAGAAAATACAACTTGGGAACCCACATGTGGCCTATATTCTTCTGGAAGTAGGTATTCATCTGCATGGGACGTGCACCAGTCTTGGAATTTTACAATTTTAATCCTCACTACAATTTCTCTCAAAAGAAATAAAAAATGTGAGGAAAATAAATGGTGACAAATAGCCGATCCAAAACCACAACAGAATATCCACATTCGTCGCAGAAACATCAACAATGCAGCATGCATTTGTTTATTCATCACAGGCATGTAGTATTATTAATCGCAAATAAATTCATGCTATGGGTAATGAAAATATGCAACATTACATGCATTTTAATGGAATAAAATATTTATGTTTAATAATTAATTGGACCACTGGAAACGTCATTACCCGTTAGGTTAGTTGACTAACGACAGAGCGGTCTCATGATCCTCATAATTGTTAAACATGAAATAATATACAATATTCTAATCCAATATGAAAAAGCCCTAGATGATCAATTACACATAGAACGGACCAAAAGTAATTTGAAAAATGGATCAAGAATTTACTGTAAGCCCCTGATCAATTTTCGTAATAGCCCTTTGTTAAAAAAATTCAGAAAAACCCTAATTAGGGTTTTGCGGCGACAGGCCACGGGCGGAGTTCCGTGCGGGGAGCGGCGACAGGCCACGGGCGGGGTGCCGCGAGGAGCGGCGACGGCGACGGTCGCAAGCGGGGGCGACGCGGGGAGCGACAGTGCGCGCGGGGGGTAGGGGGCAGCTGCAAGCCGCGACGGGGCATGGGGGGCTGCAGGCCGCAACGACGCACGCGGGGGGAGGGGGGCGACAGGCCGCGAGAGATTGCCTAAGGCGACGATCTCCCCTTGCCCTCTAGATCCACAAATTTTGAGGGTAAATCATATTTTTATTGTAAAAATACAATTTTTAATCTTTTAATCAACGTTCTATTTCGTAAAAATTTGATTTTTAACGCTTAAACATTGAATTTTGGTCCAAAATGATTTAAAAGCTGTTTTCAATAGAGATCTATGTTTTTAAATAGGATTTTTCTTAAAGATCTAAGCAAAAAAAAAGAGATTTCTAGTCGATCTAATAGAAAATAACATAGATTCATCATCATCATGCACATGAAAATATAAGATCTAGGGAACAAAGATGATTATCTCTAGATCCTACCCACCGGATCTAGCGAAGTTTGGCGAAAAATCCCAATATGCGTCCTCGCGATTCATCCGTCAGTAGAGGTTCGGCTCAGCTAACGAGTGTGCTAATAACGTGTTATGAAGGTGACAGCTACTGAACCCGTAGCCCTATATTTATAGTAAAAAAGTTACATAATGGGTGGATACCCTAAAGATAAGTGGTTATCATATGGGCCTACAAAAGCCCATTCATAACAAACTAAAAATTTCATCGCATAAAATTTTAGCATGATAAAGAGCAACGAAAATTTATCTCATAAAAATTTAGAATTAACAAGCAACTTAAAATTTCCTTATAAAGTTCAAGTTACAACAATTTTAATAATCATCACGTAATTATTAAAATCTAAATAATCAAATTATTTACATGTTTCTAAAACATCATATGCGTTTTAATAATTGTAGAAAATTACTGGTCACGTAGACATGGCTTTGATACCACTATAGGGTTTTCTGGTGTCCTGAGGGCTCAAAATCGATGTCCGGCCTAAGTCAGGCAGACGACGAAAGTAAATAAGGCAGCGGAAACAACAACTTAAAACAATTTTAAGTAAAGCCATAAGTAAATTATTAAACCCTTTCCAGAATCTCTACTATCCTGGGGTGGGTCTGAATAACCCCTAAAAATAGATTTGTCATATTCACTGCAATTAAAACACATAACTTAAACTAATAACCTTTGCCTTGCACGTTAGCAAACCACAGAATCCCAAAACCAATGCCCTGCTTTGGGGCTTAGCCGCTTCTTCCGAACCAAACCGCGTCCTAAAGCGAGCAATCCACTTGTCGTCGAGCCAACCACGCACTCTAGAAAGTTTCACCTTGAATGGATCCTCCGTCAAGACTTTGGATCTGAATCCAAACTCCTTCGTGGATTTGCTAAAGCCCAAGCAGGAGCAAAGAAGAAAAGAGAGAAAGAGGGAATAATTATTTTCGCCTATTCCATCTAGGTGTGCTTTTAACTTTTGAGAGCTCCCTCGATCCAAGGCTTGATGCTTTTTTTGCAAGTTTCAAGGATGGGAGCTAGCCCCTATTTATATAGGGAGCTCACCCCTCCTCATTTGTCGATTTCCGATCTGGGACTAATTGTTTAGAGGGAAAAATCAATTATTAATTTGCCTTCCACGAAGGCCAAACTTTACCAAATTTTCCCCCCTCACCGTTAAGTTTCGCAAGCGATATCTTATATCAAATCGAAGAGTATTGAACGGTGAACGTCTAGAAACAAATGAGGATCAATTCCAAGGTCGTTTGACCCCTCAACCATCATCTCTTAGTTTGCCAAAATATCATATGTTTTCACAAAACACAGTCGCCAACAAAAAAGCACAAAGAACCCTAGCTGGTGGGGCCCACCATCAGAACCCACTTGCCTAGCAAGCTGGGCCCGCCAGTCAATGGGCCGAGCTTGCCATAAAACTATTTTATGGCCTTTTTTGCTTATTTTTAGCTCTTTTGAGCCGTTTTGGAACCATTTGAACACGAGTTTCGAACGTGATATTCTCGATACACAAGTGCCCATTTTCTATGCATGTATTATATAAATTACGCTTGCAAACAGTTTACGAATTATTTAAATACTTTTGCATCATATGCAATAATTACACATCATTAATATCCTTTAGATTATATCGCAAACCTTTTGCGACGTAATTAATTCACATACATCCGATGTATTATCTCTCTAATTCTACCTATTACATGACGAATGTCACACTCTGTGTGAGGCCATACAACCTGACCCTATTACAGGTGGGGCTCGAAACCTCAGACGTCAAAAACTACGAGCAGCAGGGGCCGTCCCTGTTTTTGTATCATCAGTATGTGGTTAGACCATTGACATGAGTATTGTCGGTACCACCTTGACTGTGTCCGTGATGAACGTCGTAGTTTTAGTCCCTTCGTCATAACTATGTTGCTTAATCAAGCCTAGGGTATGGTCGACCGGCAACCCTAATAGCTTGAAACCGGTGAGTCTCCATCGGTCTTTAGTCTAATAATGTTGGACTTCTTCCAACATACCCTGGCTAGAGTTTTTACTAAAGACCAAACTAACACATGCGACACTAACTCCCCATAAACAGGAGAGACGAATTCTCTCTTGGTCATTACTTTCCTCGCACGTGTCAAGTGTCACCCGACGAAAGACCTTTCGACATGCCCTGCCTCAAAGCTAGGTCAGAGATCTAAGTGACGTCATTTACGTATAGGTTCGTACAATGACATCAAGTCTAAGGACCAACTTGCCTATCATCACTGAGAGTTATCACTGACAGATGAGTTAACCATGTGATAACTCTCGTTGGGTCGTTCAGTGAACTCGTTCTCTAATGAGCACATGTCTCGTCTTCGACTTCACCCCAATCCATGGTGAAGACAAAAACACAATGGTTTATCCGATGTGTCGATATCCTTTTCTCGAAACATCTACGACCACGAACGATTTTAAACTTATACTACAGACGGTCAAGCAATTCTCCATGATCGAGATCTTCATCTCGATATTTGTTTGACCTCGCATTAATTCGCAGGACTTTACATAAGTTCTAATGAAAAATACATTATTATTTAATTAGGTAAATTTTTACCAAACAGCTTACTATTATTTCGAACAAGATGTTTGTACATATACACGGAGATAAATTGTCTCGAGAGCATACACATCTCCCAACACTTACTGCACTACATAAGACACATACTTGGGATTTGATACCTCTACCATCGGAAAAACAAGCAATTGGTTCTCGCTGGGTCTATAAAATCAAAACCAAGGGTGATGCCTCTATTGAATGATACAAATCTAGATTGGTTGCTAAGGGTTACTCTTAGGAGTATGGTATGGATTATAAGAAGACTTTAGCATCAGTTACAAAGATGACTATTGTTCGCATCCTTATTGCAGTTGCCTCTGTTCATCGATGGGACATATCTCAAATGGATGTTTAAAATGTTTTTTAAATAGAAGAGGTCTACATGCTTCCTCCTCTTGGTGTTCATCATTAACCTAGTGAAGTTTGCATGCTAAGACTCTCTTTATGGTCTGAAACAGGTGCCTCCAGCCTAATTTGAGAAGTTCTCTACTGTGGTGGTTTCACTTGGAGTTCGACCTAGCTAGCTAGCATGATTCAGCATTGTTTATCAAGAACATAGTAGTCGGTCGTTTTTTGTTATCTTTGTATGTTGATGACATGATTATTACATGTGATGACGTCGATGGGACTGTGGTGCTAAAGTTGAAGTTAAATAGTGCTCAAGTGTAAAATAGTCTTTTTGTTATTTGCTAGACTATATAAAGTATTTTCTATTGTATTTTAGGGTTTTATAGGGTTTTAATGCGATTTACAAGAAACCCTAGTTTTTCTCTTTGTATTTTCATACCAGTGACGGTGTTCGCTGGAGCCTTTTGATAAGTTAGACACATGGACATCTAGCTGGCTTGGACCTGTAAGCTTTTTAGGTGGCATGTTTAGGCAAGGTTAGACCGATCGGTCCATCCTATTGTCCGAAATCTGCTAATGTACTAACCTGCTTGTTTGCAGGACGGCAAAAATGCTTTGAAATTGAACGAACCAAAGCATATGTCCTTCAAACAAGGGATAGACCGGTCGATGCTGGTTCACACGAACAAAACCCAATTGAATTAATGCTGTTTCTTTTAGACTTCATCACTGTTTGTCACATCAATTTTACAATAGAAATTAACAAAAAGTGATGGAAATGCGAAAATAAAACATTTAATATTTTATTTATTCATTTTGCACCTACCTGTGAAGGTCTGAAGGTGAAGTTAGACTAAAATAAAATACATTTAAGGGAAAAGAGTACAACTATCGAGGGACTCCCCCTGATATGTACAAGCTTCAGGCTTGCAGATCTCCTATGTATCTATACAATCATCTCCTATTCGTCTATACATCCATCATGTTCTGAAAGAAAATACAATTATCACTCATCTACACAAGTTTCACTCATCTAGCGGCTATTGGAAGGCAGCGTCGCTCTGGAGTGTAATGCTCTTTGAAGTTGGTAGATGACTCCACTAAAGTATTCTTTGAATCAGTCTTCAGTGTGTCTGCAAGGTACTGCTAGACCTGGCTGAGCGTTTTCAATACTTGCTTCTTGGATGATGAGCTTCTCAGAAGATGTAGACATTGGATGATGATGTGTATATATTTAGGAGGTGGCCGGCCTATTGTGTTTCAGTCATCGCGATGATCTTTAAACCTGCATATGCAATATATATTCCTTGACCCTTGGAAGTTGCGCAAAAGCAGCTTATCCTTGGTCTAGTGTTGCTCTCCAGGACAACACTGTATCTGGTTAACAACTTTACTGGAGACGTTCTATCAAAGATACGTGCAGTTGGCCAGATAATACACTAGAGCTAGGCTCTTCGGGACCTAGGATGTCCTCCCCCTCTTTCAGCTACTGAAAGGTGTCATAAATAAGTATCCATTTTTAATAGGTTGCAAAAGGACATCATTCTTCATAAACTCCAGGTGTATGAAGAATATGAAAGGGTTCCACCACGAAGGTGTTTAATATGTAAGCCGAGACATCTTCGGCATGATTAATAATAGTTCATCTTCAGGATGATTAATGTCATCTTCAGGATGATAGTTCATCTTCAGGATGATAGTTCATCTTCAGGATGATTAATGTCATCTTCAGGATGATGGTTCATCTCCAGGATGATAGTTCATCTTCAGGATGATTAATGTCATCTTCAGGATGATAGTTCATCTTCAGGCTGATTATTGCCATCTTCAGGATGATTAATGTCATCGTCAGGATGATTGTTATACCTAGGTTTTTCATTTCCAAGGTACGCTTTAAAGCTATCTGAAATCTCAATGGTCTCTGCTGGAGATCCTATTAGCTTTAAGTCGACCATATGTAAGGAAAATATAACAAATCCTGTCAACGATCTTTCGAAAAAGATACAAGGGCAGAATATTGCTTAAGATCAACTAATGATCTTTATAGCCTTTATGGAGAAGACGTTTCTACGTTTCTCTTTCATCTCTGGGGGTAGAGTATACCCTTCTGGAAGTTTTATTTAGATCTATATATCTATATTGCCGTATATATATGCAGTCACAACGTCCATGAGCTGCATGTATTGGCTTTTGCAGAGAAGTGTAGGCATTAGGGCTGTTGACGAACGAGCTTAAACGAGCTTGAACAAGGAGCTTGGTTTTGTTCATGAACAAAATCCATGTTCAAGCTCTGTTCGTTTACTAACCGAGCCATAAAAACATGTTCAAGCTTGTTTGTTAAGCTTAGCGAACGAACGTAAACGAACGTAAACGAACATTTACCGAGCTTGTTCACGAGCAGTTCATCGAACGTTCTGTTCGTTAACAATACTTATCAAGCTTGTTCGTGAACATGTTCAAGAACATGTTCGTGAACACACAATCAATCTTGTTCATGAACAGATTTTCAAACAAACAAACGAACGTCCATTTTTTAACCAGGAATAATAATATTTAACCATAATTTCTAATGACTAAATCAATTAAAAAAGGATTAAATATTTGCAGGACAAAAACAAACAAATCCAGCATAATAGCTCCAGAAATCTCATTCCAAGCATTCATTTCAAGCGTAGTAAAAATATAGTATTTGTCTAAATGCAATACAATGTAAGAAACCAAAATTCCAACAATTCCACCATGAATGTATTATAATGACCATAACAAAAGACCGGTGGATTTTTACCATATGAATACTATGTTCTACTTAAGATGAGAACAAATGTTTGTCTTTGCATATGAATACTATGAATACTATGAATACTTAACGAGCTTGTTCACGAACACTTAACGAGCTTGTTCATGAACATCACTTAACGAGCTTGTTCACGAACACTTAACGAGCTTGTTCATGAACATAAATGAACGAACACAGTTATGTTCAAGCTCTGTTCGTTTACTAACCGAGCTCTAAAAATCTGTTCAAGCTTGTTCATTAAGCTTCCCGAACAAACATAAACGAACATGTACCGAGCTTGTTCACGAGTAGATCATCGAACGTTCTGTTCGTCAACAGCCCTAGTAGGCATAGTAGGAAAATGATCACATTTCCTTGATTTCAATTTCTTTATGAAATTCGAAATATATTCCACAGGTTTTTACACATTCAGGTGTATGGACTACTGGTCCAAAGATTTTGCTTTTCAAGAGTGAGTCCAGCTCTACTCTTATTGCCTCGTCCCACTTTGGCCATTCTATGCGTTTACGCTATAGAAAAGTGGGTAGACGTCATCGTCGTATTCAGCGACGTGAATGGCAATAGCAAAAGTAAAACTGTCGTCGACGACTGTGCTATATCTGTCCAGTACCTCTCCAGTACGTACGTAATATAATGATGTTTCTCCTGTTGTTTCCTCTGCAGGGGAAATTAGGATGGGAGAGGTTGCTGGTCTGAGCTAAGCATCCCGTGGTTGGATCATTTTTATATATCCAGGAATCTTCCTATTATAAGAAAATTTTTATTTTGAACCTGGTCGGCGTCCTCTTTTCAAATGAGGTACAGCCAATTCTGCTGCAGGTGGATTGCATCCATCTTTGGGAATGTCAATCCTAGCTGGCGTGTTGGCAGCAGGGACGTGTGAACGAACAATCTTCTGGTTGTCCGCAATTTTATCCGTCAATTGATGTACTTTAGTCTGAATGTGAAGGATCTTCTGGATCTCAACGTCACACAGAAAAAGTATGCGGATCATAACGAGATGAGGACTTATGTGTCCCATGATATGGTATTAGAAGCTTCAGGCTTCTTTAGACTGCGTGCCTATTACAATGAGACTTTACTCATCAAATTCACATTTATCAAGACTTGGTGGTAAACCATAAGGAAGCGGCATCAGCAATAAGATATGGCCACAAGCGGGCCGTATCGTGATAAGCGATGCTGAGTGCAGCTTGTTGGTCCCTAAATATCAACAGGCAACTGGAATCTAACAATGGACGTGAAATCCATTGGAGTCTCTTTACCAGAGAATCTGATAACCCATTCTGAGTATGAACATGCTACAGGATGTTCAATTTCAATGCCAGTTGCTTGGCAGAAGTCTTGAATGATATGAGTAGTGAATTCACCCTCATTATTAGCTTTGAGAAAGCTATGTTGCGAGTGAATATGAAGGCACACAGAAGACCATCTAGTAGATGCATATATCAGTACAGTAATGAAGTACCGAAAATGGTCCATTTGCGGGGTGAATAGGCCCGCAAAAGGTCACCATGTATTCTCTCAATGAAGCCAGGAGACTCTAAACCCACTTTCAGGAGGGAAGGTCTCTCTCTAAGTTTTCCCTTATGGCAAAGGGGGACAAAGAAACTCAACCTTTTGAAGAATCTTCAGGTTCTCCAATGGATTCATTTGATGATGCGTCCATCATCGCTGATCCTAGATGACTAAGTCCATTTTGCCAGAGTTAAAAACTATGGCAATGAAAGGCACTTCTGGTGCTCAGTCAAGTTGGCTTTCTATAGGATGAATATCTGTAATTATAGGGGCCCGACGAGGGTCCAATGAAATCGTAAGTAGTTGGGCTTCTGGCCATCCTCTTTACGAGTTACATATTGATATTCAATATTTATTATCCACAGTTTTTAAGTTATGTTCGTTTAAACGAAATATCCTTGAAACTTGGAAAATTCCTATATGTTTAAGGGGAGAAGTTTGCATCTTATAGTCTCGTTGTATGTGGGAGCAATATTAATGCTACACCAGTGCAACGAGGCACTGTCCACAATATTAAATACTTCATCTATAAGCAAAACGAAATTTTATTTAAGTCAATGAAAAATACAAAGAAAAAGTTCGTACTTAAGCAAATTAAAGATGAAGCAACATTGAATTTTAAATGCATAGATAAAAGATGAAGCTTAATCGAGCAGGTCGTCGTTCTCGAAGTCTTTTGCAGTGAACATCGTTGGTGGCTGAACAGCCGCCAAGTTTGTTTCAGGCAGAGACTTCTGGCTCGCCTGATATAGTGCCTGGAGGTGGCGAGGAGTGCGGCAAATTCTGGATCAATGGCCAGTCATGCCGCATCTATGGCATTTATCCTCCCAGTTCTTCTTAGGAAGTGACACTTGGTCAGTGTTCTTTTGCTTCCATGTGAAGTTACTCTTTCATGTATTGTTGTTATTGGACGGGGGTGCTGCTCCTCGTCCATTCTTCATCACAGCTTTTCCTTTGTTATTATTAGCCTTCTTCTTATTTTTCCACTTCTGGGGAGAAACGTGGTGGGCTTCAGGGATATGTGCAGTGCCAGCTAGACGTAAATTATGAGGGGCTAGCAGTAAATCTTGATTCTGTTCTGCCCTAAGTAGGCATGAGATCAGATCAGAGAATTTCGTGAAGTTGCGTTCACGATACTGCTGCATGAGGATTGTATCTTTCTCGTGAAACGAGGTAAATGTCTTGTCCAACATGCGTTGTTCTGTCACTTCTTCACCGCACAACTTCAGGCGTGAGGTGATATTATGAAGTGCAGAGTTATACTCAGCGACGGACTTATAGTCCTGAAGTCTGAGGTTTTCCCACTCATAACTGGCACGCAGTAATATTACATCAATTTGATGTTTATAACATGCCTCCAGCGCTGTCCACAGCTCCATTAGGTCCTCTACAGTTAGTTATTTGGCCTTTAAGGTCCGATCTATATGTCTCCTAATATAGATAATGGCTTTCGCCTTATCCACATCAGAGATGGTGGTAGGAGTTCTGCTAGATGATTGTTCCGCTTCTGGGGCCTTACTAGCAGAAGCATCGGTCGCTGCTGGGACCGATGAAGGAGCCAAAATTGAGCCAAGGAGGGCCATCGAACGCAAGTGGAACTTCAGGTCCACTCGCTAACTCAGGTAATTATTTACTGCAGCATCAAGAACTTCGAAATCGACGCTTGCCAATTTTACCATTTATCTATGCAAATTAAAATAAGCATGAATTAATTAAAGTGTAAATTCATGCATAAACAATAAAATAAGTAAAATGTGGGGATCGGCCAGATACCCAAAGACATACAATGTCCAAAGTCCGAATATACAGTCCATAAATAAAAGAAAAATACAACTTGGAAACCCAGAAGGGTCCCTATATTTTCCAATTTTTGCCTCCGTCTTCATTTATCGGTACACCGGTCTTTGGCATTAATACATTTAATCCTCACTTACAAATTCTCTCAAAAAGAAAATAAAATTGCAAGGAATTTAAAAAAAAAGGGTATCAAAATGGCCGATCCCAAAAATCACATTTTAGCTTATATTAACAACCACGCAGTTTATAATATGCTACAGGCAAAAAATAAGCAACCACACAGTTTATATAACACAGGCATATATAATATGGAAAAAGAGACTATAAAATATAATAATCTCTCGGATCACGGGGAGACGTCATACACCGTTAGGTTAGTTGACTAACGGCAGAGCGGTCGCAGGATCCTTAAGATAATTATATTTTGAAAAAAATCCTAATATTCCATAAATTATTAATAATGCAAGAGTGTTATAATTTTAGCAATTTGAAAGACTAGACGACAAGCCCATAACAAAGAATTAAAATAAATTAATAGTTTGAATGGGGCTGCAGGCCCATAAATATTAATCATTTTAATATATTCTTAATAGTTGGGCTGCAGGCCCATTTGCCAAAATTTAACAAATTAATTATTGCAATTGAATTAATTTGGCTTCAGGCCCAATAAGTCAAATTAAAATATTTAATATTTGGGCTTCAGGCCCAGTTTCAAAATTCTAATTGACACATTTAAAATTGCAATTGGATTTACTGGGCTTCAGGCCCAATATTGGTAGACAAAAAGTTATAATAAAGCCAAATGGGGCTGCAGGCCCAACAAACAGGCTATCTTATTTGTTTCTGTGGGTCGGCGCCGGGAAGGGCCCCCGTCTGGGAGGGACCGCACACAGTCCCCGCAACAAAAGAGTCACGGTATCGAACCCCGACAAGTTCAACAAAATTTTATTTTCCTTTATGAATATTTAACGAATAAAGGAATCCTTCAAATAAATGTATTACACTAATGAGACATGTATGTCGTAATAGCCCAGCGGTTGAAAGAAAGTCAAGGGATCTTGGGATCCCAGGGTCAAAACCCGACAGTCTCACAAAGAAGAAATTTTTTGTTTAATTTCAGTATCGGAATGCATTTAAATACATTAATGAGATAGTGTTTACAAAAGCAAAACATATCTCAGCGGTAATCCATTAGGCGCCAGTCTAAACGGTTGCGGGTTCAAGTCCCGGTCACGCCGCGTTTAACATTGTTTTTTATTTTTAATTAAACCTTTAAAAAAAATTCTGCAGCGAAAAAGCACGACGCGAAACAGCGTCTCGGCTAAAAGAAAACGCGAAAAACTGACTTTTGAATCAATGAATTTTCTATGAAATCATTCATTAAAAAAATATTCTAAAATATCATAGAATCAAATCCAAACAATTCTAGATCAAGTTTTTGAAGTGAAACATATTTAGTTGGCATGAAAGCGAGTTTGTTGCTAAAAGACGAATCTTTCCTTCTCAATTTATTCCGGCCAACAAAAAATACTCAATATCTCAAATTCATTTTTTAATGCCCATCGTTATCATTGCTAGTGACTATTTGGATTCAACAAAAGATAAAAACGATTTCAATGGTAAAATAGTAAAAGATTTCACAATGTCAACTACAAACGTAAATTGAAGGAGCATTGTAAGGAGCCGAGGGGTTTTTGTTTTGTTTTGTTTTTTTATATTAAAGATAATACAATAGCAACAGATTTAAAATGCCTCTAGATGAAGCATTAAAAACATAGCTAAATTAAAAATTTGTTTGTAGCTATCTACGGGATTGATAGATATTACCTCTAGATTAAAAATCTAGGGAAGATCGTAAAGATTAAGATCCATAGATAGTGCCGCTCCCGATACGCTCCAAAGAGAAATCCCCGCAAAGCTTCGCCGCAACGGATTACCGCAACAACAGATTCCTTCGCGCGTAGGGGTTTGATTTTTGGAAGGGAACGAGAAGAAAAAGCTCAAAATAGAGCGTAGGTGCTGATAACGTGTTAGAAGAGAATTGGAGAGGATCAACCATGGCAAATAGCCATGGTACTATATTTATAAAACTCTCATGTTGAGGTGTGAGTCCAAGGGCCTCCTCACTAACTTAGTGGGGAGTAATGGAGAGTGATGAGGGGAGGGAGGCCAAAGACCTCCCTCAACTCACAACAACATTTAATATTTTATTTATTCATTTTGCACTTACCTGTGAAGGTCTGAAGCTAAAGTTAGGCTAAAATAAAATACATTGTTAAGATGTCACATATGTTGCTGGAAGCTTAAAATCAGCGCCAACAGTTACCTGTCTTCTTCGTGTTTGGGATTAAGCGATCAAGACGAGTTTGTCTGTGTTTCACGATGCATGTTTCATGCTTTCCGATACATAAAAAAAATCAAGGCCAACCAGCGCCGTAGCTTGGACAGCCTAGGTTGCTTTTATCTTCAAAAATAATTACAAATATACGTGGACGATGGTTAAGAGGCCACATATGACATAAACAATATATATAGGGACAGATTTGCAAAGATGAAAACCTTATAATAAAGGGCTCACATGTCGGCCGGTCAGACTTCCACGTTCGCCAGCTGGACTGTCATTGTCAGGACGACAGCTGGAAGCTGAATCGTAGGGGCATTTTGGGAAACTACTCCCTCGTTTAGTCCTAAACGCAGCCCATACCGCTTTACGAAAAGCAGACTGCGGTTGGCTCAAAATGGCAAAAACTTGGCGGGGGCAGGGTGGTAGTTTGAGGGGCTCAAGGAGGACATCGGAGTCAAACACGCGGTTCAACGGCGACTGGGTGGTTAGTTAGTTGTACCTTCACTTTTCCCCCTTCACGAAAACGCTCCGTTGTTTCCGGCGGAATTCAGTGCTCCGTGCGGGTCCACATTGACTGGGACAGCCTGGGAACCCCTCCAATTCATTGCGAGAACACATATTTCGGAAAAGTAGCTTTTTTTAAGTCAGAAAGTAGGAAATCGTATCCGAATGCCAGTTAGCTGCCCGGTGCAAGAGTCCGAGGAAGTCGTTACACTACCTACACTAAAGAGGGGGAGGAGGATATTACAGATAGAGGAAGTGTGGGATAAGGGTTTTGAAACCGGGACCACACTGAATTCCTGGGTTCTCACCCGGGTGCCACTGCACCAAAGACGCTCGGTCGAAAAAAAAGCTAAAATCACTCAAGTGTTCATTTTTTACAATACCCTTCGTTTTATCCTCATATCCAAAGCTTCGAAACAAATGTTCTGAAAAGTTACTTGATTTGAACATTTTTGATCATATTCAAATGTAGTTATTTGTTTAAGGGAATTGCTATGCACACGTACAGTTTTGCTATGTGTCCGTTTTTTGAAATTAATCTGCACACGACGAATAAAATAATAATATTAACGTTTCTGCTAAGCGCACGTCTGGGACTACTGAAAATACTCCTTAATGCAGAACATCGGCCATCGATACGTTTCGCCGGTTGTGCGCATGGATAATTTTGTTATTGACTGACAATTGCCCAACGCACACTCCCAACGATAAGTTTTGTCGGTTGTGCGCATTGAGTAATTTTGTGAGCCATTAACAAAATTGCTCAACCCGCACTCTCAGCGGCAAGTTTTACAGGTTGTGTGCGTTGAGCAATTTTGTTATTGGCTAACAAAATTGGCAACGCGCACAACAACTATAAGTTTTTCCAGTTGTGCGCGTTGAGCAATTTTGTTAGCTAATAACAAAATTGCTCAACGTACACACCCAACGATAAGTGCTGCTCAACGCGCACCATGTATGTCATCAAGTTGGACTTCTCTGAACTATCATTAATTCTTGCAATCTGATTGACCAAATTATCACGATTCATTCATACTAAATATTTGGTGAACTGGTACAAACTGATACATGCAACATGAAACTTTCGGACTTCACATCATGAAGTTAAACTTCATCATTTGAGGACCTTAAACGCAAATTTCACTATTACCCAACTTTGCAATGCTTTTGTACAAGCATGATGCCATTTCTGAGCAGCTTCATGAGGAA
Organism: Scilla litardierei; assembly: GCA_030789695.1. NCBI lineage: Eukaryota > Viridiplantae > Streptophyta > Magnoliopsida > Asparagales > Asparagaceae > Scilla > Scilla litardierei. Next base: position 266,318,235 of record CM061141.1, on the reverse strand, counting down.
ACCTAGTGGATGTTCACCTGTAAACCGCAGTTGCCAGTCGTGTCTTCATTAGCATGGACATCTGGAATGCAGACCCCGCTTGCAAACGATTTTTACTGGTTTAATACGAGATTTGCATCCCTGATGAGCCTGATAATGCGACAAAGGATGTGGAATAAAAAGCGGCATAAAATGATGATTAATCTGAATGAGCCGCAAGTATATGATGTACATAAAATTGGTGAAATTGCCATATATCTGTAGGATCTGAAACTATAGTGTAAAACACTAGAGGAGGTGAATAGTGCTTTATAAAACTTAATAATGAATTTATGCCAAATTAAATTAACCATATGCAACCTAAGTGCGGAATATAGAAAGAGAGCAACAACACAAGAATCCAAATGCAAACAAGAGATATACTCTGGTTCGGATTCACCGAGTCTCCCCGATTCCTTTAAATCCTACTCCAGCAACTCACTAGCAACTGTTGAGAGATGGGTATGCCCTCGAGGCAAATTCATCCATGTGTATCTATACAGACATCTTGTTCAAAATAACAGTAAGCTGTTTGGTAAGTATTTATCTAAGTTAATAGAAATGTTGTAATCATAAGAAACTTAGGCAAAGTCCTGAGACTTAATGTAAGGTCAAACATGTATCAAGATGAGGATCTCGATCATGGAGAAGTGCTTGACCGTTAGTAGCATAAGTCTAAAAAGGTTCGTGGTCGTAGATGTTTCGAGAAAAGGATATCGAAATATCGGATATACCATTGTGTCTTAGTCTTCATCATGTAGCAGTGACGATGATCTCATGATCGTTTGACTTGGCAAAGTCGAAGACGAGACACAGGTGCTCATTGGAGAATGAGTTCACTGAATGACCTAACAAGAGTTATCATATGGTTATGATTGACCAATCTATCAATGATAACTCTTAGTGATGATAGGCAAGTTGGTCTTTTGACTTGAGGTCATTGTACAAACCTGTACGTGAACGGTGTTACTTAGATCACTGATGTAGCCTCGGGTAAGTCCCGTTGAAAGGTCTTTGGTTGAGTGACATTTGAAACATGCGAGGAGAGTAATGACCAAGATAGGATTCGTCTCTCATAGTCAATGGGAGTTAGTGTCGTAGCGTTAGTTCGATTTTTAGTCAAAACTCTGGCCAAAGTATGTTGGAAGATGTCCAACATTATTTTACTAATGATAGATAGAGACTAATTGGCTTCGAGCTATTGGGGTTGACAGTTTGACCGTACCCTAGGCTTGAAACAAACGACATATTTTTGACGAAGAGACTATAACTGCGGTATTCATCACAGACACAGTCAGAGTGGTCCTGACAATACTCATGTCAATGAGTTCACCACATAAGTATGATACTGAAACAGGGACGACACCTGCTCCTCGCGGTTACTGTCGCCTGGGGCTTCGAGCCCCACCTGTAGTAGGGTCAGGCTGTAGGGTCTCACACAGAGTGCGACCTTCGTCAAGTAATAGGTAGAAATTAGAGAGAATATGCATTTAATGCACGAGATATAATACTACAAAGAGTTTGCAATTATCTTCTGCATTCGGGATATGTTGGGGAATGTATGACCTCAGATCATTTGTATTTGATGCAAATGATTTTTCATAATAGATGTGGACAAGTTTGCATATGATGCAAAGAGAGTTAAATGTGTATTAAAATACTTGAGGCCATATTTAATAAAATAAACGCGAGTAAAAGGTTACCCAGATGACGGGGACGTCTTGATCTAAACCCAGGTTCGAACGACATCCAAAACGGACGCCAAATGCACGAGATATGGCCAAAACCGTCAAGAAGCACAAAGGGGGGGTCAGCCCAAATCAGTTGGGTTGAGCCCAGCCACAAATGGGCACCCCTTTGAGGGGCGTCACAGCAGAGCGGGCTTGGGCTCAAGCCCAGGCCCAGGCGTATCTCGCACATGTGCTCTGCACGGGTGCACGCACCAGCAGCGCACGCGCTCTGCACGGGCGCATGCGCACGCACTCTGTGCGTGCGCTGGCTAGCGCGGCAGCACGCAAAGCGGTAGTGCATGCGTGTTGCACGTGCACTGCCTGCCTGGTGTGCGGGTGGGCCCCACCTGTGCCCTAAGGTTCCATGCGTGGCAGATCTGTTTGTGACGGCTCTGTTTTGCAAATTGAGTTTTTGGGCTGACTTTGAGCACACATTTGAGTGGTCAAACGGACTCGGAATGACTCACCGTTTTTTCATACGTGTTCACCGTTTAGCGCTCTTCGATTATTGTATCAAATGTGAAGCTTAACGGTGAGGGAGTTAAAATTCATAGAAGTTTGTCCTTTCTTTAAGGCAAACTAACTTGAGTTCTTTACTCCAAAACCTTTAGTCCCACATCGAAAGTGGAGTAAAGGGGAGGAATCAGGCGCCTATATAAATAGGGGCATGCCCCCTCCTCATAACTCGTCCCAAGCTCTAGATCTGAGTAGCTCCCAAAAGTTTGAAGCACGCTCAGATCTAAGCTTAAAATAAATGTTCTCTTCTCCTTATATTTCTCCATTGCTCCTGAAGGGCTCTAGCAAAGCCACGAAGGGGCTCAAATTAGATCCGAAGACTTGACGAAGGATCAACTCAAGGTGAAACTTTCTTCGGTGTGTGGTTGGCTTAGCGACAAGGGTGTCGCTTGGCTCAGGACGCGGTGCGGTTCGGGAAGCGGTTCAGCTCGGGACGAGAAGCAGCTCGGAACGCGGTTCTGTACACTTTGCCGGTGCAAGAAAGGTTCCAGGTATGTAGTTTAATTAAGCATTTCATTTATTATATTGCAGTAGCTTAAATCTATTTTGGGGTGGTCAGATCCACCTCAAGATAGTAGAGATCCTAGCTAGGATATTGAAATCCTTAGGGCTTGCTCATTAAATAGTTTAACGTTTTCTGCTGCTTTCTTTTCTGTTTTCTTCTATCGTTCGTTCGACGTAGGACGAGCATAGAATAATGCCCTTTGGGTACCTCAAAACCCATCATTAGTATCAGAGCTTTAGGTCTACTTCTGATCTAAGAACTGCAATATTTATAAATGCAAGTATGCTTTTTTAAATACATATAAAACTATTCTAACTTTATGAGATAATGTTAAAATGAGACCACTTGTTAGTGATGGAAATTGAAGTCCACCCCAAGTGATTTTGATGATGAGCACACCAAATGAAAGCTTAGTGTACTAACTACACTACACTTAAGATGTGCAGAATTTGCGAATCTCTACTCATACTCAAAGAAGCACACTTCAACGCTCAAAGACAAAGACGAACATGACAAAACTCAAGTGATGAAGCTCAAGCTCAAACAGAACAAAAAGCACAAAGAGAAGCTCGCTTTCGCTTCACCAAATTGATCAAACTTCCGAAGACATGTTCTGAGTCCATAGTGAGTGTGTCGTGTCTTTTTAGGGTATTTGTTAAAGCCATATCAAATAGACAAAAACACACACAAACAAACAATTTCGAAAATACTTTTAAGTATCTTCAAAATATTTTCGAGAGCTTTTTTTCTAGTCACTCCATAATTTTCGTAGTGAAACTCCACGCACCCTGGAGTTAACTACTCGTCTGACTAGAAGAGTAGCAGGAAAAACTCCTCTGGGAGTCGACTACCAAAAGTAGGGAGTCGACTACCTGTCAGAGATCAAGAACTCCTGGAACTCTCTGGGAGTCGACTACCTATATGAGGGAGTCGACTACCAGCTGTAAATTTCAGACGTTTTTGAATTTGAATTTTGAAATCCTTTGAGCAATTTACTCCGTAATTTTTGGGACAAAAGTCAAACGAAATTTGAAATTCAAATCTCAGTTTTTCCCTATAAATAGAGCTAAATTCTTTATTGAAAAACACAACATTGAAAATCAATCTCTTGTGAAAACTCTCTTGAATTCAAAGCTCTCATTTTCTCTCTAGCCAATTTGATTTTATTTGATCTTGCAATATTCTTTTATAAATTCTTTTGAAGATCATACTCTTATTTTTATTGGCTAAAACGTTTTCAAAATCCTTACTATTATTCTCTTTATTTTATTTAAAGGATTTTTGAAAAGATCTAGATCACAAAGAACTTCTCTTGTATCTTTGTGTGATCTAGACTATCATTCTATCAAGCCACTACACAAATTTGTCTAAACTTTGATTGGCTATAGAATCGGGTGTATAAACCAATCTCCATCATTTATTGTGGTGTATTGGATAAATTCTCACTGTGATGATTGTTGGAACACTAGACAAGTCTAGTTGTTGCCAGTTGGAAAGTCCTCGGTTTGTGAGGCAAGAGTAAATCCTAGACAAGTCTAGGTGTTGTGGTTGGAAATCCTGGTTGAGACTAGGTACTTGTATTTGCCAAGACAGATAGTGGAAATCTCGTACCGGATTGGTCGGGGACTGGACGTACCCGGGTTGCGGGGAATCAGGATAAAAATCCTTTTTGTTTGCGATTTTTTTCTGTGATTTGTTATCTTTCTTGTACAAGCATTCCTTACTTATTAAATGTTCATCTGTGTAATTCATTGTTAACTTATTGTAAAGATTGTCTCTTTAATTTCCGCTGTGTATAAATCTATTTGTAAAGATCTATTTGTCAAAGTTATATTTATCTGATCTTAATCCAATCTCTTTCATATTCTTGTTAAGATTGTTTTGTTGATTAAGAACCAAGCGTAGATCACTCTACTTGGTTTCTTAGGCAACATTAGAAGGAATTTATTTGTGTTAATATCGTTGAGCGAAAAAGTTTACTATATACACAACACTATTCAACCCTCCCTTCTAGTGTTGTTTTCCATCCACAGGATCCAACACTTGGTATCAGAGCGAGGCTACAAAAGTGATGGCGTCAACATCTTTTCACTCTGAAGGACTGAATACCATGCGACCACCTCTATTCAACGGAACCAACTACGATAGCTGGAAGATCCGAATGAAGACTCACCTAGAGTCATTGGACATTGAAGCTTGGACTATTACCAAAGTCCCATACATTGCACCCACCGACGTTGAGTTTGGAAAATGGTCTGTCGACGACAAGAAGAGAGCTAATCTCAATGCAAAAGCAATGAATGCTCTGTTTTGCGCTGTTACAGGAAATGAGTTCAATCGAGTCTCCCAATGTGAGACAGCACATCAAATATGGCATACTCTTCAGGTAAGTCACGAAGGAACTGGAAAGGTAAAAGAATCTCGCATAAACGTTTTACATTCAAAGTTCGAATCTTTTAAAATGGAAGAAGGAGAGAGTATCACCGATGTGAATACTCGTTTTACTAATATTACGAATGAGCTTGCAGGACTAGGAAAGAAACTTTCCGAGTATGAACAGGTAATGAAGATACTAAGATCCCTCCGACCCGAGTGGAAGGGAAAGACTACGGCCATTCGAGAAGCCCATAATGTGAAAGACCTCACCATCGAAGAACTAATGGGAAATCTCATGGCATATGAGATTGAGCTTGAAGAAGACAAGAAAATCGAAGAAAAGCCAAAGAAGATGAATCTTGCATTCAAAGCTCAAGAAGAAGATTCCGACTACACGGACAAAGAAGACCATATCACGTTCATCTCAAAGAACTTTAAAGAGTTCATCACTAGTAAGTATGGAAAACGATCTTTTAGACCCACTAACGGTATTATTTGTTTTGGTTGCAATAAACCAGGGTATGTCAAGAGAGACTGTCCATTGGAGAGAAACAACAGTGATTCCAGAGATCGTGGGAAGAACAAAGACAATAATGAGAGGTGAAACAATGTAAGAAACAAGTTTCGACGACCAAAGAAAGAAGCTTATGCAGCCTTCGACCAGAGCGACGACTTTTCATCCGATGAATCCTCAGAAGAAGATAATGATGAAAGAAGAGAGACGGCACACATGTGCTTCATGGCATCTACATCCTCCAAGGTAAGCTCGCATCATGATTCATCTAGCGACAATGAGTCATCGTCAAGCGATGATGAAGACCTGGATTATAGGGGAGCATATAAGGAGCTATGCAAAATGCATGAAAAGCTCATTAAAGAACATAGAAAAACACTTAGAAATATTAAAAGAGAGACTAAAGAAAAAGAAGAAGTCATTAAAGAAAATAGTCTTCTTAAAGAAAAAAATGATCTTATACAAAAAGATATTTTGCTAGTAAATGAAAAAGTTGAAAATCTAAATAATCTTCTCGTATCTGTCAAAGATAAATACGACGCTACGATGAAAATTATTGAGAATTTTAACAAAGGAAAAGGGAAGCTAGATAGTATAATAGATAATCAAAAAGCTTCATCTAGCAAAACCGGACTCGGCTATGATTCACATCATACCAAGAAACGGGTTAAGCATACTAGGATGCATCATGCTAACGATAATGATTTGAGCATCTGGGTACCAAAGAGATTATCTGATCAGTGAAAAGAAAGGTACGCTACTAACTTTGTTCAATAAGTTCATTTTAACAAAAATTATAAATATGTTGTTCATGAAGGAACTAAACCGTATTGGGTTTGGCTTCCTAAAGACTAACTCCTCGGACTCAAAACCAAAGAGTACCATAAACCGCTTATTTTTTTTTCAGGTACTCTAAAACGAGGAAAACAATGAAGAAATTTCAAGAAGTTAAAACGGCTAAATCAGAACAAAAGTTTTTTTAAAATTATTATATATATATAAATATTTAAATGTGTTGTAATGAGTTAATATGTGTATATGATTGTGTTTTATTCTTAAAATATTTTTTCAGAAAGCACACTCAACCTGGATCAAAATCTCCCAGGGATGAGAAAACGACTCAACCCAGGAGGGAGTCGACTACCTACAGGAGGGAGTCGACTACCCGTGCGAAAATTTCTGGGTTGCTCTTTTTTTTGACTAACTCCTAATGGGTTCTATTGAGTGGATGGGTCAAGATCCGTTAAGACAACTTACCCAATAAGCCTAAAACTCATCCTAGCCATCCAAAACTTGATCTAAAGGCCCTCTTCTCTCCCCACCTCTTCATCCAAACATCAAAACCCCAAGAAAACCCTAGAGGTAGCCGACTACCCCCCTTTCTCCTCATCTCTTGATTTCTCACCTTGGTGCTTGGACTTTTGGAGCTATTTTCTCATCCTCCTCCAAAATTACTCAAGGTAAAATTTTTCTTACTCCATGATCTTTTATTAATTCATCTCTCTTGGTTATCTAGTAGTGTAAAAATGTTGTTTTTTTTCTTTTACTCTATCTAGATGCCTATCAAGGGGATTTTCTCCAGGAAGAGGAAAACTACTATAGAAGTTGATTCTGAAAAAGAAACTATCCTACCATATCTTTTCAAATCAACTACCTATGAGCATTTTGTTAAGATCTCAAAGAAACCAATCTTGCATGAACGATTTGTCAAACTTCATGATGTCATCAATTATGGTATTGATAGTCTGTTAGATTTTCAAAACTTAGCAAACTTGTTCTCTTCTGAAAATGTGTACCTTTGTTATCCTAGGCTTGTTCATCCCTAGGTCTATGAATTTCTCTATCAATTCCATTACCTTCTATGCAAACATGGACTATGATCTTGTGAAAAGTCGTTTCATAACAAAAGTTCTTGATACCAAACTTGCTATTACTGTCAAATCCCTAGGAGAAGCCCTAGGAATCCCATACTTCGGTATGATTCTTGACAAAATCGAAATGACTGATGAGAACATTCTAGAAAGAATGTATTTGCCCGGTAGACACTTTCAAACCAAACTTCCATGTAACAATCTTCGCTATCCGGCAAGGATCTTGGCTAATATATTGTTTTATAACATAACTCAAAAGTCTGGGAGCCATGCAATCCTACCTAAGAAACAAGCTAAGTGCATCTATGCCATCCTAGGTAACATTCGTATTAATTGGGCTAAAGTGATTATGGATTCCATCCTAGCCTCAGCTTCCTCTGATAGACCCTCCTCTACTCTTTCTCATGGGCACTAACTTACTATACTATTCATTAGCTTTAACGTGCCACTGGATCATGAAACATCCATTCTAGAACCTGCTCGTGTCTTTGATGTACATCTCTTGGGAGAATGAATCTCCATCATGACCTTGATGAAAATGTCCCTGAAGAACAAATTGCTGCCGAAGGAGGATCATCATCCTCAAGGCGAGGTAAGAAAGTTGTCATTTCAGATTCAGAAGAAGAAGGAGAAGAAGAAGAAAAAGGAAGCGGAGAAGAAGAAGAAGAAGAAGAAGTTCCAGCCTACATCCTTGAACTTCAGGAAATGCTTCTGAAGAAGATTGGAAAATTGAAGATCTCACAAGAGAAAGGATTTGAAGATCTCAATCAAAAGGTGGACGACCTCAAGGAGATCGTCGTGAAAAGCAACAAGATGACTGAGGAAACACTTGTTATGATCCTTGAAGAGATCAAGGAACTGAAGAAGAACATCGGTCATCCTTAGCTTCATGAACTTAACTTCATAAACAATGGTTCTCTTTCAAAACAATGATTCTCTAAAAACTATGGCTTGTAATAACTTTTATCGTGTGATGCTATCTATTATGAAATTATCTACTATGCAATACTTAGTTGTTCCTATGAACTAACATCTCCCTTGCAGGCATATGAAATTGAATTCCTCTCCTAATTATTTTATGTTCTGTAGAAATTATTTCTTTGTTTTTGTTGATGACAAGGGGGAGAAAAATATATGAAATGCAAAAATGAAATTATATGAATTGTATTGCTAAACAGCTTCGATGCAGGGGGAGAACCGCATCAAAGCAGGGGGAGTAAGTATACTTAAATATTTTCAGCTTTAACTTCCTTCATTTTTTTTCATTTGGGTGTCATCATCAAAAAGGGGGAGAGTGATGGAAATTGAAGTCCACCCCAAGTGATTTTGATGATGAGCACACCAAATGAAAGCTTAGTGTACTAACTACACTACACTTAAGATGTGCAGAATTTGTGAAGCTCTACTCATACTCAAAGAAGCACACTTCAACGCTCAAAGACAAATCGAACATGACAAAACTCAAGTGATGAAGCTCAAGCTCAAACAGAACAAAAAGCACAAAGAGAAGCTCGCTTTCGCTTCACCAAATTGATCAAACTTCCGAAGACATGTTCTGAGTCCATAGTGAGTGTGTCGTGTCTTTTTAGGGTATTTGTTAAAGCCATATCAAATAGACAAAAACACACACAAACAAACAATTTCGAAAATACTTTTAAGTATCTTCAAAATATTTTCGAGAGCTTTTTTTCTAGTCACTCCATAATTTTCGTAGTGAAACTCCACGCACCCTGGAGTTAACTACTCGTCTGACTAGAAGAGTAGCAGGAAAAACTCCTCTGGGAGTCGACTACCAAAAGTAGGGAGTCGACTACCTGTCAGAGATCAAGAACTCCTGGAACTCTCCCGGAGTCGACTACCTATATGAGGGAGTCGACTACCAGCTGTAAATTTCAGACGTTTTTGAATTTGAATTTTGAAATCCTTTGAGCAATTTACTCCGTAATTTTTGGGACAAAAGGCAAACGAAATTTGAAATTCAAATCTCAGTTTTTCCCTATAAATAGAGCTAAATTCTTTGATGAAAAACACAACATTGAAAATCAATCTCTTGTGAAAACTCTCTTGAATTCAAAGCTCTCATTTTCTCTCTAGCCAATTTGATTTTATTTGATCTTGCAATATTCTTTTATAAATTCTTTTGAAGATCATACTCTTATTTTTATTGGCTAAAACGTTTTCAAAATCCTTACTATTATTCTCTTTATTTTATTTAAAGGATTTTTGAAAAGATCTAGATCACAAAGAACTTCTCTCGTATCTTTGTGTGATCTAGACTATCATTCTATTAAGCCACTACACAAATTTGTCTAAACTTTGATTGGCTATAGAATCGGGTGTATAAACCAATCTCCATCATTTATTGTGGTGTATTGGATAAATTCTCACTGTGTTGATTATTGGAACACTAGACAAGTCTAGTTGTTGCCAGGTGGAAAGTCCTCGGTTTGTGAGGCAAGAGTAAATCCTAGGACACGTCTAGGTGTTGTGGTTGGAAATCCTGGTTGAGACTAGGTACTTGTATTTGCCAAGGCAGATAGTGGAAATCTCGTACCGGATTGGTCGGGGACTGAACGTACCCGGGTTGCGGGAAACCAGGATAAAAATCCTTTTTGTTTGCGATTGTTTTCTGTGATTTTTTATCTTTCTTGTACAAGCATTCCTTACTTATTAAATGTTCATCTGTGTAATTCATTGTTAACTTATTGTAAAGATTGTCTCTTTAATTTCCGCCGTGTATAAATCTATTTGTAAAGATCTATTTGTCAAAGTTATATTTATCTGATCTTAATCCAATCTCTTTCATATTCTTGTTAAGATTGTTTTGTTGATTAAGAACCAAGCGTAGATCACTCTACTTGGTTTCTTAGGCAACATTAGAAGGAATTTATTTGTGTTAATATCGTTGAGCGAAAAAGTTTACTATATACACAACACTATTCAACCCCCCCTTCTAGTGTTGTTTGCCATCCACAGGATCCAACAGTTATTAGATGCTTTAAAAAATTATTTTATGTGATAAAATTTTGTAGCATGCTAATTTTATGTGATGCTTTTAAACAAATGTTTTTGAAATAAAAATTATGTGATAATTTTTATGAAACTATTGATTTTTATTAGATAAAAAAATTATATTTAAAAATCATACATATAATTTAAGTGTTAAATTTTAAGTTGCATATTATTATTTATAGGATAAATTTTATTATGTTGTTCATGTTTAATAATTATTTGATAATTATTAAATAGTTAGAAACTTTTTATGCGATATTTAAGTTGATAAGATGCATGTTGATTTTATGCGATAAAGTTAGTTTATGGTTTTACATGGTTATTCGGAATTCTTGCTTATTATATAATAATTCAAGAGAGCCTTTTAGGTTAGCCATTAAAAGCCATCTAATAATTATGAGATAATTTTGGATTGCTTCGCTATGATTTTAAATTGTTTTAAATGCCTAATACACGATTAGGATAACACTATAAAAATCATTCCTTATAGTTGATAAGGACTTAATAAAAGTTATTAACAAATCCTAATAATTTCGAATTTTAGGATTCAACTAGTTGATAGGCTTAACTAGTTTTAATGAAGCCATTAGTAATCGTACGTGACACATATAAATAATAAGTTTCCTTCAATAGACAATGATCCGGTCAATGTGTTTGGCTAAGTTTGTTAGATCACCCAAGTTAGACTGGGGATAAGTGATCATGTCTTAGTCAATTCCCTGGCCATGTTCTGCTGGACCGCAAGGATGCAAATTATGATTACGATGACATCGTCGATTATATATAAGTCAATTACGCTAAAAATATTTTTCAAGATTATCGCCCTCCTTGTTTTAGAGGTTGGCAATTATAGGTTCCTTGTTATAGTTGTTGAGCACACTCAAGCTATGACATAGACCCTTTATGGAAACCAACTTCTCAATACATGAGATGTAGTCTAGACTTGACCCAAACTGTCGTGTCGTGAATATACCGAGCACCGGCGTAAGTTAAGCTAGACACGATAATAAGGGTCCGACTAGACTAGTCATTGTGATTTGGATGAGCACACTCATGATCATAAGTGGCTAGGGGTAAAAACCAATAAGATAATCATATATGATATGACTGATGAAGAGTCATCTACCAATCGCAGAGTCACGCAATTTTTTGAGCACACTCAAGGTTGTGAGGCTCAGGGAGGTTGGATCTCTTTTCCATTAATTTAATTTAATTAAATCGTTCATTATTATGGCTAAAAATGATCGCAAAAATAGTGGGAGGATATAGTTAGATAAAATCCATTCTATCTATATTTAATATTGAACATATGCTAAACTAAGGTAGTTCTATGTTTACAAATGGAATCAAAAACATAATATTCTAAGAGAATAAGTTAACTGGTCCAAATAGTTGGTTAATGGAATATCAACTGAAATTCTAATTGATAGACTAGATTATGTTCTTATTGACATTAAAATGACATTCTTAAGCACATGCTTAGGGACAATGATTTCCTTATGCTCTAGGTCCAATAAAATAAATGCACGCTACCTATCACTCGCCTCTATGAGGGGCAGCTTGAACATATTGATGTTCAAAGCATGTTTCTCCATACAATTTGTTGAGCACACTCAAGATTGTATGGGAAATGGTTTCGATCCGCAAAGTTCGAAACTTCGATCAAATTGTTTGAATCGAAGATCAGTGCATGAACGGTGCAAGACTATGTATCCTAACCGGATCTTGAGACGAGCAACTTATTGAGCACACTCAAGGTTGCAAAGCTTAAGTGTTTGGATACATGAGATGTTTGCATGGCTATTATTTTTGTTGAGACGCGTAATATCTAAATGAGATTTAGAAAAGGAAGAAGGCATTAAGGAAAGTCATTTGAGAAAGAAAGTTTTTTCTATCATTAGTAAAGTCAAAGTAAGAGGAACTGAAAATGTGACATATTTGATGTCACGGCTTCAGAATAACCGTTATACAAAAGAGAATAGATTGTCGTATGTATTGGAAAAGGGAGCAATAGTTATTTCTTGGACCAAAGAAGACGTTTAACATTTTTTGGCGAACGTCGTCACCTTGCTTATGAAGCAATGAGCGATTTGTATAAACAATAATGTATTAAATGTTAATACATGAATACGCAAGATAGTAGCAAAACTTATATGGAAAAATAGACTAAGCCGTACCGAAGAGACTAAGCTTCACAAGTCACATAAAGAGGGGTCTGACCTCTCGTATTATGAAGTATGTTGACACTTATGAATCTTATCTCAAAAGTATGATGTCCGAAACTCCTTCTGTAAGACAGTGAGAGAATGAGTTGTTGAACTCAGAGTCTCGTACATACTGATGTACTCGGACCCAAGTCTAAGTTGGCCAGGATAAGTTGTTCTTATTTTATTACGACACGTGATCATCTGATGAAACACAAGTCTGATAAAATAGAGAACAAAATGACAAAAGAATTTAAACTGATTCGATCGGATCGAAGAGGCGAATACTTAGCTGTATAAATCTTGCGTACTTAAAAAGAAAATGTGATTTTCTCTCAGGTCAAGTCTCTTAACACATCGGTGTGTTAGAGAGCATGAATCGCACTTTGTTAGACATGGTGCGATGCATGGCAAGTGACTCTGAGTTACAATCCTCCCTCTGGGTTAAGTCCCAGATAGTAATGCCTAAGTTTTGATAAGGTTCTATAAGGACCTTATCAATAAGATATTCATTAAGTCAATCGTTCGGAAGTTAAAAGATTACTCGAGTCTCGTAAGACGAAGAGTTAAGTTAGACATCATAGTTGATGATGGCCCAGACAACTTCCAGGATGCAATTCGGAGTAGGGAATCTGATTAATAACTTGATGCAATCAGAAATGGGCCGTGCACGTAAATAAAGTATGGACTTTAGTTTATGTGCCCAAAGAAAGTGTTTCTTATTGGCTGCAAGTGAATCTTTGAGTTTAGAAGATTGGTGCATGAAAAATAGTGAAGTACAACTTATGTGTTAAGAACGGTTATCATCCTAACTCCTATAAACGGATTATGATGAAACTGTCTCACCAGCACGAATCGAACTCGATGTAAATGCTCTTGATGACCATGAAAACTGGAGCATTCATGTATATTCTGTTTTCTAAATATGATTTAGAAGAACGAACTTATATGAATCAGCCAGAGAGTTTTCAAGGTCAATGGGAGCGAATAAAAGCATGCGATGCATCAAGTGACTGGAACATATGTTTTGACAAAGTGGTCAAAGAGTTTGACACTTTATCAGAAATGAATATGAACCATCTAAAATGACCAGTAACTTATTTTAATTATTCTCGTAAGGTACGATGAGCTGGATGAGATCCAGACAAGACATAAATTATGGATTCTAAGGGACCAAGGGATTATTTGGATGAGATACAAATGTGTGGTTTAAGATAAACATAGAAACCCTTTAAGTCTATACAGTAGACGTTTTAGCAGATCCATTCAGGAAGGCTCTACCACATAAATTCTGGAAAGACTCGTGTGTAAATGCGGTATGAGATACCGGGATAAATGGGCCTGAGTGCTAGTGGGAGATGTTGAGAGATGGGTATGCCCTCGAGGCAAATTCATCCCTGTGTATCTATACAGACATCTTGTTCAAAATAGCAGTAAGTTGTTTGGTAAGTATTTATCTAAGTCAATAGAAATGTTGTAATCATTAGAAACTTAGGTAAAGTCATGAGACTTAATGCAGGGTCAAACATGTATCGAGATGAGGATCTCGATCATGGAGAAGTGCTTGACCATTAGTAGCATAAGTCTAAAAAGGTTCATGGTCGTAGATGTTTCGAGAAAAAGATATCGAAACATCGGATATCCCATTATGTCTTAGTCTTCACCGTGTAGCGATGACGATGATCTCATGATCGTTTGACTTGGCGAAGTCAAAGACAAGACACATGTGCTCATTGGAGAATGAGTTCACTGAACGACCCAACAAGAGTTATCATATGGTTATGATTGACCAATCTATCAATGATAACTCTTAGTGATGATAGGCAAGTTGGTCTTTTGACTTGAGGTCATTGTACAAACCTATACGTGAACGGTGTTACTTAGATCACTGATGTAGCCCCGTGTAAGTCCCGTTGAAAGGTCTTTGGCTGGGTGACATTTGAAACATGCGAGGAGAGTAATGACCAAGATAGGATTCGTCTCTCACAGTCAATGGGAGTTAGTGTCGTAGTGTTAGTTCGATTTTTAGTCAAAACTCTGGCCAGAGTATGTTGGAAGATGTCCAACATTATTTAACTAAAGATCGATGGAGACTAACTGGCTTCGAGCTATTTGGGTTGACAGTTTGACCGTATCCTATGATTGAAACAAATGGCATAGTTTTGATGAAGAGAGTATAACCGCGGTATTCATCACAGACACAGTCATGGTGGTCTTTACAATACTCATGTCAATGAGTTAACCACATAAGTATGATACTGAAACTGGTACGACACATGCTGCTCGTGGTTACTGTCGTCTGGGGCTTCGAGCCACACCTGTAGTATGGTCAAGCTATAGGGTCTCACACAAAGTGCGACCTTCGTCAAGTAATAGGTAAAAATTAGGGAGAATATGCATTTGATGTCAGGGATATAATACTGCAAAGAGTTTGTAATTATCTTCTGCATTCGGGATATGTTGGAGGATGTATGCCCTCAGATCATTTATATTTGATGCAAATGATTTTTCATAATAGATGTGGACAAGTTTGCATATGATGCAAAGAGAGTTAAATGTGTCCTAAAATATTTAAGACCATGTTTAATAAAATAAACACGATGAAAAAGTTACCTGGATGACGGGAACGTTCCGGTCTAAACCCAGGTTCGAACGGCGTCCAAAACGGACGCCAAATGCACGAGATATGACCAATACCGTTAAGAAGCACAAGGGGGAAGTCAGCCCAAATCAGTTGGGCTGAGCCTAGCCATAAATGGGTGCCCCTTTGAGGGGCGCCATAGCAGAGCGGGCGTGGGCTCAAGCCCAGGCCCAGGCGCAGCTCGTGCCCACGCAGAGCACGGGCGCAGCTCACGCCCGTGCTCTGTACGGGTGCACGTGCAAAGCAGTAGCGCACGCGTGTTGCGCCTACGCTGCCCGCCTGGGGCACAGGTGGGCCCCACCTGTGCCCTAGGGTTGCATGCATGGCAGATCTGTTTGTGACGGCTCTGTTTTGTGAAAATTGAGTTTTTGGGCTGACTTTGAGCACATGTTTGAGGGGTCAAACGGACTCAGAATGACTCGTCATTTTTTCCTATGCGTTCACCGTTCAGTGCTCTTTGATTTGATAGGTTGTATCAAATGTGAAGCTCAACGGTGAGGGAGTTAAAATTCATAGAAGTTTGTCTTTTCTTTAAGGCAAACTAACTTGAATTCTTTACTCCAAAACCTTTAGTCCCACATCGGAAGTGGAGTAAAGGGGAGGGGTCAGTCGCCTATATAAATAGGGGCCTGGCCCCTTCCTCATAACTCGTCCCAAGCTTTAGATCTGAGCAGCTCCTAAAAGTTTGGAGCACGCTCGGATCTAAGCTTAAAATAAATATTTTCTTCTCCATATATTTCTCCCTTGCTCCTGAAGGGCTCTAACAAATCCACGAAGGGGCTCTGATTCGATCCGGAGTCTTGGCGAAGGATTCACTTAGGGTGAAACTTTCTTCGGCGTGTGGTTGTCTCAGTGACAAGGGGGTTGCTCGCCTCGGGACGCAGTGCGGTTCAGGAAGCGGTTCAGCTCGGGACGAGTTTCAGTATACTTTACCGGTGCAAGCAAAGTTCCAGGTATGTAGTTTAATTAAGCATTACATTTATTATATTACAGTAGCTTAGATCTATATTGGGGTGGTCAGATCCACCTCAAGATAGTAGAGATCCTGGCTAGGGTTTTGAAATCCTTAGGGCTTGCTCGTTAAATAGTTTAACGTTTTCCGCTGCTTTCTTTTCTGTTTGCTTCTATCGTTCGTTCGACGTAGGACGGTCATAGAATAATGCCATAAGGGTCCCTCAAAACCCATCAGCAACCCCCAGTGATTATTGTTTCCATTAATGTCCATTTGCCAAACTTGCAAGTGCAAAGTAATACAACTTTCTTCCACTTCCTACAGATCAGGAATGGACTACTCTCACAACCGAGAGGCAGCTTTCTGTAGTTCCGATAAACCGAAAATGGACTACTCTCACAACCAAGAGGACTTCTCGAATATCAAGAGAAAATATTGAATTGAAATATGAAACAATTTCACAACCTATGTATTGAATAATACTCTTAAGAATGAGGCAATAAAGGTGTGTGAGATGTGATATAAATGATGAGAGTGAAAGCATTTACTAACTTGTCTCAAGATGTGAAGCAATTAATTCTAGAAGCTGATCTTGAAAGCTTTGGAGACAAGTTGATCTTTAGAGATTGAGCTAGAATTGCTTTGAATGCTCTTGAATGCTCAAGATGAGAAGTTAATGACTTGGGATTAGAAGTTTGGCTACCCTCTCAAGTCAAGACAATAAAGCCCTATTTATAAGCCATGAAAATTTGCTCAAAATCAGCCAAAGAGCCCAAGCATTTAATACTTAAAACGGCTATTAACAGGTAGAAATCCTAGTCACCAGTCGCCTGATGAAGAACGACCAGTCGGTTGTTATACTATTCTAACTGGGCATTAACTGCAGTCTAACAGACATATATCAGTCGTCTGAAGAAGACTTATCAAACGTCTGGTCAACTGTTCACTTGTCTGGCACCAAGCCATCAGACGTCTGATCATACAGACAATGGGCAAGATGGTTACCGAAATAATCGGTCCGACTAACCAGACGTTTGATGTTCATCATCCAGAGGTCTAATCAACCGTTATAGACGTCTGGTTATACAACATCATGCGTCTATTTTTCGTTAGTCAGAGATGGCCGAGTTACTGTCTTTTCAGCTTTAATTAAACAGACGTATGATGTTCATCATCCAGGCGTCTAACGAATTTTTCAGACATCTGGAATTAGAATTTCAGGAGTCTGTTCCAAATAAGGTTTTGGGAAACTATATGCACATGAGCACCAGACATTCTGAGACCAAGCACCCGGCGCCTATTGAAGGCTGAAAAACTCTTCTTGGAGTTTATGCAAGTTCAAGCCCTATGACACTCAATGATATATGATCTAACATGATTCGTGAGTGTTATGAGTAATATTCTAATGAGTCTATTCAAGGCTTAACATGCTAATTCAACTAAGAAGTAAGGTAAGAATGATTTACATATTTATCACATTCACCTCCTAGTGAATGCCTTAAAGACTTTCCATTGAGCTTGTGAAGTCCAACACTTTGACTTTCTTGATATCACTCCTGTAAGGACCCTGTCTATGGGGAAAACACTAGAAGGGGGGGTTGAATAGTGTTTATGCAAATTTAAAAGGAATTTACGCCAAATAAAATGCAATCCAACAAATAGTGCGGAATAGAAAACAACCCAAAGAGAAACACACGCAAACGCAGTTATGTTTCAAGGGTTCGGATTACCCAAGTCAACTCCCGACTTGTTCCCGGTAATCCTACGTCCCTACCACCCGGATACCACCGGATACTCAAGTTAGAACCCTAACTTGAGGTTTCCTTAAAACCCACTTGTAGCAACCCTACAAGTGCAATCGAATACAATCGATGTCCTTGACTCCCACAACCAGGGAGCAAGCAAAAACCACTCTCACAACCGAGAGCACAATTCAAATAATGAAGTTATGAAATCTGAAAGCAACACTTACAATCACCTATACATTGAAGTAGAACTTGAAGGAGAAGTGTGATGTGTGTTGAAGAACTCTCTTGGAAGAGAGAAGAAAAGCCCTTTCTCTTGACTGCACCAAATGCCTAGAAGATCAATCTTTGGTTCTAGGTTGGAGAGCAAGAGAACAAGATTTGGAAATACTTAGGGCTTTGGATTTGAAAGCTTTGATCTTTGGAAATGAAAGCTTGAAGGATTTTGCAATGAATGAGTAGTCTTCCAATGAAATAGTAGAAGCTCTATTTATAGCTTTCTCAAATCCACAAAACAGTTTTGGCAAAAACCCAATCGAAATCCGTGAGAAAAATCTCAACGGATATAATCTGAACTCGAGACAGTCGACTGATGAACAAACCACAGTCGACTGTTGCACAGTCAGCAAGGGTAGGTGAGAATTCATAACGGTAACTTACCACGTGGACAGTCGACTGATGAAGCCAAGACAGTCGTCTGTAAAACCAACAGGCGACTGTATATACTTCGACAGGCGACTGGCCGAGAGAAGTGTAAGTTAGATGAAATACTGGAAATCTCACAAGATACAGGACAGACGACTGATGCAAGGAACACAGTCGACTGTTAATCAGAACAGGCGACTGTATAACCTTAAACAGACGACTGTCACAGACAGGAGAAATTTCCAGAGAGCTAAGTCAAAGAATAGACTTACAGACATGCGACTGTTGCAGCATAGACAGTCGACTGATCTAATATACAGTCGACTGTATATACAGCATAAGTCGACTGGCCGTAGAAATCGGATCAAACAGAGTTTGGGCAAGGAGAGACATACGACTGATGAACCATTCACAGTCGATTGTCGCTAAGACAGGCACTTAATAAACGTTCAACAGTAGCATGTGGAGATAATCAGAGAGGACCCAAAAACTATATTGTAATAGTCTGTGCATAACAGGCGACTGTAGAACAAAACACAGTCGACTGTTTTTGAGACAGGTGACTGTAAACTGTTAAGCAGTCGGCTGGAATAAACAATCCTAGCACAAACAAAAGAGAATTGAATTGAGATCAAAGAACAAAGGTCTAGAGATGTCCTATGACTGAAAGTAGATGTGTGTGAGTGCTCCATCAAAGTTCTACTTCTAAGCTACATAATAGAAGAGATA
Organism: Scilla litardierei; assembly: GCA_030789695.1. Classification (NCBI taxonomy): domain Eukaryota; kingdom Viridiplantae; phylum Streptophyta; class Magnoliopsida; order Asparagales; family Asparagaceae; genus Scilla; species Scilla litardierei. Next base: position 266,298,777 of record CM061141.1, on the reverse strand, counting down.
AAATAAAAAATACATTGACGAATAATCTCTTCTTTCCATCGTATGAGCTTGAAGTCTTTACGGAGCTTCAATCATCAATCTACGATCATCCAATTCATATCATTTGCCTTCAATCACGTTTGTGAGTCATCCATTGCTAGTTGATCTTCATAGTAAGCTTAGGCAATGGATTAACTGCAAAATAGGGGATTAGTCACAAGTATTTATGTTTGCTCATCATTAACACCAAGTAGGGAGAAGTCCAATACTCAACATTCTCCCCCTTTTTGATGATGACAAACAAACATAAACAAACAGATAAATAGTTGTGCGTAATGAAAACCCATACATAGATGCCAATCAAGTTAGCCAACAAATATTAGAGCATCTATATAGTAATTGAAGCAAATGAGTGAGATAAGAATGAATTTAATTCAAGAAATCTTAGGAAATAAAAATCCCTATTCATTGTAATCTTACTCCCCCTGAATCTAAGGCAACGAAAATCTTAGATTCAAGCGTTAGAACATACTTAGCACATCCATTATGAATCTTGTATGTTTATTTCTCTCCCCCTATGGCATTATCCAAAAAGGTGGGAGCAAATAACAACAACAATAATAGTGCTAAAATACGAACTAACAACAATCAAGGAGTATAAAGATATATCGAATCAAAACTCATAAAGTCTCATCATATACACATGTGAGTAATGGAATTGAAATCTAATATCAACATTTTAGATATTCGAAAAGAAAATAATTTTCACAAATTCATCACTTCAATGAAAGAGCATGAATTAACCAATATCAAATTCTTGTATTGTCTCAAAAACACATCAAAAAAGAGTGAAGCATACATAGAGACAATATATCATACATCACACAGAAGTTAATCAATATAGCATAGTGTGACACAAAAGAAAGATGCAACATCATATATATAAAGAAGCTGAGTACATCATCGGGTGGTTATCAACATGTCCACCCCAAAAAGATACATCATGAGCAACAAAAAATAACTACATCATGACGACATCATAGAGTAAGCAATATACATATATAAAGAGTGTCGCATACAGCATCATCCATCATACAACGACAAAACATATATCATCATCACAAATATCGATCTAAGGGTGAGCGTCTCCAGGGTCTGCGGACGAGGAAGCAGGCTCTGACGCAGCAGGAGTGTCCTCTGAGAAGGATCAGAAGGAGCAACAGAAGCAACAGAAGCAGCAGCATCCTGTGAAGAGGCAACACCAGGAGGCTCAACGACACCAGAAGGCTGAGGAGGCACATGGGTCTGAGGAAGATACTGTCTCAAATCCTCAGGGAAGGAAATTCCCTGATGGAGGAGAGAGAGAGAGAGACAGCAGCCGGTAAATACCAGAGATCATCGATAAAATAGTATCCTGAGACGGTGGAGCAAATGATGATGAAGGCAAATCAGCTGAAGGCACAGTGGATGAGGATGGAGCTGAACTAGTCTTCCTCTTCTTCGAGGCAGTCTGCAGAGCCGAAGAGGACTTCGACTTTGCAGAAGCGTCGAGGAGAGGGCCAAAGGGCATGGGCTCGTAACGGGTCAAGTCAATACCAAAGTGACGGAAGACACGAGTCAAAAGACCACCAAACGGAATGTGAGACGAGGAGGACGTGAACTCAAACTTGTCCATCCTGTCAAGGAGGACACCGGCCCAGTTCACGGGCATGCCAGAGAGAATAGCATACATACACTTTAGTATATCCTGAGACGGCTGATCGGACGATCCATATCTCGGCAGAATGTTGGACTTCACCACTAGGTGAACAGCCCAACCCCGTGCAGAGAACATGGATGATCTGACACCCGAATCAAGAGCTAAAGGAACCTCTCGAAACATATCCCGGAGAACAGACTGATCAAGATCGTCAATCTCAGAAAAGCTGATATCAATGGGGAGGGAGCCGACAGAAGGAATCCTGAGGATAGTCCCTAAGAGTGAGGGAGTGAGCTGAATGGGGGTGCCCTGGACGACAGTATCAAGTATGCCAGTATTCGAATACTCACAGCGAACGCGGTTCGCATAGAAGAGCTTCCCAGAAAAGGGTAGGCTCTGGGGGACTCGCTCTGAAAGAAGCGAAAAAGGTCGGCCAGGTGAGTAGCGGACAAAATGTCAGAGAGTCTCTCAGCAGTGAATGCGGGGAAAGCAATGTACCGCTCCCTAAGCAGATTGATCCCAAGAAGAGAGTGAAACTTTGCCAGACAAAGATCGTCTCGACAAACGGGAACCAGGGGATTAGAGGGAGGTACATCAGGAGGCTCTTCGGACGAACTGGATGCAGAAGGAGACACATGAGGAATCTCAGCAGCAGGCTCACTGATGTGAACACCAGTAGGCTTGCGCTGACAACGAATCAAGGGCTGAGCATCGCTCGACGAAGAAGTAGGGGAATAACCCAGCGACGAAGAACACACGGGAGACCGAGCATGCTTGGTTCGAGCTTTATAGGGTTTCTTTCTCTTGGCGATGAGTTTCTTAGGAGCCCTAGGTTGTTTAGAAGCAATGATCTTCTCTTTTCCCATAGGTTTAGGAGCCATGGAAACAAAAGAGGAAGAACAGAAGCAATAATCGTAAACAACGTAGGTCAAGAAAGAGAAAGCACACCAACCGAGAGAAGACAGACGATCGTGAAGATGAAGATCAAAGACGACGATAGATCACGATCGACATCGACGTTTAGGAGGAGATCGATGGTTGAAGGCACGAAATCGATTGATTTTATAGAGAGAATCGAGCGGGAAGTTGAACGGTCGATGCGGAGGAGAGAGAAAAACAACGTGGGGGAAATGATCGCATCGATTGAATATAAATTAGGGAGAAACAATCTGAGCCGTTGGATCAAAGAATCGACGGCTCGGATCAAATCAAATGAACCGACACAGCAGGAGACAGTCGACTGGAGAACAAAAGTCAGTCGACTGTATGAAGTGATAAAATTAAATCTCAGAGAGATGGGCAGTCGACTGGCAAGTATAATGCAGTCACCTGTCCGCTGGACAGTCGACTGACATATACACAACAGTCGGCTGGCCGAGAATTAATACAGATCACAAGAAAAACAGAGAATATTGTGAAAAAAATTCGACAGAGAGTACAGTCGCCTGATGACTAAATTGCAGTCGCCTGTTAAATTAACAGTCGACTGTAAAACAGTCAACAGTTGGCTGTGCGAAAGATATCAATTTCATATGGTGGATATAGAGTAGGGCAGTCGACTGTCAACAGAAACACAGTCGTCTGTCCTGGTCCAAAAATGCACAGTGAGATAGAATTCCAGAGAATAAGAACACTCACCCTAGGACCTATACTCTAATCACAAATACATCTTAAAATCATTATGAAAATTATAAATCTATTGAAACACAAATTATTCCAATCAACTTCGAAAACTCATGAAATCAAATAAGTCACAATTGTCTTTCTTAATCTCATAAAACAATAAAGCACATGAAGAAAGACAATCACAAATATATGAGCTCAAATAAGGAGTTATAGCATGAAAATTGAGCTTCTAGATTTCAGATTCACCCATAATTCCCAATTCTCCACGCAACCTCACAAATGTATCTTCTTTAAGAGGTTTAGTGAAGATATCGGCAATTTGTTTTTGGGTTTCAATGTACTCTAAGATGATGTCCTTCTTAGCTACATGATCATTTATAAAATGGTGTCTCACGTCTATGTGTTTGGTACGGGAGTGGTGTACCGGATTCTTGGAAAGACAAATAACACTTTGATTATCAACCATGATATGGCAAGTATCACAATTGACACCATAGTCACTAAGAGTGTGTCTCATCCAAAGAACTTGTGCACATGCAAGACCCGCGGCAATATATTCCGCTTCAGTCGTGGACAATGACATCGAATTCTGTTTCTTAGAGAACCAAGAAACTAAGGAATTTCCTAAGAAATGGCATGTGCCACTAGTACTTTTCCTGTCGGACTTGCATCTGGCAAAGTCGGCATCACTATATGAGATTAACGCATATGTGCTAGACTTAGGGTAAAGTAACCCATAATCTAGGGATTGATTGAGATAACGAACTATTCGTTTAACCGCAATCAAGTGTGACTCCTTAGGTCTTGCTTGATATCTAGCACATATACATACGGAAAACATGATATCGGGCATACTAGTGGTTAAGTAAAGTAAGCTACCGATCATACCTCGATATAGATGAACGTCTACATCTTTTCCGCTTTCATCCTTGTGAAGATGAGTAGTAGTACTCATGGGAGTCCTTTTGCTTGAAGACGATTCCATCCCGAATCGCTTAATAAGCTCCCCTGTGTACTTTGTCTGATGTATGAAAGTGACATTCTCCATTTGTCGAATTTGCAATCCAAGGAAGTAGGTGAGCTCTCCCATGTGGCTCATCTCAAACTCATCCTTCATAGACTTGGAAAATTCTTGACAAAGATTAAAGTTAGTAGAACCGAAAATAATATCATCTACATAAACTTGAATCAAAAGAATGTCATTTTCATGATCTTTAATGAAGAGTGTAGAATCAACTTCTCCCATTTTAAAACCTAAATTCAAAAGAAAGGTCTTAAGGCGATCATACCAAGCTCTAGGGGCTTGTCTCAATCCATACAACGCTTTCTTAAGTTTGAAAACATGGTTTGGAAATTTCTCATGAATAAAACCGGGAGGTTGAGAAACATAGACTTCTTCATTTACAAAACCATTTAAAAATGCACTTTTAACATCCATTTGAAATAATTTAAAATTCTTATGGGATGCAAAAGATAAAAGCAATCTAATAGCTTCTAATCTAGCTACGGGGGCAAAGGATTCTTCGAAATCGATACCTTCCTCTTGCCGATAGCCTTGAGCTACTAACCTTGCTTTGTTCCGTGTGATTACCTCGTTTTCATCCGTCTTGTTCTTGAAGATCCATTTGGTCCCAATAGCTTGGTGACCACTTGGAAGAGGTACAAGTTCCCAAACTTCATTTCTCTCGAATTGCGCAAGTTCTTCTTCCATTGCCACTATCCAAGAGCTATCCTCACAAGCTTCTTGAATGTTCTTTGGCTCAATGGTAGAAACGAATGCGCAATGGGAGAATTCTTCAATTCTTGATCTCGTTCGAACACCCACGCCAATATCTCCAATGATTTGGTTATGGGGATGGTTGCGAACGGTTGGATAAGCTTTGGGTAAACCTGGATCACTAGGAACAACTTCAACAACTTCGTTAGAAGTGTTAGTCTCAACAATATTATCATTAATCTTAACATTATTAAGAGAATCACAAAGAATATCTACATTATCATCATCAACATGAGGAAAATAAAAATCTTCATAAAAAGATACGTGAAGTGATACCTCAATCGTTGAAGAAGGTTTGTTGTATTTCTGGTAGGCTTTGCTACGTGTGGAATATCCAACAAAAATTCCTTTATCGGATCTTGGCTCAAATTTGTCTAAATTACCAAAGGTGTTCTTTATAAAACATTTTGAACCAAAGACACGAAAATATTTCACTTGAGGCTTTTTATCGTAAAACAACTCAAAACAAGTTTTGTTTGTTCGGGGTCTCACTAGGATTCTATTGAGTACATAACATGCAGTGTGCACCGCTTCTGCCCAAAATTGTAGTCCTAAATGACTATCATGGAGCATAGTCCGAGTACACTCAATAAGGGTCCTATTCTTTCTTTCTACAACACCATTTTGTGGTGGTGCACGAGGAAAGGAAAAGTTATGAGTTATCCCGGAGTCATCACAAAACTTAGTAAAAGGCTCATTCTCAAATTCTCTTCCATGATCACTACGAATAGTGATAATGGTGGATCCTAAAAGATTCTGAATCTTCTTTGCAAATTTGGTAAACTCTTCATGAGCTTCATTCTTATTAGTTAAGAATGAAACCCAAGTAAATCTAGAAAAGTCGTCAATGACAACTAGTCCATAATGAGCATTACCTAAAGAAGCGGTTCTAGTTGGCCCAAACAAATCTAGATGTAGAAGTTCTAGGGGCCTCTTAGAAGTAATCCCTTCTTTAAGCTTAAAAGATGATTTACTTAGTTTACCTCTTTGACATGAATCACAAAAGTTTTTCTTATTAAAAACAATCTTAGGAAAACCTTTGACTAGATCATGCTTAGCTAACTTATATAAGTGCTTGAAGTGAACATGACCAAAACGGCGATGCCATAATAGTTGTTCACTTGTGTTAGCAACTAAGCAATGTTCTACGGTTTTAGGCAAGCTTAAATAATAAATATTTTTACGCCTAATACCGGAAAATAAAATATTTGAATCACAATCAACAATAGTACACAATCCTTCTCCGAAGTTAACCTTGTAACCTTTGTCACAAAGTTGACTTATGGAAATGAGGTTGTGACATAAACCACTAACAAGATAAACATTAGTAATTAGGGGTTTGGAAGGATTACCAACGATACCTACTCCAATGATGGTTCCCTTTTGATTACCTCCAAAAGTGACCGTTGCACCATCTTTGATGCTAATCACTTCGGAGAGCAATGAGGGATCTCCCGTCATGTGTTTGGAGCAACCGCTATCAAGAATCCATCCTTTCCCTTTAGAGCTAATAAGGCATTTATTGCTCTTCTTCTTTCTCTTGGGTACCTATATAATATCCCATAAGCTTATGGTACCCAATGTTTGTTGGGTCCAAGGGGATTAGCCCTTTGGAAGCCAAGTCCAAGTGGACTTCCGCTTCCCAACATAGTTACTATTTCTAATTACATCATGAAAGTAGGAATCAACATAAGCATTCCTAACATTTGGACTAGTGTTCTTAGGACCCCAAATAGTGTACATCTTGGGAGTCCTATTCCTAGTTGCATGCATATGAGTTGGATTTCTATGTGGTGCATGCTTCTTAGGAACATGATTTCTAGCATATATATGAGGTGGAGGATATACATTGTACATTCTTGAATGATATGTATTCTTGGGAACATGCATATTATATGAAGGATATTGATCATGCATGACATGTGGAGAATTACCATACATGAAAGAATGATGCGTATGAGCATATGGGTGTGTGGGAGCACGTACATGAGTATTTCTCATGTGTGGTTGTGTACGTGTCCGTGGGTGCGGAGCATAAAATGTGTCATGATTATCCACTTGTGAAGTAGGATGTTTCCTACGTGGATGAGTATTAGTGTACATATAAGCATGGCCTTGCTTTTGGTTTCCACCCTTAGTGGGTTTCTTGCCAAAAGGAAGAGAAAGTGATGTGGTGACATTCTTGGTAGGATTGCTACCTATAGTGTCTTTGACACCACTTGTGGATGCACCGGCGGAAGGCCTCACAAATTCTATAGTAACACCACTATAGGAGGTGCAATCATTAGATGTATTCGCTTTAACAAATCCAAGGCCAACACGATGTGTGGCCGGAAATTGATTTGCAAGCAAATCATCCAATTGTCCTTGTCCCTTATTGAATCTCACAATACCGGAGGACATGAGCTCATATTTCTCCTTTAAAGAGGAAATGTTGGTATCCAAGGTGGACACCCGTGCTTTGAGCTCGTGCACTTGGGTTTTAAGAGAATCATTCTCTAATCCCAATTGTGTGTGGCGTGTAACTAGATCACTATTATCCATGGGATGTGTTTGATCTAGTTGAGATTTGAGGGAATTCACCTCATTTCTCAATGTGACATTTTGAGAAGCTAAGTTTGCTTTCTCAAGAGTTAAAGTATTAACAATGGTGTCATTGTTGATAATGCATGGAATGGATGACTTGCTAACTTTTGATTTCTTTAAGCTAGAGTATCTAAGCATTAAAGATTGGTATTTAGCAAATAGTTCTTCATTAGCTATGCGAAGTTCATCCATTGTTACCTCGGTGTTATCCGTATCGGAATCACTCTCATCCGAGAGTGGGTCTTCAAGTGCCATGAAGCACATGTGGGTGCTCTCACCCTTCTCATCATCGGAATCACTTGATGAGTCATCACTTGAGTCATCAAAGGTACTGACGAGTCCTTTCTTCTTGTATTTCTTGTTCTTGTTGGACTTGTGGTACTTTGGTGCCTTCCACTTTTCTTTGTTGTTTAGCATCGGGCAATCCCTCTTGATGTGCACTGGCTTATTACACTTATAACAAAGAGAGGAAGTAGTATTAGTAGATTCAAAACGTTTGTTGGAGGGAAATTTACCTTTGCGGAAGAAGCGTTGGAACTTCTTCGCCATTTGGGCCATTTCACCCAAATCCATCTCGTTCTCGGATTCATCACTTTCGGAGGATGACGAATTGGCGTTGAACGCCAAAGCTTTCTTCTTGGCCTCCGAGGGATTCATCATGGCTCGAATCTTCAATCGGTTATCCCGTCTTACTTCGTAAGACATAAGAGTCCCGATGAGATTCACCACGGTGTAGTTCTTCAAGTCATTGACCTCTTCAATGGCGATTGCTCGTCTTTCCCATTTGGAGGTCATCCCCATGATAATCTTCCTTACCTTTTCAGGTTCGGTGTAGATTTGGCCAAGGGCTTCCAATTCGTTTGTGATGTCGGTAAAGCGTCCGTACATCGACGCAATGCTCTCATTTTCCTGCATGTGAAACAAGTCGAAGTTTTGCACGGTAACATATAACTTTGAAAGCTTTACCTTATTCGTTCCCTCGTGGGTAACGATGAGATGGTTCCAAATTTGATATGCACTCTTACATGTGCATATCTTGTTGAACTCATTTGGGTCCAACGCACAATGAAGAGCGTTCATTGCTTTAGCGTTGTTGACTTCGGGGGACTTTTCGGAAGGCGTCCATTTCTCGAAATCATCTTCGGAGGGCTCGACGTACTCATTGTGGAGAGTTCTCCAAAGAGAAGCACTCCTAAGGAATGTATCCATCCTACACTTCCAATAACCAAAGTTATTACCATTGAAACGTGGAGGACGTACCGTAGATTGACCTTTGAAAAGTGTGGAAGCTCCATCACGGTCGTGATTGTTGTACGTAGGCGGAGGAGGAACGTTGTTGTTGTTGGATGCCATAGATAAAACCTTGTGCTCTGATACCAATTGTAAGGACCCTGTCTATGGGGAAAACACTAGAAGGGGGGTTGAATAGTGTTTATGCAAATTTAAAAGGAATTTATGCCAAATAAAATGCAATCCAACAAATAGTGCGGAATAGAAAACAACCCAAAGAGAAACACACGCAAACGCAGTTATGTTTCAAGGGTTCAGATTACCCAAGTCAACTCCCGACTTGTTCCCGGTAATCCTACGTCCCTACCACCCAGATACCACCGGATACTCAAGTTAGAACCCTAACTTGAGGTTTCCTTAAAACCCACTTGTAGCAACCCTACAAGTGCAATCGAATACAATCGATGTCCTTGACTCCCACAACCAGGGAGCAAGCAAAAACCACTCTCACAACCGAGAGCACAATTCAAATAATGAAGTTATGAAATCTGAAAGCAACACTTACAATCACCTATGCCTTGAAGTAGAACTTGAAGGAGAAGTGTGATGTGTGTTGAAGAACTCTCTTGGAAGAGAGAAGAAAAGCCCTTTCTCTTGACTGCACCAAATGCCTAGAAGATCAATCTTTGGTTCTAGGTTGGAGAGCAAGAGAACAAGATTTGGAAATACTTAGGGCTTTGGATTTGAAAGCTTTGATCTGTGGAAATGAAAGCTTGAAGGATTTTGCAATGAATGTGTAGTCTTCCAATGAAACAGTAGAAGCTCTATTTATAGCTTTCTCAAATCCACAAAATAGTTTTGGCAAAAACCCAATCGAAATCCGTGATAAAAATCTCAACGGATATAATCTGAACTCGTGACAGTCGACTAATGAACAAACCACAGTTGACTGTTGCACAGTCAGCAAGGGTAGGTGAGAATTCATAACGGTAACTTACCACGTGGACAGGCGACTGATGAAGCCAAGACAGTCGTCTGTAAAACCAACAGGCGACTGGCCGAGAGAAGAGTAAGTTAGATGAAATACTGGAAATCTCACAAGATACAGGACAGACGACTGATGCAAGGAACACAGTCGACTGTTAATCAGAACAGGCGACTGTATAACCTTAAACAGACGACTGTCACAGACAGGAGAAATTTCCAGAGAGCTAAGTCAAAGAATAGACTTACAGACATGCGACTGTTGCAGCATAGACAGTCGACTGATCTAATATACAGTCGACTGTATATACAGCATAAGTCGACTGGCCGTAGAAATCGGATCAAACAGAGTTTGGGCAAGGAGAGACAGGCGACTGATGAACCATTCACAGTCGACTGTCGCTAAGACCGGCACCTGATAAACGTTCAACAGTAGCATGTGCGAGATAATCAGGGAGGACCCAAAAACTGTATTGTAATAGTCTGTGCATAACAGGCGACTGTAGAACAAAACACAGTCGACTGTTTTTGAGACAGGCGACTGTAAACTGTTAAGCATTCGGCTGTTATAAACAATCCTAGTACAAACAAAAGAGAATTGAATTGAGATCAAAGGACAATGGTCTAGAGATGTCCTATGACCGAAAGTAGATGTGTGTGAGTGCTCCATCAAAGTTCTACTTCTAAGCTACATACTAGAAGAGATAAAAGAAAAATTACAGTGACGAATAATCTCTTCTTTCCATCGTATGAGCTTGAAGTCTTTACGGAGCTTCAATCATCAATCTACGATCATCCAATTCATATCATTTGCCTTCAATCATGTTTGTGAGTCATCCATTGCTAGTTGATCTTCATAGTAAGCTTAGGCAATGGATTAACTGCAAAATAGGGGATTAGTCACAAGTATTTATGTTTGCTCATCATTAACACCAAGTAGGGAGAAGTCCAATACTCAACAACTCCTTTATACCTAATTGAGCTTGATGAGTTCAATGCTTTGACTCCTGGTAATCATTCCATGATTCTCATGCTTCATTGATTGATGTCCAAACTTTTGTCATCATCCTCATCTGATGTGACTTTGTCCATAGTGATGATACTCTTCTACAAAACATGGGGAATAGTCATAATTGATTATGTTTTTTTATCATCAAAACCCTATTGGGGGAACCAATATTCAACATTCTCCCCCTTTTGATGATGACAAACAATCATAACCATAATCAATAATTGTACATGAAATTAAAATACTTACCATACTACTAAAAAGGACTTTTGCCAGCATTTTTTACATTTCCCGGCGTTTTTGAAGTGCTGGCAAATGTTTTCCCCGGCGTTTTATGAAACGCCGCAAAGATGCTACCAAAGGGGGTGTTGCTAAAAGAAAAGGAAGTGTTTTTGTGAAACGTTGGGAAAAGTCCACTTTTCCCGGTGTTTCACTGAAACGTTGGAAAAAGTCCAGCATTTACCGGCCTTTCGAGAAAACGTTGAGAAATGCCAATGGTATTTACCGGCCTTTCGCTGAAACGTTGGAAAAATTCCAACATTTACCGGCGTTTCAAGAAAATGTGGAGAAATGCCAATGGTATTTACCGACGTTTGGCTGAAACGTTGGAAAATGTCAATGGTATTTACCGAGGCTTCCTTAAAACATTGGGAAATGTCAATTTTTTAATTAAAATGCTATTTACCACACACTGGCCGCACCGATGCCGACGAGCCACTGCCGGTTTCCCGCCACGCGGCCACCCGCCGGCCGCCCCGTCGTCCGGACCCGCCGCTCGGTTGTTTTATAAATGTTAGAACAATAACTAATTAAACTTAAAGAAACTTCATAGTTTTTCCGATGTGGGACTAAACAAAATGCTAGCATTTGTCACTGTTTTTAGAAAAGCGCTGGGAAAAGTCTGCCATTTACCGGCGTTTCTAGTAAAGCACTGGGAAAAGTTTGACATTTACTAGCGTTTTTGGAAAGCAACGGGAGATGTCCAGCATTTACTAATGTTTTAGTAAAGCATGGGGAAAAGTTCGACATTTGCCGGCATTTTTTGGAAATCGCTGGCAAAAGTCCAGCATTTCCCAACGATTTTTAAAGCATTGGGAAAAGTCTAGCATTTACCGGCATTTTTCGGAAAGCGCCAGCAAAATTTCAGGATTTTCCAACGTTTTAAAAAAGCGTTTGGAAAAGTCCAGCATTTTTCGGCGCTTTTCGGAAAGCGCCGGTAAAAGTCCAGCATTTCTCAACGTTTTAAAAAAGCGTCGAGAAAAGTCCAGCAGTTACCAGCATTTTCGGAAAGCGCCGAGAAAAGTCCAGCATTTACCAACGTTCTTATAAACGCTGGAAAAAGTCTACCATTTTCCGGCGTTCTTATAAACGCCGTCAAATGTCGAAATACCAATAGACATTGGCTAACGTTTCTTTAAAACGCCGGCATAAAAATGTCGGCAAAAGACATTTTTAGTAATGCCCCCTACATTGATGCCAACCATTTTTAGTCCATATAAACATATAAATAATGAATCATCAATGCATCCAATTGATGTGTGTATCACATGAATTATTTGTTAAAGGATGATACACATTATGAGTAAGTTAAAGCATGGATAAGGAGATCATGTCAATCAATAAGATTGAAATTCATTTTAAGAATAGCTCCGCCTGAATCATATAACCATATCAAGAAGGAGATTCATTGAGTTCGGTAAATTTCAAAATGAATCAATATACACAATATACACAACATATAACATATAACATATAACTCAACTACATTCTTAGCTCCTACCTGGTTAGATGTAACATTTTATGGAGATGCTACAACGACAAACCAAGAGTGGGAGGATGAAATGCGCCGCTTAGCTCCTATCTTAAAGACACTTAAAAAGATTTGTTTGGATCCACCTCGACGGAAAAGCTCAAGGAATACTTGGAATCCTAATTATCACTAGGAGTCCTTGCTCTTTTAGAGTTGAAGGATTGTTTATGTTTTAGCTTCATTGAGTTTTATGTTTGGTTCTATTTGTAGACCAATATTGTAATTTGTTGAGTTCTATTTGTAGACCAATATTGTAATTTGTTGAGTATATGAATAAAGTTGCTTACCCTTCAAAAAAACTCATCAACATTCTAATTTCTCTCTCTCTCTCTCTCTCTCTCTCTCTCTCTCTCTCTCTCTCTCTCTCTCTCTCTCTCTCTCTCTCTCTCTCTCTCTCTCTCTCCCCCCCCCCTCCATATCCAATATATCATATGGTTATTTCTTTTTCTCCCCTTTTGTCATTATCCAAAAAGAGTGGGGAGGAAGCAACAACAACAACATAATACTTAAATGAAGGTGTTATCATCTAACCATTCACAGAGTCTTGATGGTATGGACAATATTAAGCCAACATAAGTGAGGATGCTCTTATAACATCATTGAAATAATCATGTAGCATCAAATCTCACCTGAAGAAAAGAATATTCAACATTTCACATTGGAAATGCAAGGAAAGATAATTATCAATCATCAGAGACACGTTTCCAAAAGTAAAGTCATGTGGGTGGGTGGGTGGGTGGGTGGTGATGGCGAAATTACCAAATAAGACAGAATCGCTCATCAACGAACAAAAGTATCTATGAGACACATACACCAAAATGTGTCATCATCTACAAGTAATGTCACATATGCTGTATACCTATAGTATACCACCCTTAAATCCAAAATATCCATACCTCCCAAAATACCAAAAGTATAACCTCACAAGCACTCTTCTCGATCAACAATCAAAAATTCATTTCATGACTGGAGAGAGGCTTGTGGTAATCGATACCAACATCAAACAATTGGAGGAGGATGAAGAGGTGATGGTGGAGCATTAGGTCCTGGAGGAGCAAAAGCTGGAGCATCCCTAGAAGTGGGCACAAGAATGTTCAGTTTCTCCTGGATGTTCAGCAACAAAGTGAACAACTTCTGAGTCTGGAGAGCTTGAGTCCTTGTGTTTGAGAAGACAGATTTAATCATTCCTTTGACTAAAGTAAGGTCGTCACGGAGCATACAGACGTTATTCCAGATAGCAGAGGGACTAAACTCACAATCTCCCAAGTGACGAGTAAGATTGTTTGTGAGTTGACTTGATGATGAGGAGTTGGAGGAAACTCTCAGACTATCCTAGAGACGCACGAGAGATGAGAATATGCGCTCATGATCTCGATCAAGACTTAAGACACACTCCTTAATCCTCTAAAGGTCATCATAAAAGGACATCCATTCAGGCGAGTATTTTCGTTTACCAGAAGAGAAATCCTGATTCTGATCTCCTCAAAGGGGTCTTTAAAGATATGGGAATCAGATAAGACAGGAACATCCTCACAAGCTGGAGGCAATTCCGACGCGGATGGGTTGGAATAAAGTGTTTGTGACGGAGATCCCAGACGAAAACTGAGGGCCAGTCGAGCCAAGCAGATCCCATGGTGATGGAGAGATACATTGACATCTTGATCATATAAAAGACTTAGCAATAGAGATTGGTGACTTGCGAGAATGTTTTTTTCAAGCCATGTCAAAACCCTAGAGGTTATCATAAAAAGATATGAGTTTACGATGAAAAAAACCTAGACGACGAGATGATAGGAGTAAAGATTTGAGCTTTGTTTTACCTTGAATGACACGAGATTGTCTACCGATTGATAAAACAGTAAACTAGACGGAGGAGCTTACGAAATGAGCAGCTTCGCTTAAACCCTAATCGAGTGAATCAAGGTATATAATGGTCATTAAATCTCAGCCGTTGGATCAATTATTAGATTTGACTTAAACGCTCTCAATAGACGTCTGGAGCAAATCAACAAGGCATCTAGAGATACAACAAAATGAAGTGATCATATTGACATATACGGCTGGATTAAGCTCATCAGACGTCTGGTGAAGAGAATGAATCAAATGAAAAATCGAAGCTATGATGATCAGGCGTCTATAGTAGACTAATCAGGCACCTGACGAACTGTCCAGGCATTTGGTGGGTCAACATCAGACGGCTGTTTTAGCTTAGTCAAAGGATGATAGATCTCGGGAAGAATTTGACAGATTGATATTTCTTTTACCACGCACTTGGAGTTCAATGACCAGGTGTCTGAACAATAGTTCAGGCGTCTGGTATGACAAGATCAGACATTTAGTTAGGCTGAAACATCTGAGCAACAGAAATGTCTGATACATCAGACGACTGGTTCTATAACACCAGGTTGGTAGGCCAACGGATCCCGACTTGAAAACATGGTTTGGAAATTTCTCATGAATAAAACCGGGAGGTTGAGAAACATAGACTTCTTCATTTACAAAACCATTTAAAAATGCACTTTTAACATCCATTTGAAATAATTTAAAATTCTTATGGGATGCAAAAGATAAAAGCAATCTAATAGCTTCTAATCTAGCTACGGGGGCAAAGGATTCTTCGAAATCGATACATTCCTCTTGCCGATAGCCTTGAGCTACTAACATTGCTTTGTTCCGTGTGATTACCTCGTTTTCATCCGTCTTGTTCTTGAAGATCCATTTGGTCCCAATAGCTTGGTGACCACTTGGAAGAGGTACAAGTTCCCAAACTTCATTTCTCTCGAATTGCGCAAGTTCTTCTTCCATTGCCACTATCCAAGAGCTATCCTCACAAGCTTCTTGAATGTTCTTTGGCTCAATGGTAGAAACGAATGCGCAATGGGAGAATTCTTCAATTCTTGATCTCGTTCGAACACCCACACCAATATCTCCAATGATTTGGTTATGGGGATGGTTGCGAACGGTTGGATAAGCTTTGGGTAAACCTGGATCACTAGGAACAACTTCAACAACTTCGTTAGAAGTGTTAGTCTCAACAATATTATCAATAATCTTAACATTATTAAGAGAATCACAAAGAATATCTACATTATCATCATCAACATGAGGAAAATAAAAATCTTCATAAAAAGATACGTGAAGTGATTCCTCAATCGTTGACGAAGTTTTGTTGTATATCCGGTAGGCTTTGCTACGTGTGGAATATCCAACAAAAATTCCTTCATCGGATCTTGGCTCAAATTTGTCTAAATTACCAAAGGTGTTCTTTATAAAACATTTTGAACTAAAGACACGAAAATATTTCACTTGAGGCTTTTTATCGTAAAACAACTCAAAACAAGTTTTGTTTGTTCGGGGTCTCATTAGGATTCTATTGAGTACATAACATGCAGTGTGCACCGCTTCTGCCCAAAATTGTAGTCCTAAATGACTATCATGGAGCATAGTGCGAGCACACTCAATAAGGGTCATATTCTTTCTTTCTACAACACCATTTTGTGGTGGTGCACGAGGAAAGAAAAAGTTATTAGTTATCCCGGAGTCATCACAAAACTTAGTAAAAGACTCATTCTCAAATTCTCATCCATGATCACTACGAATAGTGATAATGGTGGATCCTAAAAGATTCTGAATCTTCTTTGCAAATTTGGTAAACTCTTCATGAGCTTCATTCTTATTAGTTAAGAATGAAACCAAAGTAAATCTAGAAAAGTCGTCAATGACAACTAGTCCATAATGAGCATTACCTAAAGAAGCGGTTCTAGTTGGCCCAAACAAACCTAGATGTAGAAGTTCTAGGGGCCTCTTAGAAGTAATCCCTTCTTTAAGCTTAAAAGATGATTTACTTAGTTTACCTCTTTGACATGAATCACAAAAGTTTTTCTTCTTAAAAACAATCTTAGGAAAACCTTTGACTAGATCATGCTTAGCTAACTTATATAAGTGCTTGAAGTGAACATGACCAAAACGGCGATGCCATAATAGTTGTTCACTTGTGTTAGCAACTAAGCAATGTTCTACGGTTTTAGGCAAGCTTAAATAATAAATATTTTTACGCCTAATACCGGAAAATAAAATATTTGAATCACAATCAACAATAGTACACAATCTTTCTCCGAAGTTAACCTTGTAACCTTTGTCACAAAGTTGACTTATGGAAATGAGGTTGTGACATAAACCACTAACAAGATAAACATTAGTAATTAGGGGTTTGGAAGGATTACCAACGATACCTACTCCAATGATGGTTTCGTTTTGATTACCTCCAAAAGTGACCGTTGCACCATCTTTGATGCTAATCACTTCGGAGAGCAATGAGGGATCTCCCGTCATGTGTTTGGAGCAACCGCTATCAAGAATCCATCCTTTCCCTTTAGAGCTAATAAGGCATTTATTGCTCTTCTTCTTTCTCTTGGGTACCTATATAATATCCCATAAGCTTATGGTACCCAATGTTTGTTGGGTCCAAGGGGATTAGCCCTTTGGAAGCCAAGTCCAAGTGGACTTCCGCTTCCCAACATAGTTACTATTTCTAATTACATCATGAAAGTAGGAATCAACATATGCATTCCTAACTTTTGGACTAGTGTTCTTAGGACCCCAAATAGTGTGCATCTTGGGAGTCCTATTCCTAGTTGCATGCATATGAGTTGGATTTCTATGTGGTGCATGCTTCTTAGGAACATGATTTCTAGCATATATATGAGGTGGAGGATATACATTGTACATTCTTGAATGATATGTATTCTTCGGAACATGCATATTATATGAAGGATATTGATCATGCATGACATGTGGAGAATTAGCATACATGAAAGAATGATGCGTATGAGCATATGGGTGTGTGGGAGCACGTACATGAGTATTTCTCAGGTGTGGTTGTGTACGTGTCCGTGGGTGTGGAGCATAAAATGTGTCATGATTATCCACTTGTGAAGTAGGATGTTTCCTACGTGGATGAGTATTAGTGTACATATAAGCATGGCCTTGCTTTTGGTTTTCACCCTTAGTGGGTTTCTTGCCAAAAGGAAGAGAAAGTGATGTGGTGACATTCTTGGTAGGATTGCTACCTATAGTGTCTTTGACACCACTTGTGGATGCACCGGAGGAAGGCCTCACAAAATCTATAGTAACACCACTATAGGAGGTGCGATTATTAGATGCATTCGCTTTAACAAATCCAAGGCTAACACGATGTGTGGCCGGAAATTGATTTGCAAGCAAATCATCCAATTGTCCTTGTCCCTTATTGAATCTCACAATACGGGAGGACATGAGCTCATATTTCTCCTTTAAAGAGGAAATGTTGGTATCCAAGGTGGACACCCGTGCTTTGAGCTCGTGCACTTGGGTTTTAAGAGAATCATTCTCTAATCCCAATTATGTGTGGCGTGTAACTAGATCACTATTATCCATGGGATGTGTTTGATCTAGTTGAGATTTGAGGGAATTCACCTCATTTCTCAATGTGACATTTTGAGAAGCTAAGTTTGCTTTCTCAAGAGTTAAAGTATCAACAATGGTGTCATTGTTGATAATGCATGGAATGGATGACTTGCTAACTTTTGATTTCTTTAAGCTAGAGTATCTAAGCATTAAAGATTGGTATTTAGCAAATAGTTCTTCATTAGCTATGCGAAGTTCATCCATTGTTACCTCGGTGTTATCCGTATCGGAATCACTCTCATCTGAGAGTGGGTCTTCAGTGCCATGAAGCACATGTGGGCGCTCTCACCCTTCTCATCATCGGAATCGCTTGATGAGTCATCACTTGAGTCATCAAAGGTACCGACGAGTCCTTTCTTCTTGTCTTTCTTGTTCTTGTTGGACTTGTGGTACTTTGGTGCCTTCCACTTTTCTTTGTTGTTTAGCATCGGGCAATCCCTCTTGATGTGCCCTGGCTTATTACACTTATAACAAAGAGAGGAAGTAGCATTAGTAGATTCAAAACGTTTGTTGGAGGGAAATTTACCTTTGCGGAAGAAGCGTTGGAACTTCTTCGCCATTTGGGCCATTTCACCCAAATCCATCTCGTTCTCGGATTCATCACTTTCGGAGGATGACGAATTGGCGTTGAACGCCAAAGCTTTCTTCTTGGCCTCCGAGGGATTCATCATGGCTCGAATCTTCAATCGGTTATCCCGTCTTACTTCGTAAGACATAAGAGTCCCGATGAGATTCACCACGGTGTAGTTCTTCAAGTCATTGACCTCTTCAATGGCGATTGCTCGTCTTTCCCATTTGGAGGTCATCCCCATGATAATCTTCCTTACCTTTTCAGGTTCGGTGTAGATTTGGCCAAGGGCTTCCAATTCGTTTGTGATGTCGGTAAAGCGTCCGTACATCGACGCAATGCTCTCATTTTCCTGCATGTGAAACAAGTCGAAGTTTTGCACGGTAACATATAACTTTGAAAGCTTTACCTTATTCGTTCCCTCGTGGGTAACGATGAGATGGTTCCAAATTTGATATGCACTCTTACATGTGCATATCTTGTTGAACTCATTTGGGTCCAACGCACAATGAAGAGCGTTCATTGCTTTAGCGTTGTTGACTTCGGCGGACTTTTCGGAAGGCATCCATTTCTCGAAATCATCTTCGGAGGGCTCGACGAACTCATTGTGGAGAGTTCTCCAAAGAGAAGCACTCCTAAGGAATGTCTCCATCCTACACTTCCAATAACCAAAGTTAGTACCATTGAAACGTGGAGGACGTACCGTAGATTGACCTTTGAAAAGTGTGGAAGCTCCATCACGGTCGTGATTATTGTACGTAGGCGGCGGAGGAACGTTGTTGTTGTTAGATGCCATAGATAAAACCTTGTGCTCTGATACCAATTGTAAGGACCCTGTCTATGGGGAAAACACTAGAATGGGGGTTGAATAGTGTTTATGCAAATTTAAAAGGAATTTACGCCAAATAAAATGCAATCCAAAAAATAGTGCGGAATAGAAAACAACCCAAAGAGAAACACACGCACACGCAGTTATGTTTCAAGGGTTCAGATTACCCAAGTCAACTCCCGACTTGTTCCTGGTAATCCTACGTCCCTACCACCCGGATACCACCGGATACTCAAGTTAGAACCCTAACTTGAGGTTTCCTTAGAACCCACTTGTAGCAACCCTACAAGTGCAATCGAATACAATCGATGTCCTTGACTCCCACAACCAGGGAGCAAGCAAAAACCACTCTCACAACCGAGAGCACAATTTAAATAATGAAGTTATGAAATCTGAAAGCAACACTTACAATCACCTATGCCTTGAAGTAGAACTTGAAGGAGAAGTGTGATGTGTGTTGAAGAACTCTCTTGGAAGAGAGAAGAAAAGCCCTTTCTCTTGACTGCACTAAATGCCTAGAAGATCAATCTTTGGTTCTAGGTTGGAGAGCAAGAGAACAAGATTTGGAAATACTCAGGGCTTTGGATTTGAAAGCTATGATCTTTGGAAATGAAAGCTTGAAGGATTTTGCAATGAATGAGTAGCCTTCCAATGAAACAGTAGAAGCTCTATTTATAGCTTTCTCAAATCCACAAAACAGTTTTGGCAAAAACCCAATCGAAATACGTGAGAAAAATCTCAACAGATATAATCTGAACTCGCGATAGTCGACTGATGAACAAACCACAGTCGACTGTTGCACAGTCAACAAGGGTAGGTGAGAATTCATAACGGTAACTTACCACGTGGACAGTCGACTGATGAAGCCAAGACAGTCGTCTGTAAAACCAACATGCGACTGTATATACTTAGACAGGCGACTGGCCGAGAGAAGAGTAAGTTAGATGAAATACTGGAAATCTCACAAGATACAGGACAGACGCCTGATGCAAGGAACACAGTCGACTGTTAATCAGAACAGGCGACTGTATAACCTTAAACAGACGACTGTCACAGACAGGAGAAATTTCCAGAGAGCTAAGTCAAAGAATAGACTTACAGACAGGCTACTGTTGCAGCATAGACAGTCGACTGATCTAATATATAGTCGACTGTATATACAGCATAAGTCGACTGGCCGTAGAAATCGGATCAAACAGAGTTTGGGCAAGGAGAGACAGGTGACTGATGAACCATTCACAGTCGACTGTCACTAAGACATGCACCTGATAAACGTTCAACAGTAGCCTGTGCGAGATAATCAGAGAGGACCCAAAAACTGTATTGTAATAGTCTGTGCATAACAGGCGACTGTAGAACAAAACACAGCCGACTGTTTTTGAGACATGCGACTGTAAACTGTTAAGCAGTCGGCTGTTATAAACAATCCTAGCACAAACAAAAGAGAATTGAATTGAGATCAAAGGACAAAGGTCTAGAGATGTCCTATGACCGAAAGTAGATGTGTGTGAGTGCTCCATCAAAGTTCTACTTCTAAGCTACATACTAGAAGAGATAAAAGAAAAATTACATTGACGAATAATCTCTTCTTTCCATCGTATGAGCTTGAAGTCTTTACGGAGCTTCAATCATCAATCTACGATCATCCAATTCATATCATTTGCCTTCAATCACGTTTGTGAGTCATCCATTGCTAGTTGATCTTCATAGTAAGCTTAGGCAATGGATTAACTGCAAAATAGGGGATTAGTCACAAGTATTTATGTTTGCTCATCATTAACACCAAGTAGGGAGAAGTCCAATACTCAACAACGGAGACTCGTAGCGCTGAGCTGGAGCCTTGTCAACAGTTGATGTGGGACCCTTGGTTGGAAGAACCAGGGTCGAATGCTGGTAGTTGGATGTGATACGACCTTCTATTGACCTACAAGCGGCTGTTGGGTTGATCGTTCGAGGTTGAAGGGTCCAACGTCGACATTCGATATTGGATGGAAATCGTTGATTTGCACCACCGGGAGTCGTTAGGGGGATCGGATCTGGGTTTCGACCCAAATCCTCTTCGATGCTTAAGTTAGTAGGGAACTTAAGGAAGAGAGAGAGCTTGGTGTAGCTGAGATCAACCCACGAAGGTTCGTCTCTAGGCTGACGACACAAGCTCGAATATGAGGACAATAAGAGTGAGAAGATAAAGTTCTATGTATTAGATCTCGTACCTTGAAGATGGAACCCCTTAACCTTTGTCTGTCGGCATATTTATAAGTAGCACCTTCTTGATGAGGCGTAACTGCCCCTCATTGATTAGGGCACGATCTTCTCCGGGATTCGAGCTAACGGCTGCCCATTTACTCGGCCCCATTAACTCTCCCTTGAATGTCGGCGCTAGCCCAATGGTCGACTGACCCATTTGCCCGACTCAGTCGTAGCCCGATTAAAGTGCGGGGGTAATGGGTCATGGATGCTAAATGGGCTGGGTATGTAGTTACCCAAATTGGGTTCATACCCGTGCACTAACAATGGCCCTGTCATGCCCTATTTTGAACTATACGCGTATTCTACTGTACACGTGGTATTTCTACTTACGATGCATACGTAAGCATGAAATAATTGTGGATGTCGATGTATGTAGAGTAGTGCAAGCGGGGTTGTGCCGTAATGGGTGGCTAAGAGAAGAGAATGCGAGATGTGAATGCGGGAGAAGTGTAAATGATGTCGTGTGTATAATAAAACGAGTATGTATTAGACGTGTGTGTGATACATGTATGCATGCATGGGTGTGCATGGGTGTGTGCAGGGAGAGCCATGCTAGTGTGAAAGGGGTTAAGGGTCAATGACATCCTCGTAAATTTTTAGAAAGGTGAGGGGCAAAATGGTCATTTGGACTAAAGGAGGTGCGTGTATAGTAAAATGGTGTGTGCATAAAGTAACGGTATACTTGTAATTAGTGGGAAGTTGAGAGGGTATTTAGGTCATTTCAAAGTGTCATGGCTTATTCAATAAGCCATGTCATAGCTTATCCTAAAAGCTAAAGGGGTGTGTAGAAACTCCTTAGGAAAAATCTACTTTCCTTCTCATTTTCTTTTCTTTTTCATGTTAATTCACTTTCCCTCTCCCTCCTACCATGGACGGCCACTCCCTCCCCCTTTCCTCCCTATTCTTCAACCCAAAACCCTAATTCTTCCTCCCAATAATTATGAATCACAAGTGGTTGCAAGTGGGAAGAAGTTAGAGAAGAAAGAAAGAGGAAGAGCGAAGAAAAACAAGCTTTTTGAGGTAGGAATCCAACTTGGATTTGGAAAACTATTTAGGGTTTCATTCTATCATGTTTTTATATCATGTTTACTCAATATGTATTAGGGGTGGTCATAATTTTTGTGCCAAGTTTAAATTTCACTAATCACCCTTGAAATTCCAAGCGAAATCTGCCCCCCTTGGAAATCTGAAATTCTGTTGCATGTTGTTATTTGAATTCTGGTAACTGTGGCTTGATTGAGTTTTCGACAAAATTATATACATGTAGATCTTGAAGTTCTACCCCAAAATCATATAAAATTTGACATAGGTTCAATTCAATAATTATGAGAAAAAATTCCATCTTTATAACTTGTCTGAATTTCATTCAGACTGGACACAGTTCAGTAAAACTTAGCTCAGTCTCTGTACACTCCATGTAATTTTGTATTCATGGTCTCGTTGTAAAGTTAACAATTTTTGCTACAACTTCATTTCAGTGCATGTTTTTCGAAATTCTGACTACAACATGTCCTAAATTAGCAATCTTTACAGCCCTCAGAATCTGTCTGAAAAACAGATTTGATAGGCTTCACCAACCAATTCACCATATATCATTTATTTCATATTTTTGCATGAAATTTTATATGTGAATCTAGAACTACGATACCTACAACTTTCATTTAGGAAGTTTAGCTAAATTCTGATAATAATTGGGTGAGATCAGCCATCTTTTATGACTGCCTATACGTTTCCTGCAAGCTGCAATGGTTAAGTGGTGTTATGAATTGTGTATCGTTGCTAATCTACCCTCTATAGTACATGATTATTGTTTTTTACATGAAAGGTAGACTAATGATATGTCTTTTCAATTAAATTTCTAATGTGCTCATGGACATGTACGTTACGCTCATTACGTGTTTGTGAAAATGCTTCAATGAAACAAAAGTTGAGAAACATGGGAAATGAGATTATATACTCTTGTATCAAGAATCATGTTATAAATTGATGATGTTGGGGACCTGGATGGCATGGCTACACTATGATACGTGAATGTATAATGTGATGGAATGGAGGGCATGTCACGTGAGTGCATGACCCAGGCTGCTATGTGATGAGACGATGTCTAAGGGCATGGTACTTAGGTGCGTGGCCCATGTTGATGAGAGAAAGTTACTGAACATGTACCGGCATGATTCCTATAATGGAACTATTAATGCTTAATTGATGTTGAGAATGTCTCAATTCCCTCCAAAAGGGGGTGAGCTACTAAAACTGGGTTTGGGGAAATTTGAGTAAATTGTAGATATGAGGCTTGGACTATGATGGTAGGGAGGCGATGATGTGACATGTGATGATTATTCCCACTCACATTTACAGGGAGTGGAGGAGAATTGACGTTGTGATGATGTGGTTTGGGCGTGGAGAGGTATATGGTGGAGAGTCTCACTCTTGATACCGCCCAGGGAGGAGGCAGAGATGCCCGGTGTACAGTGCCTGTGTCCACTGCACCGTGTGCTGTACTTACCCCAAATCATTGGGGTGAGGCCCGTGAGTCAGATCCCCTGACGGGACAGAGTGAGAGGCCCAGCGTACAGTGCCTGTGTCCACTGCGTCGAGTGCAGTTTCCACCCCAACTCTTTGGGGTGAGGCTCAAGTCCTTGTATTATACAGTTTACCCAAGTTTCCAATTACTTAAATTATTAAATAAAAGTTTTGTATGTTACTTCTTCTACTTACAACACTTCCCTCTTCCTTTTACCTGCTTTGTTTGTGACACTGCATTATACACCTGGCACTTGTACTTAGCTTATTAGATTATGTTTGCTTAAACACTCGTATTATTATTTGTGCTAACCCTTTTCTTGCAGTAATTTGACATCGAACCGCAGGTATGATTCCTTACTTGGCTATTTACTTTCCGCTATATTATTTAGTTTACATGCCTTATTTCTCATGCCTCGCCTAGTAGTTGATAACCTTAAAACGGTGTTCCAAATCCAAGTGGTTTCCTACTAGGGCACGTGTTGACATGCTCCTCCCCATGTTTCAGGTAGCAGGGATAGCTTAATTGGTGGTGACTTGGAGTTGGGTTTCAGGGGTAGCACTTGGTGTGAGCTGTAGCTTATATTGTGACATGGTTGTCTTGGGAGGTGAAGGGTGGTGGTGTATATGTAGTGATGCACATGGACTATGTATATAAATGAAAGTTGTTATGTATATGACGTGCGTTTATATTTCATATATTTACGCGCGTTTTCTTCCGTGTTTTTCCGTATTTACCGCCGTCTTTTATTTGTTTTCTCGTGTTTTCTTGTATTTTCTTGTTTTCTTTCACTTTTCCGTATTTTCCGTGTTTTGCAGGAGTTTGCTGGCATTTGGGACGTAAAACGATGATATCATGTGTCCCCGGAGCAACGGGAGGAGTCACGCGTGATTCAGGGGGTCAAACGACGAAGATTGCATCTTTCAGCCCCTCACCCGGTCGGTTGGTCATCTCCAACCGATCGGGTGATGCACGCGTGTATCACCCGGACGCAGCTTGGAGCTCACGAGAAGTCGCCCGGTTGGTTCAGTGACCGGGTCAAAAGCTCAAAGTCTCTGGAAATTTGAAGCTGATTTCCAACCGATCGGGTGACCTTCACCCGATCGGTTCACCTGTAGCTGAATTTCAACAGCCAAGACTCGGAGCTCCAACCGATCTCCTCACCCGGTCCGCTCCAAGATCCAACCGGTCGGCATCAAGATCCAACCGACCGCACCAAGTTCCAACCGACCGGTTCATACTGACCGGGTGAAACCCCCGCATTGCGCTGTGATTTTGTGAAGCGGCTCACCCGACCGGTTGACTTATCAACCGATCGGGTGATGTCGTTTTCTATAAATAGAACCCTAGGTTTCCCAGATTCGGGAGTTGGTTATTTTTTACTGTTTTCTTCAGTTTGTGACGGCTGTAATTTCCCAGTTTTTGTAAGTTTTCGGATCTTTGTAAAACTTTAGTATTATCTTAATTGCTTTACTACCTTCACATTCCTATTGTCTGATTATGATTTTAACGGTTCATTTTCGTTTAGATCGATTTTTAATGAATATTTGTGAGTAGTTCCCAAATCTGGGATTTTGGCAGAAACTCCTTCGGGGGCTCTTCCTGATGCATCCATAGGGTTAGGAAATCGATAGGGATTAGGAATCTAACGGTTACGCGGGGTGTTTTATTGTCATCGGCGGGAAAAAGACCGCCTTTGACCGTTGGGCCAAGGGGGAATAAACTTGGCGGTTGACTCCTTAGCCATAGCTCACGCCCTTAGCGTAGACGCCGAATCCTATCGCGCGGGAGCGGCAGGATGAGACGTTGGGAGTTATCGTTGCGAGCTTAGTGCTCCCGGAGTCGATCAGTGTTAATTGACACGGGAGTGCCCACTGATCGAACCCGGGAAGTCCGGCGTATCATCCTGGGCACTGACCGGAATATTGGGCCCATGGGATGCCGGTACCACTTTTAGAGGCAACGTCTCACCATTAGACCCTAATTCCGATCGCCATCCTACCCGTAGGCCGTATCGGCGAGAGTCGCTCGTTGGGGTGGAAACCAAAGTCCCGGGTTTTATTTTCTTATTGTCTATACCCTGCATTCCTTTACCGTGACAACCCATCATTCGATCTGGGCTAGCTCGCCCACGGGGTGATTTCGGTCCTCCTTGACACAAGCACATCCTAGCCTCCCTGTGTTTGACCCCCAAGCCACACTACAACACCGTGCGCTTGCGGTTACAAATATCTAAACCCTCACGCGGGTCCCTCGGCCATTTGCGGCTCGCAAACCGGGGGCACGTCAAGTTTATGGCGCCGTTGCCGGGGAGGCAACACGCTTGTTATTTTAGGATCTCATGAACCCTAGTGTATAGCTCTTATCCTTACCTCGCGATAATTGTCGCACTCTACACTTTTCAATTTCACTTGTACACATTGTAGATAGTAATTGTATAGTGCTAACTGACTGAATCGCCATGCTACCATCGCTACTTTCGGTTCCCCTTTATGCGACCCGTGCTTTTGACGTGTTTGCTACTTGTGCAGTTCTCTCTCTCTCCTTTCGTATAGGGTCTTTGCCCCACGACGAGGATGTTGCATGAAGTTTCAGGAGACATCTGGGATCACTCTCACCATATCTGCTGTTTGGCGCGGAGCTTAGCGGAATCCCTGAATACCTCGAATATACTATCCCTCCTATCTGCCGCCGTGGAAAATCAGAGGAGATATCGAGATACGCAGGAGCACCTTTCCAAGGCAACTCTCGTTCCTCATGGTGAAGTGGCATGTATCGACATTCCTAGTCCCGAATTTAGTGCAGAAAAGTTGTTCGCGGAGTTTTGTCAGGAGAACCATCAGGCTAAGTCTGTAGGCTACGTTGGACAGGAACCGATCTATTCCTTGCAGACTTCTACTGAGCGTCCAGGATCCTTGGACAGTGAGGAAGCCAGAAACATCTGTGGGGAACCATCGACAATTGAAACCTGTTTTCACTTAGAAGCCTTCTTACCGGATAATTATTATGAGCTCGAAAGAGACCCGGTGCCTTCCTCGATCGTCCCCACTATACCTTGCAAAACTTTGCCATGCGGAAGCGCGGCCGGGGACGAGATTCCGGATGATGGCTTCCAAGAAACCCACGAAGAACTCCTTTCCCTTGAGGATGCTCAGCTTGAGAAGTATGCGTCGGGGCCTCATGAGGTTTAGATGAAAGAGTTACCCCCGGGGCTAAAGTATGAATATTTGGGGGCTGGCTTGACCCTTCCGGTCATAGTGAACTCTTCACTGCCTGAAGACCAAATGACCAAACTTCTTGGTGTTTTAAAAAGGTTTAAAGGAGTTTTTGGATATGCAATTGAAGATCTAAAGGGGGTTAGCTTAGGCCTCTGCTCGCACAGAATTCTGCTTGAGGATGAGCAAACCTCCTCGATTGAGCCACAGCGGAGGCTAAATCCCATAATGATGGAAGTTGTAAAAAAGGATATTGTTAGGCTTCTACACGCCGGTATTATATACCCTATCTCCGATAGCCGCTGGGTTAGCCCGGTGCACGTCGTACCCAAGAAAGGAGGAATGACGGTGGTTCGCAACGAGAAGAACGAGCTAATACCAACGAGGACCGTCACGGGGTACAGGATGTGCATTGACTATAGAAAGCTGAACAAGGCTACGAGGAAGGATCATTACCCTCTCCCCTTTATTGACCAGATGCTCGAGAGACTGGCGAATCATAATTATTTCTGTTTCATGGACGGGTATTCAGGATTTCTTCAGATCCCTATTCATAACGATGACCAGGAGAAGACGACTTTCACTTGCCCATTCGGGACATATGCCTATAGAAGAATGACGTTCGGACTCTGTAACGCCCCTGCTACATTCCAAAGACTCATGTCCGCTATCTTCTCCGACTACTCCCAAGACATCATGGAGGTTTTCATGGACGACTTCTCCGTCTATGGAACTAAGTTTGACTCGTGCCTCAGTAATCTAACTAAGGTCCTGGAGAGATTTCAAGAAAAGGGACTAGTCCTAAACTGGGAGAAGTGCCACTTCATGGTCCAAGAGGGAGTTGTGTTGGGGCACGTCATCTCTTCGAGGGGAATCGAGGTTGATAAGGCTAAAATTGAAGTGATTGAAAAGCTTCCACCACCGCTCAATCTTCGAGGAGTCCGTGGTTTCTTAGGGCACGCGGGATTTTATCGCCGCTTCATAAAAGACTTCTCGAAGATTTCCAGGCCGCTGACCCAACTCCTCGTGAAGGACGTGCCTTTCGTCTTCAGTGAGGAGTGTATGGAGGCCTTCCGCACTTTGAAGCAAGCTTTGATTTCCGCACCCATAATACAGCCACCGAACTGGAACCTACCCTTTGAGCTGATGTGTGATGCTAGTGATTATGCGGTTGGTGCCATCTTTGGGCAGAGGAAGGATAAAAATCTTCATGTCATATATTATACGAGCAAAACCCTTGATGCCGCCCAAAGAAATTATACTACCACGGAAAAGGAATTGCTCGCGGTCATCTACGCCATGGATAAGTTCCGACAATATCTCGTTGGCGCCAAGGTGATCATGCACACGGATCACGCGGCTCTTAAATACCTATTGAGCAAGAAAGAAGCTAAGCCGCGGCTCATTAGATGGATTCTCCTCCTCCAGGAATTTGACCTGGAAATCAGAGACAAGAAGGGGGCGGAGAATGTTGTTGCCGCTCACCTGTCCAGGGTGCCTACCCTCGATTTAAATGCTATGCCAATCGATGATTCACTCCCCGACGAGCATCTTTTCTCTGTCTCTTCCTCCTGGACCCCCTGGTACGCCGACATTGCAAATTATCTAGCATGTGCCATCGTCCCCCACAATGTGAGCTTTCAGCAGAAGAAGAAATTTTTCCATGAGGTCCGCAAGTTTTATTGGGATGACCCCCACCTATACAAAACATGCAATGATGGGGTGATACGAAGATGCATCCCTGAAACTGAGGCGACCTCCATCATTTCACACTGCCACGGGCAGCAATGTGGAGGGCACGCGAGCACCTATAAGACCACCGCAAAACTTCTCCAAAGCGGATTCTACTGGCCTACACTCTTCAAGGACACACATGTTTATGTCCAAGCCTGTGATAAATGCCAAAGAGCGGGGAATATCTCCAAAAGGAATGAGATTCCTTAACACTACATCCTGGAGGTAGAAATCTTCGATGTATGGGGAGTGGACTTCATGGGACCGTTTCCTTCCTCCTTGGGGAACCAGTATATCTTGGTGGCTGTGGAATACGTGTCAAAATGGGTTGAAGCGATGGCCAGTCCAACCAATGATTCCAGAGTGGTGGCCAAGTTCTTCAAAAGCAACATCTTCCCACGGTTCGGTGTACCTCGTGTCCTGATCAGTGACGGAGGGAGCCACTTTATAGAGAAGAAATTCGAGGCCCTCTTAAAAAAATACGGGCTACAACACCGGGTGGAGCATGCCTATCACCCACAGACCAGCGGTCAGGCGGAAGTCTCTAACCGGGAGATTAAAAGCATACTAGAAAAGACGGTGGCCAATTCTAGAAAGGACTGGTCATCAAAGCTTCCGGACGCGCTTTGGGCCTACAGGACAGCATTTAAAACTCCTATCGGCACGACTCCCTACCGGCTTGTCTATGGGAAAGTTTGCCATCTTCCTGTGGAATTGGAGCATAAGGCATTTTGGGCAATTAAGAATCTGAACTTCGACGCCAAGGAGGTAGGAGGGCACCGGCAGTTACAACTCAACGAGCTCGACGAAATCCGGCTCAATGCCTATGAGAACGCAAAGATCTAGAAGGAGAAGCTGAAGCGGTGGCATGATAAGCGAATCTTGAAGAGAGAATTCAAAGAAGGGGACTTAGTTCTCCTATTCAACTCAAAGCTGAAGCTCTTTCCTGGAAAACTCAAGTCAAGGTGGTCGGGACCGTTCCGCGTCACCAAGGTTTTCCCGCATGGGGCTATTGAGATAATGGGAAGGGATGAGCCGTTTAAAGTCAACGGACAGCGTCTGAAACACTATGCAGTTGGAGAACCAGAGTTCTCTCCGGTCGGATCCCCAACGAGCGACGACTCTTCCTCCAACCCTCCGGATCCTAATTGACCACCGCTGGAGGCGTCGAGCTAAACGACGTTAAACAAAAGCGCTTCATGGAAGGCAACCCATGTTCTAAACTTTTGCTTCGCTTTTAGGATTTTTTCTACTTTATTTTTCTCTATTTTTATAAATAAATCCAGCCGAATCAACTTCCGTGAAGGAACTTAGGTGATTTTTGGGTTTGGCAGAAAACAAGGCCTCAACCAATCGGGTGAGTTCTCACCCGATCGGTTGGGATGTATCAGCATACGGCCGTGTCTGTAACCAAACAAACCGACCGGGTGGAGAATGATGAGACCGGGTGAGCAGACCGGGTGACCTGGGGGAACTCTCGGAAAAATTTCAGAGTTCATCAACCGACCGGGTGACAATAGCCGAGGCCGGGTCACTGACCGTGTGGGTAGTGCTGAACTTTCGGAAAATTTGGGGATCGCATCAACCGATCGGGTGAGTAATATCGCGATCGGGTGAGTGGCCGGGTGAAATATCACATATTCTCGGGAAAGATTTGGGAAGCGGTCGACTGATCGGGTGACCTTCACCCGATCAGTTCACCTGTAGCTGTTGGCAGACAGGAAATTTTCGAAATTTGCCTACCCGATCGGGTGAGAATTGACCCGATCGGTTCAGTTTTGCCCCTATAAATACCCCTACCGCACGACGACCGCCACCCGACCCCCGAAAATCCCCTTCACGCGGTTACACACCCTCCAACTGTCGAATCGACCTCCTCCACCCAACATACTGCCCCTAAACCCTCATCCCCACTCACTCCCATACTTCCCCACCCTCGCCACCTTGCCATCGTCAACATTCCATCATCAAAACACCCAAACCCTAACCCTAGCCCCCAAAATTTTCGAAAACCTGTTTCTTGTCGGATCAGCGAGCGGCGGCTTCCCGAATTGCTTCCTCCTACTACGCGAGTCCCCCGGGATCTTTATCTTGCTACATTGATGGGTAACACTTTTCCACTCTACACATCTCTTACCTTATCTGTAATGTCCTGAGTTGGTGTTATACCTGCTTCACCCGCTTTATAATCATCATAGGCACGCTCCCACTCTCCTTTCCGCCACCCACATAGTCGTCATGTCTAAGAAAGGGAAAGAGATTGCCTCATCTTCGCGCCGTGATCCGCTCTACGGCCCCTTTTCGACCTCTTTCCTTGGCATAAACCCTTCTACGGAGGAGCAGTCTGACCGTTTGCGAGCACTACTTCATCGCCCAATGCGACCTACACTCTTTGCCGATCGCCCCACACTCGAAGCTCTAGGGCTTTCGAACGGCGTCGGCAGAATTTTCAACTGTATCAGGTGCCATACCCTTTCTTACATCCATGCTCACACACACCGAAATCTCACGCTTGAATTCCTCAGTTCCCTCGAGGTGTTTGACGGGGGTTTCTCCTTCCGCGCTTTCAACTGCGATTTTTCTCTGGGTTTCATCGAGTTGAACAATATCCTCAATCTCCGTCACCCCGATCTTAATACCGAACATTCCACCCACGATCGAATTGACATCTACTCTCAATTTTGGGCTGATGGTGTTTGGCAACGATTTACCCGGTACACCGCCTTTCCACCTGAGGCTCTTGCCTCCTACATTATTCACCCGTGTTACCGCCTCGCCCATTGCATCCTTGCCAACACTGTTTTCGCCCGCGTGGATGTGTCCACTGTATCTAGGGATGAGCTTTTCGTCCTTTATGCCATGTCCGAAGACAGGATCCTTGGGCACATCCCTTTGCCCATAAACGCCGCTCATTGGATCATCCACGAAATTTTTGCTGTTAGCCGCGCCAATTCTGGATCCATCTGTTGTGGTGGGATGATCACTCTTATTGTCAGCTGTGTTTTGAGAGTGCCGCCCGACCTCCCTATTTTGCCTGGACGTAGCCGTATCGATCGTGATTACTTGATCGATATCAATATGCTCACCCCCTTTGGTGAAGACCGTGCAGTCTATCTCTATAGCCCCGCCTGCGCACCTTTCGCGATCCTGCCACCTTTAACACCTTTGCGGCTACCCTACCCCCCGTTTCGTCTGCCGTGGGAGTTTTACCCCGATCCTTGGTATTCTCCATTAGTGCATCTGCCACCCTTGGATCCTCCCGATTGGCACCCAACTGTCGGCCCACCCGGTACAATCTTTATCCACCACAGCCCACCGGTACACATCGATCCACCCGTGCTCCAGCCTGTCGCCCCTCCTTCCCCTGTAGGCACGCCCTCCTCATCCTCCGAGGATTCTTTCATTCGCTATTCCCCACCCTCCTCTCCCTCCCCCCTACCATTCTAGTACCAGCGAATCCGATTGACTCCCCCCTTGCATATTTATGCACTTTCACGCTCATATTTCATTGCTAGCATTGTCATGTCTAGCTTAGGGGAAGTCTGTTTTGCTGTGTTGTCGTGTTTTGTTTTTTCTTTTTTTTTGTGTGCTTGTTTTTCCCCTTTTGAGTGTCGTGTCGTGTGCTTTTGTCGTGTCGTGTGGTTTTATTTCGTTTTTCGCGTCGTGTGGTTTGATTTTGATTTTTCTTTATTTTTTCTGTTTCGTATCTGTGTTTTCCTCGTTTTTCATTTCCTTTCGTGTCGATGCATATTCCCCCCCATTTTCATTGCCCTCCCGTACTCACTCTTATTGCATTGAGGGCAATGCAAGATTCAGCTTGGGGGAGTCGCACTTTGTGCGTCATTTGAATCTTTTCTTTTTCGTTTTTGTGTCGTTTTCATCGTGTTTTTCTTTTTCTTTTCTTCTTTTTATCTCTTTCTCCTAGAGATGAACCCTATGATGAATCGCCAAAAAAAAAATCACACACACCTAGCACCTAGCTGTAATGCCCTACCAGCTACTGCACAAGTACTAGAGGGGGGGGTGAATAGTATTTTAAAATAATAAGGCGTATAATTCCAA
Organism: Scilla litardierei; assembly: GCA_030789695.1. Taxonomy (NCBI): domain Eukaryota; kingdom Viridiplantae; phylum Streptophyta; class Magnoliopsida; order Asparagales; family Asparagaceae; genus Scilla; species Scilla litardierei. The sequence continues at coordinate 266,265,450 of CM061141.1, read as the reverse complement.
ATTAAATTGCACACAACTACCAAATCAATTTGCGGAAGCTTAAATTGAATGACAACAATGAAATTAACAATGCTAACAAACGATGTTAATGGGTTCGGATCCACCCAAGTCTCCCCGACTTGTTCCCGGTGATCCTACGTCCCAACCACCCGGATCCCCTCCGGATACTTGAGTTAGAAACCCTAACTCAAGATTTCCACTATGAATATCTTGTGAAAAACCTTCACAAGATCAAATCATACATGCAATGGCAAAGTGAATCCCACAACCCGGGATCACAAACTTCTCTCACAACCGAGAGAGCCAATAAGCAATATAAAAGAGTTTAGATGAAATAAATACTCTTACCACAAAATCCTATACCTTGAGTTTTTCTTACCCAATAGGTGGAATGAAGGATTTGAGGAAGATGAAATCACCAAACCCTAGCACCAAGGAAATGAGCAGCAATGGGTGCCTAGGGAAGAGTTGGAGACTTGGATCAAGCAATAGCTTGAAAAGCTCACCAAGAACAAGCTTCTCTCTAGATCTAGAAATGAGAGAGAATGGGTTTCTTGTGAGGAAGAGAGCTTTAGATTTGAGGGAGAATAGCTATCTCTTTTGATCTCAATGAATCTCTGAATGGAAGCTCTTACCTAGATAGAAATGACCTAGGTTCGTATTTATAGGAACCTAAAAACACAAGTTAGGTCATTCATCAACGGATAGAAATCTGGGAGAATTAGTCGGTCAAAGAACAATCACTGACCGACTAGTTCATCAACTAGTCGGTCAGCCAAACAACGTGGACCGACTAAGAGTAGATCTGAGAAGAGATAGAATTTCAGACCTAGAAATCTAGTCGGTCCAAGAACACTTTCTGACCGACTAGTTTCACAACTAGTCGGTCAGTCAATGAACGTAGACCGACTAAGAGGCAAAATAACTTAGTCTGAATGCAAAGTGACTTAGTCGGTCCAAGAACAAAAGTTGACCGACTAAATTGTCAACTAGTCGGTCACCAAACGTTCTTAGACCGACTAACGATAAACAGTAGCTTAGGAGAATCTTAGAGTGAACAGTAAGTCACAACTAGTCGGTCAAAGAAGCATCACTGACCGACTAGTTCACAAACTAGTCGGTCGGTGAGTCAACGTAGACCGACTAACTGTAAACAGTAAAGTCCAAGAAATTAAGGAATCAAACTAGTCGGTCCAAGAACAGTTGCCGACCGACTAGATCACCATCTAGTCGGTCAGTACTTGTTCTTGTACCAACTAACATGCACAAACAAATCCGAATCGAAGCGCGACGCTTCGAGGAAGTTAGAATGAACTTGCGTAAGGATCCTAGAGCTACGAAATGAGCGTAATGAAGATATAGACGTAAGATATACTCAAGGCTTAACATTCTATATATCGAAGCTAAAAGACTATAAATAAAACCTTAATAAACGGTCTTCGATAGCTTCAATTGAATCTTCATATTTTCCAAAGCGTCGCAAGAGCTTCAACGAAGCTTTAGGCATGAATATGAGCTTTGGAAAGTGTTGAGATGTCGCTTTGAATGTTCTCGTGAAATTGGCGACGATCTCCAATACTGCGCTCACAAATTGTTAGTTCATGAATTATTTATGTTTGCTCATCATCCAAAACCAAATCCGGGGAGTCCAATATTCAACATTCTCCCCCTTTTTGGTGATGACAAACCAACATAAATAATAATCAAAAATAATAATTCAAATGTAAATTACTTACTCCCCCTGCATTGATGACACATTAATTCCAAAATGAATATATATGAATTGCATCAATCAGTTGAGTAAGATAAATAAAGAGAATCAATTTTCGAAATATCGGATTTTGAAAATCCTTATATGTATCTTAACTCCCCCTGAATCTAACATATCAAACTAGATTCTTGAAAATTGAGTTAAATTTTCATTTGCGCTATTTTATTATCATTATCTCTCCCCCTTTGGCATTATCCCAAAAATGGGGGGCATACAACGACAACAATTAGGAAATGTAAAATCCAACATCGGGAGTCGTAGACAAAGACAATGGACCAGCTTGACACCAAGGGAAAAATTGTGGAAATCAAAACAAGGTGTGCCAAATTTTCCATTATAAAAAAAAATCAACGATAATCAAAATCATCAAAAATACCAAATGTTTATTCATTTCTTGAATAAAGAAACATACTCTTCAATATGCAATATTCTTGGTTAAATTTGTGCATGGAAAACAATTCTATACAATTATAGAATTTAAATCTATTTAACCAAGTTTGCATGCTACGAGCGACGAAATCACATTTCATATACATTCAACGAATATTAAAATGTGCACGACGAAATAAGATAAAGACAACGACGATGTATATATATAAATGATAACATCAAGAGTACATCAAAATACAACATACCCATCAAGAAGAAATACATCATCATCATCATCCTCATCAAAATAAATACTACAACAACGACAACATCCAAAATATATCAAAACATCATAACCCTCATAATCAATCCTAACCCAAAATACTCTCGCTAAGATATATCATCCAAAGCGTATATGGAGAGTCCTCGGAACAACGATCACGAGGAGGAGGCTGGATCTGCAGCGTCCGTGGGTCCAGTCGACGGAGTGGACTCAGGATCTGCAGGGAGTAGAGGTGTCTCAACAGATGGAATCGTCGGGGCAGGAGTCGAGATCTCAGGAACAGGCTCTACAGCAGCATGGGTCTCTACAGCAGATGTATCAGTAGGAATATCAGCAGGCTCAGCAACAGGGTCTACAGCAGGCTCAGAAGACTGAAGTGCTGAAGCAGAAGGCTCTGGAGCACCGGAAGTGGTGCCAACTCCAGGAGCAGAAGTGGTAGTACCAGCAACAGCAGCAGCAGTGGCCTCATCGCCACGGGCAAAAGAAGTAGCAAGTTCGTCAAGCTCCTCATCGTCCATCTCCTCGGCCTCAGACACCGAAGGAGGAAGCTCAATCCCCATCATACGAGCCATACGGCAGACTACCTCCTCAGTACGAGCCAAACGGGAGTCGTGCTGACGAAGTAGGCGTACGACATCGTCCAATGTAGCAGGGGAAGAGGAGGCTGCAGCAGCTGACGGAGTAGACTGGGAAGCAGATGCGGTAGACCTCTGCACGTGACGAAGTGCCGCTAAAGATTTCTTCACGGCCGTCGCGTTCAGAGGAGTACCCAAAGGACGCTCATCGTCAGGAGGGAGGGGGACTCGGAAATGACGGAATACGAGAGTCAACAGGCAAGGGTATGGAATGTGCGCAGACTTATTGGTCTTGCGTATACACTCGAAAGAATCCATCTTATCAAGTATCACGCGAGCCCAATTTATCTCGCACCCCAAGAAAAGAGCGTATATGAGCTTCAAAAACGGCTGGGATGGGAGTGAAGAGGATCCATACTTAGGGAGGAGACACGACTTCAAAATCAGGTTAAGAACCCATACATTCGGCTTAAAAGATTTCGATGGAACACCAATGAATGCGGAGGGGATAACCTGAAAAATCTCTGAAAGAATAGACTGATCCAAGGAAGAAATGTCGTCTACGGAAATGTTCGAAGGGAGGAGGCCACACGACGAGCAACCAAGAATCTCCCCCAAGATTTCTGCCGTGAGAACTATAGGAGTTCCCAAGACAGTCGTCTCAATGGAGTGGCTGGCGTCGTACCACTTTGGTTATCCACCATGATAGGGCTAGTATCACAATGAATACCAAAATCCTTCAATGTGTGTCTCATCCAAAGAACCTGGGCACAAGCGGCACCGGCGGCAATGTATTCCGCCTCGGTGGTTGAAAGTGATACCGAATTTTGCTTCTTGGAAAACCAAGAGACAAGAGAATTTCCTAGAAAATGGCAAGTGCCACTAGTACTTTTCCTGTCGGATTTGCATCCCGCATAATCAGCGTCACTGTATGAGACTAACTCATACGTGCTAGATTTCGGATAAAGTAATCCAAAATCTAAAGTGTAACTTAGATAGCGAAAAATACGTTTTACCGCTACTAAGTGAGAATCCTTAGGTTGAGACTGATAACGAGCACATATACATACGGTAAACATAATATCGGGCCTACTCGTGGTAAGATAAAGTAAGCTACCTATCATACCTCGATATAGACGAATGTCTACATCTTTTCCGCCCGTATCTTTATCAAGATGCGTAGTCGTGCTCATTGGAGTCTTTTTCCCGGAGGCATTCTCCATTCCAAATCGCTTTAGCAACTCCACCGTGTACTTCGTTTGGTGGATGAAGATTGCATCGTTCAATTGGCGAATTTGGAGACCTAAGAAATATTTGAGTTCGCCCATGTGGCTCATCTCAAATTGTTCCTTCATCACATTAGAAAACTCTTCGCAAAGAGCGAAGTTAGTAGCACCGAAAATGATATCATCAACATAAATTTGAACTAATAATATATCATTATTCGCATGCTTAATAAAAAGTATTGAATCGGCTTCGCCCATTTTAAAATTCAAATCCAAAAGAAAATTCTTTAGGCGATCATACCAAGCTCGAGGAGCTTGTCTCAAACCATAAAGAGCTTTCTTTAGTTTAAAAACGTGATTTGGAAAATTTTCATTTATGAAGCCCGGAGGTTGAGAAACGTAAACTTCCTCAACGACATCTCCGTTTAAAAATGCACTTTTAACATCCATTTGAAATAATTTAAAATTCTTATGGCATGCAAAAGACAAAAGTAATCTAATTGATTCTAATCTAGCTACCGGAGCGAAAGATTCTTCGAAATCGATACCTTCCTCTTGACGATAGCCTTGAGCTACTAACCGAGCTTTGTTCCGGACGACGACTTGGTTTTCGTCGGTTTTGTTCTTGAAGATCCACTTTGTCCCTATGACGGTGTGGTTCTTCGATGGCAATGGAACAAGCTCCCAAACTTCATTCCTCTCGAATTGAATGAGCTCCTCCTCCATGGCTAAGATCCAAGCGCTATCTTCGCATGCTTCATTAATATTCTTTGGCTCTATCGATGAGGCAAAGGCACAATTTGCGAAGTGGTGGACTTGTGATCTCGTCTTGACACTATCTTGAATATTGCCAATGACTTGCTCATGGGGATGGTCACGAACGGTATGAAGCCGTTTGGGAATACCTTGATCACTAGGAACATTCTCAACAACTTCATTAGTTGGGTTAGTCTCAATAGAATCAATAGAATCATTAGACTTAGAATTATCAAATGAATCACATAAAACATCCAAAGAATCATTATCATTTGAAATTCGAGTTGGAACAAATCCTTCATTAAATGAGACATGAAGCGACTCCTCGATCGTTGAGGTTCGTTTGTTGAATATCCGGTAGGCTTTTCTACGCGAAGAATATCCGACAAAAATCCCCTCATCGGATCTTGGATCGAATTTGTCCAAACTACCATATGTGTTCTTAATAAAACATTTCGAACCAAAAACACGAAAATGTTTAACTTGAGGCAACCTACCAAACAACAATTCATAACAAGTTTGTTTAGTGCCGGGCCTCAAAAGTATTCTATTAAACACATAGCAAGCGGTGTGTACCGCTTCCGCCCAAAATTGATGGCCAAGTTGGCTATCATCAAGCATAGTGCGAGCACACTCCACTAGCGTCCTATTCTTTCTCTCAACTACACCATTTTGAGGAGGTGCACGAGGGAAAGAGAAGGTGTGAGTAATACCAACTTCATCACAAAATTTCTCAAAAGACTCATTCTCAAATTCACCTCCATGATCACTACGAATAGTGACAATGGTGGTTCCTAAGAGATTTTGTACTTTCTTAACAAAAATTGTGAAGTTTTCAAAAGCTTCATTTTTATTACACAATGAAAATACCCAAGTAAATCTTGAATAGTCATCTACGATGACAAGTCCATACCTTGCATTTCCTAAGGAAGCTACTCTAGTTGGCCCAAATAAATCTAGATGTAATAGCTCTAGTGGCCGTTTAGTAGAGATGCTTTTCTTAGGTTTAAATGAAGATTTAGGAAGCTTGCGCGTTGACAACAATCACAAAAACTTTTCTTTTCAAAAACAAGCTTCGAAAAACCTTTAATAGAATTCAATTTTGAAAGCTTATATAGTGTTCCAAAGTTCACATGTCCAAAGCGTCGATGCCATAAGTGTTGTTCACTTGTGTTGGCAACGAGACATTGTTCATATGACTTAGGAAGATCCAAAATATAAATGTCTTTACGGCGAGTTCCGGAAAATAATAATTTTTCATTATCCTTTCTTAAAATATGACACAATCCTTTCGCAAAGCTAACTTTGTAACCTTTGTCACAAAGTTGGCTTATTGAAATAAGATTATGATTTAAACCACTAACAAGATAAACATCACTAATTAATGGTTTAGAAGGGTTACCGACTTTACCAACACCTATGATGGTTCCGCTCTCGTTGCCTACAAATACGACGCGGTTTCCATTCGTAATGGGAACCACTCCGGAGAGCAAACGAGCGTCACCCGTCATGTGTTTGGAACACCCGCTATCGAGTATCCAATTTCCTTTGGAGCTAAATTTAAATTTGTTGCTCCTTTTCTTTTTCTTTTCCTTGAGTACCTAAAAATAGACACTTTCATATCATGGTACCCAAGGTCATTGGGTCCAAGGGATTAGACCTTTGGAAGCCAAGTCCAAGTGGACTTAGACTTCCCCACATAATTCTTACTATGCACAACATCCGAAAAATAAGCATTCATATACATTTGTTTTTCGTCCATGCTTGTGTCCTTTGGGCTCCAAATAGTGAAAATTTTGGGAGCCATCATCCTATTGGGTGCATGCATACGACGTTGATTTCTACGTGATGCATGTTGTGGATAGGCATACGGGACATGATGGAATGGTGCACGATGAGAATTATTCATATGATGAGGTGGGTGTACATATGCATGTGTGGAAACACGTGCGTGAGGGTGTCTCACTTGGTGTGCACGTGCCCGAGAATGTGTTGCATAAAAATCATCATATGTGTGAGCCGGTGGAGTAGGACGTGTGTTCCTACGTGGCATGTTATTAGTGTACATGTAGGCATGCCCCTTCTTTGGAGGTCCACCCAAAGTGGGTTTCTTTCCGAAAGAGGGTGTGGACGAGGTGGAAGCACCATTGGTAGATGAACTACCAATAGAGTGTTTGCTCCCACTCGTTGAGGCTTCGGAAGTTGGCCTAACAAAAGTAGTGACCGACTTGGATGAATTTCCCATCATATACCCCAAGCCAATGTGGTGTTTGGCCGGAAGTAAATCTTTTAGGATATTATCCAAATGGCCCTTACCCTTGTTGAATTTGTTGATTCGGCCCAATGTGTCCTCATATTTCTCTTTGAGAGAACGCAAAGAAGTATCCAAAGTGGATATTTGCGATGTGAGCACATAAACACGAGATTTAAGATTCTCGTTCTCAATACTCAAAGTCGAGTTTTGAGAAGTTAAATCCGCTATCTCATGTTCTTCCGCATCCTCAATGCTAGCATGTTCAAGTTTAGATTTGAGATTCACAATCTCATTTCTTAACTCTTCAACAACGGTGTCGTTGTTGGTGATGATAGTCTTAGGCGATGTTTGAATGCTAGCTAGGTCATCTTTTACCTTAGTATATCTATTTACTAACTTAGTGTATTTTGACCATAGTTGAGTATTAGCATTCCTAAGATCATCCATCGTTACCTCATCGCTTTCTTCATCACTATCATCGGAAGAGGAGGATCCTTGATCGTGCTCCTCTTTTGCCATGAAGCACATGTGTGCTTGCTCCACTTGCTCATCATCCGACTCTCCGCTTGAGGAATCCTCGGAGTCGGTGAAGGTAGCTCCGACAAGTCCCTTCTTGTTTCCTTTCGTGTACTTCTTGGACTTGTCATACTTTGGCGCCTTCCACTTCTCCTTGTGCTTATTGAGGGGACACTCCGCTTTCATGTGTCCCGGCTTATTACACTTGAAACACAAAGGAGAGGAAGAGGCGTTAGTAGAACCAAATTTAGCTTTGTTCTTGAAGTTACCTTTTCGGAAGAAACGGTTGAACTTCTTGGCCATGAGTGCCATGGACTCCAAGTCTAACTCGTTTTCCGATTCTTCATCATCGGTAGAGGTGGATGAAGCCGCCTTGAATGCAATCGCATTTTTCTTAGGCGCATCTAGGTTCAAATATGACTTCATCTTTTCTTGTAGCTTCACCTTGCTATCTTTGCGTACCTCGTATGACATCAAGGTACCCATTAGTTGAACTACGGTATATTTGTTCATGTCATTACCTTCCTCGATGGCGAAGGTACGTTTTTCCCAAGAAGAGGGAAGTCCTTCAATAAGCTTTAAGCACTTCTCCTTTTGAGTGTGGGTCTTGCCGAGGGCCTCTAACTCGTTTATTATGTCAACGAAGCGAGCGTAATATTCTTTCATCTTCTCGCCCTGTTGCATATGAAACATTTCGTAATCTTTGGTTACGACTACGAGTTTAGAGTCTCTTACCCTACTCGTCCCTTCATGTAGAATGAGGAGGGAGTTCCAAATTTGATATGCACTCTTACATGTGCATATCTTATTGAAATCCTCAGGCTCCAATGCACATTGCAAGGCGTTCATTGCCTTGGCATTGCTTACCTCCGCGGCGACCTCCGCGGTAGTCCATTTCTCAAAATCTTCTTCTTCGGGTTCAATATACTCCTTCATTGTAGTTCTCCATAAAGATGCACTTCGGAGGAAGGTTTCCATCCGACACTTCCAGTACCCGTAGTTGGTACCGTTGAAGAATGGAGGCCTCGTAGAGGAATGTCCTTCCATCACGGAAGATGCTCCTTCACGGTTCCTGAAGGTGTCATAGTTGGAAGGTGGACGCACGGTCTTGTTGTCGTTGGCAGACATAGCTGAGTATCTGGCTCTGATACCAAATGTAATGCCCTACCAGCTACTGCACAAGTACTAGAGGGGGGGTGAATAGTACTTTAAAATAATAAGGCGTATAATTCCAAATTAAATTACACACAACTACCAAATCAATTTGCGGAAGCTTAAATTGAATGACAACAATGAAATTAACAATGCTAACAAACGATGTTAATGGGTTCGGATCCACCCAAGTCTCCCCGACTTGTTCCCGGTGATCCTACGTCCCAACCACCCGGATCCCCTCCGGATACTTGAGTTAGAAACCCTAACTCAAGATTTCCACTATGAATATCTTGTGAAAAACCTTCACAAGATCAAATCATAAATGCAATGGCAAAGTGAATCCCACAACCCGGGATCACAAACTTCTCTCACAACCGAGAGAGCCAATAAGCAATATAAAAGAGTTTAGATGAAATAAATACTCTTACCACAAAATCCTATACCTTGAGTTTTTCTTACCCAATAGGTGGAATGAAGGATTTGAGGAAGATGAAATCACCAAACCCTAGCACCAAGGAAATGAGCAGCAATGGGTGCCTAGGGAAGAGTTGGAGACTTGGATCAAGCAATAGCTTGAAAAGCTCACCAAGAACAAGCTTCTCTCTAGATCTAGAAATGAGAGAGAATGGGTTTCTTGTGAGGAAGAGAGCTTTAGATTTGAGGGAGAATAGCTATCTCTTTTGATCTCAATGAATCTCTGAATGGAAGCTCTTACCTAGATAGAAATGACCTAGGTTCGTATTTATAGGAACCCAAAAACACAAGTTAGGTCATTCATCAACGGATAGAAATCTGGGAGAATTAGTCGGTCAAAGAACAATCACTGACCGACAAGTTCATCAACTAGTCGGTCAGCCAAACAACGTGGGCCGACTAAGAGTAGATCTGAGAAGAGATAGAATTTCAGACCTAGAAATCTAGTCGGTCCAAGAACACTTTCTGACCGACTAGTTTCACAACTAGTCGGTCAGTCAATGAACGTAGACCGACTAAGAGGCAAAATAACTTAGTCTGAATGCAAAGTGACTTAGTCGGTCCAAGAACAAAAGTTGACCGACTAAATTGTCAACTAGTCGGTCACCAAACGTTCTTAGACCGACTAACGATAAACAGTAGCTTAGGAGAATCTTAGAGTGAACAGTAAGTCACAACTAGTCGGTCAAAGAAGCATCACTGACCGACTAGTTCACAAACTAGTCGGTCGGTGAGTCAACGTAGACCGACTAACTGTAAACAGTAAAGTCCAAGAAATTAAGGAATCAAACTAGTCGGTCCAAGAACAGTTGCCGACCGACTAGATCACCATCTAGTCGGTCAGTACTTGTTCTTGTACCAACTAACATGCACAAACAAATCCGAATCGAAGCGCGACGCTTCGAGGAAGTTAGAATGAACTTGCGCAAGGATCCTAGAGCTACGAAATGAGCGTAATGAAGATATAGACGTAAGATATACTCAAGGCTTAACATTCTATATATCGAAGCTAAAAGACTATAAATAAAACCTTAATAAACGGTCTTCGATAGCTTCGATTGAATCTTCATATTTTCAAAAGCGTCGCAAGAGCTTCAACGAAGCTTTAGGCATGAATATGAGCTTTGGAAAGTGTTGAGATGTCGCTTTGAATGTTCTCGTGAAATTGGCGACGATCTCCAATACTGCGCTCACAAATTGTTAGTTCATGAATTATTTATGTTTGCTCATCATCCAAAACCAAATCCGGGGAGTCCAATATTCAACACTAGCATCACATTCACTAGCCCTAGGATTTCGAGTCCTCTTGCATTTCACGCCTCGTGGGTCCACTTAGCTTTTTTGTGAGTCGTGTGTCGTGCCTAACCGTTTGGTGTGCTTCTACTTTGTGATTTTACTTTATATACCTGTCCAGGAATGACCCCTAGATTATCATGCTTCGATCTGAATATGCGGTATTTGTTTCTACTGTCTGCTTCTTCTGCATGCTATATATATATCGTACGCTTCATTTCGCATGTGTCAGGATTCCACAATCAAGGACTAGGATAACCCATTTAGCCCATGCTCTATTTAGCGAGAATAGTTTCCTTTGCCCAAGTGTTTAGATTCCGACTTCTTTTTTGTTTTACTTGGTGCAAATCCCCTTGTCGTGTACCGTTCTCCCACTTGGGAGAGTACACATGTGTATAGCAAAAAAAAACCCAAAAATCCAAAAAAAAGAGAAAAGAAAAGAAAAACCCAAAAAGAAAAGAAAAACCCAAAAAGAAAAGAAAAGAAAAATTGTATAGCCAAAAATCCAAAAAAAATATACAAATACCCAAAACCCAAAAAAAGAAATTCCTGTGTGAATATTTTCCTACTTGTCGAGAATAAAGGGAAGGCGAGAATTTGCACCGAGTGTCCTACTCCACATCATCTCAACCCCCATCGTTTTCGAAAACACTTGGCTTAGGAACTTTTTAGCTATTATCTAGGCTTTAGTGTGGTGATTTCCTTAAGCATAGTTGTGGAGTCCCCGACGCATGATATGTTTCGATTCTCTCTCTATTCTCATGCATGCTTGAACTACATATATTCACCGCCTTATTCAATTCGAATTGATAATTGGGTCATTTCCTGGGTTTGCGTATATCGAGCTTTATTGCACATCATAGATAGCGACACCGACTGCTAGCGCACAGCCACACTCACTCGCGCTTTACCGCGTGGGCCCACGGCACTTATTTGGACTCGTATTCCTTGATTTAGTGATGTGATTTGGTATTTGCTTGCTTGGTGTGTCGGTTTTGATTTTGTTGGCCCTGACGGGCGATCTAGGATAAAGAGTTTTCTTTCTCTCTCTCTCTATTTTTCCCTCCGAGCTCCTACTCTCACTCGTGTTCCTCGAGGACGAGGAAGAGTTCAGATTGGGGGATTTTGACGTGCGTTTATATTTCATATATTTACGCGCGTTTTCTTCCGTGTTTTTCCGTATTTACCGCCGTCTTTTATTTGTTTTCTCGTGTTTTCTTGTATTTTCTTGTTTTCTTTCACTTTTCCGTATTTTCCGTATTTTGCAGGAGTTTGCTGGCATTTGGGACGTAAAACAATGATATCATGTGTCCCCAAAGCAACGGGAGGAGTCACGCGTGATTCAGGGGGTCAAACGACGAAGATTGCATCTTTCAGCCCCTCACCCGGTCGGTTGGTCATCTCCAACCGATTGGGTGATGCACGCGTGATCACCCGGACGCAGCTTGGAGCTCACGAGAAGTCGCCCGGTCGGTTCAGTGACAGGGTCAAAAGCTCAAAGTCTCTGGAAATTCGAAGCTGATTTCCAACCGATCGGGTGACCTTCACCCGATCGGTTCACCTGTAGCTGAATTTCAACAGCCAAGACTCGGAGCTCCAACCGATCTCCTCACCCGGTCCGCTCCAAGATCCAACCGGTCGGCATCAAGATCCAACCGACCGCACCAAGTTCCAACCGACCGGTTCATACTGACCGGGTGAAACCCCCGCATTACGCTGTGATTTTGTGAAGCGGCTCACCCGACCGGTTGACTTATCAACCGATCGGGTGATGTCGTTTTCTATAAATAGAACCCTAGGTTTCCCAGATTCGGGAGTTGGTTATTTTTTACTGTTTTCTTTATTTTGTGACGGCTGTAATTTCCCAGTTTTTGTAAGTTTTCGGATCTTTGTAAAACTTTAGTATTATCTTAATTGCTTTACTACCTTCGCATTCCTATTGTCTGATTATGATTTTAACGGTTCATTTTCGTTTAGATCGCTTTTTAATGAATATTTATGAGTAGTTCCCAAATCTGGGATTTTGGCGGAAACCCCTTCGGGGGCTCTTCCCGATGCATCCATAGGGTTAGGAAATCGATAGGGATTAGGAATCTAACGGTTACGCGGGGTGTTTTATTATCATCGGTGGGAAAAAGACCGCCTTTGACCGTTGGGCCAAGGGGGAATAAACTTGGCGGTTGACTCCCTAGCCATAGCTCACGCCCTTAGCGTAGACGTCGAATCCTAGCGCGCGGGAGCGGCAGGATGAGACGTTGGGAGTTATCGTTGCGAGCTTAGTGCTCCCGGAGTTGATCAGTGTTAATGGACACGGGAGTGCCCACTGATCGAAGCCGGGAAGTCCGGCGTATCATCCTGGGCACCGACCGGAATATCGGGCCCATGGGATGCCGGTACCACTTTTAGAGGCAACGTCTCACCATTAGACCCTAATTCCGATCGCCATCCTACCCGTAGGCCGTATCGACGAAAGTCGCTCGTTGGGGTGGAAACCAAAGTCCCGGGTTTTATTTTCTTATTGTCTATACCCTGCATTCCTTTACCGTGACAACCCATCATTCGATCTGGGCTAGCTCGCCCACGGGGTGATTTCGGTCCTCCTTGACACAAGTACATCCTAGCCTCCCTATGTTCGACCCCCAAGCCACACTACAACACCGTGCGATTGCGGTTACAAATATCTAAACCCTCACGCGGGTCCCCCGGCCATTTGCGGCTCGCAAACCGGGGGCACGTCAGTATATAATGTTGTTGTTGTTCTATGTTATTTATGAGTTTGTTTTGATATTACAGTGGAGCTTCACTTGTACTATCCCAGCATGTGCGCAGTGGCCTGCATGTTCTGTCTCTCCGTTCTCTCTCCTTTTCATCTCTCATCACTCTCACTCTTCAGGTTACCTGGGAAAAAGTTTAAAAAAATTTCGGGTATACTGGGGAGAGGGGCGTGACAGTTTTTGGTGGCACATGCATGTTACCGCACTGCGATGTGCGTAAGGATAGAACATGTAATGCTTCAATATTTGAGTGGGATAGATTAGCCCTAAGGTGAGTAGCGACCTTAGTGACCTTAGAGCTTTAAGTGATCCACCCTTGAACCCCCTAGCTTTAGGAAGTCCGGGCCGGGAATGAACTTTCTACATTGTATTATACTATAGATGTGTATTTGTAGGTATACGTGTGTATCTATAATTGTGTGAATCAGTGTGTATAAGTGCATTTGTTGTGCTTGGATATTTGAATTACATATGTTGTAGGTATACTTGTATTCAGTATGTATATTTATATCGGAATGGCATGAAGGTTGCACGCATCCTGGATGATTATAGTGGTATATGGGTATGCGTGTGTATATACTAAGCGGGCGAATGGTTGAGTGTATGTATATTACGTCTCTATATAAGTACATGATACAGATAAGTGAGAAGGTATGTGGTATACTTGTGTGACTCTGAGATATAGGTGATTTGTACATGTTTATTCGTGGATGTATACTGGTGGGCACATATAAGCTAGTGGGGACATATACCTTGTAGGGGTGTGAGTGAGGATATGCACGTATGTGATATGAGTGCATGTAAGCGTCTTCCTATCTATTGCATTATGGTTGTGTCCCCATGTGGAGAAAGTACCAAGGTGTGTATACCTATCCTTGTATGGATAGAGTAGTAGAGTGTCCATATTGTCTTGTGGATATATGGGGGGGGAGTGTATGTGTGTGGACATATGTGTACTTGTATGGGTAGGTGGTGTAGATATATGTTGGGATATTGGTGCATATATATTGCTAGTGCCGCATGGCTAGGGCATGAATTCCTAATGTGTTAAAAGTTTAAATAAATGCTAGTATGTGTATGTGCTGCCTATGTACTTATATGAACTGGTATATTGTCTTAATTTGGTATGTGGTTGTGGGTTGTATAATTGCGTGAAGATAGGTGGGTGCGCCCAAATGTGTATATTTGTACTTCATTATATCTGTGTTAGTACGTGCCTGACTATATGGTTGTATATGAATATTTCTACTTCTGTGCTTGAGTGACATCACCGTGTTTAGATGGATCTACATGGATTTTGTCGTATGTGCCTTGAAGTTATGTATAACAGTTAGCATATAGCAGAATATGTGGGTGTATATGTAGTTGGTACCTTTAAGATGTAGTGTAGTTGTATACTATTTTAATGGTGAATGTGCATGTATATGTGATACATATATGCGTGAATGTGTAGTCGTATATGTGAATTACTATACGTGGTCTTCTTAGGTTATAGATGTATTGAAATGTAATCTATATGTGTGTGCCTTATGTGTATGCGCCTACGTGTAATGACATGTATGAATGTGGATCTATATTATATGACTATATGCTTCTAGTATATGCATATTTGGGTGTATCTTATTGTATAAATGTGGATGATTACGTCTTGTATTGCATAGTTTTGAGTAGTTGACTGAACTATGTGTTATGTATGTGAATGCCTCATGTTATATAGCTATATAGTTAGACATAGATGTATGGTGTAGTAGTTGTTGGAAACGTGTAACTGCAGGATGGTTATATTCTGTATGTCACTTATATGAGTATGATATGTGCGTCTCTATATGTGTAGTGTGTAGATATATATGAGACATACTTGAATGAGAATGTACGTATGAAAGTATAGATGTCGACATCTATATATGTATATATATGCTTGTATGTAAGCTCATTTGTATGTACGTGGCGTGTAAAAGTATAAGGCCATTTGTGTGTATTGGTATAGTTGTATATGTACATGGGTGCAGTCATATAATTTCCCGTGTATAGGATCGCATCTTTATATGATTGTGGATATATGTTGTGTATGGATACATGTATACTAAGCGTAGCCTATATATGTTGCCTGGGATAAGGGTAGTTGGATCTAAACGTGATATACGATTGGTATAGTAGGCTACATGGATGATTGGTTGTGTTGAATATATAAAGTTAGTTAGATGTACGAATTGTCTTGGAAATATGGTATGGATACATGGTATCGTCAATAGTGTATATGTGAATAGAAGGGTGTTTGTCTTGGTATATGTGTTTATATGTGTGTATATGCATATATACATCTAGTAAATACATGTATACATAGAATTATCTATGTGTATATTGTTAGGAAGCGGGTGGATGGGTGTGTGGGACCAACATGTCTTTATTGTTGGAAATATTGTATGCCTCCCATTGTATTTATATGTATATTTATGGTATGGTATT
The DNA here is from genome assembly GCA_030789695.1 of Scilla litardierei. Lineage (NCBI taxonomy): Eukaryota > Viridiplantae > Streptophyta > Magnoliopsida > Asparagales > Asparagaceae > Scilla > Scilla litardierei. Next base: position 266,249,538 of record CM061141.1, on the reverse strand, counting down.
GTTATAACTATATGAATGACTATGATGTGTGCATGTTTATGCTATATCTAGTGTGAATGACTAATTATACACACGTATGGATGAATATATGGAGTATAAACACTGATATGTGTATGTGTATATATGTAGATATAGATGACATGTCTATGTCTTGTGAATGTTTACGATGTGTCTAAGTTCGTGAGTGTGCTTGTATGCAACTTGGGTGTAACCTTGTGTGTTTGGCGGTAGCTACGTATATCATAGCCATGAGCAATATGAGATATATGAATATCCCTTGTGCGTGGGTATCCTATCCTTGTATGGAGTCATAGATATCTTTTGTGTGTGTATTCATGAATCTTATATACTTATGTGTGTGGTGGAGATGTATTGTTATGGGGTACCGATATTATGTTGTATGTACGTGCTTAGATGCACATACGTGATGAGATAAGTAGTGGATAGTTGGCAATGAATGTATATGTCTATTCGTATGTCATACATGTTGTATATTTGTATGCATGTTGTGAATGTTAGTGCGGGTCTAATTAGCGATTTTAAATAACTGGACAAAATAAGATGTGCTATGATATGGTCATATATGGTGTGTATGTGGCGATATAGATAAGTGATAGGCATATGTTAAGCAGATGTGTAGGTGCTGGTTGTGTGTGTTAAAGTATATGTTTATGCAGTGGGGTAGATATAACGGTGGATGTGCATGCATTAAGGTATGGCTGGTGTGAGACGTATATAAATATATATGGGGATAGTAACATAGAGCATTGTATGGAGATGGCCCTTGGAATCTAGAAGTATCTCTCCTTAGACTATAACCCATGGACCTCAAAGTTCGAGGACGAACTTTATTTTAAGGTGGGTAGGGTGTCATGCCCTATTTTGAACTATACGCGTATTCTACTATACACACGTGGTATTTCTACTTACGATGCATATGTAAGCATGAAATAATTGTGGATGTCGATGTATGTAGCGTAGTGCAAGGGGGTTGTGCCGTAATGGGTGGCTAAGAGAAGAGATTGTGAGATGTGAATGCGGGAGAAGTGTGAATGACGTCGTGGGTATAATATAACAAGTATGTATTAGACACGCGTGTGTGATGCATGTATGCATGCAAGGGTGTGCATGGGTGTGTGTAGAGAGAGCCATGCTAGTGTGAAAGGGGTTAGGGGTCAATGGCATCCTCGTAAATTTTTAGAAAGGTGAGGGACAAAATGGTCATTTGGACTAAAGGAGATGTGTGTGTATAGTAAAGTGGTGTGTGCATAAAGTAATGGCACACTTGTAATTAGTGGGAAGTTGAGAGGGTATTTAGGTCATTTCAAAGTGACATGGCTTATTCAATAAGCCATGTCATGGCGTATCCTATAAGCTAAAGGGGTGTGTAGAAACTCCTTAGGAAAAATCTACTTTCCTTCTCATTTTCTTTTCTTTTTCATGTTAATTCACTTTCCCTCTCCCTCCTACCATGGACGGCCACTCCCTCCCCCTTTCCTCCCTATTCTTCAACCCAAAACCCTAATTCTTCCTCCCAAAAATCATGAATCACAAGTGGTTGCAAGTGAGAAGAAGTTAGAGAAGAAAGAAAGAGGAAGAGCGAAGAAAAACAAGCTTTTTGAGGTAGGAATCCAACTTGGATTTGGAAAACTATTTAGGGTTTCATTCTATCATGTTTTTATATCATGTTTACTCAATATGTATTAGGGGTGGTCATAATTTATGTGCCAAGTTTAAATTTCACTAATCACCCTTGAAATTCCAAGCAAAATCTGCCCCCCTTGGAAATTTGAAATTCTGTTGCATGTTGTTATTTGAATTCTGGTAACTGTGGCTTGATTGAGTTTTCGACAAAATTATATACATGTAGATCTTGAAGTTCTAACCCAAAATCATATAAAATTTGACATAGGTTCAATTTCAATAATTATGAGAAAAAAATTCCATCTTTACAACTTGTCTGAATTTCATTCAGATTGGACATAGTTCAGCAAAACTTAGCTCAGTCTCTGTACACTCCATGTAATTTTGTATTCTTAGTCTCGTTGTAAAGTTAACAACTTTTTCTTCAACTTCATCTCAGTGCATGTTTTTCGAAATTCTGACTACAACATGCCCTAAATTAGCAATCTTTACAGCCCTCAGAATCTGTCTGAAAAACAGATTTGACAGGCTTCACCAACCAATTCACCATATATCATTTATATCATATTTTTGCATGAAATTTTATATGTGAATCCAAAACTACCATACCTATAACTTTCATTTAGGAAGTTTAGCTAAATTCTGACTATAATTGGGCGATATCAGCCATGTTTTATGACTACCTGTACGTTTCCTGCAAGCTGCAATGGTTAAGTGGTGTTATGAATTGTGTATCGTTGCTAATCTACCCTCTATAGTACATGATTATTGTTTTTACATGAAAGTTAGACTAATGATATGTATTTCCAATTGAATTGCTAATGTGCTCATGGACATGTACGTCACGCTCACCACGTGTTTGTGAAAATGCTTCAATGAAACAAAAGTTGAGAAACATGAGAAATGAGATTATATACTCTTGTATTAAGAATCCTGTTATAAATTGATGATGTTAGGGACCTGGATGGCATGTCTACACTATGATACATGAATGTATAATGTGATGTGATGGAGGGCATGTCACGTGAGTGCATGACCCAGGTTGCTATGTGATGAGGCGATGTCTAAGGGCATGGCACTTAGGTGCGTGACCCGTGTTGATGAGAGGAAGTTACCAAATATGTACCGTGCCATCATGATTCCTATAATGGAACTATTAATGCTTAATTGATGTTGAGAATGTCTCAATCCCCTCCAAAAGGGGGTGAGTACTAAAACTGGGTTTTGGGGGAAATTTGAGTAAATTGTGGTTATGAGGTCTGGACTATGAAGGTGGGGAGGCGATAATATGACATGTGATGATTATTCCCACTCGCCCTTACAGGGAGTGGAGGGGCATTGACGTTGTGATGATGTGGTTTGGGCATGGAGAGATATATGGTGGAGAGCCTCACTCTTGATACCGTCCAGCGAGGAGGCAGAGATGCCCGGTGTACAGTACCCGTGTCCACTGCACCGTGTGCTGTACTTACCCCAAATATTTAGGGTGAGGCCCGTGAGGCAGGTTCCCTGACGGGGCAGAGTGAGAGGCCCGCATACAGTGGCCGTGTCCACTGCGTCGAGTGCAGTTTCCACCCCAACTCTTTGGGGTGAGGCCCAGGTCCTTGTATTACACAGTTTACCCAAGTTTCCAATTACTTAAATTATTAAATAAAAGTTTTGTATGCTACTTCTTCTGTTTACATCACTTCCCTCTTCCTTTTACCTGCTTTGTTTGTGACAATGCGTTATACCCATGGCACTTGCACTTAGCTTATTAGATTATGTTTGCTTAAACACTCGTATTATTATTTGTGCTAACCCTTTTCTTGCAGTAATTTGACATCAAACCGCAGGTATGATTCCTTACTTGGATATTTACTTTACGCTATATTATTTAGTTTGAATGCCTTATTTCTCATGCCTCGCCTAGTAGTTGATAACCTTAAAACGATGTTCCAAATACAAGTGGTTTCCTACTGGGGCAAGCGTTAACGTGCTCCTCCCCATTTTTCAGGTAGCAGGGGCGGCTTAATTGGTGGTGACTTGGAGTTGGGTTTCAGGGGTAGCACTTGGTGTGCGCTGTAGCTTATATTGTGACATGGTTGTCTTGGGAGGTGGAGGGTGGCTGTGTATATGTAGTGATGCATCTGGACTATGTATATAAATGAAAGTTGTTATGTATATAATGTTGTTGTTGTTCTATGTTATTTACGAGTTTGTTTTGATATTATAATGAAGCTTCACTTGTACTATCCCAGCATGTGCGCAGTGGCCTGCATGTTCTGTCTCTCCTTTCTCTCTCTTTTTCCTCTCTCATCACCCTCACTCTTCAGGTTACCTGGAAAAAAGTTTTAAAAAATTCCGGGTATACTGGGTAGAGGGGCGTGACTGGCCCCATCATTTGTGCCTCAGGATTCGCGCTGACTGGCACCGAATGATGAGTAGTCTCCTTCAATGTGCACAAATTTCGAAACATTTGATTTGATATGTGCCGCCAAAACCCTTTCGCCTTTGGAGCGATCTCTGCTGTTTCTGGTGGCTAGTTTTGGACACGTGGCATGCATCAGATGTCAGCCAGATGGGTTTCTTAACATATAAGAGAAATTTCGAAGAGAGAGGTTGAGATTTTTCAGCTTCATGTTCTTCCTTGTTTCTCCTACTTACTTCCATCGCCGCTTCTCTCGAAGATCGCTTGTTCTTTCTCAGGTATCTCCTCTCTTCGATCATGATTCTCTTGAAGGTTTGTCAGGCATATTTGCTCCAGTAGTGTTCAAGGTGCTGACCCCTGAGGAATTAGCGGAGCGCCTCCGACCCCCTCGCAGTGTGGAAGTTCCAGGTAGGGGAAAGGAATTTGAGTTGAGCCCGACCTTCCCATTCATCGAAGGGATCCGAAGTTGAAGGTCCCAGGAGTTATCTTAGACATGGCCCCTAGGTTCTCCATCGATCTGACTGCCAAAGTTTGGTGAGGTTATCTCTGGAGCCCTTTAGGGTTAGGGTGCCTGATTCGGACGAGAGAGTGTGTTTCCCATGGAAGAAGGAGGTTAGGTTGTATCTTAAGTCTTTCCTCTCAGGACTCCGATTCCACCTTCTCCCCTTCATTATCGAGATTCTGTGCTTCTCGGAGATTTCTCTCTGTAGACTTGCTCCTTACTCCTTCCCTCCTCTAGTTGGTTTCCTCGAGTTGTGCGAGCTTTGTGGAGTTTGTCCAACCCTCGGGTTATTCAGGTACTTCTCTAGGATAATAGCCGACCCTCACCGAGTGTGGTATCACATAGTTGCTCGCCTGGGCATGAGGCTTAGATACGACCTCCCAGTTTCCGACCTTGGGTGGACATATACCTTCGTGTTCATCACTCTACCTGACCTGGGACTGTTGCTTAATGGCTGGAGTTCTCCGAACCCCGAGCTTGCGAGGAGTCTCGTCTGTCCTTGGAGCAAGTCAGAACCAGGTTGTCGCCGAGCAAGGTCGAGGCAGTGAAGACTCTATTGAATCGACCGGGACAAAATATGTCGATTCATTACTTGCTAGACGACCCCCCGATAAAGATCCTTCTATGGTGCCCGGGTAAGGTATCCCAAATCGATATCCTTATCTTTGCCACTCACGGTAATTATCTTCGTTGTCTACAGATATAACCAATGGCAGCCGACGTAGTGGTGAGTCCAGCCTGGGCCGCGTCTAGAGGGAGCAGAGAAAGAGGAAGAAGACGGTCGAACAGTCGGGGCTTGAACTGATCGATTGAGCGCTCGTGTCAAGGGATCGGGCTCTTGGTCCCCCTACATGTCCACCAGAGCTCCTCCTCCGAAAGGGGAGAGATCAGGCAGGCCTCTAGGCCTCGTTCCCGAGCTTCTTCGAGGGAGGTCTCCAGCCAAGCTCCCGCGCAGCCTCCTATCCCCCTGGCTTCTGTCGTAGTTGCAGCAGCGACTGAGGTGGTTGATGTCGACTCCGTCGAAGTCATTGAGCCGACTGGGGGGTCGGCCAGAAGAGGGAGATGCCCTCCTGCGAGGAGGAGGTGTCTCCGAAGAGGAGGCGGGTGGATGAAGAAGACCCCATGGGGAAGGGTAAGAGGGTCGCTCCCCTTGAGACTCCAGAGGTGGCAGAGACCCTTTCGATGCCTCAGGGCCCTACGGTGCCCCTCACGGATCAGTTGTCGTGGGGTGACATCGTGTCACCCATCCCGTTGCTCGGCCAGATCCCTGGGGAGTTCGATCTAGCGCTGCTGCTCAATCGGCTCTCATCTCGGTCCACGGGGCCGGTCTAAGGTGAGCTTCACCTGCCCCCCTTTGCCGTCGGCAAGGAAAAATCGGCCTTGACGGACTTCGGGGTGACCACCAGGGTGGTGGAGAACTCGATCCTCCCCCAGGATCTGGAGTTCTTACAGAAGCTGGACCTCGAGCAGATGGCCAACTTCTTCGTGGGGAGAGGAAACCAGGTATGTCGTCCGAGCCCTTGCTGTTGGATACCCCCATTGGTCTATGTACTTCGTTGACCTTTGTTTTATTTGTACATGTCCATTCTCAGGGCCGTATTGCACCGCCGGGCTGTTGACTTGATCGATGGAGGTCGACGGCTGGCGGAAGCGGAGCGCAGAGCCTTCTGCTTCGAGGCACGGGCGAATGAGGCGGAGGAGGCCTTGGGGAAGACCCTCGCTGATAAGGCGGCGGTCGAGTGGGAGGTGATGGAGGCTAAGGACAGATTTTCGTTGCTATTGGTTCTCCACAAGTCTGTCGAGCTCCAGTGGCAGACGGAGAGGTCCTAGCTTGAAGCGGAGCTCGACGCCTTCAGGAAGGAGATGATCGAGCTTCAGGCCAAGGTCCATGACTTTGAGAGGTGGACATAAGCTAGCCAGGTGGAGAAATCCGAGCTCTAAGCCAAAGTTGTTGGGCTCGAGGAAGCTGCCGCGAGGAGAAGGTCGAGCTTACTGCTCAGCTCACGAAGGCGATGGAAGCTTTCACCAACATCTTAGTGTCTAGGAATGCTCCTCCTCCTTATTAGGCAGTTCTTTTATTTTGTAATTTCCTTTGTAATTTCTTCGATTTGAAATGAATGAAGAAAGAATTTTTGCGATCTTATTTCTTTTATTCGTGTCTCTTTCTTGTCTGAATATCTGCGTGTGTGTGTGGCCCCTCGACGACCTAACTTGGAATTACGTAGAAATCCTTAGGCAAATTATGTCGTGGATATGTTAGGTGTATTCACTTAATGAATAAAACCAACGATTATTCTCCTTTAGGTAGAGAGGGACGGGCCTCTTTCGGCATATGCGCCTATGAGGGTCGTTCGACAGCAGGGGTGAGGTCCCATCGACTTACTGCCAACAAAAGTCGTTCGGAGGCAAGGGGCGAGGCCCCTTCGACTTACGACCGACGAAGGTCGTTCGGTGGCCAGGGACGAGGTCCCTTCAACTTACGACCGACGAAGGTCATTCGATGGTGAGGGGAGATGCCTCTTTGACTTACGGCTGACGAAGGTCGTTCGGTGGTGAGGGGTGAGGCCCCTTCGACTTACGGCCGACGAGACGAGAGTATTTCGACTGATGTTAAAGAATGATCTACTTATGCATTCATAATGAACATGCGTAGGATATAAAAAATGAACGGTCATATTACCCTTTTAGTACAATGATTGATAATACTATCGTAGATGTTCCGTGTTCCAAGGATGAGGAAGTTTCATTTCATCCAAAGTAGCGAGTCGATAGGTGGCCGAACCGAGTACATCGATCACTATGTAAGGTCCTTCTCATTTTGCAGCGAGCTTCCCATGCTTGAGGATCTCGGGATGGAAAGCATCTTTACGCAGCACCAAGTCGCCCACATGAAAGCTCGTTCGTGGGCTTTCAAGTTGAAGTAACGGCCCATGCGCTCCTTTTGTTTGATGAGGGTAGCCAGTGCCCGTTCACAGACCTCGTCCACCAGTTGTAGGTTGAGCTCGAGGCCCTCTGAGTTTCTTTCTTCGTCATAGTATTGGAGACGAAGCGGTCGCTCATTGACCTCGACAGGGACGATGGCCTTACATCCATAGGCCAACATGAGCGGTGTTTTTCCCATCGAGGTTTTATGCGTCATTCTGTACGACCATAGTATGACAGGGATCTCGTCCGGCCAAGTTCCTTTGAGCCCGGTTATCCTCTTCTGCAGCGGCTTGAGGATGCTTTTATTTGCTGACTCTGCCAAGCCGTTCGACTAGGGGTGGGCGACGGAGGCGAAGTGCAACTTGATCTTCGGCTCTGCGTAGAAATCTCTGAAGCCGGCACTGTCGAATTGTGTCCCATTGTCCGTCACTATAGATTGTGGGATGCCAAAATGACACACGATGGACTTCCAGACGAAGCTTCGAGCTTCCTTCCATGTGATTTTGGATAGAGGTTCTGCTTCGATCCACTTAGTGAAATAGTTGATCGCCACTATTATATATCTCTGTTGCCCACTCACCGGATTGAATGGTCCAAGGAGGTCCAATCCCCATTTGGCAAAAGGGACGGGACTAGCGATGGGGATCAGATCAGTTGGTGGGGCTGAGCTGATCTTTGAGAACTTTTGGCAGGTTGAGCATCGTCGAACGTATTCGACATCATCTTTGAACATCGTTGGCCAAAAGTACCCTTTTCTCACAGCCTTCAAGGCTATGGATTTCCCTCAGCAATGGTTCCTGCAGTCGCCCTCGTGGATCTCCTGGATCACATAGTGCGCTTCCTGCGGGACTAAGCATTTAAGATAGGGGAGGTTGTCATACCTAGTCCATCATCTTTTGTACAATGAACCATTCAGTAGGACAAATTGGTAAGCCATCTGCTCAAGTTTTCGTGCTTCCACTGGGTCAGTTGGTCTCTCCCCAGTGTTTAAGTAACGGATTATCGGATCCATCCACGTGGCCCCTGTAATGCCCTGATAGCTACTGCACAAGTACTAGAGGGGGGGGGTGAATAGTACTTTAAAATAATTAAGAAGATAATTCCTAATTATCTTGCAAACTCAACCAACAATGCGGAAATGAAAATGTTGACAACAAAGAAATACAATCGCAAACAAACAATATAACAGGTTCGGATCCACCCCAGTCTCATCGACTTGTTCCCGGTGATCCTACGTCCCAACCACCCAGATCCCCTCCGGATACTTGAGTTAGAAACTCTAACTCAAATTTGCACTATGAAATACTTGTAGAAAACCTCTACAAGATCAAATCATACACAAATGAAAATGTGACTCCAACAAACCGGGATCACACACAACTCTTACAACCGAGAGTAAAAATTGCAATATTCAAAGTAAATGAAATAAGAAATGTTTACCACAAAACCATATGCCTTGAGTAAAACTTACGATTTTAGGGCAAGAAGGATTTTGGGGAAGATGAAGGCACCAAACCCTAGCTCCAAGATGTTGACCAGCAATGGTAGGCTAGGAAGGAGATGGTGACCTTGGATCAAGCTCTTGGCTTGAATGGCTCTCAATCAATGAGAATCTCTCTTTAGAAATAAGAGTGAGGAGAGATTCTATGGAGAAATGAATGAGCTTGGAATGAGAATAAATGCTTCTCTTTGATTCTCTAAATTGTAATAAATATCAGCCTTGAATGCAATGAAAAAGCATCTCAAGATTATATAGGATAGAGAAGAGAGAGAGAGAGAGAGAAAATTCGTGCATTTAATGCTCCAACGGATCTATTTCTGAAGCAGTCTAATCAGTCAAAGAAGGATCACTGACCGACTAGATTCATATCTAGTCGGTCGGTGATTCAACATGGACCGACTAACAGCTTCACAGCCAATATAGAAAGTTCAGGGAATATAGAACTAGTCGGTCTAAGAAGACTTGCCAACCGACTAGTTTCACAACTAGTCGGTCGGTGAGTGTTCTTTGACCGACTAACAGATGAAATAGAATAGGCTGAATTCAAAGACAGCTAGTCGGTTTAAGAACAAATTCCAACCGACTAGTTTCATAACTAGTCGGTCGGTCGTTGTTCTTTGACCGACTAACTGTAAACAGTAAGTTAGGCTGGAAAATGAAAGCTCAACTAGTCGGTCTAAGAAGGATTCCTAACCGACTAGTTTGACAACTAGTCGGTCGGTGAACCTTCTTGGACCGACTAATTGATAAACAGTGAATGAGCTGAAATGAGTTAGGAGATCTAGTCGGTTCAAGAAGGATTGCCGACCGACTAGATTGCCATCTAGTTGGTTGGTTCTTCTTCTTGAACCAACTAAGATGCACCAGAAGCCGCGATAAGAAGCGTTAAGCTTCGGAAAAGATTCTATGGGCTTCTAAGATAATCCTAGCTCTAAGATATGAGTGTTATGAAGATAATCATGTAAGACCTACTTAAGGCTTAACATTCTACGAAACGAAGCTAGAATACTATAAATAAAACTTGACGAACCGTCTTCAAAGGCTTCATTTCAAATCTCTTGACTTCAATAACGGTCCTTGAGCTTCAACGAAGCTTCAAGCACACGATCACGTGCTTTGAGAAGTCTTGAGACGTCGCTTTTGATATACGTGGAATTTTGGCGACGATCTCCATAACTGCGCTCACAAAGAGTTAGTTCACGATATTTATGTTTGTTCATTATCAAAACCAAATCCGGGGAATCAATAACAGCCCCCTGATCGAGGCTCAGAAGATCTTGTGCCAGCCCGCTGGGATGTGGTAGACGTTGTACATACACGGTCCGACCGAGTCCCGCGGGGGAGGACGATGCAAGCTTCGATAAGGCGTCAGCTTGATGATTCTTCGACCTTGGCATGTGATTAATTTCTATGCATGCGAATGTGACGAGCTCTGCATCAGTGACTTGCACGTAACTATGTATTGAGTCGTCGCGGGCCTCGAAGGTCCCATTCAGTTGATGGACGACGAGGCTGAAGTCGCTGAATAGTTGGACTACTCTCGCCTTCAGGGATCGAGCCAGTCGGAGTCAGTTGATGGCCGCCTCATATTTCGCACCATTGTTGGTGGTTTGGAAATTGAAGCGGAGGGCGTATTCGAATATGTCGCCCCCCGGAGGTTTGGACGATTATTCTGGCCCCGCTCCTAGCTTGTGTGGACGAACCGTCAACTTGTACGATCCAGTTTCCCTCATCATCGATTGTGTATTTTTTCCTGCTGGTTGAGGGCAAGGGGATAGCCTCAGGCATTGCGCTAGTTGCACATACCACTTCTTGGGGGCAGTCGTCGTAGGTGAGTTCGACAATAAAATCAGCGAGAGCCTGCTCTTTGATGGCGGTCCTCGACTTATACTGGATGTCAAACTTGCTTAGTTCGACCCCCTATTTTTTCATTCTTCCTGATCGATCGAGCCACTTTCGGGTCCGCTCTAAGGGAGTGTCGGTGAGGACCAAGATGGTATGTGCTTAGATATATGGTCGTAATATCCTGGCGGATTGGACCAACGTGAAAGCCATCTTTTCAATCCTCGAGTAGTTGACCTCCGTGCCTCAGAGGACCTGACTAACGTAGTAGATGGGCCGTTGTGTCCCAGCGTCTTCTTTGACGAACATCGAGCTCACGTCCTCTTCAGCGGCAGCCATGTAGAGGATGAGCTGGCCGTTCTTATCTGGCTTGGTCAGGAGCGGTGGGGTGCAAAGGTACTCCTTCAACTCTGAGAAGGATTTCTCAGCACCCTGAAGAAAAGTAATGACCTTTCGGCCGTTCTTACAGAGGCTATCGCCTTTCTCAGCACCCTGAAGAAAGGTAATGACCTTTCGGTCGACTTAGACAGGAATCGTCTCAAAGCCGCTATCCTTCCGTTCAGCCTCTGGAGCTCTCTAAGAGTCGAGGGCTCCCTCATCATGATGATGGAAGCAATCTTGTCGGGGTTGGCCTCGATCCCTTGGTTTGTCAGCATGAAACCGAGGAACTTCACCGAACGAACCCCGAATGTACATTTGGCGGGGTTTAGTCGAAGTTTGTGTCGCTGGATCTGTGCAAAATATCGCGAAGGTCTACAAGGTGATCCGTTGGATTCTTCGACTTAACCAACATGTCGTCGACGTAGACTTCTAGGTTTTGCCCTATTTGAGCCTTAAAGGCGTCGTTCATCATGCATTGGTACGTAGCCCCTGCATTTTTCAAACCAAATGGCATTTTGGTGTAACAAAATATACATCGATCAGTGATGAAAGAAGTCTTCTCCTCATCCTCCGGTGCCATTTGGATCTGGTTATATCCTGAGAATGCATCCATGAAGCTGAGAAGCTTGTAGCCCAAATCATTATCGACCAGATGGTCGATTCGTGGCATGGGGTAGCTATCCTTGGAGCAAACCTTGTTCAGGTTGGTGAAGTCGACACACATTCGCCATTTACCATTTGCTTTCATAACCATCACAACATTCGAGAGCCATTCGGGGTACTTGAATTTTCGGATGAAGCGGGCTTCCAGAAGTCTATCCACTTCTTCGTTAGCAGCTTTCATCTTTTTTCCTCCAATGTTTCTCTTCTTTTGCTTCATGGGCTTGGATGTCGAGTCGACCTCCAGTTTGTGGGACACTACCTCTGGGTCGATGTCGAGCATGTCCTTCGGGGTCTAGGCGAAGATTTTGGCATGCTCTCTTAGGAGGGCAATTAACCGCTCCTTTAGGTCGCAATGGAGAAGCGACCCGATTGAGACGGGTTTTCCCTCCTCCCTGGAGATATTGATATTCTCTATTTCTTCGACCACGGCAGGCCGCTGATCTTCAACTCGTGAGTCGACTGGGTCAGTTTGCTTGACCCTCCTCAGGGTGGTGGATAGTGTGCAGCACGATCGTGCCTGTTTCTAATTCCCTGTTGCTCTTCTGACCCCTTCAGGGGTCTGGAACTTGATCATCTGGTGGAAAGTTGAGACCACCGCTTCTATGGCATTCAGTAGCGGTCTTCCGATGATCCCGTTGTACGCCGAGTTGATATTCACCACCATAAAGTTGGTTAGGTGAGTGATTTGTTGAGGATACGTACCGAGGGTCACCGGTAAGGTGATGATGACTGCTATCGGGGCCGAGTGTCTGGTGAACCCCACCAAGGGTCCTGTGCAACGCGTCAACTCTACAGACGACATTTTCATCCTCTCAGCATAGTGAAGAAGAGTATGTCGCACGGGCTTCTGGTGTTGACGAGCAACCTTTTCACGGCGATCTCTTTGATCATGGTCTTGATGACCACGACATCATCGTGCGGTAGTTCCATCCCTTCCAGATCTTCATCCGAGAAGGAGATAGGGGTTTGAATATCTGGGGCACTTTTGTCCCATAGATACTGTCATCAATCTCTCAGCATAGGAGCTTTGGAGAGAGGTTGATATCTCTGGGTGCGTGAGACCTCCCGTTATCATGTTGATGATCCCGACGCTGGGGGATCCTGCGGCAACCTCGGAGGACATGGTTGGGTGAGTCGACATGGTCGAGTGGTTCGTTGATGGGGATGTCGACTTGTGGTTTTCCACATATGGTGCCAAACTGTTAAGGAAAAAATTGACCAGGACAGTTGTTAGGCTGATGGAGACTCGTAGATCTGAGCTGGAGCCTTGTCAGCAGTTGAGGTGGGACCCTTGGTTGGAAGAACCAGAGTCGAATGCTGGTAGTTGGATGTGATACGACCTTCGATCGACTTACGAGTGGTCGTTAGGTTGATCGTTCGTGGTTGAAGGGTCCAACGTCGACCTTCGATGTTGGATGGCGATCGTTAACCTGCCTACATGGAGTCGTTAGGGGGGTTGGATCTGGGTTTCGATCCAAATCCCCTCCGATGCGTAAGTTAGTAGGAAACTTAAGGAAGAGAGGGAGCTTAGTGTAGCTGAGATCGACCCACGGAGGTTCGTCTCTAGGCTGACGACACAAGCTCGAATATGAGGATGATAAGAGTGAGAAGATAGAGTTTTATGTATTAGATCTCGTACCTTGAAGATGGAACCCCTTTACCTTTGTCTGTCGGCCTATTTATAGATAGCTCCTTATTGATGAGGCATAACCACCCCTCATTGATTAAGGCATGATCTTCTTCGGGATTCGAGCTAACGGCTGCCCATTCACTCGGCCCCGTTAACTCTCCCTTGTCGGTGCTAGCCCAATGGTCAACTGACCCGTTCGCCCGACTCAGTCGTAGCCCGCTTATAGTGCGGGGGTAATGGGTCATAGATGCTAAAACATGCCAGGTATGTGGTTACCCAAATTGGGTTCATACCCGTGCACTAATGATTCGGGGTTTAAATTGCTTGTCCCCCCCCCATTTCTGGGTATTTTATGCGTATATCAGGTTAATATTGGCTTTAATACGTGTGTTTTTGCGATATTGTGTAATATTAATGCCTATTCTCTTTTTGTACATAAAATACGATTTCTATGTAGCTCCTCTTATTTTTTAGGTATTCCTGGGAATTTTCTGGATTTTCAGGAATTTTTTAATGATTTTTTTTGGAGCTTGGGGGATTTTGACGACATTGCTAGCGCAGGGAACATATATGGCCAACATCATGAGTTTCTAGAGCAGCAGGAAGTGTCGCACGAGATCTCGAGAGCCATTCGTCAAAGATGACTATGTATCAGCTATCATCCGATTGGGTCATCTCCTCGGGTTATTTTGGGGAAGAACTTACCCGACCAGTTGACACTTCAACCGATCGGGTGGCCTTTCCTTCCCCTTTCGTACACTGCTGCTGCATTCATTGAAGATCTGCTATCATTCCAGTGCGAGTTTGGGTGATCTCTTATTTTTCTAGCATTGGCATTGTCGTCAGTTTTCCAATGATAGGTCGCATTCCCAAATCCGAATTTTCTGGAATTTTCTGAGCACATCTGGGTGCTAAAATTCTGGGCTGTCTGGAATCTGATTTTCACCAGATCGGGTGGGCTATCCACCCGACCGGGTGAGCCCATTTTCAGCAGTTCAGTGTCTCTGTTTGTTTCCACCCGATCGGGTGAACTTCCACCTGATCGGGTGGCCCTTTTCTGCTGTTTTTAGTGGGTATTTGTACCCGAACTGTTAGGGTTTTGTGGGGGGGGGGGGGCTATAAATATGAGATTGGACTTGTAAGGGGCTCTCCACTTTGAAGCTGTTTTAGCTTGAGTTTTCTGGCTCTACAAAGGTTGTTAGGGCTTGGGAGATTAAGGGAGGATGAGGCAAGCTTAAGGGAGAAGCTCAAGGAGAAATTTTGGGGATCTTCTCAAAAGGGGGTTTCCTTGTATTCAAGCTTTATTTTCATTTTCTCTTAGAGGTTTGCTACTTGTAAAAACTCTTGGATGAATCCTTTTGAATTAATGTTGTCATCTTTGTGTATAATGAGTAGCAAAATATCTTGATGTGTGTTTTGGTGGATTGAAGTATGTTGGGCTTATAAATCTCATCTCTAGCATAATTTTACGATCTCATATTTGAATGAAATGTTGAGTTAGGGTTGTTTATTGGAACCCGAGTGGAAAATCCAAAGACAGGCTCATCCTAGTGGACCCTCTCTATTATGCTTATTGTTGATTTTTCTCATATGTTTCATTCATTACTTTTGCATCCAATGTGTTCGATGAAATGCCATATTATCTGATCACTCTCTTCTTAGCCGGAGGAGAGGTCGTAGTGATTTGAGATAGATTTATAAGCCCAACAACATCATGAAATCACAAACACTCACACTTCTCTTCTTTGCTTGATATCCCATATTTTTCTTTGTTTGCATATTTGATTTTAGTTGGCTTTAAAAATTTGCCCAACCAATCCTCACCCCCAAAGGGTGGTATTTCTTATATCGCTTAAGCCAATTATGACCGTTGTTGATTGTAAACAAGTTGTCCCCGTGTTCGACCCTAGGCTCACTAGGAATATTACTACTTGGCGACCTCCTACCCTTGGGAGTTAGCATGCGCAATCTTTTGTTCATGCCAACTAACACCAGTCGTCTGGTTAACATCACTTTGAAATAATTTGGGAGTTAGCACGTGCAATCTTTTCTTTTCCATTTTGTAGTCAAATGTTAATATGCCATGTATGAAACTATTTTATACGTTGTGATACTCTCTTTGAAATAATTTGGAAATAATTTGGTGTAAGTGGTTGCATGAATTGGGATGAATGGCTTAGTTTTTGATTGGATAGGGTGTGACCAATTGGTTATGTTTTGTTTTCTTCTTAGGAGTGGGTGGATGAGTTGATAACTTGTGTTGAGAATGAAAAAGAGAGTTAATATAAGTGAATGTTTCTTTCTAATCAAATCGAGTAGCCGGTGCCCCAAGAAACATTGGGGAGGAAGCCAAAAATGAGATTTCGGATATCATTCCATCACTTTTCCATATAGCGTTATCGCGTGTATGCAAAGGTGGCGGTGTTTGCATTTCATAGCATGATTGCGTGAATGCAAAACAAAAACATAAACATACAAAAACAAAAAGAATAAGAAAAAGAGAAAAAAAGAAAGAATAAATGAAAGAATAAGCAACATGAGTGATGCAATCTCATCTCCCACCACTTAGAGGAATTTCTTTTGTTTTGGCCATTTCCATAAAAATTAGAAACTTTGCCATTTGTGATATATCCCGACAAATGCGATACGGTGCTTATTACTTCACTTTTCCTTGAATTGGCTCTAGGAGAATGTCATTTGTTATTTACTTTCATACATTGGGTATATTGGCTTTGAAATCACTTGGAAATAACATTTGGATTATGCCATGAGGATATCTTGAGTTTGATGAATGTTTTCCATTTAATCCGAATTTATCGCATATTTTGCTAGGGACTAGCAAATAGCTAGTTGGGGGGTGTGATTCAGGGTTTAAATTGCTTATTCCCCCCCCCCCCCGATTTCTGGGTATTTTATGTGTATTTCATGTTAATATTGGCTTTAATATGTGTGTTTTTGCGATATTGAGTAATATTAAAGCATATTCTCTTTTTGTCCATAAAATGCGATTTCTATGGACTAATATTAGATCCTCTTATTTTTCAGGTACTCCTGGAAATTCTCTGGATTTTCTGGAATTTTTCCAGATTTTTTTGGAGCTTGGGGGATTTTGACGACATTGCTAGCGCAGGGGACATATATGGCCAACATCATGAGTCCCCGAAGCAACGGGAAGTGTCGCACGAGATCCCGAGAGCCATTCGTCAAAGATGACTATGTATCAGCTCTCACCCGATCGGATTATCTCCTCGGGTCATTTTGGGGAAGAACTCACCCGACTGGTTGACACTTCAACTGATCGGGTGGCCTTTTCTTCCCCTTCCGTGCACTTCTGCTGCATTCATTGAAGATATACTATCATTCCAGTGGGAGTTTGGATGATCTCTTATTTTTCTAGCATCGGCATCGTCGTTATCTTTCCAACGATAGGTCGCAAGCCCAAATCCGATTTTTCTATATTTTTCTGGAATTTTCTGAGCGCAGCAGGGTGCTGAAATTCTGGGCTGTCTGGAATCTGATTTCCACCCGATCGGGTGGGCTATCCACCCAACCGGGAGAGACCATTTTCAGCAGGTCAGTGTCTCTGTTTCTTTCCACCCGATCGGATGAACTTCCACCCGATCGGGTGGCCCTGTTTCAACAGTTTTTAGTGGGTATGTGTACTCGAACTGTTAGGGTTTTGTGGAGGGCCTACAAATATGAGATGTTGGACTTGTAAGGGGCTCTCCACTTCGAAGTTGTTTTTTAGCCTGAGTTTTCTGGCTCCAAAAAATTTTTAGGGCTTGGGAGATCAAGGGAGAAGGAGGCAAGCTTAAGGGAGAAGCTCAAGGAGAAAGTTTGGGGATCTTCTCAAAAGGGGGTTTCTTGTATTCAATCTTTATTTTCATTTTATCTTTGAGCTTTGCTACTTGTAAAAACTCTTGGATGAATCTTTTTGAATTAATGTTGTCATCTTTGTGTATGATGAGTAGCTAAATATCTTGGTGTGTGTTTTGGTGGATTGAAGTATGTTGGGCTTATAAATCTCTTCTCTATCATAATTTTACAATCTCATATTTGAATGAAATGTTGAGTTAGGGTTGTTTATTGAAACCCGAGTGGGAAATCCAAAGAGAGGCTCATCCTAGTGGACCCTCTCTATTGTGCTTATTGTTGATTTTTCTCATATGTTTCATTCATTACTTTTCACATCCAATGTGTTCGATGAAATCCCATATTATCCGATCACTCTCTTCTTAGCCGGGGGAGAGGTCGTAGTGATTTGAGATAGATTTATAAGCCTAACTACATCACTAAACCACAAACGCTCACACTTCTCTTCTTTGCTTGTTATCCATATTTTTCTTTGTTTGCATATTTGATTTTAGTTGGCTTTAAAAATTCGCCCAACCAATCCTCACCCCCAAAGGGTGGTATTTCTCATATCGCTTAAGCCAATTATGACCGTTGTTGATTGTAAATAAGTTGTCTCCGTGTTCGACCCTAGGCTCACTAGGAATATTACTACTTGGCGACCTCCTACACTTGGGAGTTAGCACGTGCAATCTTTTATTCACGCCAAGTTTTTGGCACCGTTGCCGGGGAAAACGGTTTTACCATCGACAATTACATTGATTTTAGCTTTGCCTTGTGACTATATCATCTTTTCGTACATATTCGTATATAATTTTTAGTTTCTTTGTTTTCGGTTTTTTTGCATACCATCGATTGCTTGGTTAGTTTATGTGTCTTCGAACACCTCAAACACATAGATTAACACGCACACATGTTATTGTGGAAGACAACATGAACAATGATAATACTAGTAATCGTGACACTAATTCTCAAGCTGAAGTCCCTAGGTCTTTGAGGGATCTTTTGAGACCCACGAGGTCTAGCTCGGCTTCATGCTTTGTGTTACCTACGGATGCAAACTCCTTTAATTTTAAACCTGGGGTAATTCAACTCCTACCCACTTTTCATGGGTTGGAGAGGGAAAACCCATATCTTCACATAAATGAATTTGAAGATGTATGTTCCACATGTTTTAATGGGAAAACAAGTGCCGACACGATATACTTGAAGTTATTCCCTTTTTCTCTCAAAGATAAAGCCAAGAATTGGCTTAATGCTTTACCACCACGCTCAATTACATCATGGTTGCAATTTCAAGCTGAGTTTCTAAAGAAGTTTTTTCCCTTGCACAGGACACATGGATTGAAGAAGCAAATCATTAGCTTTGCCCAACACAACAATGAGACATTTTACCAAACTTGGGAGAGGCTAAAGGAACTTCTACTCTCATGTCCACACCACAGATTCGAGAAATTCCGTGTCATTGGATTCTTCTATGAAGGACTCTTACCGACATCAAAGAAATTTTTGGAAACAATGTGCAATGGGGTATTTTTTGATAAGGAGCCGGATGATGCAAGGGATTATTTGGAGATGGTGGCAGAGAATGCACAAACGTGGGATACAACTTCGGAGTTTGATAAAGGCACTCTTCTTCATCACAATCAACTCGTGGTGGCTTACATACTTTGAGGACCGATGATGCTATGGAAGCCCGGTTAGAAGCTATGCAAAAGAAGATCCAAGCCATGGAGTTGAGGGCGGTGAAGATTGTAGCCATGGAGTAAAGTTGTGCCATTTGCGAGACCACGGGGCACGATACTTCCAATATCCCCACCATTCCCACATTGAAGGTGGTTTTGAGAGAACCTAATGCGGAAGTGAATCAAGTGTTTGGACAAAACTTCAACTCCAACACGTATAACCAAAGTTGGAAGAATCATCCCAAGTTGAGTTGGAGGCCACAACAACCGCAACATCAAGGGCCAACACAACAATCTCATCAACCGTACAAGGCACCCCCTTTCAATAGCAATTACCAAGGAGGTGGTTTCCATAGGAAGAAAGAGGAAGGAAGTGAGACCCAAATGAACTCTATGAATGAGACGTTGCAACAACTCATCTTAGTGCAATAAGCCCAAAGACAACAATTCCAACAATTTCAACAACTCCAATAAACTCAAAATCAACAAATGGCAGAGCATTTGGTGAAGTTGATCGCAAGTCTCGAGAAGGGGAAGCTTCCATCCCAACCATTGCCCAACCCCAATATGAACTCTTCTTCATCGGCGGGAGGTTCGATGAAGCAATGCCAAGCGGTGACGACGTTGAGGAGTGGAAAATTTTTTGAAAATGTGGAGCCACCTAAAGATCCACAAGTGGAGAAAGTGGGAGCGAAGGAACAAATGCCGGATTTGGTGCTAGAGGAGGAGCAAGGTGAATGCACATAAAATAAGAATCCATCCAAGGAGACCGAGCCTTATTCCACTCCGGTACCATTCCCTCAAAGGCTCTCCCCGCCAACCAAGGAAAAGTATCAAGCGGAAATCATGGAGATTTTTCAACGATGTCAAATTAATATTTCCTTACTTGATGCAATTAATCAAATTCCCATATATGCTAAGTTTCTTAAGGATTTGTGCACGGTGAAGCACTTCTTGATTTGGGGTCGAGTGTTAACATATTGCCTCACCCGGTCTTTCTTCAACTAGGATTGGGTGAACTAAAAAACACGCCTGTTGTTTTACAACTAGCGGATATGAGTGTGAAGATTCCACGGGGTTATGTTGAGGATGTGCTTATCCAAGTGGACAAATTCTATTACACCATTGACTCATTGTCCTTGACATTCAAGGACCCACATCGGGGAATCCCATCCTGATAATCCTAGGAAGACCATATTTAACAACTTGCAATGCATTGATTAATTGTAGGAGTGGCCAATTAAAAATCTCTTTTGGAAACATGACCCTTGAACATAATATTTTCAATGCATGCAAATTGTCACCACGAGAGGGGGAATATGATGAAGTTAACATGGTCGACGTTTTAGCTTCAGAACCTATAGACTCATGTGTTGAAGATCATTTTGGTTCCGAATTTGATAATGCTTTAGATTTTCTTGACTCTTTTTGTGAGCATATTGATGAATCTTTTCTTGTGCAGGAGACACATGCAGGACCAAGCACCAAATGGGTTCCGAGATTCGAGACATTGCCTACGAATTCCCCACCTCAAATGCCATCATCTTCGGAGCATCCCAAATTGGATTTAAAGCCACTTCTGGAATATTTGAAGTATGCCTACCTTGGGGAGGGTGAGACATTCTCGGTGGTAATAGATTCTAACCTCACACATAAGCAAGAACACGATTTATTGGATGGGTTGAGAACACACAAAAAGACTATAGGATGGACATTAGCGGATATCACGGGAATTAGCCCTTTAGTGTGCTCACATCACATTTATTTGGAAGAGGATTCAAAACCATCGAGAGAGTTGTTACGTCGGCTTAACCTTTGAAGCAGGTTGTAAAAATGAACTTGTGAAATTGTTGGATGCTGGTATCATCTACCCGATATTGGATAGTAGATGGGTGAGTCCCATCCAAATTGTGCCCAAAAAGTCTGAAATCACTGTCATCAGGGACAAGAATGATGAGTTGATCCCTACGCGAACCACCACCATTTGGCGTATGTGTGTGGATTATAGGAAGCTTAATGCCATGACCCGCAAGGACCATTTCCCTTTGCCATTCCTTGACCAAATTGTAGAAAGGGTTGCGGGCCATGAATTTTATTGTTTTTTGGACGGGTACTCAGGCTACTACCAAGTGAAAATTGCCCCGGAGGACCAAGAGAAAACCACTTTCACTTGTCTCTTCGGCACATTTGCCTTTCGTAGGATGCCCTTTGGTTTGTGCAATGCACCCGCCACATTTCAACGATGTGTTCTAAGCATTTTTAGTGATATGGTTGAAATTGTGGAGATTTTCATGGATGACTTTTCAGTTTTTGGAATATCATTTGAAATTTGTTTGTCTAATCTTTCTTTAGTTTTGAGTAGATAGATTGAGAAGAACCTCCTCCTCAATTGGGAGAAATGCCACTTCATGGATACGGAGTGGATGGTTCTTGGACATAAAGTCTCAAAGCAAGGAATGGAGGTAGACCGAGCTAAAGTGGAGTTAATTGAAAAGCTACCGGCTCCAAAAACCGTGAAGGATGTGCGATCAATCCTAGGGCATTCGGGATTCTATCGTCGTTTCATCAAGGACTTTAGTGCCATCTCTCGACCCCTTTGCCATTTATTAACTCTTGATGCCGAATTTATTTGGACACATGAGTGTCAATCTTCATTTGAATTATTGAAATGTTCATTGACTACTTCTCCCATTTTGCAGGTGCCGGATTGGAGCCTCCCATTCGAGATTATGTGTGACGCAAGCGATTTTGCCGTGGGAGCGGTGCTCGGTCAAAAGAGGGAGAAAGTACCATGTGTCATCTACTACGCGACCAAAACCCTCAATGAAGCTCAAAGGAACTATGCAACAACAGAGAAAGAGTTGCTCGTCGTAGTGTTTGCATTGGAAAAATTTAGGAGTTATATCTTAGGGTCACCCATTCTCATTTTTACGGATCATGCGGCCCTAAAGTATTTTCTTTCAAAGAAAGACGCTAAACCAAGACTTATTAGATGGATATTGCTTTTGCAGGAATTCCACGTCGTGATCAAGGATAAGAAATGCATGGAAAACTTAGTGGCGGATCATTTGTCATGGCTTACTTTCGGGAACGAGACCGACAACGCACCGCTTCATGATGCATTTCCGGATGAGCAACTATTTGCAGTGTCCTCCTTATAGTGGTATGCCGATATTGCAAACTACTTTGTTTCCGGTAAGGTTCCTCACTTTTGGTTGATTCTGGACATAATGAGATTCAAACATGAGGTAAAATCATTCTTTTTCGATGATCCCTATTTGTATAAATATTGTTCCGACCAAATTGTTAGAAAGTGTGTGCCAAATGACGAGTTTGATAGTGTGTTACATTTTTGTCATTGTGGTGCATGTGGGGGACACTTTTCCGCACATAAAACGGTGGCAAAAATTTTACAATGTGGATTTTATTTGCCCACTATGTTTAAGGACACATACACGTATTGTAAATCTTGTGTGCCATGTCAAAAGTTAGCGAGAATAACAAAAAGAAACATGATGCCCTTATACCCGATCTTAGAAATTGAAATTTTTGATTGTTGGGGCATAGATTTTATGGGGCCATTCTCCATTTCATTTGGTTACACATATATCTTAATGGCCGTTGATTATGTATCCAAGTGGGTGGAGGCCATTGCATGTAGGAACAATGAGGGTTCTACCGTGCTCAAATTTCTCAAAGAAAACATTTTTGCATGTTTTGGAGTTCCCAAAGCTATTATTAGCGATGGTGGCTCTCATTTTTGTAATAAACCATTCTCTAACTTGATGAAAAGGTTTGGGGTCACACACAAAATTTTCACACCTTACCACCCCCAAACCAATGGCCAAGCGGAATTGGCTAATAAAGAAATCAAAAACATCCTACAAAAAACGGTGAATCCTACATGCAAGGATTGGAGTGTCTGATTGTCGAAAACACTTTGGGCATATCGGACCGCTTACAAAACAATTTTAGGAAGGTCACCGTATAAGATTGTTTATGGAAAGCATTGCCATTTGCTCGTGGAATTAGAGCATAAATCATTGTGGGCAATTAAACAATTTAATTCCTTCTGTGACCAGCCAACAATTTTCGTAAATTACAGATATATGAATTGGAGGAGTTGCGAATGTAGAGAGATGTATGCCCTCGTGGCTATTTATCTTAATAAACATCTTGTTCAATAAATGAAAGTATGCTTTCTGGTAAAATATGGTCTGAGTTATTTAAATTTAATTAATTACTTGGATTATTCCCTTGGATTTAAAGTTAGGTCACACATGTTTCGCGATGTAGATTGCGATTATGAAAAATTTCTGACCGATAGCAGCTTGAATCTTAAAAGCGTTCGTGGTCATAGATGTGTCGAGATTGGGATATCGGCACATCGGACAGACCAGTGTGTCTTAGTCTAGTTGGTCTCATAACCATACAACTTGGAAAAGTCGAAGACAAGGCACAAGTGCTCATTAGAGAATGAGTCCACTGAACGACCCAAACAAAGAGTTATTAAATGGTTTAACATTAACTAACTGTCATTAATAACTCTAAGTGATGCTAGGTAAGTTGGTCCTTAGGACTTGAGATCATTGTACGAAGCTGTGTGTGAACGGTGTCACTTAGGTCTAAAGATCTAGATTCGAGGCTAGGCCTGCTGAAAGATCTTAGGCTGGGTGACACTCGAAGCATACGAGCTGAGTAGTGATCAATAGAGGATTCGTCTCTTCCGTTAATGGGAAGTTAGTGTCGCAGGTCAGTACAGCTCTCGGTAAAACCTTGGCCAAGGTGTGTTGTAAGATATACAACATGAATATACATGAGACCAACATATACTGACCACTGCTAGCTAGTGGGGTTGACAGAGTTCCATACCCTAGGCTTAGCAAGAGACATAGTTATGACGAAGGGACTAAAACTGCGGAAATCATCACGGTCTCAGTCGGAGTGATCCCATCGGCACTCTTGCCAATGAGTCTATCACGTAATCGATGATTCTGAAATAGGGGCGACACCTGCTGCTAGTGGTCACTGTTGTCTAGAGACTTCGAGTTTCGGCCTGTAGTAAGGGTCAGGCTGTAGGGTCTCACACCGAGTAATATTCACACCTTAGTAATAGGAAGATCGTATAGAGAAATGCATTTGATGTAATGTAATTGTTGAATTCACAAGTTGGTTGTGAGGTTAGGGCATTTGGGATTGGAGGGGATCTCGTAAGGAATCCACAGGATAAAACCGTGTAGGAAACGGAGCTCGTATGAGCCCGGAAACGCAAGAAAGGCCAAAGGAGAAGTGGGTACGACCCACTTGGATCAAACGGCTGCGGCCTGCTGACGCAGGGGGCTCGCACGCTGGGAGCAGCGGGTGCTGCCCGCTGACCCAGTGGGTGCACCCGATGGGAACAGCGGGCACGGCCCACTGCTCTCAGCAGGCCGTGCACCCGCCTGGGTGCGCCTTAGCAGGCGCGCCCAGATGCCTTAAGCGGGCGCGCCTGCAATTTAAGTCATTTCTAATTAGGGTTTTTTGAAACCCTTGACAGCTACGAAATGTGGGTTTTTGTTAAACTTTGAGCAATTGTTTGAAGGGTCAAACGAACTCGGATTTCATCGCCGTTTGTTCCTATGCATTCACCATTCCTAGCCCTTCAAAATGATAACTTGTATCGTATCTAGGGCTCAATGGTGAGTGAGAATTAATTGACTGAAGTTAGACTTTTGTGAAAGGTATCCTAACTAAATTGAATTAATTCTAATCCCTTTCCAAATTGATTGTCCCACATTGCTCGTGACAAAAGAAGGGGAGCCGGCCTCCTATATAAATAGGTGTGCACTCCCTTCTTTGTTTTTGCACAAAGTCTCTGATTAAGGTGCTCCGGAAAATTTGAGCAAACTTAATCAAGACTTAAAATTATTCTTTTCCTCTATTAATTTTCATGTCCTCCAACCGAGTCCTAGTAAGGCAATGGGGAGGTCTGAATCTGATCCGGAAGTCTACGACGCGGGTTTACTCAAGTGAAACTTTCTACGGCTAGTGATGGGCTCGGAGGCAAGGTGCGGCTCGGGAGCTGATCCAGTTCGCGACGAGGAGCTACGCAACGCAGTTCGGGATGCGGCTCAGATTATGGAGTGCAAGATGGTGCGGGACATCTTGCCCGATCCAAGGAAAGATTCCGGGTGATTTATATTTATATATGCATTTCTTTTAAGTAGTAGTTAGAACTTTCTCGAGTTGGTCAGACCCAACTCGAGTCAGTAGATTTTCCTGGCTTAGGGAATTTTTCCTTAGGGCAGTAATTATTAAATAGTTTAATAATTGTTTTTTCGCTGCTTATTTAATTTCGTTCGTCCGACTTAGGACGAATATGTTTAAATTAGCCCTAAGGGACCTTGAAAATCCCAACAGTGGTATCAAAGCTTGTTTAGCTTGAGTACGGTTCTCGGGTTATGAGCTGACCCGAAGTAATTGCTTTTACTGTACCAAGACCTGATAAGATGGAGATCTTTGATAGGTTGGGCGTTGTCGAGAGGCATGCCGTAAAACAAGTTCTGAGGTATCTTGTGACGGGTCTAGGGCGCCATGGATGATGGGCCTTAACTGCGTCGCAATGATATCAGAGTGATACCTTACAGTGGTATCAGAGCCAGATCTACTCTGTTCTTATACTGCTTCTATATGGCATGCATGTTTAATTATGTGATAATTAGTTTAATGGCATGTTCATGTTTATGTGATAACACAAGAAGAAATTATTTGGTTAGCCATTAATGAACCCTCAAATTTTATAAGATAAATTTTGACACCATGCTATAATTTTAAATTGTTTAAAATTGCCTAATGGACGATTAGGATAGCCATTAAGAAAATTCCTCAAATTTTATGAGATAATTTTTGAGACTATGCTATGTTTTAAATTGTTTAAAATACCTATTAGACGATTAGGGTAGCAGCAAATTTATTCAATCCTTATAGTTGATAAGGACTTAATAAAAATCATCAAATAAATCCATAAAATTGCGAATTTTAAGGACCCACTAGTTGATAAGGATTAACTAGAGTTAATAAAAGCTTTTAGTTGATAATTACACATATAAATGACCAGCAACCTTCAATGGACCATGATACCGGTCAATGTGCTTGGCTAAGTTTGCTGGACCACCCTAGCTAGTCTAGGGGCCGAGTGGTCCTGGCTTAGTCAATTCCCTGGCCGTGTCCGCTGGACCGCAAGGACACGAATTATTATTATGCAACGCTGTCAACTATATCTAGTCAAAAACGTTAATAAATCTTTTACAAGATAATTCGTAGCCCTTTTTATTTTTTACGTTGGAATCTGTAGGATCCATTTACAGTTGTTGAGCTACACTCAAGCTGTGACATGGCAACCTTACAGAAACCAATTTTTTCATACATGTGTCTTAACCCAAACCGTCGCACCGTGAATACACCGAGCGTCGGTGTAAGTTAGGCCAACGATGTAGTCTATGTCTTGACCCAAACCGATGCATCGTGAATACACCGAGCACCGGGGCAAGTCAAGCTAGACACGAAAACAAAGGTTTGACTAGACTAGTCATTGTGATTTGGATGAGCACACTTATGATCACAAATGACTAGGGGTAAAAATCAAATAGGGAGTCATATTCGATATGATTGACAAAGAGTTCGTCTACCGACGGTCGAGTCGAACGACTTGTTGAGCTACACTCAAGGTCGGGCGACTCAAAGTTATTGGATTCCTGCTCCCATTTAGTATTAAATATGTTTTGGCTTAAATGATCTTTAAATCAATGGGAGAGTATAATTGGATAAACGCCATTCAATTATATTTAAAATATTTTGAACACATGCTAATTAGGAGTTCTAATCTTTGTAGTATGACGAGTAAGATAAATAATATCCGAGATAAGAACTTATTAACTGGTTATAATAAAATTAATGACTGGTCAAAGAAATCTATAGCAGAAAGGGAACAAATGAAGGAAGGGCGAGTTTATGCCTTAACTTCTAAAATGCAAAGTGTAGTTCTTTCGGTTAATTCTAATGCATGGGTGTTAGACACCGGTGCAGGTTCTCTTATCTGTAATCAGTTACATGGAATGAGAATCATTAGAAAACTCGAAAAGAATGAAATCATTCTCCGAGTCGGCAACACAGCAAATGTCGATGTTGTAGCTGTGGGAGACCTTAAACACACATTAGCTGGTGGAGCTAACTTGCTTTTGAAGCGATGTTACTACATCCCAAACTTCCTGTGCAATATTATATCCGTCTCGGCTTTGGGTAAAGATGGTTATAATTTTACTATCAACTGAAATGTCATGAACATTTCTTTTGATGGAAAGTTGCTAGGTTTTGGGACACTTAGTAATGGTGTATACACTTTAAGCAATAAGGTTGTATTAAACGTTAATACAAGAAAACGTAAGGAGTCTATTTTTAATGAAACCTATCTTTGGCATTGTAGACTAGGCCATATCGGAGAGAAGAGACTCAGCAAGTTACATAAAGAAGGGCTCTTGGGCCACTCGAATTATGATTCATTCGACACTTGCGAGTCTTGCCTCAAAGGTAAGATGGCCAAAACTCCTTTTGCAAGTCACGGGGAGAGAGTTATCGAACTCTTGGGTCTAGTACATTCCGATGTATGTGGACCCATGTCTACATTAGCCAAAGGTGTATTTTCATATTTTATCACATTTACTGACGATCACTTAAGGTTTGGACATGTGTTCTTGATGAAATATAAGTCTGAAACCTTTGAGCGATTCAAAGAGTATCGTGCCGAAGTCGAAAACCAGACTGGGAAAGGTATTAAAATCCTTCGATCAGATCGAGGAGGAGAATACTTATGCCATGAATTCCTTACTTACTTAAGAGAGAATGGGATTCTCTCTCAGGTCACACCTCCTTACACACCTCAACATAACGGTGTATCAGAGAGGAGGAACCGCACCTTGTTAGACATGGTGCGGTCCATGATAAGTGAAGCTGAGTTAACCACTTCCCTCTGGGGCTATGCCCCTGGAAACTGATATATACATTCTAAATAAAGTTCCGTCAAGATCTGTGCATATGACACCATATCAGATATGGACTGGCAAGAAACCCAGCCTAAATCACTTGAAGGTATGGGGTTGTCCTGCATATGTCAAAAGGCAAAATCCAGACAAACTGGAAGACAGATCTTTACTGTGTAAATTCATAGGGTACCCAACACATTCATTAGATTATGTCTTTTACCATCCAGAACAACAAAAGATTGTTGTCTCTAGACATGTCACTTTTCTGGAAAAGGAATTCCTTATGAAGGAATCAACTGGCAAGGTAATTGATCTAGATGAATGCTCGGAGGAAATACTCACACAGGAACAAGTGTCGGAACCAATGGGAGAGTCAAAACTTGACATCTCCCAACCAGTCAGTAGGAAGTCCAATAGGGTTCCTCGAGTCCCCGAAAGGTACTACGGTTTTCTCGTAGACGGTGGGATTACAGATAGCATCATATTAGATGATGGCCATGTTAACTTCCAGGAAGCCATAAAGAGTCTAGACTCTAACAAATGGCTAGATGCTATAAAGTCCGAAATAGATTCCATGCACGTAAATAAGGTATGGACCTTAGAAAACGTGCCCAAGGGAAATGTTCCTATATGCTGCAAATGGATCTTCAAGAAGAAGACTGGTGTGGATGGAAAAGTAGAAACGTACAAGGCTAGACTGGTTACAAAAGGATATCGTCAGATTCTAGGAATAGATTATGACGAGACCTTCTCACCAGTGGCCATGCACAAGCCTATTCGAATCGTACTCGCTATTGCTGCCCACTACGACTACGAAATCTGGCAAATGGATGTAAAGACTGCTTTCCTAAATGGTGATTTAGAAGAGAAAATTTACACGACTCAGCCAGAAGGCTTTGAAGTCAGTGAGAGTGAAAGAAAAGCGTGTAAGCTGCATAGGTCCATATATGGGCTTAAGCAAGCTTCAAGGAGTTGGAACATCCGCTTCGACAAAACAGTCAAAGAGTTTGGGTTTGTAAGAAACGAGGATGATCCATGCATCTAGAAAAGGACCAGTAATAATAATTCTTTAGTTATCCTCGTTCTATATGTGGATGACATTCTGATAATAGGTAACAACATAGAGATGTTGAAGTCTGTTAAAAGATGGCTATCAACCAATTTCTCCATGAAAGACTTGGGAGAAGCATCCTGCATACTAGGTGTGAAGATCCATAGAGATAGATCTAAACGGATGCTAGGACTCTCCCAACCCAGGTACATTGATACCGTGTTAAAACGTTTTAACATGGAAAATAGTAAAGTTGGTTTAATACCAGCCAATCATGGAATAACCCTTTCCAAGAAGATGTCTCCACAGACTGACTTGGAAAAGAAACAAATGACCAAGATCCCATATGCTTCTGTTGTGGGATCTATCATGTACTCCATGATCTGTACCAAACCCGACGTCGCTTATGCACTAGGTGTAGTAAGTCGATATAAGTCTAACCCTAGAGAGGAGCACTGGAAAGCGGTCAAGACAATACTTAAGTACTTGATAAGGACTAAAGACTTGATCTTGGTTTATGGAAGTGAAGACCTGAAAGTTGAAGGCTTCACAGATTCTAGCTTTCAGAGTGATGTAGATGATAGCAAATCGATCTCTGGATATGTTTTCACTCTCAACAGAGGTGCAGTCAGTTGGAGGAGTTCCAAATAAGTCACGGTTGCAGACTCCACGATGGAAGCCGAATACATAGCGGCCAACGATGCAGCAAAGGAAGCGGTCTGGATGAGGAAGTTCATCAACCAGCTCAGGTGGTGCAAGCTATTGAAAGTCCAATACCGTTTTATTGCGACAATAATGCAACCATCAGCCTGGTTCAAGAACCGAGATTCCACAAGAAATCCAGACATATTCCTCGCAAGTATCACCTGATACAGGAGATCGAGCAGAGGAAGGACATAGAACTCCTTAGAGTCTCTTTAGAAGACAACCTAGCAGATCCATTCACGAAGGTGCTGGCACGCGATCGTCTATAGAAACTAGCATGTAAATATGGTATGAGATACCAATATAAATAGGCCTGAGTGCAAGTGTGAGATGTAGAGAGATGTATGCCCTCGTGGCTATTTATCTTAATAAACATCTTGTTCAATAAATGAAAGTATGCTTTCTGGCAAAATATTGTCTGGGTTATTTAAATTTAATTAATTACTTGGATTATTCCCTTGGATTCAAAGTTAGGTCACACATGTTTCGCGATGTAGATTGCGATTATGGGAAATGTCACTACTACAAAAAGGACCTTTAATAGCACACCTTTAATAGCGCTTGCCAATTATAAGCGCTGTTAATTAGAGGCACAGACAATAGACAGCGCTTCTTTCTGCAAGCACTGTTAAAGGTCGGAGAATAGACATCGCTTCTTTCTGCAAGCGCTGTTAAAGGTCGTAGAATAGACATCGCTTCTTTCTGCAAGCGCGGTTTATTAGAGGCATAGATAAAAGACAGCGATTCTTTCTGAAAGCGCTGTTAAAAGTCATTTAATAGACAGCGCTTCTTTCTAAAAGCGCTGTTAAAAGTCAGATAATAGACAGCGCTTCTAGAAAAAAGCGATGTTAAAGGTCATACGTGAAATTGACAGCGCCCTTTTTTAAAAGCGTTGTTAAAGATAAGGTCGAATTTTTTCAATACCTAGGGCGGGCGGGCGGGCGGGCGGGCGGGGGCATTTTCATTTCCCC
Source organism: Scilla litardierei (assembly GCA_030789695.1). Taxonomy (NCBI): domain Eukaryota; kingdom Viridiplantae; phylum Streptophyta; class Magnoliopsida; order Asparagales; family Asparagaceae; genus Scilla; species Scilla litardierei. The sequence goes on along the minus strand of CM061141.1, from coordinate 266,218,759 downwards.
CCGTCTAGTTTCGATGGATGCTTGCTACTCAACAAACCCTCGTCGATGGCCTCCCCTCGCCCTCAACCCCCCAAATCCAGCCTTGATCTCGAGATCACCGTCGTCTCCTCCAAGCACCTCAAGAACGTCAACTACGCCGTTGCCTACCTCGATTCCGATAGCCGTTCTGCAACTCGATTTACCCAGAACCCTTCATTCTCAATTTACGCAGTCAGGGACGGCAGCAAGCAGAAAGGAGGAAGGGATCAATGGCGGCTGTCATTAGACCAGCGATCCTCAGCCGCCATCATATTCCAATCCAAAAAACCCTAACACTAACCCTAACCCTAAAACCGCAACCACGACTGATACCTTTCTTCTTCCGATCCTTCTCCTTTCACGACGACCACCTCACTAAGGAAGAAGTCGTCGACCGCGTCATCGGCGTCGTCAAGAGCTTCCCCAAAGTCGATCCCTCCAAGGTTAGCTTACCCCAAAAATCCCTAAACCCATAACCCTCATTTTGCTCCCTAATTTTGCTCCCTAATTTTGCTTGATTTGGTTTGTTTCAGGTGATGCCCGATCTGGGATTAGGGACAGCTTGGATTTTGCTTTCAAGAGTGACGCCTAATTTGTTTCAGGTGACACCTAATTTTGCTCCCTAATTTTGCTTAATTTTGCTCCCTAATTTCACTTTCAGAAGGATCTGGGATTGGACAGTTTGGACAATATGGAGCTGATAGCTTTGGAGGAGGAGTTTAAGCTCGAGATTCCGGATAAAGAGGCAGATAAGATCGATTCGATCGCGCTTGCCATCAAATACATCGCGAATCACCCGATGGCTGGTTAATTTGGGGTAAAAATAAAAAAGGGGGTTTTTTGTGTAGTTTAGTTGGGCATTTTGCTTTCAAAAGTTTGAACTTTGAACTGGATGGGAAATAATGTCGCTTTGTCTCAAACTGTCTGGGGCCTGCTAGAATTTCGGCTTGAAAAAGCTGATTATGATGTGCATTTGATCTCCTTATATGTTCTCAAACCATGTTTTTTTATTACTAGCTGTCTGAATTACTTTGCAGCTCACAAATGGGAATGCTTACCGTCTGCTTTTATATGCCTTTGATACAGTGGAATGTTTATTTGATTGTATTTTAAATCATTGGCGAGCAGATTCTCACTTTATTTCGAACAGCTTTTGGTGCATATGCAAAATTTCATGCTGTTTGATGTGTTTACGGCTTTGGAAATGAGCACCACTTAACTTAGTGTGGCTTGTTAGTGAATGTTATTAATGTGTGCATTTACTACCCACTTGATTTTTTATATTCCGTAACACAAAGCTAGTAGTCTAGCCCGTTAATTACGTGAATTTATGTATGGAATATTTGAGGATGTGTTCTAACCAATTTGTATGAGAGCTCTAGGATCTAACATACTTCATCGTCTCATTCTGTTATGTGGAGGATTCACATTGTCTTCAGCGATTTGTGTAGGCATGAAGCCATTATAATTTCAAAACCAACAGATTGTTTCTTTCAATGCGGAGTCTGTTAATAATTTGACCAACTCATTCAGTACCTTCATGCTATTTGAATGCACTCATTCCTACACCGGCATCTCGATTTTTGAATACATGAAAGATCACTGTATTCCTAATATTGGAACCATAAATGCTATGCTGTTTGTGCGAGTTTGTGCGAGTGTTGAATCACAGGTTCATTTTGACCTTAAAGTCTTAAAGTAGCAGGATATATTATTCAAAATATGTTCAGTTTATGCATATCATTGACTATGAGTATATCTTTGTATGTCCTTTTTTCAGATTGTTTCCCAGTGTAATATATATGAAGCTGGGGAGAAGAAGTTTGCTTTCAAATATCTTACTGAGAAGGTGCGTCTCTCCCTCTTTTACATGTGCAATCACTCACATGCACACATGCACATGCACACATACTTACGTGGACAGATGCATATTCACACAAACACGTATGCCAGAGCTTGGAATTTAGGGGGAAGCCATTGCCTGGTGTTAAGCAACATATCACATCAGTTTGCTTTGCATATCTTTAGCTTAGATTTTTTGACATGATTTCTTTAGTTCTGCTTGCTTCATCATAGGCAATTCCGAAGGAGACAACTGTCAAATAGGTGCCTCTTTTGGCTGTGTGCTTTTGTTAATTATTCTAACTTTATTTATCTTTTTAGTTATATTCTTTCTTCAATGGAACTAGTTTGACAGAATATTCTTTAGTTATATTCTTTCCCAGGATTAGGGCTACCAATATTTGTGCCCAGGATTAGGGCTACCAATATTGGCAAGCATGTGCACTTCTATACTGAGAACAATGTTTGTTAAAGAGTTTTCAATTGTAACTTTTGCAAGACAGCAATTTTGTGGCACGTTTTTAGACAAAAATGTTTTTAAAATGGTTGGAGATGGGGCGGTTGATGTTGGTTTTGACATGGGCAGCGCCCTTGGTGCTTGAGATCTTCAGGATGGTGTCTTGGTTTTGACCCCCACTAGCTGCTGGTATGCTGAATGTGAAGGCGAAAGCAAGATCTATATGTCGTGCTGGAGTTTATAACCACTTTGCATTTCATTAATATTACTAAGAGTTCAATGAAACAAGCCTCTCAGGATGATATTTCGTCATGTAATAACTTCAGTTTACAGTAGCATGTTTGCATTATACTAAAAGGATTAGAAAGATAAAGTTTCGAGTACGATCTTACTGATTGATGTAATCATCTCAGTTTGTTAATCAATAATTCCCTTATCTTCTATTTAGTATTTGTGTACAAAACAGAAATTATGAGTAATGGATGACTGATGATGAAGTGCATGAAACATGTTCTGCAGTGATATGCAGGTCTTGGGCAGCAGGCTCATATACTGCATGTGCAATGCAACCAGCAACAAGGTCAGCATCTCATGTGTTTTACATCATTTGGAAAGGGGAAAAAGCAAATTATATTGAACATTGTTAAATTTTCTATCTCTCAAGAGCAAGGCTGATTCTGCAAATCGTGAAATTTTTTAGGTGGATTAATATTTTTGGACAAACATATCGGCATAAACTTGAGAAAGTTTTGTTGCCCCCTAAGGAACTTTGTTCATTCATCACCATACCCTTAATATTCTTTTCTTTTCTTTTTTCAAATAGGAGAACTAACATGCTTGACATAATGCAATGGTTTCTTAAACTTGTGATGTTGCATCTTTAAATGTTACCTAATTAATAGGTAACAGATATGGAGCTAGTTCATTTGATGTATTTAGTTCCTAAACTCAAAATTAATTGTACGATTGCATGCGCATATAAACAACTGAAAGAGGAAATTATGGGATTGATATCGAAAACTTGGAAAGGGGAAGAGATGAGAACAATTTAGGTTAGAGAGGAAATTATGAGTTTTTGCAAGTATTGTCTGGCAGGTGTCAAACTGGACACATAACTTGCCTTTAATTGTAATCATTAACTGACTCTCTAAAGCTTTATCGTGTGTTTCTGTTTCTTTCTGTTGAGCACATTTCGTGGCATTTCTGGAATTCATCACAGCCTTCTTTTTCTTTTCTCTTCTCTTCTCTCCTCTCTTCATCCATGGCATATCTAGAATGCAATTCCGCATACCTTTTCTTTTTCTCTCTCTTTTTTGTCCATGTCAGACACATATTCTACACATGTCAAGCGCATGTTAATATCAGACACAATTAGGTCAAGTTGGCATCGCATGGACTAATGTGATGTTGAACATCATCATTGTACTTATGTTGGTCGACTAAGATGGGAAGTGTGAACTTTGTATGTATGCTAATAAAAACAAACTTAATCTAGCGAATACAACATATCAGGATAGTCGTATCAGGAAACTATCCATGTCGGTATGTGTCATTGCTTCTTTTTCTTTTCCATTTTTCATCCTTGTCATACCTATACTCTGCACATGTCAGGTACATTTTAATGTTGGATATAGATGGAGATCAAATTCAGCTTCAGTTCATGAAAGAGCCTCATAGTTCGGTAAAAACTGACAATGTTTCTCTCTACAGTCTTCAACTGATCAAAACACAGTGGACACAGACATCCCACACAGATTAGCCGGACTGATGTTCGCGCTTAATCAACTGTTGTGCATCATTATTCTCATGTCTCAAGTTGGATGGCCAGTACTCGTTCTTTTCATCGTCGTATTTGCAATCTCCATTTGGTATCAGGCAAGTTACTTCATTCCTGATCTCCCAGATTCTTATGAAACTATGTATGCATGTTACTCTGTGCACCGAAGAGGTCTCAAAGATAACAATTTTATTGCAGAATTTCTACAGCAGTTCTGCAAGAGAATTAGCTAGAATGGTTGGGATCAGAAAAGCCCCAATCCTTCACCATTTTTTAGAGTCAATAGCTTCACCATTTTTCAGAGTCAATAGCTGGTGCTCCATCCATCCGCTGCTTCAATCAGGAAGAGCGCCTCTCTATGAAGAACCTAGCTCTGATCGATGACTACTCTCGCATCACTTTTCATAATTATGCTACCACGTCAACTCAACAAAGATCACTTCTCACATTTTAGTTAACGGTATACTGAAAATTTTTTGTCTGAAGTATTTTGGTTTAAACTTGTGACCCAGGTTTTTGATGGACATGGAGGGAAAGGTGTTGCACATTTTGTCCGTAATAATCTGCCCAGGCTCATTGTGGAGGATGATGATTTCCCTTTGAAACTTGAGAAAATTGTTACAAGATCATTTATGCAAACTTATGCTCAATTTGCAGAGACATGTGCTCTTGAATCAACGACGTCTTCTGGAACAACTGCTCTCACTGCAATGATCTTTGGAAGGTTTGTTTTCTGACTACTACTGCCTAGACCTCAATCTTTTTTATGCTGAATACTTTTGCGTTTTACTTCAAAATTTATGTATGTTTCATACATTTTCCTTTTTTTAATCTGGAAGCATCAGAGAAAAGTTTCATAAGGTTTCATGTAATATGAATGGGAAATTCACAAAGTAGTGGTCATTTTCTTTATAATTAAAAACTATATTTGTAAGCCGTTGTCTCGCGTCGTCATCACTTTATTTTTATAGGGATTACTCGTGGACTTCTCTATCTTCAACATGACCCAAGATTCAGAATTATTCACAGAGATCTCAAAGCTGGCAATATCCTTCTTGACAGGGAAATGAACCCTAAAATTTCATACTTTGGTATGGCCAGAATCTTTGGCGGAGATCCGACAGATTTTAACACAAGAAAAGTCGTTAGCACATAGTAAGTTTAATCAAGTAGTAGTATTCGAGTTTAGGTATGTGCTTCAAACTCTTACTAAACTTGAATCTGGATGAACTGCAGCGGATATATGTCGCCTGAATATGCAATGGAAGGAATATTCTCCATGAAGTCTGATGTATATAGCTTCGGCGTCTTGGTAATGGAAATTATAAGTGGAAGGAGGAACAGAGGAGCATGTACCTTCTCTTCACACCTGAACCTTGTAGCACATGTAAGCGTGAGCAACTTCCTCCTCCATACTAGACTTCGATCAAAATCTAACAATGTTTGCAATTCTGATTCAGGCTTGGAGTTTGTGGAACAAATGCATAAGCTTGCAGATAGTGCATGAATCAATGAGTGATGGTGCCTTTCCGCCTGATGAAGCCTTGAAGTGCATAGAAGTCGGTCTGTTGTGCGCGCAAGAGCGCCCTGAGGACAGGCCGTTGATGGCATCTGTTGTTGTAATGGTGGACAGTGCTAGCGATATTGCATCACTGCCACAGCTTAAGCAGCCTGCTTTCGTTGCTTACACATGCCTTAGAGAATTGAGCCAAGAACAACCTGCTTCGAATGGCTTAACTGTATCAATGCACGGCAGATGACAATTTTCTTACGTCTTTATGAAAAGAGCTTTTCATGTAGTGTATACATCAATAAATAGGCAAATACCTACATGTAATTGCGACAGTTATATTTTTCATGTACACTGTAATTGCATCAACAATTGCATTATTTGATTCTGATGACGTGCATCACTGGAGTGCTTGTAAATGATACTGAACTGGAACACTCGAATATTAAAAGCAATTTAATTTGATTATTTTTTTACAATGATTTTTTCTAGTAATTTAATGTTACTGGTGGTTTATTGGTTTATTGAAGCATTTTGAACATTAAATGGATTTATTTAAATATAAAACGTAGGGAAAAATAATAAAATGAATTGAAACACTGTTAAAGGTCCCAATAGTAGACAGCGCTTCTTTAGTACAAGCGATGTTAAAGGTTTATCATAGACGGCGCTTGTATTAAAGAAGCGCTATCTATTGGACCCTTTAACAACGCTTGTTTAGTACAAGCGCTGTGAAAGGTCCACCTTTAACGGCGCTTTTTTAGTACAAGCGCTGTTAAGGGGGGCCTTTAACGGCGCTTGTAATAACAAGCGATGTTAAAGGGGGGCCTTTAACGGCGCTTGTTAGTGCAAGCGCCGTTAAAGGACCCCTATTAACAGCGCTTGCACTAACAAGCGCCGTTAAAGGCCCCCCCTTTAACAGCGCTTGCTTGTGCAAGCGCTGTTAAAGGGGGGCCTTCAACGGCGCTTGCACAAGCAAGTGCTGTTAAAGGGGGGCCTTTAACGGCGCTTGCACTAACAAGCACTGTTAAAGGCCCCCCTTTAACAGTGCTTGCTTGTGCAAGCGCTGTTAAAGGGGGGCCTTCAACAGCGCTTGCATAAGCAAGCGCTGTTAAAGGGGGGCCTTTAACAGTGCTTGAACAAGCAAGCACTGTTAAAGGCCCCCCTTTAACAGCGCTTGCACAAATAAGCGCTGTTAAAGGCCCCCTTTAACAGCGCTTATAAAGCGCTATTAAAACCACCCCCCCCCCTTTAGCAGCGGCAAGATAGACAGCGCTTGTAAAGCGCTATTAAAGACCTTATTTAAGCGCTGTTAAAGGTCCATTTTGTAGTAGTGTGTCTGACCGATATCAGCTTGAATCTTAAAAGCGTTCGTGGTCATAGATGTGTCGAGATTGGGATATTGGCACATCGGACAGACCATTGTGTCTTAGTCTAGTTGGTCGCATAACCATACGACTGGGCGAAGTCGAAAACAATGCACATGTGCTCATTAGAGAATGAGTCCACTGAACGACCGAAACAAAGAGTTATTAAATGGTTTAACATTAACTAATTGTCATTAATAACTCTAAGTGATGATAGGTAAGTTGGTCCTTAGGACTTGAGATCATTGTACGAAGCTGTGTGTGAACGGTGTCACTTAGGTCTAAAGATCTAGCTTCAAGGCTAGGCCTGCTGAAAGATCTGAGGTTGGGTGACACTCGAAGCATACGAGCTGAGTAGTGATCAATAGAGGATTCGTCTCTTCCGTTAATAGGAAGTTAGTGTCGCATGTCAGTATGGCTCTCGGTAAAACCTTGGCCAAGGTATGTTGTAAGATATACAACATGAATATACCTGAGACCGACGTATACGGACCACTGCTAGCTAGTGGGGTTGACAGAGTTCCATACCCTAGGCTTAGCAAGAGACATAGTTATGACGAAGGGACTAAAACTGCGGAAATCATCACGGCCACAGTCGGAGTTATCCCGTCGGCATTCTTGCCAACGAGTCTATTACGTAATTGATGATTCTGAAACAGGGGCGACACCTGCTGCTAGTGGTCATTGTCATCTAGAGACTTCGAGTCTCGGCCTGTAGTAAGGGTCAGGCTGTAGGGTCTCACACCGAGTAATATTCACGTCTTAGTAATAGGAAGATCGTATAGAGGAATGCATTTGATACAATGTAATTGTTGAATTCACAAGTTGGTTGTGAGGTTAGGGCATTTGGGATTGGAGGGGATCTCGTAAGGAATCCACAGGATCAAACCATGTAGGAAATGGAGCTCGTATGAGTCTGGAAACGCAAGAAAGGCAAAAGGAGAAGTGGGTAAGACCCACTTGGATCAAACAGGCGCAGCCCACTGACCCAGCGGGCTCGCCCACTGGGAGCAGCGGGCACGGCCCGCTGCTCTCAGCGGGCCGTACGCCCGCCTGGGTGCGCCTTAGCGGGCGCACCCAGATGCCTTATGCGGGCGCGCCCGCTAAACTTAGCGGGCGCGCCCACAATTTAAGTCGTTTCTAATTAGGGTTTTGTGAAACCCTTGACCGCTACGAAATGTGGGTTTTTGCTAAACTTTGAGCAATTGTTTGAAGGGTCAAATGAACTCAGATTTCATCGTCGTTTGTTCATATGCGTTCACCATTCCTAGCCCTTCGAAATGATAACTTGTATCGTATCTAGGGCTCAATGGTGAGTGAGAATTAATTGATTGAAGTTAGACTTTTGTGAAAGGTATTCTAACTAAATTGAATTAATTCTAATCCCATTCCAAATTGATTGACCCATATTGCTCATGACAAAAGAAGCGGAGCCTGCCTCCTATATAAATAGGTGTGCACTCCCTTCTTTGTTTTTGCACAAAGTCTCTGATTAAGGAGCTCCGAAAAATTTGAGCAAACTTAATCAAGACTTAAAATTATTCTTTTCCTCTATTAATTTTCCTGTCCTCCAACCGAGTCCTAGCAAGGTAACGGGGAGGTCCGAATCTGATTCGGAAGTCTACGATGTGGGTTTACTCAAGTGAAACTTTCTACGGCTAGTGATGGGCTCGGAGGCAAGGTGCGGCTCGGGAGCTGATCTAGTTCGCGACGAGGAGCGACGCAACGCGGTTTGGGATGCGGCTCAGATTATGGAGCGCAAGACGGTGCGGAACATCTTGCCCGATCCAAGGCAAGATTCCGGGTGAATTATATTTATATATGCATTTCTTTTAAGTAGTAGTTAGAACTTTCTCGAGTTGGTTAGATCCAACTCGAGTCAGTAGATTTTCCTGGCTTAGGGAATTTTTCCTTAGGGCAGTAATTATTAAATAGTTTAATAATTGTTTTCCGCTGCTTATTTAATTTTGTTCGTCCGACTTAGGACGAATATGTTTAAATTAGCCCTAAGGGACCTTGAAAATCCCAACAGCAACGGGATGCATATGAAAATGCCAAAATTACCAAAGAGCGAATGAAATTTGAGCTTGACAAGATGATTTTGAGGAGGGAATTCTTTCCGGTGCAAAGCGTGCTATTATACAACTCCCGGCTTCATCTTTTCCCAGGAAAGTTGAGATCTAGATGGTCTGGGCCGTTCATGGTGAAACATGTCTACAATAATGGAGCGGTGACCTTGGTGAACAAAAAAGATGGGAGTGAGTTCAAGGTCAATGGAAAACGTTTGAAGCCTTACGTTGATTCGTGGGCTAAGGAGTGGAACACCGAGGAACTTGCGGACCCGCCTTCGGGCGGCGATAAAATAGGTGTGTTTGTTCCAACTTTTGCTTCTACTACCCTTTCATCCATTGAAGACAATGCATATTTTTAGTTGGCTGAGGGTTGTAGGTAGTTTTAGGATGTTTTAGGATGTTTAGTTAGTTGTTTTGTACAAAAAAAAATTTTGTGTTTGGAGACATCCCTTTTGACATCTCCAATATCTTGCGAGCTTAACATCGACCCTCCTTGCTCATTTGCTAACTTTGTGCTTGATCCCTTACATGCTTCATATTCATGCATACATTTGGATTCAAATTCTATTTTTGGTATCAACTTCTTCGATGTTTGATTGGCACGTTCTAATTTCTTTTCCATTTTGTAGTCAAATGTTAATATGCCATGTATGAAACTATTTTATACGTTGTGATACTCTCTTTGAAATAATTTGGGAATACTTTGGTGTAAGTGGTTGCATGAATTGGGACGAATGGCTTAGTTTTTGATTGGATAGGGTGTGGCCAATTGGTCGTGTTTTGTTTTCTTCTTAGGAGTGGGTGGATGAGTTGATAACTTGTGTTGAGAATGAAAAAGAGAGTTAATATAAGTGAATGTTTCTTTCTCATCAAATCGAGTAGCCGGTGCCCCACGAAACATTGGGGAGGAAGCCAAAAATGAGATTTCGGATATCATTCCATCACTTTTCCATATAGCGTTATCGCGTGTATGCAAAGGTGGCGGTGTTTGCATTTCATAGCATGATTGCGTGAATGCAAAACAAAAACATAAACATACAAAAAAATAATAATACAAAAAAGAGAAAAAAAAGAATGAATAAATGAAAGAATAAGCAACATGAGTGATGCAATCTCGTCTCCCATCACTTAGAGGAATTTCTTTTTTTTTGGCCATTTCCATGAAAATTAGAAACTTTGTCATTTGTGATATATCCCGATAAATGTGTTACTGTGCTTATTACTTCACTTTTCCTTGAATTGGCTATAGGAGAATGTCATTTGTTATTTACTTTCATACATTGGGTATATTGGCTTTGAAATCACTTGGAAATAACATTTGGATTATGCCATGAGGATATCTTGAGTTTGGTGCATGTTTTCCATTTAATCCGAATTTATCGCATATTTTGCTAGGGACTAGCGAATAGCTAGTTGGGGGGTGTGATTCTGGGTTTAAATTGCTTATTTCCCCCATTTCTGGGTATTTTATATGTTTATCATGTTAATATTGGCTTTAATACGTGCGTTTTTGCGATATTGAGTAATATTAAAGCATATTCTCTTTTTGTACATAAAATGCAATTTCTATGGACTAATGTTAGCTCCTCTTATTTTTCAGGTACTCCTGGAAATTTTCTGGATTTTTTTTGGAATTTTTCCAGGATTGTTTTGGAGCTTGGGGGATTTTGACGACATTGCTAGCGCGGGGGACATATATGGCCAACATCATGAGTCCCCGGAGCAACGGGAAGTGTTGCACGAGATCCCAAGAGCCATTCGTCAAAGATGACTATGTATCAGCTCTCACCCGATCGGGTCATCTCTTCGGGTCATTTTGGGGAAGAACTCACCCGACCGGTTGACACTTCAACCAATCGGGTGGCCTTTTATTTCCCTTTCGTGCATTGCTGTTGCATTCATTGAAGATCTTCTATCATTCCAGTGGGAGTTTGAGTGATCTCTTATTTTTCTAGCATCGGCATCGTCGTCAGCTTTCTAACGATAGGTCGCATGCCCTAATCCGATTTTTCTACATTTTTCTGGAATTTTCTGAGAGCAGCTCGGTGCTGAAATTCTAGGCTGTCTGGAATCTGATTTCCACCCGATCAGGTGGGCTATCCACCCGACTGGGTGAGCCCATTTTCAGCAGTTCAGTGTATCTGTTTGTTTCCACCCGATCGGGTGGCCTTTTTAGCAGTTTTAGTGGGTATTTGTACCCGAACTGTTAGAGTTTTGTGGGGGGCCTATAAATGAGATGTTGGACTTGTAAGGGGCTCTCAACTTTGAAGCTATTTTTAGCTTGAGTTTTCTGGCTCGAAAAAAGTTTTTAGGGCTTGGGAGATCAAGGGAGAAGGGGGCAAGCTTAATGGAGAAGCTCAAGGAGAAAGTTTGGGGATCTTCTCAAAAGGGGGTTTCCTTGTATTCAAGCTTTATTTTCATTTTCTCTTTGAGCTTTGCTGCTTGTGAAAACTCTTGGATGAATCTTTTTGAATTAATGTTGTCATCTTTGTGTATGATGAGTAGCTAAATATCTTGGTGTGTGTTTTGGTGGATTGAAGTATGGTGGGCTTATAAATCTCTTCTCTATCATAATTTTACAATGTCATATTTGAATGAAATGTTGAGTTAGGGTTGTTTATTGGAACCCTAGTGGGAAATCCAAAGAGAGGCTCATTCTAGTGAACCCTATCTATTATGCTTATTGTTTATTTTTCTCATATGTTTCATTCATTACTTTTCGCATCCAATGTGTTCGATGAAATGCCATATTATCTGATCACTCTCTTCTTAGCCGGAGGAGAGGTCGTAGTGATTTGAGATAGATTTATAAGCCCAACTACATCATGAAACCACAAACACTCACACTTCTCTTCTTTGCTTCCTATCCCACATTTTTCTTTGTTTGCATATTTGATTTTAGTTTTCTTTAAAAATTTGCCCAACTAATCCTCACCCCTAAAAGGTGGTATTTCTCACATCGCTTAAGCCTATTGTGACCGTTGTTGATTGTAAACAAGTTGTCCCCGTGTTCGACCCTAGGCTCACTAGGAATATTACTACTTTGCGACCTCCTACACTTGGGAGTTAGCACGTGTAATCTTTTGTTCACGCCAACTAACACCAGTCGTCTGGTTAACAACACAGAGCTTGTGTTGAATCTAATAGTATTTCTATATGTATCCTCAAGCTAAATGATATCAACAAACTAAGCATTTATTAATACTAATCCCATATATAATCAATTCATATGATAGCATTTCAAATCAAATAGATAATGCTCACAAAGAATTGTAGGAAACACATATATCTCATGAGTGAATTACACAATTTATGAAATAGAGAGAGATATATTTCCAAAAGAATTTCAACAATAATTATGAGCATAACAAAGCGTGAGATGAATTATAATAGACATAAGGAGATGGTCTTCTAGAGTTCAAATTCACCCATAATTCCCAATTCTCTCTTAAGCCTTACAAAAGAGTCTTCCTTAAGTGGCTTGGTGAAAATATCAGCAATTTGGTTTTGGGTGTCGATGTACTCTAGACAAACATCATTCGTGAGGACATGATCAATAATGAAATGATGTCTAATATCAATGTGTTTGGTACCAGAATGTTGTACCTGGTTCTTGGAGAGACATATAGCACTTTGGTTATTGACCATGATTGGGCATGTACCATAATCAATCCCATAGTACTTAAGTGTTTGTCTCATCTATAAGACTTGTGCACAACCTAATCCCCGCTTCGGTTGGGGAAAGAGATATCGAATTTTTTTCGTGGAGAACCAAGACACAAAGGAATTTCCTAAGAAATGTCAAGTGCTATTAGTACTTTTCCTATCGAATTTACATCCGGCAAAATCGGCATCACTAAATGAAACTAGTTCATAAGAGCATGACTTAGGATAAAATAATCCATAGCCAAGAGACTGGTTTAGATAACGGAAAATTCGTTTGACCGCAATCAAATGTGCACATAAGCATACCTGAAACATAATATCGTGTCTACTAGCTGTAAGATAAGGTAGACTACCTATCATACCTCGATATTAACGAATGTCAACATCCTTTTCATGTTCATCTTTATAAAGATACGTTGTCGTGCTCATTGGAGTACACTTGGATGAAGATGATCCCATTCCAAAGCGCTTGATCAATTCCACAGTATACTTGGTTTGGTGGATGAAGATCACTTGCTCCAATTGATGGATTTGAAGTCCTAGAAAGTAGGTGAGCTCTCCTATATGGCTCATCTCAAATTCATCTTGCATGGACTTAGCAAACTCTTGACAAATTGTAGAGTTAGTAGAACCAAATATAATGTCATCAACATATACTTGAATTAATAATTGAGAATAATGTAGAAAAGGTGGCAGCTGATCTAATAAATCGGTGCCAAAACACAAAAAGTTGGAAAGTACAAGTCTTACATGTGGTTGTACTTTCTGTGGGGCCCGCCTTTTTGTGTATTGCACCTGATCTATTAGATCAGGTGCCACCTGTTCTATTAGATCAGGTGCCACCTGTTCTATTAGATCAGGTGCCACATGTTCTACATGATTCTCTTAATAATATGTCACGATCAAAATACTTAATAAAAGTGTTGAATCGACATTTCCCATTTTGAAAACCAAATCAATGAGAAAATTCTTTAGACGATCATACCATGCTCTAGTAGCTTGTATTAATCCATATAGAGCTTTCTTACGTCTAAATACATGATTTGGAGATTTTGCATCTACGAAACCGGGTGGTTGAGAAACATATACTTCTTCAACAATATGTCCATTCAAAAATGCACCTTTCACATCCATTTGAAAAAGCTTAAAATTCTTAAATGATGCAAATGACAATAAAAGTCTAATAGATTCTAATCTAGCTAGCTACCGAAGCAAAAGATTCTTCAAAATCTATACATTCTTCTTGACGGTAACCTTGTGCTACTAACCTTGCCTTATTTTGGATGACGACTTCGTTTTCATCCGTCTTGTTTTTGAAAATCCATTTTGTTCGAATGACATTGTGATCTTTCGGAGGAGGAACTAACTCCCAAACATCGTTCCTATCAAATTAGATGAGTTCTTCTTCCATAGCGATGATCTAAGAACTATCCTTAAGAGCGTCTTCAATTCTCTTTGGTTCTATGGCTGAGACAAAAACACAATGTGCAAATCGTTCTACCCTTGACCTTGTACGGACTCCATCGATGATTTGGAATAGTAGAAAATGTCTTGGGTAACCCTTGATCATTAGAAATAAACTCAATTCCATCATTAGTAGGATTAGTCACAATAGAATCATTTAATTTGACATTATTTAAATAATCACACAAAAATCAAGTTGGATGAAAAATACGGGAGGTTTTTCGACAAGTTGAAACAACTAAATATTATCATCATGTTCCTCGACGCCATCTCCAAAATCACATCATATGGTAAATTCCTAAAGGACATCCTCACAAAGAAGAGCAGGAGGGAGAAAGTCATATTATCGGTAGAGTGTAGCGCCATTCTCCAGAGGAAGATAGTTGAAAAATTAGAAGATCCGGAAAGCTTCTCCATCCCATGTGCAGTTGAAAATATTACGATCAGGAGAGCGATGTGCGACCTTGGGACAAGCGTAAGCTTAATGCCATTGTCCATCTGTGAGAAGCTTAGAATGGGAGAACCGAAGCCCATCAATATGTCCTTGCAGCTTGCCGATAGATTCGTAAAGTACCGTTGGAATTATTGAAGATGTCCTTGTGCAAGTGGGGAAGATCCTAGTTCCGTGTGATCATGGACATGCCCGAGGACGACCACACACCAATAATACTAGGCCACCATTTTTGGTCACTGCTGGAGTGCTTATAGATGTCAAGGGAGGAAAGCTATCCCTCAACGTCGGCAAGGAGAAGGTGGAGTTCAACCTTCAGAAGACCATGAGATAATTCCTTGAAGATGACCACTGCAATCAAGTCGACCTCCTCGAAGAAGTTTTGAGGAGACTACTTTGGAGGATGCACTCCTATGCCCAACAAAAAAGCTATTATCTGGAGATCCAAGATATGAAGGGAAAATAGAGACGATGACACTAGCAGAACCTTCAACGAAGCTCCTCCGGATGGAATTAACAAAGGAGTTCCAAATTCACTTCTATCCGATCCCGAGGAGCTGAAGATTCAAGAATTATGCAAGGTGATGATCAATGAAGAGAAGAAGAATCATGGAGAGAGAGCAATTTCAACTCTCTCCACCCCAAAACCACCATGAATAAATTATAAAGGGAGTCGAGCTCAAGACTATAAACGAGCACTTCTTGAGAGACAACCCATGTTTTTAATTCGTTTTAGTCTTCATTTTTATTTTTATCTGAGTTAGAATAGTATAATCTTAGTTGAATAAATCCCCGAAACCTAAGGTGTTAAACTTAAAATAATTTCACTGTAAAAGAGTTCTACGCGATCGCGTGGGATACCCCATGCGGCCTCGTGGAAAAGAGCAAAAGAGGAGCCTAAGAAAGTGGCAAAAACAAAACGACATGACCGCGTGGAGTTGACACACGCGACCGTGTTAAACAGAGCAAAAGTGAGGAAAAACTTCGCTAAGGAGGAGCCAAAATGACGCGGCCATTTTGCCCAAAAAAATGCGGCCGTTTTGTCCAAATGACACGATCGTTTAAGGTATGTGTACTTACTGAATTTTTGAGCCAAAAACGTTACCTTGCACGCAGTCGTGTGAATTTCTTGAAACGACCGCGTCAATCTAATTTCCAAGGCCAACTCTTCATTCATTTTCCACCATTTACGCGGTCATTTGGACATATTGACACGACCGTGTCGTTATCGAAAATCCAAGGCCAAAATCCCACCCATTCTACATTAGCGAAGCGGTCGTTTGACTCAAAATGACGCGACTATTTAAGGTCTATCGACCAACTGTCTTCTGACAGAGATTTACCAAACGGTCGCATAATTTTCAAAATGGCCGCGTCAATAAAGCTTCTGGGGCACCAAATTTTCCAAACGACATGGTTGATATGGATTTAACGTGCCCACATTGAATCAACTGCGACAATCATACACCCCAAAACTCTAATCCCTCAAATGTTGCGGCCACTTTCCAAACCGTTTAGCACGACCACGTCGCTATCTTATATAGACTACCCTCACTCGATCACACTGTGCGATTTTTCCTCCGTTATTTCGAATCCACTTTCACATATTCTCCCACCTCCGACCATCTAAGCCCACACAATCTCCTCTTTTCCTCCAAAATCATTTTCAATCCTCCCCATTACTTCATTTCCCCACTCCCATCACTCTCCACCTCGAAACGGTCGACTCCCAAAACCCTTAAACGACCGAGTTGAGTCTCTGTTGGGAATCCAATCGACATGAGGGCATTGCTAGGGCTCGGGAAACATTGTTAGAGCAAGCAGACATCGACCGAGGCTTGGTGCACCACCAATCAGCAAGAAGCATCACCATCTTGTGTATACTCCTTCCTTTTCTCAAAATTTCAATTTTAAACCCAAGTATTCTCAATTGCTCGATGATTTTGCTAAGTTGGGTGCGATTCAATTGTTTGCACACTTATTGGCATACATGTATCAACATTCACGATCATATTTGCATCCACACCATGCCACCACGCACTCGCACCAAGCGTACTACACCGGGGCCATCCCGGGGTAGAAATACGCTTCCATGCACGTTTACCGATGTGACTTCTACATCCACTACTGTACCAACAGCACTACCCATTGCACCCCCACAGATTGACATCCTAAGGATCATTTTTGTTGAAGAACGCCAACACGAAGCCTACACGTCCCTTTTCTGACGATTCATTGTACCCACCAAATTCCCGAGCGTACCTGCTCTTGACTACCTAGGACTCGTCGTGGGTATCCGAACCCTCTTTCATAACATAGGGTGGGATGAATTCCTAGCGTATAAGGCCCTAACCTATAGGAGACTCGCCTTAGAGTTTCTTAGTTCTCTTAGACACCAACATTCAGGGTTCTCCTTCTGCTTGATGAACAAGGACTATGATAAGTCTACCAACTCTCTGAACCCTATTTTTCGATGGCCCACCTCTCACACTCCCAATGATATCATGCATGTTACCTCATTCCCTGATGAGTACGATCAGAACGCTTTCTGTGAGCAAATCACTAGCCTCTCTCTTTTCCTATCACCAGAGCAAAGGCCTCCTCCGTTATCCATCCATGCCTTTGCCTGGTACATTGTATTATTGCCAGTTCCATCTTTTATCGGTTGGAGACGGGCCAAGTCTCACATGATGAGCTCTTTATCCTCTGGGCCACAACCCAACCCCGTAATGTTCACAATGACGGCACCACATCACCCAGCTATCTCATTAATGCCGGTTCTTGGTTGGCCCAGAGATTTTTCCACTTTCCATATCCTTAGCAACCCAAACCTAATATCTACTATGGAGGGTTCATTACTTTCATCGCTATGCTCCCTCATGTCTCCTTTAAGATCCCAGATATCTTGCTCCCCGTTCCTGGCCCCACTTTCCTCGACATCTCTGTCCTCACTAACATGTATATGATCAAACCTTTAGCAGGTGAGAGATTTCTATGGCTTCATAGGCCCCTCCACGCCCCTTAAACTACACTTCCCAACCCCGATCATTTTTGCACTGAGGGGGCCATGCATTGGAGATTCCCACATAATCCATCCTTTCATCCACCTGCATAGGCACAGCCCCATCTTGTCCAGGCCCATATCAGCCTCGATCCCACTACTGCACATATTAGCCCCGTCAGGCCACCACCACTTCGTCACTTTCCATAGAGATCTCGCCCACACGATGAGGGTACTAGCCAGTCTGGCCCTCCTCATCCACCTCGTTCCACCGACGAGCGTATCACATGAGTGGAGGAGGCCGTTCTTGATCTTAAGTCCACCATGGATGACCTCGACCACACTTTAGAGTCTATATAGACTGTTCGACGATGTCTATCGTTGGCACTATTCACAGGTCCACTAATCTACTGATGTACCTACACTCATACTCATGCCATCACCATCTCAGCCATCAACATCGGCACATTCCTCCACCACTACACCTCATATTCCCACACCACCACCCTCACCACCACCATCATCTAGAGCACCACCATCCCATCCCCCATCCACTACTGTAGCTCCACCCACTTCGCCACCACCATCCACAGATGTTGTAGTCCCACTATCCTCTGATGTACCACCTCCACCCATATCTCCAACATAGCCACCACTTGACGGTGGTACCTCATGATGGGATGACCCATCTCTTTCCCCTCACACATACATCCTAATGTTTTCACGATTATATCGCATTGGGGACAATGCTTGATCTAGCTTGGGGGAGGAGCATTTCATGCCCACTTTCATTTTTACTTTTTATCACCACCTCTCCATTCATGTATATATATATTCCCCTTTCTTTTCTTTCTTCTCCATTTTCCTATTTCTCATGCATCATACTTCTTCCTTGTTATGCATTAAAAAAACAAAAACAAAAAAAATTTGAAAAATCAAAACCAACAAAAGTATCTGCATTCGCATTATGCATCCCGCACTCTCATGCACTCATATGTTTATATCTATTATACATTTGACAGCGATTTTTGAATCCTAGGGCTGACTAGGACAAGCTGACTAGGACAAACTGGTTGATAAAAGACGGCCAGGATTTAATCTTGGATGATGAACGGTTGGGATGAAGCTTTGATATGAAAGTTAGCTTTGGTTGGAGATTTGTGGGTCCCATTTGATTGCTCAGCCCGTTTGTTTGCTTGCGTGACATTGGATACATTTAATTGCTTTGTTTGCTTGGAGAGAGCAAAAGTCTTTTTTTTTGGGGAGAGCAAGCGTCGTTTGTTTGCTTGTGTGGGGAAACCGAAGCATTTACCCGTGTATGGGGAAACCGAGCAGCCTCAAAGATCAGCCTCAGCCTCAAAAATCGAAAATGGCTTGAGGAAAATTTGCTAAGCCCAATCATCTTTGCCCAGTTCCTGACCAAGGACATTGCTCCTGTATTTGATCTCCCTTGCATCCAGCTGGACATCGACGCTGGAACTTCCATTCTCTCTTACATGGCCGCTTTGATTGCAGCAATCGCGTTACACTAGCCGCTTTGATGCCGCAGGAGCCCGGTCGTCAAAATCGGTCGTTCGAGGACGGTCGTCGGGGCGGCGCTCTCCCCGGAAGTGGCCTACTTCTCATCGAGAGGGCCGAGCTCATTGTCTCCTTATGTCTGTTCATCGGCTCTGTCTGCGATTGTGTGCATGTCTGACGATCTTGAACATTAATATTGCTCTGCAGCCTGATGTCGCCGCGCCTGGGGTGAACATCTTGGCCGCATGGTCCGCGGCCTCCCCCCTCTCGCCAGACACGCCTCCGCTTGAATTCAAGGTTGAATCGGGAACCTCCATGTCCTCAAAGATCAGCCTCAAGGTTGAAAATGTCTTGAGGAAAATTTGCTAAGCCCGATCTGTGTAGCTCACGTATTGATTGTTTTCTGATCAACAGAATAAAAAGGAGGAGGAGAAGGCTCCTGTCGTCGTCGAGTTCTGGGCACCATGGTGCGGCCCTTGCCGGATGATTGCGCCGGTGATCGATGAGCTGGCCAAGGTCAATACCGACGACTGCCCGGACATTGCGAGCAAGTATGGCATTCGGAGCATCCCGACCGTTCTCTTCTTCGAGAACGGGGAGAAGAAGGAGAGCGTGATCGGCGCGGTGGCGAAGAACACGCTGACTGCTACCATAGAGAAGTATATTTGAGCATGATTGTGTGATATCGTAGAAATGTAAAATAATTGATATTACAGTGGATAATTATGTTTCTAAATTACATCTTTGGTTCAGTCTCGATCAT
The DNA here is from genome assembly GCA_030789695.1 of Scilla litardierei. Taxonomy (NCBI): domain Eukaryota; kingdom Viridiplantae; phylum Streptophyta; class Magnoliopsida; order Asparagales; family Asparagaceae; genus Scilla; species Scilla litardierei. Next base: position 266,198,853 of record CM061141.1, on the reverse strand, counting down.
CCTGTGAGATCAATTTGTGTAGGTCTTTTTACTCAGTTCATTTTGCTGAAGGAGATCAATTTGTGTATTTTTTTAATCAGTTCAGCTTTTTTTATTTTTGTGTAATCAAATTTGTCCTAGAGATAAATTTGTGATCAATTTTGAATATTAGCTCTTCTATAGAAAGCTTGGTTTATTAAATTATCTCTTTGTTGAAGATGAATTTCATTAAATCGTATAAGATTGTTGGCTCAAGTGTTTAACCATAAGATTGTTGAATTCCATATCATACGTATACTGTTTCTTATCAGACATGATCTATATAATCGTTTTATTGTATTTTACCATGTTTCTGGGTATCTTTCTTCAGATTACCCTCTTGGTTAATTAGTCTTGCTTATGAATAAGTGTAGAAAGGCTTTTGTAATAGGGTTGATCAAGTGGTGGGGCTCAATGCTTAGTAAGATAGCAAGAGTTATGCAAGGGAAAATCTAATGGTGACCTTGGGATTCTTAACATTTAACATGCAACTCCATGTATCCATGTCTACATGTATCTTGGTTCTGTGAATTATTGTTGTGCCCATGTATCCATGTATGCTTTTGTGAATTATTGTTGTGCCCATGTATCCATGTATGCTTCTTTTCTTCTCAGTCCCATCTCAACCCAATCTCTTCTTCTCAGTTCTGCAACTACATGGTCTTTCAGTTTTCTTTTCTTTTACATTAAGCAGAAGCGTGATAAAATTGTGAACCGGGTTGTTGGATTTTGTAGCAGTTGTAGCACTAGAGCTTTCAAACATGCAATTTCTAAAGACCCCCTTTAGAAATTTGTAGCAGTTGTAGCACTAAAGGCGTCTGCGCGAAATTTGTTGTTCTAAGCCGAATTTATTGTTCCGCGCCGAAGGCGCCCGTGCCACATTTGTTGTTCCGTGTCGAAGGCGCCTGCGCCGAATTTGTTGTGCCGCTAAATATTTTTACGCTAATTTGTTGTTCCGCACAATTTTGGTTGTGAAAATAATTTTTTGGGAAACAAAGATTTCGCGGGGAAAAAATCTTAATTGAACCGTGCCCGCGGGCACGGGTTATGACTAGTATACATACATTTTGAGAATTTTGTGAACTCGAGGCTCTATATGCGTGGTTTATTGAGTGAAATTTCATTTTCTATCTTTTACGCTCGATTTCCTTGATGTCGATTAGGATATTTGACTAGAATATGTTTTTAGTTTCAGATCCCACTTAATATGCTAGTTATGACCATTTTCATAATCCCAATGATAGTAGTACTCGAAACCGACCTAGGTTGGATTTTTCCTTGGAGTCCACTTTATGCATTGAACATAGAATTAATAGTTGAGTATAATCGTTCATAATCCTTCAAGACTTGGATAACAACACACCACCTAGTATTGAGGACTGATTTTGCCTAACCCATTCATGCCTTCGAAAAAAATGAATGAATAAATGAAGAAAATAAAATAAAAATTTGTGTATAAAAGAATAAGATTTGCACCGTTCTCCCAGCAACGATGAGGAGCCAGATCCCCATGCCTCAGGAAGCATTGGGGCCTTACGTCGAAAAGTTTAGCTTGGGGGAGTGCATATGAATAAGGATATGATTGGTTTGAGCTAGTAGGTCCAAGGGGTCCTTCTTGGCCCGATGCCCTGAGGTCATCTGATCTGGGAGTCATCGACCGAACACTCCATACACGAACCAATACGAAAAAAAAATGAAAAATAATGAAAATGGAAGCATGAACGAAGTTAGAAATTTCCCGAATCATGGACCGTTGGAATGTTATGAGAGCCACTTCCTTAAGAGACCAATAACCCATTATCTGATACTTATCTCTTCCTCGACCATCGCATATCTTCGATTCCTATTCCTTGAACCCAGGGATGGGTTAAAGAAAATATCCCAAGACTTGAGCGTGAATATAGCTTAGTTTATTATTTGACGATTTGAGCTAGAAAAGACATCCTAGGATTATATTCTAATCGATGGTAAGGAATTGTCATATCAAATTTCCATGAGTATAAAATCTCCCTTCAACCCACATATATAAGCTCGATATTATGAAATTCTCAAACTTCATGCCATCATGTATTTGCTTGCTTGCTTGCCTCCAATCTTCACTCTTTCATGTATTCCTTGATGACAAGGAAGAGTTTAGCTTGGGGAATTTTGATGAGTGATTTTTCTATACATATTTCACGCTCATTTCATATGCATTTCATATCATTGTATTCACTGCATCGCTCCATTTTCCCTGTTTTGTTTCCTTTTTTACTTTTTGGGTCCATTATATGCATTTTAGGTGAAAGGGAAAGAATTCAGGATCCTAAAGCATGAAAAAAGGAAAAAAGTGCAAAGAAAGCGATGAACATGAGCTTAAAGTGCACGAGGGGAAGAAGGAGCAGAAGGCACACACAACCGCGTGTAATTATCCATGTCGCCACGTCACTAGGACAACACCACAGTAGAAGGAAATCCAATTTGACGTGGTCACGTTGATGATCCAAACGATCGCTTCGCTGAAGAGCTGAAGAAAAGAAAATCCAATTCGACGTGGTCGCTTGGTGAATGAAGCGATCGTGTTATATCGAGAGCTGCCGAAGCCAAACAGTCGCTTTACGCGACCATTTCGATGGAAAATTGGAAATATGATCGCCAAATGACGCGGTCGCGTGGCCAATCCACGCGGTCACATCGCTGAAGACTAAAATCCACAACTTATGCATTCCTTACGAAATGACCGCATTGTTTACGATGCTGTCGCATCTAATTGGGTCCCCTAAGTTTTCTGGGCACAGCTAGGGGTATTTTTGGGTCTTTTGGGTATTTTCACTAAGGTATAAATATTTTTCTTCCTCATCTGCGAAAGACGATGCTTTATACTGTATTTTTCAGAGCTTTTTTAGCTTTTACCAGTTGTAATCTCTGATTGTTCTTCTGTCACTTTTGATTATTCTCTATGTTCTTTTGTGTTTAACTTTGATTTTACTAATAGAAATAGTTTTCTTTATCGCATGTTGCTGTGGATACATTGATTGTGAATTTCCATCTTGAATTCACTGCTATGGATATCATATTTGTGGTTTTGATTGTGTTTGCATCTATGTATCGTGGGTAGTTACCCATCTATGTCCATGGGTTGAACCCCATTGGATTTGGCTATGATTTGATGAGATAGTGATTACTTGTTGAATAATTGACTATTTGAGGGTATACTAGGATGTTGATTATCAATGTACATTGACATCCCCCCATTGTGGATAAATAGATTAGTTGACGGCGGGAGTTGGGGCTAATCTAGGGGTTTTAATCCCTACATTGATCCATACTATCTGTGCGACTGACGGGAGTCAGACATGGATCAGAGCCCTCCTATTATAGATCTGAATCCTAATCCACAGAAGTGACGTGGAGGAAGATCGAGGATATTCGATGAACGTAATGCATCTAACATGTACCAATGCACCAAAGAGAGTTGGCTTTGATATAGGTTAGGTGGTCCTATCATAGCATCACGTGAGTAGGGGGTAGGGATAATATAAGGGAATATCCTACCATTGCATCACGGAAATGCAGGATAGGAGAACGCCTTTAGGTTAGACGTCCTCTTCCGAGTCTCATGAATTCAACAATTAATAAATTCAACTCAATCCTAATCTTAATCCAATGGTGGGGATATCTAGGTCCTAAAGCTTTTTCCATTTGATATTCTATCTTATTATTCACCTTCTAGCCTCTTATCGATAATGTAACTAACGAACTTAGGGAGAAACTAGTACTCAACAACTGCCTCACCGTGCGCTTGTTGTATATAAATTGAGAAACGAACAGGAAGCAAGGAAGAAGAAGCGGAAAAGATCGGAGGTCATCAGGAGAAGAGAAGGGCCAAAGTACATGCAATACAGCTGTGCTTATAAACACACGGCTATGCCATCATATCAGCCCAAGGAGAGGAGCTGCAGCTTCAGCAGCACGGCCGTGCTGCTTCATCATACATCCAAGTCTAAGAAGAAATAGAAGATCATTTTGGCCTGAGTGATAGCATGGCCATGTAGCACAGCCATACGAGTTGAAGCTAGTTGCTAGGAGCTGAAGGCGGCACGGCTGTGCCGATTGGCGATAGGTCGTGTCATCCTCAAGAGCAACAGAGCAGCATCACTACAAATGATGAATTTCTGCTCTCAATCCCCTAGCTATTTCTTTCCCAAATTATGTTCTGTTGTAGAGCGCATTGTGACGATTCTAACACATGTTTATTTGCAATTTTCTGAGTTCGATGAGATTTTGTATATTTTCTGGAAAATAGAGCATCGAAGCAAGAATTTCCGCATGTCCGTACCACTTTCGAGCACGGCCGTGCCTCCGCGATTTCCAGATTTCAGATCCGATTCGCTGGTAAGTTTTAGTGGTATTTAAGGGGTTTTGGGGATGATTTGAGGGGCTTTTTCCTAGGTTTTTCTTCCCTTTTGTGGGCTACTTCTTCAAGGCTTTGTAAGACTTCTATTGTTTCATTTTTTTATTAAAGAATGCTTCTTTTATTCTCTTTCTCATTAGCATTGTTCTTAATTTTCTCTCTTGCTTGTTTGTGATATGTTTTCTCTTGATTTGTTTGTTGTCTTCCCTATGTTGATTGAGTATATCTTCTTGTCTTAGGCAAGGTGGAACCCTAGTGTAGATGATTCATGTCGGTTGATCGCCCAAATATCGTTCTAATATATTATTGCTAGGGCATAGCTTGGATGTGTGCTTATATCAATCCCACCACTATGTTATCATATAACTATAGCCACTACCTAGAAATGGGGGCTTGATGCTTCATAACCCTAACTACCGACCAGAAATCGAAGTTTCAATTACTTGCCTTTAGTGGTAGATTGATCTTCTAATATTGGGCACCAACGAGAGATCAGGCTTAAATCGTTATAACAACTAGAATGAGGGTTTCCGACGAGACATCGGGGTCCCTATACAGGTCCAAGCCTTATCCCTCGCTCTCTCACACGGTTAGAAGGGAAGAGGACGTGTATTGAGATTAAACCCTCATAGACGGCTTTACTCTCATAGAATGAAAAGCTAGATCAATACCATGATTAATTTGCACTAGTGATGATACTTAGCCCTTGGCATCTTTCTTCCTTTTAATATTTTTAGTGTAATTATCCCATCCTTGTCATCATTCGCGTAGCTAATTTGATACATAATTAATCGATACTCATACCATCGCCTCCATGTGTTCAACTCGTAGGCCACATGACACCATGTGCTTGCGGTTATTATAATTTTACATCATTACTCAGTAAGCTCAGATGAAGGAGATCGATCGGAAGAGGATCGGAGCTCGGCGGAGGCAGGGCGATCTCCCAGAACTGCTCCTTAGAGGCGGCCGAGGCGAGGTGAGTTCCCCCTTATGCTCGGCAGAGGCAGTGCGAGCTCCCAACTCTGCAGGAATCGAGCTCGGGTGGAGGCTCAATATCGGACGGGGGTAGCTTGATTGGAGGGAGATTCTAGCTTGGCAGAAGCAACGTCAATCGATGAGAGACTCAACAGTACTTGTGGTAGCCCAGGCTATGAGCTCGTTGTTTTTATCGTCCTCCAGATTCCTTTCTGTGAAAGAGTTGCCTTTTACAGGGTCACCGAGTGTTGAGTTGTGAATGCTCTCAGAGAAGAGATGAATTTAATCCCATATGAGTATGTAGTCTGCAGGTAGGGAGCTAACATTAGACAAAGGAAATGGTACACTGTCGGAGTTTGTTGGCTGCTCTCTGTCTCTTAAACAAACATTCAGGGTGAATCCTTCGAGCGATGAGGATGTAGAGGATGACATGCGCCTTGCAGCTAGGATGTCTAAAACTTAGAGAAAGTTTCATCATGAGAAGCACTACAACTACGTGATCTCCCATCAGTTAACCGCCTGCTCAGGATCTGAAGAAGGCTTGTGAAGATAACCATAACAGAAGGTGCTACACCCTTGGCTTTGCTTCACTTTGGTGAGCAGTGTTTCAAGAACCATTGAGGGAAATGAGGATCTTCTTGCTGCTGCTGGTTTAATCAAGCTGATGTTGAACTGTTTGCTTTACTTTGATCAAGCTTTTGGATGTGCTCCCCTCCTGGGAGAATCTATTGAATTGCTCCAAAATCTCAAGTTGCAGAGCGGATCCCCCTTAGGCGGAGGAGCTGGGATCCGTATGAAGCAGGGGAACATCAGTCCTCTGGCTTGGGATTGGCCTTTCAGCCCTTGATTGGTGGGGCGAGTCGACGTCTGTGTTAGGTGGAGACGGGGATGTTGAATTTTTATTTCCCCAAATGGCACCAACTATTGATGTGTAAATTAGTCGAACAGTAAGATGGAGCTGAAGAGGACGCCTCATGTGACGTGGCGCTTCATCGGTTGAGGAGTGTGACCTAAAGTTGATTGAACCTGGGTCAGGGAGAGCTAAGTCCGAGCTGTTGTGATGAATCCCGGCCTAACTCTGAGCTGTTCCGAGCTATCTGTAGCACAAACAAATCGTCATAGGGTCGGATCTGGTTTCTGACCCAAATCCCCTCCGATGCTTAAGTCAGTAAGAGACTTAGAGAATGCTCGGGACAGATAGGTCCGACCAATTGGGAGATCGTCCTATCACTGTCATGGCAAGCTATGGAGGGAGAAATGTAAAGTGGAACAGTGTTGAGTGTGGAGATACCGCAATGTCTTATCCTGGCCCCTTCTCCCATTGTCTCATGTGACTTTTATAGGTCCCACCTTACATTGTAACCTCTAAGTTAATAATGTAGCCTCATTGGAGTAACCGTCACCATAATAGTATGCCATAATTACCGAATTAGTGTCAATTAAAGTAGGCCATGATGAGGTGTAACCATCCACCATTGATGACTCTTTTTTAGGTTCGTGGAGATTGACTCATTCAACTATGATGATTTGGACTGTGTGCCGGCATAACAATGCCATTGTTATAAATCAACTATTGGGGGAGTAGCCCCCAGCTCTTTATTTATAGGCAATAGGGGAGAATACAAATATGTGCTACATTTTTATGGGCCTATCTCTAGGATAGCCCAGAATCTCAACCAACTATGGTTAAATAACCGTTCACAACACTCCCCCTTATCCAGCCATAGGTGTGGACTCTGCTCAAGAATACTTCGGGATTCTGAGCGTGATAGGAGTCTCACATGGGGTGGATACTTCAGGATCTTGAGTTGGTGAGGTTTGCCTCGTTAAAACCTTTAGCTATGGAAAACCATGTGGGAGAAACCATAGTTAAGGAAAAAGAGTTCAAACGCCCTTTAACTCCCCCTGATTTGTACAAGTGACTCTGTTCATGAATACTTCTGGATTCTGAGCGTCACAGAGGGGTGGATACTTCAGGATCCAGAGTTGATGTGATTTGCCTCGTTAAAACCTTTGGCTATGGAAAACACAGTGGGAAAAACCATAACTAAGGGAAAAGAGAACAAATTCACTCAACTCCCCCTGATCTGTAAAAGCTCTTAGGCTTTCAGATCTCTTAGGCTTATTTCATCACTCCTATTTACAACATTCCGAAAATATACACAGATTATAAATATTATCACCATTGAGCAGCTGCTGAATCCAAAAACTCTGTAGAGGTGTGCTAAGATTCGTCGCCTCTGATGTGGTCTTCAGACTATGTGGACAGCTCCACAATACCAGCCTCTATCCCAGTCGTCACTGGGATGTGATGTACCACCAAGCACCCTCAAATACACCATTGGTGTGATTCTGGAATGGTGAGGATGATGTTGCCTTCATAAGTTGCTTTGCAGATCTGCAGTAGATGGCCATCCCACTGTGGGTACTTGTTCTGTGATTTCTCAGTATAGGGGCCGGACATGTAACCTGCATTTGCATAAACATTGAAGGATGTTACTTCATATTGTAAGTCCAAATCTTTTGACCCTTGGAGGAAGCGTAGAAGGCTTAACTCCGGTCTAATGGCCCTTTTTAGGTGCCAACTATCTCTGGCTAATGAGTTTAATGCAACTGTTATATCGGGACTCGTGCAGTTAGCCAGGAGTGCATGGTTGCACTTAGATAAAGGACTTTAGGACCAGTTATATCCTCCCCCTCTTCCAGCGATCGGAAGGGTTCTTTTTGTACATCCATAGAGTGTACATCCATAGGTGTACTTTGGATGACAATGGTCCTTTTTAATTCATCCAACGCACTTCTGGGCGTATGTGGGCGTATGTAACAGGATTCTATGAGCCATGACTTTATATTTGCCTTGGTCTTTTTATTTCATGTTTAAAAGTCAGGCTTGAACAGATGTTTTGGTTTTCTCTTCAGGAGATCCGATGAGATTTGAGTTGTTTACAACTATGATCTCAAATCTTGCTCTTTGCTCAGATGCAAAGACAACCCTCGGTAGGATCATTGCTTTGTCAAGCGATTCTCTTGGTTGTACATTATTCTTATTGTTTTTCTTCAATAGAATAGACGTCCTGAAGTCTATTCAGGCATTTAAGGAAATGTGGAAACTATCTTTACCAAGATATCTACGAAGGTATGCCGTCACAACATCCAATAACAGCATATCCAAAATTTTCCTCCGCCAAATCGTAAGGTATTCGCTTTTGATAATTTAGGGAAACTGATGCATCATTTATGAGACATGCTCATTTTAATTTGTTCGATCCCTAGTTTCAGCGAAATTTTCCTTGGGCTATAGGTTGTACTGTTGGATATGGAAGACATGAATACACACATGAGGGGATGTATGAGGGTATACGGACCTCAGATGTCGAGTGCACGAAAGCGTGCGCGAAGGGAACCTTTTCTCGTGTGAAAAGGACCACTCGATAAGTGGAAAAAGTCACTTTATAAGTGTATAAAGGCACTCGATAAGTGAATGAAGAAGAGGATAAGTAAAAGGGCTAATATAGGCTAATAAGCTTATAATTGGTTATTTCCTATAATAACTACCCCTAAAGCCTATAAATAGGACCCAAGGGTATGCCTTTTACATCAATCTAACCATGCCATAAGTTTGCATAAGGCAACTTGTGTTCTTCTTCTCCCTTCCATTAAAATCCTCTTCTAAATAGAGATTTATGCGGTGAAACTCTGCTTCGATCCTCCGTGACGAAGTACCGACCGTTGTGGCGAATCCGAGGGTGAAGTTCTGAGATTACGGTGCTGCGTACGCAAGCGTAAGTCTCTACTTTATTATTCGATCCTAATGTCCTTGTTTTGACAGGATCCCACATTGGTATCAGAGCCATACGGGTTCGCCCCGGTCAAACCGTCGCCCCGTCGAACCGATGAACGAGGCGTTGTCTTTTTCACGAATGGGTATCCTACCATTATGGATATGGTAGGAACGCTTCGTGACGGAGAGAACGCAGCGGTTGTTCTTTTCACGTTAGGGTCTTCTGTCATTACGGATATGGCAGGAACTCTCCGTGACGGGAAGAACCGACCGTTCATATCGCCAAGCTCGCACTCTTCATGGATGCTGAGTCTCCATTCAATTGAGAATGGGTGCTCTCTTCATATGGAGCGTGTAGTTTGCGAACTTAAGAGTATGTTATTTTTCATTTTGGCACACGGCCATTAGAGAATAACTACTTTCTCGACGAACGAGTGTCTCATCGGAGAAGAAGATGGTGGTTATTCCCATCGGAGAAGATGACCTTTGGTGCATGATCACCATGGCCATATGGGCCATGGAGGCTATGCATCCCCCCTACACATGCGGAGGGTGTTGGCTACGGCCAAATGACAATGAAAACCACCCCGTCGGGGGGGGGGGGGGGGGGGGGGAGAGAAGGGGAGACCGGCCATGGCCAAGGGGCCATGGCCGGCCAAGGCCAAAAAGGGCCTCGGCCTGGGCCGGCCTCTGGCCGAGGCCAGGCCAGGGCCAGGGGGCCCTGGCTGGCCTCTGGCTGAGGCCAGAGCCCTGGCCGCCTCTGGCCGAGGCCAGGCCAGGGCCAGGGGGCCCTGGCCGGCCTCGGCCAGGCCAGAGCAGGCCTCTAGCCGAGGCCAGGCCAGGGCCAGGGGGCCCTGGCCGGCCTCGGCCAGGCCAGAGCCGGCCCTGGCAGTGGCCAGGGCCAGGCCGAGGCCTGCCCTGGCCACTGCCAGGGCCACTACCGGCCCTGGCCGAGGCCAGTGCCCGGCCAGTTCCGGCCCTGGCTATGGCCAGTGCCGAGCCCCAGTTGACCCAATTTTTTGATGGGGGGGCTTACATGACTGAAAGGGGGAAACTTGCATGGCGGTGGCTTGCATGAACAACCCCTACGGGTCCGACGACAGTACTCTACAGCAAATTCCCCTGCAGAAGGGGAGCGCTTGGATCCATACGGGAGCCGGCGACGGTGGCTTGCAGAAAAATCCCCTCAGGGGGATTCAGCCTTGGCACAGCAACGGCTCAACCCCGGCAATGGCCAGGGATTGCCGAATATTTCGCTAGTATCATAAGGGTACTAGGTTAAAATACACGTTTTGAAAAATACGTTTTCAAAAACGCTTTTCCGCTGCAAAGTACTATAAGAGTACTATTATTTGATAAAGTGATGGGGAAATATTGAAAGTTACTCTAGATGGTGATTGGAAACGTAGTGATCTTTCCGATTCTAGAGTAACATCTTCAATATTTTTCGAAAGTAACTTATCAAATTATAAATATCATTCCAAGTGGGAGTTGAAATTAGAACTATCCAAATGGGGTATTCTATTATCATTTCAAGTGGGAATTATATTTTAAGAATTTTTAATGCAATGTTTTTGATCAAACCTTCGGTTTTGTGTCTTTTGCAGCATTTTAAAAGTAAAATGTCTTCCGCTTCAAAGAATATCGTCGCTGAGTTAAACAGAGGTGAAAAACTCAACGGTGATAATTACAAACTATGGTCCATTAAAATACAGTACGTTTTGGAGGAGCAAGAAGTGCTTGAAACTCTAAAGAACGTAATGATTGAACCCGAGTTGGGCACTATGGCCCAACACAGATGAGACAAGGAAGCTTTTGATGCTTGGTCTCGGAAGAACAAGATAGCCCGCATTACGTTATTGTCCAGTATGGCAGATGACATAATGCGCATCTTCCGAGAGCATGACCTAGCCATGGACATATGGTCCAAGCTAGAGGAGAAGTTTGGTGGCACATCGGTGTCCAAACTTCGCGCCTTAACTATAAGATTCGATTCATACAAAAAACGTCCAGATCATTCCATGGGGAAACATCTGCGACATATGGCGAATCTTATCTCAGTGTTAAAGGATGCAGGTCATGTGCTCACTGATGAGCAACAAATCCAAGCAGTCATACGTTCCCTACCAAATGAGTGGGACCAAATGAAGATGCATCTCACTCATAATAAGATCATCAAGACCTTCAGCGATGTTTCAAAGCACCTCGAGTTAGAGGAAGAGTGGCTTGCGGCCGCCAAGATAAGTGCAGAAGTGCACATGGTTGCTAGTTCCTCACACGGGGGAAAGAAACGGAAAGATCGTTCGAAGTTTACTAATGAACGTAATAAGCAACCTGAGTCTACCAAGAAACCCAAACATAAGGGTGGACACAAGAAATGGCACAAGAAGAAAGACTTGAAGATGATCAAGTGCTTCAACTGCAACAAGTTAGGTCACTATGCCCGTTCTTATACGGATGAAGGTGACAAGGTAACTTGTAATACTAGTTACATATGTGTTTCTAGTTCAATATTTCTTGTAGAATCTAATCATTTTTGGATAATTGATTCAGGTGCCACCGACCACATAGCAAGGGACAGACGGTCCTTCGTGGAGTATCACCGGATACCCAAAGGAACAAAGTGGATTTATGTAGGAAACAACACACGTGTTGAAGTGAAAGGCGTTGGGACTTGCAAGCTAGTCTTGGACAACGGCCGCACTCTCTTACTTCATGATGTCCTCTTCGCTCCATATATTCGAAGGAATATTATATCTGTGGTCGTGTTAATGGGTCTTGGTTATAGCTGGTTCTTTCAAAATTGTAAAGTGGACTTGTTTTGTAATAATACTCTTATTGGTTCTGGGTATGTATTTAAATGATTTATTGTATTAAATACAATGTATGACTCTTCATTTAGTAATGAAAATTTCCTTGTCGCAAATTCTTCGGCTTATGAGTCAGATATAATTTGTTGGCACGCAAGGCTTGGTCATATTGGACCAACGCGTATGGATAGACTTGCCAAACGTGGCCTTCTATCCAATGTTTCAAAAATTGAAATGTCGACTTGCGAACATTGCCTTGTAGGAAAATCTTGTCGCAAGCCATTTGGAACCGGCACAAGGGCCGAGGTTCCATTACAGCTCATCCATTCGGACATATGTGGTCCGATGAATGTCAAGACAAGACTCGGGAAGTCCTATTTCATCACTTTTATTGATGACTTCTCCCGATTCGGTCATATCTATTTGATATCCCACAAAAGTGAAGCATTAACCTGCTTTAAAAACTATATGAGTTTGGTGGAAAATCAATTAGATCGCAAGATTAAGGTCTTGCGAACCGATAGAAGCGGTGAATATCAATCGGTAAGTTTTAAGGAACTTTGTGATGAAAACGGCATAGTTCATCAGGTAACTATGCCTTATACTCCGCAACAAAATGGTGTCGCAGAAAGGAGAAATAGGACTTTAATGGAAATGGTCCGTTCGATGATGGCGCAAGCTAACTTGCCAATCACCTTTTGGGGTGATGCATTATTGACGGCCGCTTTCATTTTAAACCGCGTACCCTCGAAATCAGTTAGCTCCACTCCTTATGAGTTGTGGAACCAAAGGTCTCCTGACTTAAACATTTTAAAACCTTGGGGATGTGCATCCTACACACTTATTTCCTCCCATAAGTATGGCAAACTTGGGCCACGGGGAAGGAAATGTATCTTTATACGATACGCAGAAAACTCCAAAGGTTATGGTTTCATTGGTCAGGAAGACAATGGAGGTCTAATTGAATTTGAGTCGAGGGATGTCACTTTCTTGGAAAACGAGTTTCCAAGACAGGACGAGATAAGTCAGGACTTATCTCTATTTGAGATTAATGATCAAGAAGGATTACCTCATTCGAGTGGGAGAATTCTTGGTGAAGAAAATACGTTTCAAACTTCACCAATGGATGATACGAATGATGCTAATCCTATTCCATACGGGAATAATGATCCAAGTGGGAGCATTTCTAACGACATTCCAAGTGGGAATGATATTAGAATTGATCTAAATTCGAGTCAACAAGGGCTTGAAGAATCTCAAATACGACGTAGTAGTCGTACAAGGTTGACTCCTCTAAGATTTGAGGATGAATTTCCGCAAACCTTTATGACTTTACTACAAGATGATGACGAGCCTGCTACTTTCAAACATGTCGTATCATGCCCTGCGAAAGACAAATGGATGGAAGCGATGAAAGAGGAGTTGGAATCCATGAAAGTTAACCAAGTCTGGGACTTAGTTGACTTACCCAGAGGACGTAGAGCTATTGGGAACAAATAGGTTCTCAAGATCAAGCATAAGGCTGATGGCTCTATTGACAGATATAAAGCTCGCCTTGTCGCGAAAGGTTTTACGCAACATGAAGGGATAGACTACGAAGAGACGTTCTCACCTGTTGTCCGTTTTACCTCGATTCGCCTGATTCTGGCTATGGTAGCTTGCTTAGACCTCGAATTACATCAGATGGATGTAAAGACTAAAAACTGCCTTTCTCAATGGAGAATTGGACGAGGAGATCTATATGGAACAACCAACAGGGTTTGTAAAAGAAGGAAACGAACATAAGGTTTGTAAACTTCGTAAGTCCATATATGGTCTTAAACAATACTCGAGGCAATGGTATATACGATTTCAAGAAGTTATCTTATCAAATGGTTTTTCCATGCTTGATGAATATAACTGTGTATATATCAAGAGGATTAAAAGCAAGTATGTTATTATGTCTCTATATGTAGATGATATTTTAATAGCCGGAAATGACAAGGGTTTGTGATGGATATCAAGGCTTGGCTTTCATCATTTTTTGAGATGAAAGACATGGGAGACGCTGCATATATCCTTGGAGTTAAGATTTCAAGGAATCGTTCGAAGAAACTTCTTTCTCTTTCACAAGAGACTTATATAAAGAAGGTTCTAGAACGTTTTAATATGCAGGACTGCAAGTCCATTGATACCCCTATAAGCAAGTGCGATAATTTATGTCTGAAATCATGTCCAAAGAACCAAAAGGAAAAGGAAATTATGGAAAAAGTTCCATATTCCAGTGCAGTTGGTAATCTTATGTACGCTATGATGTGTACAAGACCGGACATCTGTTTTGCCGTTGGAATGGTAAGTCGTTACCAATCCAATCCAGGGCAAGTACACTGGAAAGCGGTTAAGAGGATATTGCGGTATCTTAAGGGAACTGCGGAATATGTTTTATGCTATCAAGGAGATGCCTTGAGGCTCGAAGGCACACTGATGCTGATTAGGCGGGTGATCGTGATGAGCGACGATCGACCTCAGGATATGTTTTTCTACTCGGATCTGGTGCAATATCCTGGAGTAGCAAGAAACAATCCTGCATCGCACTTTCAACTATGGAAGCCGAGTTTGTAGCATTTAGCATAGCAGTCCAAGAGGCTGTTTGGCTTAGGAAATTCTTAGACAGGCTAATTGATGCAAGTGACTCAGGTGCTGTACCAATACACAGCGACAGTCAAGCATCTATAGCCTATGTCAAAGATCCAAAATTCCATTGTAAGACCAAACACATTGATATCCGCTACAAATTTGCAAAAAACTTTGATAAGACCAAGAAGGTAGACATAAGGTACATATCTACGCATAAGATGATAGCGGATCCGCTTACGAAGGCGATCCCCAGAGATGTGTTTTACAAACACTTATCATCTCAAGGATTGCGTAAGAGCTGAGTTGTACCAATGTAAATTCCCATGTCTGTAAAAGATTAAATTTAATAAAAGAATAAATTCTTTTTCAAACATTACATATTAGTTTCTTAAAAATGTTTGTGTACATTTTAAAATCTCAGCTATATTTTCTAGTATGTCAGACAGATTGAGGTTAGCTCTCTCACATGAGCAACCGCCTTTATTATATGAGACAGATAAAATAAAGATGAGACCTGTTTAAAGTCAAAAACGTCAGACGGATGATTTAAAGTCATGACTTAAACAAAATGGTCGTATGAAAGATCTGCATCATATGGATGCTTACAAAAGATCTAAGAGGATTCTTTAATCCTATCTGTCTTATGCGGGATGTGGGTCCAGAAGATTATTTGAGTAGTAAAAGGGACTCAAAATCAGATATTGTGGTGTCTGATCATCATCATTACAACATCATTAAGACATACGCTCCCTGGGAAAGGAGTGATGTTGTAATACGTATTCATACTACGTATGCATTTTGACCATTGGGTTAGAATAGTAAGTGTGTTTACTATTATGTGAGACCCAAAGACCATATAGGTCTTAACTCGTTACCCTTATGGACTCTAATTGGTTCCTTTAGGTTTGACTGGGTGATTGCTATCTTAGCATGTTGCTTATGGACCATGGTCAATTCGGTCCGGCGGGGCATGTTAAAAAAGCGAGTCAGGTCAAGATCGAAAGGATCGCAAGAAGAGGAAGATTAATTTCATATTCACATTTGGACTTTAAAGATTCAAAGCTAGCCAGCCAATTGTAATCCAGATGGGATTCAATTGTTGAATATAAAGTATAAGAAATGTGAAGAAAGCATGCGTTGATCTACTCAACTTTGCACCTCGAGGGGTGTTGTGTATCTCTAACAAGTGCACAACAGCGGACTCTATGCGCATGACGGTCACACGGCCTATTTCTTGGTATGATAAACAGAAGAGTAAAAGGAAAGATGTTTTCTTACAATCCCCTCAAGTGTGAGTGAGAGATGTTGGATATGGACGACATGAATACACCCATGAGGGGATGTATGAGGGTATACGGACCTCAGATGTCAAGTGCACAAAAGCGTGCGCGAAGGGAACCTTTTCTCGTGTGAAAAAGACCACTCGATAAGTGGAAAAAGTCACTTTATAAGTGCATAAAGGCCCTCGATAAGTGAATGAAGAAGAGGATAAGTAAAAGGGCTAATATAGGCTAATAAGCTTATAATTGGTTATTTCCTACAATAACTACCCCTAAAGCCTATAAATAGGACCCAAGGGTATGCCTTTTACATCAATCTAACCATGCCATAAGTTTGCATAAGGCAACTTGTGTTATTCTTCTCCCTTCCATTAAAATCCTCTTCTAAATAGAGATTTATGCGGTGAAACTCTGCTTCGATCCTCCGTGACGAAGTACCGACCGTTGTGGCGAATCCGAGGGCGAATTTTCGAGATTACGGTGCCGCGTACGCAAGCGTAAGTCTCTACTTTATTATTCGATCCTAACTTCCTTGTTTTGACAGGATCCCACATGTACCTTATAGCATACGATTTTGTATTTATTTTTTCTTATGTGTGCAATACTTTATTTTACCCACGGTTTTGACACCTTTTGGTGTCTGGACTTTAGGTCCGAACATTTCACGTTTCATAAGTGATTCCAGCTCATCTTTTATTGCATTGTTCCACATTTGGCCAATCTCTACGTTTACATACTAGCAACGGAGTATGGAACGATAATTTATAAACATCATTGCTTTTGCGATGTATACGGCAATATGATACGTGAATACATTGTCGACAATTTATGTTCTATCTGTCCAGCACCTCCCCAGTACGTACAACATTTACTTTCAATTTCAATTTTTCCCAGCAGTTCCTCTGCAGTAGATTCCGGAAAGGGTGAGGGTGTGGACAGGAGCTCATTGTCATGTGGTAGTATTGTCTTAAGGTCTCCAGGAGTCTCTGTCCATTGGAGCCTAGTGGTATGCCTCTCTTCTGTTGAGGATCAGCCACTTCTGCTGCTGGTGGATTGCATTCATTCTTAGGGATGTCAATCCTAGCTGGAGTTTTTGCAGCAGGGATGTGTGATCTGACAATCTTTTGGTTGTCAGTAAATGAGTCCGGTAACTGGTGAATATTGTTTTATATGTAGAGGATCTTCAGGATCTCATCTTCACATTATTTTATTACCGGATCATGGTGGGTCAAACTTTTTGTATCCCACGTTATAATTTTCTTTGCACCAAATTTCTCAGTGTCTGGGCCTATTTTGGGGAAACTCGTCACATCGAAATCACAGCCTTCAAGATGTGCCTTAAATACGTCCCCCGTTTGGGGTTCTAGGTATCTTATAATTGAGGGTGAGTCAAACCCTACATAGATACCTAGGCGACGTTGAGGACCCATTTTTGTCCTCTGTGGTGGTGTGATGGGGATTTAAACTGTGCGACCGAAGATTCTCAGATGAGAAATGTTCGGTGGCATTCCATATTCAAGTTGCATTGGAGACTCTGATCTCCAGAGGGTCTTATTTTCATTTATGATGCAGCATGTAGAATTTGCATGTCCCCATGCATCCATAGGCAATCGGGATTTAATGGACGTTCAATCCATTGTAGTCTACTTTTCAGTGACTCTGCCGACCCATTTTGGGTATGGACATGCGGCACTTGTATGTTCATTTTCTATTCCCGTTGCTTGGCAATACTCTTGAATTGACCCGGAGGTATATTTCCCAACATTAACTAGACTTATTTTCTATGTTTGATTGTCTGGAAAATGTGCCCGCAACATTTTTATTTTTGTGCCAATAGCTTTGGAAAAGCTAAGTTTACTGGTCTGTAGTAGACACACATACGAATATTCTGAGGATGCATTTATCAGTACAATGAAGTACTGAAATAGCCCACTAGGGGGTGGATTTTATCCACATTTATCTCCTTATATTCTTTTTGAGGAAGCGTGGAGATTATTTTCCAAATTTTCGTAGAGATGGCTTTATAATTAGTTTTCCCTTATAGCAAGGGATGCGAGGGAATTCTCCCCTCTGAAGAATCTTCTGGTTCTTTAAGTCATACCCATAGGATAAAATGCGGTGCATCAATACTGATCCAGGGTAGCCAAGTCTATCATGTCAGATTAAAAACTTGGCGGATGTCGGGCACTTTAGGTGCTCCGTTTAATTTCGCTTCCTTTCTCCGAATCTTTGTATGGTTGAGGCCTGTAAGGCTCTCAAAACGTTCAAGTAAGGATTTTACTCCTTTTTCTTGAGACGTTACATACAATAATTTGTTTTTCATTTATATTTGTTGTTTCCAAATGAAATCCATTGAAACGGATGTCCTAGAAACTTAGAAAGTTTCTTTTGGAATTCGGAGAGATTAATGCATTCATTATTTTTGTTTCTGTGTCATTTGGGGGCAACAGTGTTGCATTCCCTGGATCTTCAATATGGCCCTGATGTTGGGCTTTTTATTGAAAGATCGTATGTGTTTATTGTCTACTAATCAGTCATGAGAGCAGTTCATCTATTTAAGAGATGAATTATATATGCACATTTTAAGAGAAAACATTTTCATTCAAAATTAAATTACATAATATGAAAGCTCTCATAACATGAAATGTTTTAAACAGTTTGCTAAGATAAAAATAGAAGGCTAATCAAGCAGGTCATCATGTTCGAAGTTGTCAGCTGTAAACTTGATTGGAGCATCAGAGGTCATCAGTTTTGTTTCATTTTTATTTTTCTTGTTCTCTTTATACAAATCCTGTAGATGCTGCGGAGTTCTGCATACTCTGGACCAGTGGCCTTTCATGCCACAGCTATGGCACTGGTCTTCCAATTCCCTCTTGGGTGGGGGTGCATCATCTCTATTTTTGTCAGTTCTGCGCCAGGTGAACTTCCGCTTACTTTCATTTCTTCGTTGCTGGACTTGGCCCCTAGCCCTTTTGTTCTGTCCCCCTTTCTGTGGTCTTTCTTTTCTTTTGTTGTCCATCTTCTTTCGAGAAGAAGAGGCATTATAAGCTTCTGGGAGGGGGGCAGTGCCAGGGGGCGCATGTTGTGAGTGGCGAGGAGAAGCTCTCTGTTTTGTTCAGCCATGAGTAAACATGACAGCAGCTCAGAATACTTGGTGAACTTGCGTTCACGGTATTGCTGCATTAGTATCGCATCTTTTTCATGGAAGGACGTATACGTCTTTTCCAGCATGCGATCTTCTGAGACTTTTTCACCACACAAGTTCATGCGTGAGGTGATGCTAAAAAGTGCTGAGTTGTACTCAGCAATGGACTTAAAGTCCTGTAGTATCAGGTTCTCCCACTCATATCGTGTCTTTGGGAGTATAACATCTTTCTGATGTTTATACCTATCCTCAAGGGCAGTCCATAGCTCAAGTGGATCTTCGACCGTAAGGTATTCAGCCTTTAGGGTCTTGTCCACATGACAGCGAATATAGATAATGGCTTGCGCCTTTTCTATATCGTTTACATTTTCACCAGTGGTTACATCATAAACGAGGGACTTTGCCCGCAGATGAAACTTCATATCGAGCTGCCAGCTCAGATAGTTTCTTCCTGATGCATCCAGCACTTCGAAATCAACACTTGTAATTTAAGCCATTTATCTAGCAGAGCACAAATATGCATGAATTAATAATTTAAACATAAACATTTTCATGCGGATGCAATTTTAATATGAAGGGCTAATTGCGTGGATCGGCCAGTCCCACATAAATAATAGTCCAACGTCCCATTACAGTCCATATTACACAAATGAAAGCTTTAAAAAGAAATTACAACTTTGGAAACCCCCGTGGGTCCCATATAAAATCTTCAGCTTCAAGTGTGGCATCTGTCTCTATGCAAAATGGTCTCCAGTCTTGGACATTTACATAATTTCCTCACTACAATTTCTCTCAAAAGTAAAAGAAAAGTGCAGGAAAATAAAATGTGGGACTTAAACAACCGATCCAAAACCTGCAATTAGCCATATATGCAGAAATTTTGTGCTCATCGAACATTTTCATCAGACATTTTAATCACATGCATCACATGCATTTAATATTCGCAGAGATGGATAAACAATTTAATCACTTAATAATTATTGGACCACTGGGCAACGTCATACACCGTAAGGTTAGGTGACTAACGGCAGAGCGGTCGCAGGATCTTCCTAATTATTAAGTTTTAAATATAATGCACAACCACGCATATAATATCCAACAGAATTTGCCAGTGATGTAAAGCATGTAAAAATGATTTTTACAGAAAAATCATTACGATGCAATGGTTGATTAGTAGGTGGGTTTAATCAATCAAATTGAATAAGAGCCCAAAATTGACATTTTCGTTGTAGAAGGAAAAGAGTTTTCCTTTTTAAAACATCCCAAATAACCCCCAAAAGTCCCCAATAAACCCTTATATGCCCGATAATTGCCCCATAATGTACCGTGATTTTTCACGAATTTATAGGCCCTCAAACGCCCTTTTAAATTAATTTTTAGCCCAAAAAAAAAAAATCTTTTAAGGCTTATTTTTAGTCTTTGCCCCCCCCCCCCGTTTGTTTCTCTCTTTTTTTTGTTTTTTTTCGAAAAAAACTGGCCTGCGGGCCTGAAGTCCGCAGGTTGGCTGCGGGCTTCAGGCCCCCATACAAAAAAAAATTTCTTTCGAAAAGGAATTGGCATGCGGGCCTGAAGGCCGCAGGTCGGCTACAGGCTTCAGGCCCGCAGTCAAATTTTTTTTTTGTGAAATTGAGCCGAAGAGCCCAATAGGGCTTTAGGGGCGACGACTAGGGTTAGCCACCGCCGCCCCCATGTGGCTGCCGGTTGGCGGATTGGAGGGGGTGCCGCCCCCCTGTTTGGGGGGGGGGGTGCCCCCCCCCCCGGTAGGGGGCGGAAGGCGGTGCCCCCCCGCGCTGCAGGGGGGCGCGGTGGGCGCCGCCCCCTGCAGCGGGGACGGAGGGCGGTGCCCCCCCCCGCTGCAGGGGGGCGCATGGGCACCGACCCCTTCAGGGGGGAGCGGCGGGCGTTCCGCCGCCCCCCCTGCAGGGGTAGCGGCGGTCGCCGCCCCCTGCAGGGGGAACGGCGGTCGGGGGCCGCCACCCCCTGCAGGGGGAGCGGTTGGCGGGCCGCCGCCCCCCTTCAGGGGGGGAGCGACAATGTGGGGGGGGGTGGGGGTTGGCCGGCAGCAAGGCCGCCGGCGGGCGCAAACAAGGGTTTACACAACATAAAACCCTAAAAATTTGATTTTTGGGACGAAAAATTCGTCGTTTTTAGGCTATCTAGCAAATCATCGTATCGATCTTGCGAGATTTAGGGGTAGAACAATCATACGTATAATTAAAAACATCTTTTTTAGTGATTTTACCTCCATATCCGTCCTCCGGATATAACGACAGTTGAACGAAGCCCTACGCGGATGACAACGCTCGATTGAGGAAGCCTAGCACCGCGCGCGTGGATCTCCCGTCTCCTCTCGCCTTCACTTTCGCAACGAACGAAAAAAAGTTTTGCGGAAAAATTTTATAGAGTCTCATGCTGATAACGTGTTCTAAATCAACTATTGGGGGAGGAGCTACCAGCTCTTTATTTATAGGCAATAGGGGAGAATACAAATATGAGCTACGTTGATATGGGCATATATCTAGGATAGCCCAGAATCTCAACCAACTACGCTTAACTAACCGTTCACAACAAACATGACATATTTGGAGTAACAATTATGAATTTGTATGGCTAACATGTATAAAAACTTCATATGTACGTCTCAAACTTGAGGTGTAAACAAGGATGAAGTGCCATTTTTAGAAAAAAGAGAAGGGAGACAAGATACGAAGAGACATAGTTATTTGATATTTTTTGTCACAATTGGATAGTAATCATGCACCTCAAGTTCGAGGTGCATGTAGTGATCTTCCTTTTTAATACATGGGAAGAAGATATATCCATTGTTCGAAATCTATAAATATTTCTTATGTTTGCGACCATACAGCTGATGGAAATATATCGAAGTTGGGTCGTTGAAAGTGGGCTTTGAAATAAATTGGGCACATGGCCCGCCCAATTACAGCTAACTTGCCGTTTGCGTGTGTTTTTCTGCGGTCACGGGACATGACATCTAGTCAGGTCCAAAAATGGCAACGGGCAGTGACTGCAACTGAAGAAAGGTCTTTTTATTTTTCTGTGAACTTTGAATGGATTATAGGGCCAAATCCAGTGGATTTTAGTAGGCTTTTGTGAACCTGTGGATTTTAGTAGGCTTTTGTGAACCTTTCTTTAATTAATGCAACTTGTTACTAGAAATGGAAGTGGTTTGCTTACTCATTTGAGGGTATCTGGCAACAGCTGCTATTAGTGTGTACTTGTTTCAAAAAGCATTTTGTCATGGTACCTAATTGTTGGCCCCTTCCGCAAATTTGTCACTCTCTTTGTCCTTTTGGATTCCTTTTCTTATCAAGATTATTTTGAGAAATTATAAAATGATAATTTAAACTTATGGGTGACAGTAGCGATGCTCAGATTTAAGGTGGCAAACGGGTCGGATGTGTTCGGATTTGGGTTCGGGTTGGTTCAGATTTGACCCGACCCGGATAGGGGTAAACCCTAACCCCACCCGGATTAAATCCGGGTCGGGTTCGGGTGACTGGTCGGTTCATATTTTACACCATTTGTCTGCATGTTTGCATGCCATTTCGATTGCTCATATCGAACTTTTCATGATTATTCGACGATATTTCTTTACTTTTCACTATTTCTTGTTTTCGTCTGATTTCAGGAAATATGAAGCAATCAGGAGCAAAAATAAGCTTAAAGGACTTGCACGCGTACCGGAGCGTTACCCATGGCCCTATCAAGGAGCTAACAGCACTGGGTGATGAGCGGGAGAAGAAGAAGATGGATAGAATCGACGAAGAGGCGAGGAGGAGAAGAGTTGCTTCTAGAAACATGCCACTCAGCCGAGTAACGCAGCCCACTCGGCCGAGTAACGCAGCCCACTCGCCCGAGTGAAGAAGCGTACTCGGCCGAGTATGACTGATACGAAGACACCTTGTGCCGTAATGTACTCGCCCGAGTGGTTAATCCCACTCGGCCGAGTAGAGAACTTCACTCGCCCGAGTGAGGTCACAATTTCTGAAGAAAAACACGCCAGACTTTCTGGAATTCTAGGGAGTGCAACAGAAGACCCACTCGGTCGAGTAGGAAGTCCACTCGGCCGAGTGAAGAACTCCACTCGGCCGAGTGTCGCAGAGTCCCAGAGTGCCCAAACCCTCCAACTTCTCTGTTTTTATTCAGATCTGGCACTCGGCTGAGTGAGATTTCCACTCGGCCAAGTAGCGCCACCAGCCTGGGTTGGAAACTAGGGTTTTGGGCTGCGCAGGGGCAGCTCTGTCAGATTTATTTTGACGATATGGGCATGTATTTAAGCCCAATTTTTATCCCATCTTAAGGAGAGACCAGAGAATAGATTTTAGATCAATTCTAATTGTAATTCAGCTTTGGAGATTAAAGAACTCAGATCTGGTTTGTCTATTTCTTTTAAATAGTTGCACTTTATGAATTGTTTCCTCCTAGATCTGAATTGCGATATGTTTTCAATTATTGATTTTGTTATTGCTTCGATGAATTGTGAGTAGATCCGTTGTTCTAGGGCAAAGGGATGAACACTATGGATCTAATATCAGATTTGTGATGAATGGATTTCTATATTGCTAGAATTGCTAGAAGGTTAGATTGTGATTGATTTATTACGGATAGCTAGGAATTTTCATGGATCTGGAGTTTGCAAGAGATTGGGCTCTGATTAATGGGAAGGCCTAGATATTCGATTTAGATTTATAATTAAAATTCACTAGGTTTGGTTTACAAGAGATTGGACCAAAGCTATCATTTTTATTATAAAGTCTATACCCATATTCATTTGCAAAAGATTGGACGAATACAAACTATCACAATCTAGATCATAACTCGAGTTTGCAAGAGAGTGGGCTCGAGGTGCAATTGGACGATGATGTCGATCTTAATGCTAGTGGCTTAGATTAGGGTTTGCACGAGAGTGGGTTCTAATCTAGGTAGCTATAGACCTGCAATACCGCGAGAGAGTGAGCTTGGTTCTCTATTCAGTTACGACTAGTTCACCTCAATTCAAGTCTTGCAACATTGAGATTCGCGATTCACAGAAATGCATGACGATCTGTAGTGGGGATTGCCTAGCCCTAGACATTTTTACAATATTAAATTGAATTGATTATTGAACGATTGTGACACCTACATTCTAAAATCGACTTTCCACCAATAGCTTATTGATTAAGGTAGAGTACCGTCATTAGTCGCTTCTCGTGTTCGATAAACCGCTTACCACTTAACCGTGCGCTTGCGGTAAAACTACAATTGTTTTTCGGGTGTATATCCGGGAGCGATCAAGTTTTTGGCGCCGTTGGCGGGGAGACGACTGTATTTTTTTTTCTTCACATAGCTATTTTTTCTTTTTTATTCTTATTTCTTATTTTCACTCTTTTATTCCTCTATTGTGCTAACAATTCTATCTAAACTCTCTCTTTTTGTGTATGTACACGAGATCAAAGGCTTCCCAAGGAGACATATCATTTGACCCTGAGATTGAGCGGACGATAAGGAAGCTTAGAGCCGAGAGGAGATCTACTATAGAGGAAAATCAAATGGCTACACCGGAAACACCAGAAGAGCTAGCACAACGTCTGGCTAGGCTTGTCTCCATCCAAGATAGGCTACGGCCTAAGACCACATCTACCATCTCTTCTATAGCTATGCCGGAGTTGGCGGCCGACAAGAACTTTGAGTTGAAGATAGGACTCGTAGTGTTGATGTAACAAGATCCATTTCATGGGAATCCTCAAGAGAACCCACACTACCATTTTTAGATATTCTTGGCGAAGTGCGCCACTTTCCAGATGCCTAACGTGTCGGCAGATTCTATTCGACTGTGTCTCTTCCCATTAACTCTTCGTGATAAGGCTTTATATTGGCTAAGGATGCAAGCCGAGGGGATCTTCACTACTTGGGATGAGCTAGCGAGTGCATTTGTCAAAAAATTCTATCCGCCATCTAAGACTGTGAAGATACGAATCACCTTGATGTCCTTTAAGCAAGGCCCTCAAGAGTCTTTATATGAGGCGTGGGAGCACTTTAAGAATCTCCAACATCAATGCCCCCCATAGCATTGAAGCATGGGAGCTAGTGCATAACTTTTACAATGGATTGCAACTGAGCACAAAGCAAATAATTGATGCCACAGCCAATGGAGCTATTTTGGCAAAGACACCGGATGCCGCTACGGCCTTACTTGAGGAGATGGCCTCGAATAATCAGCAATGGGCCGACGAAAGGGGACAATCTTCATCATCTTTGAAGTCGACGAGCATGAAGCGAAAGCGATGGCGGAACTCTCTACCAAATTCGATTCTCTTCATAAAGTCGTAGAGAGACTAGAAAAGTTGATAAGCGAACCACATGGAGCTTCCAATGCATCTACATCCGGAGGAAGCATGAGCAACTGGCAGGATCAACGCCAGGTTATGTTCGTTGGAGGGGAACAAGGAGACGGAGCTATGGAGCAAGCTCAATACGTTGTCGGTAGTAGCGGTTATTGGGTGAACTCGGCTACTAGGGGTCACCCCAGATTCTCATACGCCAACAACGATGGAGCCTTGACTCCACCACAACAGTAACCACCACTGCAATAACCACAAGCCTGGCCTCCTCAACAACTATAGTATCAACAAAGGCCGCCCCAACAACAAAACTACCCACCAAGGCAACAAACGGGGCCCTATAGACCCCCGTGATATAATCAAGGATGAAGGGCACCCAACCCCCCACAAGCGTCACCAAGGTCGGAGCACGAATCAATGGTTGAAGAATTCATGGCCGATCAAAAGAAGATTAACGCAAAATTGTCGGCTCAACAAGAATCCCTCAACACCGTCATGGCACAATTATCTGAGCAAATCACATTGCTCAACAAGGCTAATCAACAATTGCCGGCTCAACCGAAACAAAACCCACGGAGCAACACTGGCTATGTCAATGCAGTCGTGTCGGTAACTACAAGGGGCGGGAAGGACACTACTGACGTGCGTTTATATTTCATATATTCGCGCACGTTTTCTTCCATGTTTTCCCGCTATTTCCCGCCGTCTTGTATTCGTTTTCTCGTGTTTTCTCGTTTTCTTTCACTTTTCCGTGTTTTTGTATATTTGCAGGAGTTTACCGGCGTAGGGGACATATAACGAAGATATCACGAGTCTCTGGAGAAACGGGAGGAGTCACGCGTGATCCAGGGGGTCAAACGACGAAGATAGCATCTTTCAGCCCCTCACCCGACAAGTTGGTCACTTCCAACCGATCGAGTGATGCACGCGTGCACCACCCGGACACAAGCTGGAGCGGGCGGAAAGTCAACCGGTCGGTTCAAAGACCGGTTCACATGCCCCAACTCTCTTGAATTTGATGCTGAATGCCAACCGATCGGGTGACCTTCACCCGATCGGTTCATCTGTAGCCTATTCTCCGAAGCCAAGACACGGAGAGATCAACCGACTGGTTCACCCGACGGCACGAAGATCCAACCGGTCAGCTTCAACCCTCAACCGACCGTGCTGTATGACCGGGTGAAGTCCCATGCTGAGCTACCGAAGAACGAAGCAGGTCACCTGATCGGTTGACTTTTCAACCGATCGGGTGATATCGTATTCTATATATAGGACCCCTAGGTTTTCCAGAAACGGGAGTTGTTATTTTTTGCTGTTTTTTCTCTCTCTTGATGGCTGTAATTTTTCAGATATTAGTAAGTTGTCTGATCTTTGTTAAACTTTAATATAGTGTTATTTGCATTGCTCTTACTAATTTTCAATTGCCTGATCATGTTTCTAACGGTCGATTTTGATTTAGATTGCTTTTTAGTAAATATGTGTGAGTAGTTCCCAAAGCTGGGATTTTGGTGGAATGGGTTCTCCCCGATGCGTCCATAGGACTATGAAATCGATAGGGATTAGGAATCTATCGGTTACGCGGGGTGTTTTATTGTCATCGGCGGGAAAAAGACCGCCTTTGACCGTTGGGCCAAGGGGGAATAAACTTGACGGTTGACTCCCTAGCCATAGCTCACGCCCTTAGCATAGACGTCGAATCCTATCGCGCGGGAGCGGCAGGATGAGATGTTGGGAGTTATCGTTGCGAGCTTAGTGCTCCCGGAGTCGGTCAGTGTTAATGGACATGGGAATGCCCACTGACCAAACCCGAGAAGTCCAGCGTATCATCCTGGGCACCGACCTGAATATCGAGCCCATGGGACGCTGGTACCACTTTTAGAGGCAACGTCTCACCATTAAACCCTAATTCCGATCGCCATCCTTCCCGTAGGCCGTATCGGTGAGAATCGCACGATAGGGTGGAAACCGAAGTCTCGGGTTTTCCCTTTATATTGTTTATCCCTCGCATTCTATTTTCTATGACAACCCATCATCCGATTCGGGCAAGCTCGTCCATGGGGTGAATCTGATCCTTCTTGACACAAGCACAACCACGCCTCCCTGAGTTCGACCCCCCAAGCACACTACAACACCGTGCGCTTGCGGTTATAAATATTTAAATCTCACGCCCCTAAATTATATATTGCACACATCTGACGCGCAAAAGCGGGGGACGTCAAGCTTTATGGCGCCGTTGCCGGGGAGGCAACATGCTTGTTATTTTAGGATTTCATGAACCCTTGAATCTAGCTCACATCTCTATCTCGCGATAATTTTCGCATTCTTCTTTTTCTATTTATATTTTATTTTATTTTCTTGTTTTTATTTTTATTTTTATTTTTTATTTTTTATTTTATCTGTTTCTTTCCCACTTTTAGCTTCACGGGTGTTTGTTGTTTTTAATGTGCAGGAGTTCAAGAAGTCTCGACGACTTGATTCCCGTTGATCCGGAGATAAATGCCACCCTAAGGCGTTTAGCCGCAGAGAAGCGAAGAAGAGAAGAGTCGGAAACCATGGGGGAGAACACCCCACCTCACAAGTCCTTGCTGGAGTACTCAATGCCATCCATCGAGTCCACCTCCGCCATCCGTCCTCCTACTATTACGGCACAAAGCTTCGAGCTTAAGCCATTTTTGGTGACGTGGATCCAGTAGGATCAATTCTCGGGGGCACCCATGGAGAGCCCCATCGAACATTTGGACTCCTTCTTGGAGAAATGTGACACCTTCCGGATAAATGGTGTCACAACTGAGGCGATCCGTTTGAAGCTATTCCCCTTCTCTTTTCGAGATAAGGCCAAGCTGTGGCTTAGGGGGAAGGACCTGAACACATTCAATACCTGGGAGAAGTTTTCAAATGCTTTTGTGACAAAGTTCTTTCCTCCGGGGAAGACCATGAAGATGAGGAGTGAGATCTCCTCCTTCTCCCAGGCCAGCCACGAGTCCTTGCATGAAGCTTGGACGAGATATAAGGAAATACAGCGAAGATGCCCTCATCATGAACTTCCAAAATGGTAGATAATTAATCTGTTCTACAACGGATTGAGGGATGACTTGAAATCTTCCATGGACGTCGCGGCTGGAGGGTCCTTTATGTCAAGAAGTGAAGAAGATGCTGGTCAAATTCTAGAAAATATGGCATCAAATAATGAGCGGTGGTATGACGAGAGAGCCACACCTAGATCTAGGGGTATACATATGGTCGAGGACGTCGACAAATTATCTAGCAAGTTTGACTTGCTGTTGACCCAAATCTCCGCATTGATGGTAGGAGCCGGTGGTGCCGGTACGCAACATATTGCGGCGGTGGAAGCCGAAGTTTTTGGAGAATTCGACGGTGGTGACATCTCACCACCGTTGGACCAAGCGAGCGCACTATTCTACAATCCTACAGGAAATGCGCCATATCCACCACGGACTAGCTCCAACCCGACCTACTCTCTGAACAACCGGAACCACCCTAACCTTAGTTACCGGTCACCGTATCAGCCGCCGCCGCCTCAGCATCAGCAACAACAGATATATCAGCCGGCTAGGCCTCAGCAGCAGCAGTTTCAGCAGCAGCAACCTCCACATCAATATCAGCAATATGCTCCCAGAAATCAGCAACCTGTTCAGCAGCAGCAGCAATATGGCCAACAGAGGGCCATCTCTCCGGTTGAGTCCCTTTTGACTCAATATATCACCAACCAGGAGAAGATAAATTTGAAGCTGGAAATGGGCACCAGGATCTCACGGACCAAGTAACCCAGCTGGGGTTACAAGTGGCGAACCTTTCAAGGTCGCAAAAATTATTACCGCCACAACCGGAGGTGAACCCGAGGGGAGCAAATCAGACCTTGGCACTCACGCATGAGCATGCAAACGTGTCCGCTATCGTCTTGAGGAGCGGAACACAAATCCCCACAAGAGTGCCCCCAAAGGAACTGAAAGCACCATTGGTCGTGGAGCGACCGATTGAAAAATTGAATGACGCTGGTGCTTCGTCGCCAAAGCCAACAACTCCGGAGGGAGTTCCTGAAGAGGAGAAGAAAAAGGACGAAGAAGGGAGCCTCAGGGTATTCAAGCCCGTTGTGCCTTTTTCGCAACGGTTAGCCCAAGCCAAAATAGACGAGAAGTATGGCAAATTCTTTGCCATGGTCAAAGATCTAAGCTTGTAAATCTCCTTCCTTGAAGCTATAGAGACCATACCATCCTACGCGAAATTCCTAAAGGATTTGGTGACAAAGGGTTCTAGAAAGGAGAAGGTCGTTCTGACGGTAGAATGTAGTGTTCTTATCCAGCGAGCAAATCCTCCTAAGCTTAAAGACCCGTGGAGCTTCTCTATCCCTTGTGTGATCGGGAAGGTAAAGATCCGTCGTGCGCTCGTCGATCTTGGAGAGAGCGTCAGTTTGATGCCCCCATCGTTGTATAAGAGGATAGAGATGGGCGACTTGGAGCCCACCGGAATGACCCTATAGCTTACAGACCGTTCGGTAAAATATCCGGTGGGGGTTGTAGATGATCTCCCTGTCAACGTTAAAGGGGTGCATGTGCCTGTAGAATTCGTTGTCATGGACATGCCTGAAGATGCACACACCCCCATCATTCTTGGACGGCCTTTTATGGCCACTACCGGCGTTTTGATAGACGTAATGAATGGGAAGCTTTCCCTTAACGTCGGCAGCGAAAAAGTCGAGTTTGACTTGGGGTTGTCGATGAAGCACCACAATCCCCCGGATGATCCAAGATGCAACGTGCTGGAGTTAGAAACAGAGAGAGCTGTGGAGGAAAGCTCCTGGGAAATTCTTTCAAGAAATCCCCCCGATAGCTTGGGGGAATCAGAAGAAACAGTCGGCCCGAAGAAGAATGATGTTACTGGGATAACGGATGCGGCACACACGATCCCTCCCGGATTCCCAAAGGCTCCTACTACGAGGAGAAAAGGCAAAGAGCCCATGGGGCTCACCGGGGATGAGGTCCGGATCCTTAAACGAGTGGCGGTGGACGCCAATATGAGGGAGAAGCCCCCGGACCCCGTCAACAAAGGGAGAGTCGTTGAGCAAGTCTTCTTGTCGCCACCGACTACACCAAAAGCTACCAGCTCTGAAGCTGAAGCGATGCCAGACTTTGGGCATCACCCGTATCGTCCACCTTGAACATCATCTGCGGGCGTCGAGCTAACGACGTTAAACAAAAGAGCTTCATGGGAGGCAACCCATGCTCTCAACCTTTGTTTCCAATTTTTAGCACTATCTTTAACTTTATTTTATCAATTTTAATAAATAAATCTAGCCGCAAGAACTTCCGTTGAGTGACTTAGGCCATTTGTGCACTTTTGCAGAAAACAAGGCCCCAACCAATCGGTTGATAACTCAAACGATCGGTTGGGATGTATCAGCTGATGGCCGTATTAGTCACTCAACAAACCGATCGGGTGAAGATATGCGAGACCGGTTGGCAGACCGAGTGAACTGGGGCTGAAGTCTCGGGAATTTTCAGATTTTGTCAACCGATCGGGTGATGAGAAGCATGACCGGTTGATTGACCGGGTGAACAACACCAAACTCTCGGAAAAATTTGTGGAGCGGCCAACTGATCGGGTGAGTTATCAATCGATCGGTTCGCTTATAGCGTCTCTTCAGCTGAAAATCTCGACACATAAGTCAACCGATCGGGTGACAACTCACCCGATTGGTTCGACTTAAACCCTATAAAAAGCCCCCGCCCCGACCGTTCATTTTCTCGCCCGATCTCGACTCTCCTGCCGTCGTTTCTTCTTCCCCCCCTCTCCCAACGGCCGGAAAACCCTCTCCCATGACCTCCACTCCCCCTCTAACCTCTCTCTCCACCTACCCCTTCCATCTCTCCATCATTCTCTCTCTCTCTCTCTCTCTCTCTCTCTCTCTCTCTCTCTCTCTCTCTCTCTCTCTCTCTCTTCGCCTCCTCAAGCCCTAATTCCACGATCTCCCCCCATTTTCGAATTTTCACTGAAGAGAAGTGCCGCGGCTCCACACTCCGTCCGATTGCACGGTGTTGGGGTCAACTTCAAGCGAGGAACTCCAATCTCTACTGGGTAACTTCGCTCCACTGCTCAAATTTTACTTTTTTACACTAGAATTTCTACTCGCTTGATTATTTGTGTGCGTGTACTTTTATCGTATTCTACACTCATTTGCATCACACTCACGCACCCACTATGGCCCGGGAACGAGATAAGGGGAATGGTATCCTGCGGGAGGAGGAACCGTCTCGAAAGAGACGCAAACAAACACGTCCTCCTCCCAATACACCACATGCACTACCACTAGTCCCTCCCCCACCTGTTATCCCCCCTGAGGACCCAATGATGGGCACGCATGGGTATCAGTTTAGGAACCAAGAGCATAAGGACTTCTACCTTAGGCTGGATGCTCGGGGGCATCTGTCGACCAAATTCACCCACACCCAATCGCTTATCGATCTCGGTGTCTTCACCGAGGTCGAGACTCTTTTCGCGAACTTAGGTTGGTTAGCCTTCCTGAACACCACCGCAGTGTCTTACCCGCCCCTTACACTAGAATTTCTTTCCTCACTCGTTTGTGAGTCGGGGTCGATCGTCATTTTCCGGGTGCGTAACCCAACCATCCGCACCAACCTGAATACGATCAATAATATATTTGGTTTCCCCATCCTTGGGGACGACGCTATCCGACACTACGGGTATCCACCCGAATTCGACGTCGATCAGTTCTAGTTCCGCATCACCCTACTCCATCGCTATCCCCGAGGTAAGGCCAAGGCCTCCTCAATCATCCATCCTATATTCCGTCTGGCCCATCGGATCATATCCTCCGCATTTTTCCCCCCGGGATGAGTCAGGCATCGTGACCATCCCTGATCTTTTCATTCTATGGGCCATGACTTTCCCTTTCGTTCGAGACGATGATGGGATTAGCTTTAGGGCCCCTACTGTCCCCGTCCATGCCGACGACTGGCTTATTTACATTCTCCTCGAGATTAGTCGGGCCGGCAAGGGCAAGCTTTGTTGTGGGGGAATAATCACTATCATTGCTTCTTTTCCCCAATTTAATATCCCCATCCCCCGAGGTCTTCCCGTTGTCGCAGGACCCTCACATCTAGATCTTGATGTCCTGCGACATATTCATATGATTAAGCCCCGCCCTGATCGTCGTTTCAATTTCAACTACGGCCACCCCCCCAGCACCCTACACCATTCTCCCCAACCCCGCTCGCATGACTATTGCTGTAGTGGGAGATTGGACTTTTCCGCCCGATCCTGAGTTTCTAGCGGGGTTGCGCCTTCCTTTCTTTCCCCAGGACGCACGCAGACCACCTTCCCCTGCCAACCGCTTAGGCGAGCAGGTTATCCCTGCGTCCCGGGGAGATATCGGGGCTGGCCCGAGTCACACCACCCATGCTCCTGGCCTTATCACTGCTAAGAATCTTTCTGAGGCCATCTCCGGCCTTGTGTCCAATGCCTGCATGACCACTGCCGCCGGCACTACTTCCATATCACTTCCCGGCACCACTTCTGCTTCACGTCAGTCCACTTCTTTTGGTCACAGCCAGACCTCAGCTCGTCTTGGTCTCGAGGCCGAGATCGCTGCTCTCCGTGCTCTTGCCACGTCCTCTGTCCCCTCGGACCCATCACCTTCCTCCTTTCTCACTCACCCACGTTTCCTCGCACTTGAGAGGAACGTGGCCACCATCCTCCGCCTTCTCACTCACGTCCATAGATCACCACCACCCACACCACACCCCTCACCACCACCTTCACCACATCGACGATCATCACCTCCCCCATCACATTCTTCCCCTCCACCATCCCACCCATCCCCACCTCCTTCACCCCCACCTAGGCGATCATCTCCCCCTCCCACATCTATTCCCATCCCCGTATCCACTTCTCCTCTTACGACCACTTCTTTCGCCCCCACACCACCTCCTCCCTCCTTCACCGTCACTGCATATGTGCGCCGCAAGAAATTATAGGTGCGCTCCAGATCTCTCCCACCGCCATCCACTACCGTCACCATCACGTCTTCTCTCCCCATTTCTATCCCTTCTACCACCGTCTTGCTCGCCGTACTTCCACCACCACCCACCTCTACCGACACTCTACCCATCATTCACACCCCCACTACACCTATTTCTCAACCTCTTTCCCCACTTCTCTGCACACCCCCGCCTCCCCCGACCACCCATCCACACCCTCTTCCGAGGAGGGCGAGGACTCCCCATCTCCTGCTTTTTGATTTCATTTTAGAAGGGATAGAAATGGGGAGAGAAGACGTGATGGTGACGGTAGTGGATGGCGGTGGGAGAGATCTGGAGCGCACCTATAATTTCTTGCGGCGACCATATGCAGTGACGGTGAAGGAGGGAGGAGGTGGTGTGGGGGCGAAAGAAGTGGTCGTAAGAGGAGAATTGGATACGGGGATGGGAATAGATGTGGGAGGGGAGATGATCGCCTAGGTGGGGCTGCATATTCACGATCACATCTTATCGCTAGCACTATCTCGTCTAGCTTGGGGGAAAGTCAAATTTTTCTGTGTGCTGTCGTGTGTCGTTTTTCTTTGTGTGTTTGTTTATTTGTTGTGTCGTGTGATTTTCCTTTTTTATTTATTTTATTTTCTTTTTATATGTCGTGTGGTGTGATTTTTATTCTTATTCTTATTTTCAGTTTCGTTTGTGTGATTTTCTTGTCTTTCGTGTCTTTTTGTGTCTGTGCGTATTCCCCCCATATTCATTGCCCTCCCGTATTTAATTCTATTGCATTGAGGGCAATGCAAGTTTCAGCTTGGGGGAGTCGCACTTCGTGCGTCATTTGTCTCTTTTTCTTCATTATTTAAGTCGTTTTTCTCCGTGGTTTTCTTTTTCTTTCTCTTTTCTTCTTTTTATCTCTTTCTCCTAGAGATGAACCCTATGATGAATTGCCACAAAAATCACACGCACACCTTGCACGGCTTCGATAATCACATTCACTAGCCTTAGGAAGTCGAGTCCTCTTGCATTTCATGCATCGCGGGTCCACTTAGCTTTTATGTGAGTCGTGTGTCGTGACTAGAGTTGGGTGTGCTTCTACTTTGTCATTGTGTTTTATATACCTGTCCAGGAATGGCCCCTAGATTATCATGCTTCGATTTGAATATGCCGTATTTGTTTCCACCGTCTGCTTCTGCATGCTATATATATATATATATCGTATACTTCATTTCGCATATGTCGGGATTCCATAATTAAGGACTAGGATAACCCATTTAGCCCATGCTCTAATTAGCGAGAATAGTTTCCTTTGCCCAAGTGTTTAGATTTCGATTTCTTTTTTATTTTACTTTGTGCAAATCCCCTCGTCGTGTACCGTTCTCCCACTTGAGAGAGTACACATGTGTATAGCCAGAAACCCAAAAATTCAAAAAAAAGAGAAAAGAAAAAAACCCAAAAAGAAAATAAAAGAGAAAATTGTATAGCCAAAAATCCAAAAAAATACAAATACCCAAAACCCAAAAATTTCCAGTGTGAATATTCTTCATATCTACCGAGAATAAAGGGAATGCGAGAGTTTGCACCGAGTGTTCTACTCCACATCATCTCAACCCCCATCGTTTTCGAAAACACTTGGCTTAGGAACTTTTTAGCTATTATCTAGGCTATAGTGTGGTGATTTCCTTAACCCTAGTTGTGGAGTCCCTGACGCATGATATGTTTCGATTCTTGCTCTATTCTCATGCATGCTTGAGTTATACACTCATCGCTTAATTCGAATCGAATCGATATTTGGGTCATTTCTTGGATTTGTGTATATCGAGCTTTATTGCACAACGTAGATAGTGACACCGACTGCTAGCACACGACCACTCACTTGCGTTTCACCACGTGGGCCCACGGCACTTGTCTGGACTCGTATTCCTTGGTTTAGTGATGTGATTTGGCGTTTGTCTGCTTGGTGTGCCGTTTTTGGTTTTGTTGGCCCTGACGGGCGATTTAGGATTTAGAGTTCTCTTTTTCTCTCTTTCTCTCTATTTTCTCCCTCCGAGCTCCTACTCTCACTCGTCTTCCTCGAGGACGAGGAAGTGTTCAGCTTGGGGGATTTTGACGTGCGTTTATATTTCATATATTCGCGCATGTTTTCTTCCGTGTTTTCCCGCTATTTCCCGCCGTCGTGTATTCATTTTCTCGTGTTTTCTCGTTTTCTTTCACTTTTCCATGTTTTTGTATATTTGCAGGAGTTTACCGACGTAGGGGACATATAACGAAGATATCATGAGTCCCTGGAGAAATGGGAGAAGTCACAAGTGATCCAGGGGGTCAAACGACGAAGATAGCATCTTTCAGCCCCTCACCCGACCGGTTGGTCACTTCCAACCGATCGGGTGATGCACGCGTGCACCACCCGGACACAAGCTGGAGCGGGCGGAAAGTCAACCGGTCGGTTCAGAGACCGGTTCACACGCCCCAACTCTCTGGAATTTGATGCTGAATGCCAACCGATCGGGTGACCTTCACCCGATCGGTTCATATGTAGCCTATTCTCTGAAGCCAAGACACAGAGAGATCAACCGACCGTCTCACCCGACGGCACGAAGATCCAACCGGTCAGCTTCAACCCACAACCGACCGTGCTGTATGACCGAGTGAAGTCCCATGCTAAGCTGCCGAAGAACGAAGCAGGTCACCAGATCGGTTGACTTTTCAACCGATCGGGTGATATCGTATTCTATATATAGGACCCCTAGGTTTTCCAGAAATGGGAGTTGTTATTTTTTGCTGTTTTCTCTCTCTCTTGACGGCTGTAATTTTTCAGATATTAGTAAGTTGTCTGATCTTTGTTAAACTTTAATATAGTGTTATTTGCATTGCTCTTACTAATTTTCAATCGCCTGATCATGTTTCTAACGGTCGATTTTGATTTAGATTGCTTTTTAGTAAATATGTGTGAGTAGTTCCCAAACCTGGGATTTTGGTGGAAACCCCTTCGTGGGTTCTCCCCGATGCGTCCATAGGACTAGGAAATCGATAGGGATTAGGAATCTACCAGTTACGCGGGGTGTTTTATTGTCATCGGTAGGAAAAAGACCGCCTTTGACCGTTGGGCAAGGGGGGAATAAACTTGGCGGTGACTCCCTAGCCATAGCCCACGCCCTTAGCGTTGACGTCGAATCCTAGCGCGCGGGAGCGGCAGGATGAGATGTTGGGAGTTATCATTGCGAGCTTAGTGCTCCCGGAGTCGGTCAGTGTTAATGGACATGGGAATGCCCACTGACCGAACCCGGGAAGTCCAGCGTATCATCCTGGGCACCGACCGGAATATCGGGCCCATGGGACGCTGGTACCACTTTTAGAGGCAACGTCTCACCATTAGACCCTAATTCCGATCGCTATCCTACCTGTAGGCCGTATGGCGAGAATCTCATGATAGGGTGGAAACCGAAGTCCCGGGTTTTCTCTTTATATTGTTTATCCCTCGCATTCTATTTTCTGTGACAACCCATCATCCGATTCGGGCTAGCTCGCCCATGGGGTGAATCCGATCCTTCTTGACACAAGCACAACCACGCCTCCCTGAGTTCGACCCCCAAGCCACACTACAAACCGTGCGCTTGCGGTTATAAATATTTAAATCTCACGCCCCCAAATTGTATATTGCACACATCTGACGCGCAAAAGCGGGGGACGTCAACTACTCCGGCCATAATTCAAGCTAAGGAACCGAGGGAGGAAATTTCGGTTGAGAAGGAGATAATCAATGAAGAGGGGAGCCCAAAGGCGGAGAATAATGATGAAAAATTTGAAGTGGATGAGCCACGAAAGGAGCGAATCTATGTGCCACCGGTACCGTTTTCACAACTGTTGGCGAAAGCAAAAATTGAGAAGAGACTCGTTAAATTTCTGGAGTACTTGTGAGGAGTGAGCTTGAACACCCTGTTCTTTGATGCAATCGTCGAAATCCCGCCCTAAGTAAAGTTCCTCAAAGATTTGATCACGTAAAAGAAGCGAACGGAAAGGGTCATGTTTACCGAGCAAGGTACGTGGTTCACCAACAAGGAGAAGATGCCGACCAAGTTGAAAGATCCCAATAGTTTTCGAATTCCTTGTACGCTTGGAGGAGTCCTCCTACAAAAATCTTTAGTGGATTTGGGAGCAAGCGTGAGCCTCATGCCCCTCACGATGTTCAAGAAACTAAATATGGGGACCGACCTCAAGTCCACAGACATGAAGATACTACTCACCGATGGACGAATCACTAGGCTGGTGGGGATTGCTGAAAACGTGCCACTGTAAGTACCGGGTGGACTTTGCTTGTCGTACGACTTCATGGTGCTGGACATTAGAGAAGAGGGCGATACGTCGCTGATACTTGGGTGCCCCTTCCTTGCCACCGCTGGAGTAATTAAAGATGTGAGGGAAGGAACCTTGTCCCTTAACGTTGGCAACATAGCGGTTGAGCTCCATATTCCAAAGACGATGAAGCATATGCCTTGGCCAGAGGAAGTGGACTACGTGGACCTCCTCGATGAGGTCATAGACGACGCCATGCCATTTGCCATTGGAGCTAAGCATGATGACGACCTTAAAGAGGTCCAAATTGCCAATGACGGCACAATGATGAGAGACCCATCGGATACTCTTACGGTTGAAGAGAAGAACGACGCTGATGTCGTTAGGATTAGAGAGCTATGCAAGCTCTCTACGGTGAAGCACGTGAAAGAATCACCGCCGACGAATAAATCCTCACCGCCGGTCAAGAAGAAGGACGCCAAGAGCCTAAGCTTGGGGGAGTCATCCCCCACTACCACCTTTAATGAGGCACAACCGAGGAAAGCCGATGAAAAGCAACAACTAAACCCAAGCGGCCTTCCAGGCAAGTTTGACACGTGCATCTCCTATGCGTCGAACACCAAGCACTAATTGTGAATCTTAAGGGGTCGAGCTCAAGACCTTAAACGAGCGCTTGTCCGGAGGTAACCCGACAATTCTATCTCAGTTTTCAGTTGAATTTTACTTTCATTTTTGTTTTAGATCTTTGTTAATGTATAGAGTCAATAGTCTAGGAAAAATCTGACAACGGGCTACGGTTTTCCATTTGAGGAAAAGGATGATAGGAGACCATATGAACAGAGGACAGTCATGGCGATGGAGAGCACTCCAGGGATGCGCTCAAACGTCAAAGGGAGGAAGAAACTGACGGGAGAAAAGAAAACAGAAAGTGTCACAAAAACAGAGAGTCTGTAGCTGAAAACATCAACGCACTCGGCCGAGTGACTTTTTCACTCGACCGAGTGAAGACCCTACTCGGCCGAGTAGAGTACTGCATAGGGAAGTCTAGAAACCCTCTATCTGGAAATTATATGCCACTCGGCTGAGTGACTATGTCATTCGATCGAGTGACTCAGACACATCTTGCATTTAAAACGCTCTTAGTGGCCTATCCACTCGGCCGAGTGACTTCGTCTACTCGGCCGAGTGATAGTTTCTACTCGGCCGAGTCAGAACTTAATGAGATTTTTGAAAATACCCTAAACAGTTGCCACTTGGTCGAGTGGTTATCGTCACTCGACCGAGTGACCCGACCGACCTAACCCTATTTAAACCAATTCTCGCGGCCTCTCGGATTAAAATTCACCAAATCCCCAATTCTCCCCCGCCTTGCCCGAGCTCCCTTTCACTCGCCCGAGCCAATGCCACTGCGCGCGATTGGCGTGACCCCATCGTCGCCACCACCCACTCTGCCGCCATGCACTCCGCCATCGGCCGGCGATCGGTATCCCTCCACGCCCAATTCGCCCATACTCTCCGATTTCTCATTTCGTAAGCCCAAATCCATCCCGAATCCAAATTAAACCCTATTTATGCCTATTTCTCTTGATCTACCCCTCGATATTTTGATATTCATTTCTAATTAATTGTTTTTGTGCTTCAGGATAGCTTGGGGGAGATCAAGCGCTGATTTGGAACTTCAGGGGAGGTGCCTATTTGCCCGAATTGCTAGCGTGGAGTCGCATCGTGTTTTGGTATACTCTTTCCATATTATTTACTAGCACTTCAAGATAGTTTTCACATCTCACGGCATCACAATGCCCCCACACACTAGGTCCCGTGAGCGGGAGCCCGCTGCCAAGCTGAAGAAAACAGACGACCCCGATCCTTCTTCTGCTAGAGCAGACCCTCTGCCTCCTAGTGATCCACCACCCACACTTCCACCTCCTACTACACCCATTCCACCCTCACTAGCAAAGCCCGACTCGGCCTTCAACACGATGGGGATCACTTTCAGAGATGACACACACCGCACCAGATTTGAAAGAATCTCACATCGTTCGATACTTCCTTCTAGGTTCCCGCACATTGCTGATCTTGAGCACCTAGGGGTATTCCAGGGGCTGCTCCAGTTGTACGGCAACGTAGGGTGGTGTGATTTTCTTTCGGTGTCGACGGACACCTACGTCCATCCGACCCTCGAGATCCTGAGTTCTATTCGTATGACTTTCAGGGGGTGCACTTTTTGCCTGATGGACTGTGAGTGCGAAACCACTCGCGATATGCTCCGAGCCTATTTCCACTGGCCCCATGTCCCTGACCCCAAGCGCTCTTTTGGTACCACGCACCACACCCATCCTTCCTTTGATGCACATGCATTCTGGACCCTGATCACGTGATCGCCTCTTGCCTTTGACCCTAGCCGGTCCAAGGCCTCCTCTATCGTCCACCCTTGCCTTCGTATTACTCAGTGCCTTCTGGTGATCACCATTCTTGAGAGGTATGGGCCTGGGACGATGTCTACGCCTGAGCTCTATATGCTCTACGCGATGAAGAGAGAGAGAGAGAGAGCCTTAGAGGGTGATGGGGACGTCTTAGTCCCTACCATTCAGATTGATATTGCCAGCTGGTATCTCGACCGCATAATTTCCTCTGTCACCGTTAGGACGGTGATTTGTTGTGACGGTCTGATCACCTTGCTAGCTCTTTTGTGCGGGGTTGAGCTCCATGCTGGCTTGCTTCGACCTACGGGCCCCACCTCCCTTTCTATAGATGTTATGGCCCGAATGAGGATGCTGCATCATCATGGTCAGCACCACTGGGTTTGGCTACATGGTCCATTTTCAGCGGACTATATGGTACTTCTGAGCCCTGCTTGGACCCACATTGTACCCGCAGGTAGGGAGTGGATACCAGAGATGGACCTCCTCATCCCAGCTGCATATGTACTCGAGCCCAAGGACGCCCAGCAGGAGCCCCTTCTCGGCTCTCTTGCCCCGGAGATCAATATCCCACAGCCTGCATCTGATCTGATTCCAGCCCCTGACACTTTTGTCCATACCTTTGCCAGCGTCGGGAGCACTGTTGCTGTGTCCGCCACCATCACCACCTCTGTGTCATCGAGTGTTGATCCTATTTCTTCCATGAGCACTGAGAGCGCCACCCCACTGCACTTGAGAGAGGCGAGCCTTCCCTAGCTTCGACGGTTGAGACCCTATCCTCACCTTATTTGTCGACCCCGAGAGGGTCATCTTCTGTCGCTTTTACGACCTCCCCCAGTCGTCGACCCTTCTGTCTCCACTGCCGCTATTTTCACCGAGAGTGTCGTGACGTCTGTCCCTACTTCTGTGTCTACGACATTTCTGCATGTCTCGTCATTTGTCGCCGCATCATCCCCTTCTGCCGCTGCTCACACTCCTGGGAGCTTTCCAGCGTCTCAGCCTCCCACAGAGGATGAGCCTCTTTTAGTGGGCACCACACCTCACCCACACCCACTTGTGGCCCTGCTAGTTTATGGTGGCAGTATGCGTCAGCCCCATCCTCCTCCTGTGCGACCCTCTGCCCCTGCCCCGATGCCCTTGTTCAACATCTCCGTGATGTCGAGGGGGCCGTGAGTGGGCTCAGGGCAGATTTTCGGGCTCTTGCTGCCACCATTAGCTCTGTGTAGGCACACGTCTCTCTTTTGCCTGGTATTCAGGTCACACTGAACCAGATCCTTGCACGCCTGCCACAACCTCCACCACCAGCACCCCGTCACTTCCCTCAGCAGCCTGCACCACCGCCACCACCTTTCCCACCACAGGGAGGTGCTGACGCCCCACCACCAGCTTAGGCACCCACGTGATGCCTCTGATATTTTTTTGCCGATGTTTTGGTTGATACTTATGCTGCTGATTTTTAACCCCCTATTGCCCCATGATTTCACTGCCACTTTCTTTGCACATATATTTTGATCACTTTTTGCAGTGCTATGTATATATCCGTTTGGGGGAGAGGTGGTATTTCTGGGCCTTATTATTTTTCTCTCATGATCTGCGTGCCCACCACATCCATCATTTGCATGCTGCACTTATCATATGCATATCCATTCCATTTTCTTTTATTTTTCCTTTTTATCATGCATGCATCCGCACCCACCCGCCCCTATTATATATTTCCTTGTGCCACACTTAGCATATTGAGGACACCGTGCAGTTTAGCTTGGGGGAGTGAGTGCACTCACGCACTTTTTATTTTCTTCATTTCTATCTATATTTCTCCATGTTTCTTTATTTTCCACTTATTTTCACCCACTTTTTCATTTTTTCTCATGCATCACGTTTTCCTACTTTTTGCATGCATTGCATTTGTATAGTTAGTCTTTATTTTCCCTTTATGTTTATTTCTTTTATCCCTTTTTGCTGGAAGTGAATTCTCTATGATGACGATGACTTGGAGTTAGCCCGCTCTTGTATGCGTATTCTCTTGCCATGCCATTGTTTTTATTTCATATATCATATGCTTTACATCGCTATGCATTTGAGAATAGGAACCTCCATTTCTATTATATGATTGTGAATGAAATTCTAGCATTTACTGAGTCTGAAAATTTATATGGTATACTTTTCATAGAAACCACACCAAGCTTCACGCATTGATTGCCTAATCTTGGAGTATTGCTTTGTTGCCTACTATCTCTTCTATTTGCATGAACTTGTATGCTCAACTTCCAGGTTGATTGAATGTATGCCTTTTTGATATAGTTAGATTGGTTTACTTTTTGAAATCAAACTGAGTAGATTACATTACCCGGCTGAAAGTTGTTATGCACATACAAAAGAGTGAACTGAACATTACATATTTTTCTTTCTCCACATATCTTGAACATCATCTCTATACTTATAATCATTGGTGAATCTCCCCTTAGTGAATCTTATATTTGCATCTTCCCAATGCTAAAAAGTCCAAGCTCCATTATCCCAAAATCAGAAGAAAAAAATACATGCGTATCTTTCCATCTTTGATTTGGGATTGTTATTGTGTATATTGGTTTGAAAAAAAACAAAACAAAAGAAAAAAACACAAAAGAAAAAAAAGAGAAAAAGAGAAAAAGAGAAAAGAAAAACAAAAAGAAGTTCATTTGTATATACACAATCCTTCCTTCTTTTTTTTATTTCCCTTTGTTCCTTTGGAGCTTCGAAAAATGGGAAAAAGCCATATTGTTCTATTTGATGCTACATGCTTATAGATAAGATTGGGGGAGGTGATCCAATGACGTGAGAGAGAGAGTGACCACTTATATGTGCATGACGACCTAAGCTAGGTAATTTTTGATACTTAGGGAGATTACTATATTATAACGAAGTCTATGAATTGAATATTTGGCATGCATTTCATGAATACCATCTCTTTCTATTCTTATTGCCTTATAATGTGTGACACCTCTTATACTCCAAGCAGAAAGCGATTAATTAAAAAGTGTGCAATCTATAATTACGTATATCATTTTTAAATGCCTTAGACGATGCTAATTCTAGAATGATTTCATATTTCATATCGTTTTGACGTTCTTGGTTTCTATATCGAATGCACCCATAAATGATGTGATATCGGGGTGAAAATCTTTAGCATGATTAATTCATCGTGATATTCGAGTAAGCAACTCCATGTCCTGAGAAGATGATCTAGCACCTCCCTCCTCATTTTCTCTTCTCTCTTTCTTTTTCATTTTCCTTATTTTTGTCCACCGGGTTCATCTTTTTACTCATCTTCTTCGAGGATGAGTAAGAGGCAAGCTTGGGGGATTTTGATCGGTCCATATTTTACACCTTTTTTCTGCATGTTTGCATGCCATTTTGATTGCTCATATCGCGCATTTCATGATTATTCGACGATATTTCTTTACTTTTCACTATTTCTTGTTTTCGTCTGATTTCAGGAAATGTGGAGCAATCTGGAGCAAAAATAAGCTTAAGGGACTTACACGCGTATCGGAGCGTCACCCATGTCCCTATCACGGAGCTAACATTATTGGATGATGAGCAGGAGAAGAAGGAGATCGATAGAATCGATGAAGAGGCGATGAGGAGAAGAGTTGATTCCAGAAACAGGCCACTCGGCCGAGTAACGCATCCCATTCGCCCGAGTGAAGAAGTGTACTCGGCCGAGTACGACTGATACGAAGACTCCTTTTGTCGCAATGTACTCGCCCAAGTGGTTAATCCCACTCGGCCGAGTAGAGAACTCCACTCGCCCGAGTGAGGTCACAATTTCTGAAGGAAAACTCGCCAGACTCTCTAGAATTCTGGGGAGCGCAGCAGAAGACCCACTCAGTCGGGAAGAAAGTCCACTCGGCCGAGTAATGAACTCCACTCGACTGAGTGTCGCAGAGTACCAAAGTGCCCAAACCCTACAACTTCTATGTTTTTATTCGATCTGGCACTTGGCCGAGTGAGATTTCTACTCGGCCGAGTAGCGGCGCCAGCCTGGGTTGGAAACTAGGGTTTTAGGCTGCGCATGGACAGTTCTGTCAGGTTTATTTTGACGATTTGGGCATGTATTTAAGCCCAGTTTTTATCCCAGCTTAGGGAGAGACCAGAGAATAGATTTTAGATCAATTCTAATTGTAATTCACCTTTGGATATTAAAGAACTCAGATCTGGTTCGTCTATTTCTTTTAAATATTTGCACTTTATGAATTGTTTCCTCCTAGATCTGAATTGTGATGTGTTTCTATTATTGATTTTGATATTGCTTCGATAAATTGTGAGTAGATCCGTTGTTTTGGGGCAAAGGGATGAATCCAATGGATCTAATATCAGATTTGTGATGAATGGATTTCTATGTTGCTAGAATTACTAGAAGGTTAGGTTGTGATTGATTTATTACGGATAGCTAGGAATTTCCATTGATCTGGAGTTTGCAAGAGATTGGTCTCTGATCAATGGAAAAGCATAGATATTCGATTTAGATTTATAATCGAGATTCACTAGGTTTGGTTTGCAAGAGATTGGACCAAAGATAGCATTTTTATTAGAAGTCTATACCCATATTTGTTTGCAAGAGATTGGACGAATACGAACTATCACAATCTAGATCATAACTCGAGTTTGCAATAGAGTGGGCTCGAGGTGCAATTGGACGATGATGTCGATCTTAATGCTAGTGGCATAGATTAGGGTTTGCACGAGAGTGGGTTCTAATCTAGGTTGCAATAGACC
Source organism: Scilla litardierei (assembly GCA_030789695.1). NCBI lineage: Eukaryota > Viridiplantae > Streptophyta > Magnoliopsida > Asparagales > Asparagaceae > Scilla > Scilla litardierei. The sequence goes on along the minus strand of CM061141.1, from coordinate 266,154,014 downwards.
TGTAATACCGCGAGAGCGTGAGCTTGATTCTCTATTCAGTTACGACTAGTTCACCTCAATTCAAGTCTTGCAACATTGAGATTCGCGATTCACAGAAATGCATGACGATCCGTAGTGGGGATTGCCTAGCCCTAGACATTTTTACAATATTAAATTGAATTGATTATTGAACGATTGTGACATCTACATTCTAAAATCACCTATCCACCAATATCTTAGTGATTAAGATATAGTACAGTCATTAGTCCCTCCTCGTGGTTGATTACCCGCTTACCACTTAATCGTGCGTTTGCCGTAAAACTACAATTGTTTTCTGGGTGTCTATCCGGGAGCGATCAGTGAACCAGAAAATTTTCGGGTCGGGTTCGGGTTAACCTGTCGGGTTAAGATTTGACTTATACACAACTGCTCTTTTTTCGATATCCAGCTATTTATTAAGAACCACCGGCAATTTATTATGTGTTGCATAATTTCCAGCAGCTCGTCGATTAAACCGCACTGATGACAGTAAGGAAGTATAATTAAAGTTACCATTTTATTAACGAAAATAATAAAATTAACTAAAAATTTGTATGTAAAGATAATTGAATCCAATACCTCTTATAGAAGAGGACAACAATTCAAATAGTATAAGCACAACTACCCTCGTAACTATGTATTGAAGTTATTATATAAATTTTAATATATAGAGAGAAAGTAAACCGGGTCGAATTCAGGTCATCCGGGTTGACATGCCAAACACATACCCGACCCGAATTTTATCCGGGTCGGGTCGGGTCAAGCCAGATCCTAGTTGACCTGGATTGGCCCATACACATACCCGGTTAAGGATGCCGGGTTCAGGTCGGGTCGGGTCGATCTCATTTTGCCACCCCTACTCAGACTCTCGTCCGCAAATCGGAGGTCGACGTGGCTAATGGAAAGCTGATGGATAAATAATGAATGGACTAGAGATTTCCGTCTTTTTATTTTTTGTAAATTTATGAGAGAACGCGAGAGACATATTTTGCTTCGGGATTTCCGATATGGCCGAGAGTTTTTTGATACTTTAGAAGAGAAACCATCTTGTCTATTTATAGGGACACCGCCATATCCTCCATCCCACAACCGCCCCCGTGATTTCCTTAAACGACCCGAGATTCTCTCAACGAGCACGTGAGACTCGGTCTTTCAGTTGAGGAAAATCCTCAACCGAGTATCAGGTCAGTTACGAGGTCATTTGGCCATATCATGCCATAACAACTTACATCTCCCACTTAGCCTGAAATGGCCAAGTGCATTCGGGTCATACTCCCACTATCCGTTAGATATAACATATGATGTAATTTCACATACTCCTACTATACGTGAGACATGCACATTTTATTCACCGAGTACAATCATTATTCATGATTGTCTCCTTTCATTATTAATGAAAGTTTCCTTGACTTAGATATTTCTAAGTCCCATCAAACCAACATGTTTGATGAATGTACTTGATGGAATACCCTTCGTCAAGGAATCAACAATCACATCACTTGTTGGAATATAAGTCACATTGACTTCTTTCCTTTCCACCATATCATGTATATAATGATATTGTATTTCAATATACATTCCGTTGGAACTCTTTGCACCACTGTGGATCAAGCTGATGGCTGCTTGATTGTCACAATACATCTCAATTGGTCCATCCATCAAATTGAGATCCAAGTCCAATAGGAACCGTCTGATCCAGACCACATGAGTAGTTGCCATACTACAGGCTATATACTCAGCTTCTTGTGTGTATCTCGCTACATAACCATGTTTCTTGCTATGTCTGCAGGAAGTATGGTCACTTTAAGGCCATCTGTCCTCAGGCAAGGAATAAGGGCAACTTTAAACGCCCAGAACAGGGAGGATCCGAAAATCGGGAGTTCATTAGCGTCACTGAATGTAACACTGTAACAACGGATGCTGAAGGCTGGTTGATTGACTATCCAGAAGTTATTGGTTCATACAGATTGGATCTTGGGACAACATTATGATCCTCAAAGATGTGTTTTATGCACCTGGCATAAGACGTAATTGGTCTCTGTTCCGGCTTTGCTGAAGAAGGGTCTTGAAGTGAGATTTTACAACAATAGGGTCTCTATTGGGAAAGTCAAGAAAGTGTTTACTATGGGCAAATTTGTGCCCGGTCATGATTTATTCTGTCTTTCTGTTGTAAAATCTGATATTGGAAATAAAGATTGTGATTTGAATTATTCCTCGTGTCTTTTGTCTGATGATGATCTTTGGCAAATGAGATTAGGTCATCTTGGTAATAATAAGATGGACCAGTTAATCAAAATGGATTTATTACCTGAACTAACAGGCATAAGGACATTACCCTGTGAACATTGTTTAACTGGGAAGATGACCAGGAAATCATTCTCGAAAGGTCAAAGGGCAAATGAATTGTTAGAATTAGTTCATTCTGACATTTTGGGCCTTTGAGCATAAAGACACGTGGGAATAAGGAATATTGCATAAACTTTATAGATGATTATTCCAAGTATACTTTTGTGTAACTTTTAAGCAGAAAGTCGGAAGCCTTTGAAAGTTTTAAAAGATATAAGATAGAAGTAGAAAGAAAACTTGGAAGGAATATAAAGGTATTAAGAACTGTTAGAGGTGGGAAATTCAACTCAAAGAAATTAGAGTAATACTGTATCCAATACGGCATAAAGAAGCATACAACTATGCCTTATACGCCACAACAGAATGATGTGGCTGAAAGGAAGAATAGAACATTAATGAATGCAGTGAGATGTATGTTATCACATTCTGGTCTCTCCAAGGATTTTTGGGGAGAAGCAATATTGACTGCAAATTATGTTCTGAACAGAATTCCCAGAAAATCAGTCAAGACAACACTGTATGAGATATGGAATGGATGCAAACCCGGATAACCCTCAATTTTTTTTGTAGCATTGGTAAATGTTGTTTACTTGTGTTTTCTTTACTCGTAGTTCTTTTATGTCCTATACTATTGTTATACACCTTGCCTGTTGCATGTGCACCTTTTCCACACTTTTGTAGCTGTAGTTCTTTATATTACTACCATAGTTATCTTATGTCAAGTCTTTATGCATGTTACCTATAGTTTATGATTATGCTACCTCGATGTTGCACTGCTATATTGTTAGCTATGATGCTCATCCTGTAAGGATTAAATTACTGAAATGAAAAGAATATTTGATAAGTTAATAATCAAACCTGCGGGTCTTCCTTCGAGTTAGAATTCTACTGGGTCACGCATTGACGTGCCCCACTGTTGTCCTTCCAGGTAGTTGCAGCGGGAGGATGGAGTTAGAGGCAGGAGCATTGGTGTTAGCTGGAGTTAGGTGGTGGTTCTGATAGTGGATGTGATGGTGAGGGGCAAGGCGTGAGACTTGTACTTTTGGTGTTTCTTTCTCGTGTAGACCTTTGTACATTAGGTATGGTGAGGAGGAGGATGATGTTGTTGTATAAATTGGAATTTGGACCTTGGAGATGTATATATTATGGTTTCTTCTTTAGTAGTTCGGCGCTCTCTTTTCCTGATTGTTCTGTTTTTCTGTGATGTTCTGGGTGTTAGTTGGCTATTGAGTTGAACACTACAGTACTATTCCTAGCAGCGCGTAGTGGCCTGCCAGTTTCTTTTGTATCCTCTATTTTTTCCTTCGTAACACTCGCTACTCTGGGAGAACCTACTACGGATTCGTACTTCCCGAGTATCCTGGGGAGCGGGACGTTACATCGTGATTCAACAGAAAAGAGCCACTATCAGAATTGCTCAACACGCACAACGTGCATATATTTGAGTCATTTTGAGCGGTGAGAACTTTTATTACCCCGTAAGAAAATTACGTGAAAAATTTACTCAGCGCGCACAACGACCTAAATTATAACGCGTTGTGCCTGATATTAAAAAAGGTTAGAGCGGACTATTATTACTCAGCGTGCACAACGGGTTGTGCGTGAGGGGTAAAAGAGTTTAGTTTGAAGTAATATTACTCAGCGCACACAGCGGGTAAAATTATACCACATTGTACTCATCAAATAAAAACCTTATAGTGGAGTACAATTAATCCACGTACAAAATGGCGTGAAAAAGTACTTCAGATATGAACCATTGTGCGCGTCGAGTAAAAACCATGCTACGTGAAAAAATTACTCAACGCACATAACGGGCTAAATTATAACGCGTTGTCGCGGTAATAAAATTGGTTAGAGAGGAAATTATTACTTAGCATGCACAACCACGTTGCCCACGTCGCGTAAAAACGGTTACATGGGAGTAAAATTACTCCACACGCACAATGGCATGTGAAATTACTACAGATTTGAACGTGTGCGCGTTTAGTAAAAACAATGCTAAGTGAAAAATTTACTCAGCGCGCACAACTGGCTTAATTATACTGCGTTGTGCACGGTATTAAATAAGCTTAGAGAGGACTATTATTACACAGTGCGCACAACAGGATGTGGGTGTGGGATAGAAGAGTTTAGTTTGAAGTAATATTATTCAGCGCGCACAACGTGTAAAATTATACCCCGTTGTGCCGTCAAGTAAAAATGCTTACTGTGTGGTAAAATTACTACACGCATACAACAACATGTAAAATTGCTCCATATTTGAACCGTATATACGTCGAGTAAAAACCATGCTACGTTAAAAATTTACTCAGCGTGCACAATGTGCTAAATTATAACGTGGTGTGCGTGGTATTAAAAAAGGTTAGATATGAGAATTATTATTCAGCGTGCACAACTGGTTGTGCACATGGGGTAAAAGAGTTCAAGTTGAAGTAATATTAATGATCACGTACAACGGGTAAAATTATACCCTGTCGTGCGCGTCAAGTAAAAACGGTTACATGCACACAACGACATATAAAATTACTACCTATTTGAACCGTGTGCGCGTTGAGTAAAAACAATATTAAGTGAAAAATTTACCTAGGGCACACAACTGGCTAAATTATAACGTGTTGTGCGCGACATTAAAAAAGATTAGATATGACTATTATTACTCAGTGCGCACAACAGGTAAAATTATACACCGTTGTGCGCATCGAGTAAAAATGCTTATAGTGGGATAAAATTACTCCACGTACACAACGACATGTAAAATTACTCCATATTTGAACCGTATGCACGTCGAGTAAAAACCATGCTACGTGAAAAATTTACTCAGTGCTCACAACGTGCTAAATTATAACACGTTGTGCGCAGTATTAAAAAAGGTTAAAGAAGAGAATTATTACGCAGCACGCACAACTGGTTATGCTCTTGGGGTAAAAGAGTTCAAGTTGAAGCAATATTAATCAGCACACACAACGTGTAATATTATAACCTGTTGTACGCGTCGAGTAAAAACGGTTACAGTGGAGTAAAATTCCTCCAGGCACACAACGACTTGTAAAATTACTCCAGCTTTGAATCTTTTTGCATGTCAAGTAAAAACCATGCTACGTGAAAAATTTCTACTAAATATTGATTTATACTAAATATTTGGTGAACTGATACAAACAGATACATGCAACAAGATACTTTCAAATGATTGACTTCACATCATGAAGTTAATCTTCATCCTTTGAGGACCTTAAACGTAAATTTCACCATTACCCAACTTCTCAAAGCTTTTGTACATTCATAATTTCCAGCTTCATGCTATGGAGTCCATGGAGAAGTGCCTGAAGAATACTGCGAGGTCAAGAGCTCTGTTCATGATGTGGGTCACGAGATAACCTTGCGAATGTTCATATGTAAACCATCGTGGCCCTGCGTGCCTACATTATCATGGACATCATAAATGCATCTCTCTCTTTCAATCTTCATAATCAAAGTCCTACCATGTAACCACACATGATAAATGATATTTGTTAAGAAGAAGCGAGATATGGATTCCTGATGTTTCTTGATAATGGGACAAAGAATGTTGCATAAATATTGGGTTAGCATTTGGCATAAGAAGAGTAGATTGAGTTGTGCATTGAGGAGGACTCGTGGGCAGCTATTTATAGACGAATTGGACATGGAAGTTGTGGGGATGTGCCCTTGAGTATACAGAAGAGTGCATGTGATTCTACAGACATGAGCTCGTGAGTGTATAGTAGATTGCTCGTGATTCTACAGAATCGAGCCGCGTCAGAATTGCTCAACTCGCACAACGGGCTTATATTTGAACAGCTGTGTGCGGTGAAAACTTTTGTTACCATGCAACAAAACTGCATAACGTGCACAACTGGCATATCTTTGAACCGTTATGCGCGGTGAGAACTTTTGTTACCGCATGACAAAATTGCTCAAGGCGCATAACGAGCACATATTTGGACTGTTGTGCACATTGAGCAATAAGTCTACTGTATAACAAAATTGCTCACTGCGCACAATAGGCATATTTGTGGCCAGTTGTTGTAACGACTGGTTTTTATCGATACTATTATCTGTATTCTTCCTTCTCGTATATTTTTTCCGTAACCGTTGTTGGACGTTTCTGTCCCCGTACCTGTACACGTTCCTGTAACCGTACCCACTTCTTTCTTCTTCGTACTTATCATTATTATTATTAGTGTCCCTTCTTAAAAAAATTATGCTAAAATGTTTATCTTAAGGTTTTGTTTTAAATTTCTGATTTAAATTTCAAAATTCTAGTTTCAAATCTTTTTAAACGTTTTGGAAACCAAATGAGACTTACCATTTTTGGACCCATTTAAACCTCTTGAATATCTTTAAATCCCTTGTTTAAACCTATTAATCACAATCCTATTAATAATATTTCAAACCCTTAATTATATTTCAAATAAATTCCTATTGAGTCTTAACCTAAAACCTAGCTTTTCAACATAGGCCGCACTGTACACGCACACACACGTCTCCCGTACACACACACACACACACCAAAACATGTATATAAAAACTAAAAAGAAATAAACCTAAGACCTAGTTCACGTACTGGCCATGTGTAACATGTGCTCAACATTTCAAAACCCAAGTACAACAACTAACCTATAGAAATAAACCTAAAACTAGGAACACTCACGTGCCTGCACTACCCTACACTTTTTCTTATTATAAAACCCTAGAGAAGCCTATAACCCTAGCTCTATTCTCTCCCCAACTTCATCAGCCAGTCGCCCCCCTATCTCCCTCCCATCTCCACACGAAGACAACAGCCCATGCATCCGTAGCCCATACCCCACGCCCAGCTAAGCTTGCGTCCTCCTCCTCCTCCTCCTCCTCCTTTCTTCTTCCTCACATCCTGCACCCCCGGCGGCCTCCTCTTCTCCCCCACACCCACGAGCAGACACGCCAGGAACTCACGTGTCAGCTCCCCCTCTCAACCCTCGCGGCCTCCCCACTTCCTTCATCCACACAGCCTCCCCCTTGCCCTACACGGCCACCATCCACCCAGAAATGCCGACGGTCTCTATACACACCTCGCAGCTCGCGGCCTCCACGCAACGACACCCACCAGCCGTCATCTCCTCGCTGCCATGCAACTCCATGCGTAGATCTGCCATCTGCGAGCTCTCACACCAACTTCAGGCCACCACGCACGCATACAACACTAATACGGCCACATGCACGCGTCGCTTGCCTCAGATCTAACGTCGACAACCCGGGGATCCGCTGTAAATCTTCACTACTACCTGCAGAATCCCCAGACGCCGCTACTCGTCGTCTTCCTCGCTGCCGTAACGAATTCCAGCCCGTAGACGTCGCACGTATCGCCATCGCTGCATCCTGATCCCTCTCTAGACTACCGGTTAGTGGTTCTACCCTTTAACAACTCTTAACCCACACCGTAAAGTAGAGAACTTAATAAAACTGGGTGATTAGACGTCGTAGGAGTTTGTTGTAAATCTGTCCTGATCGAAAAACGTCTATTCTGATGTCATGTTTGTCAAACCAGCAAACCGTCTCCTCTGTAGCGTAGTATTCGTCAAGACATTTCCAACGACACCAAGAACGTCAAAAACAGGCAAGTATATGATTTGATATGATTTTTAGAAGTTTCGGCACTTTTACGCCGCCTTCATGTATTGCTGGATAACTTAAAAATTTGACGTGAAATGACGTAAGAACGTGACACCATAATGACCAAGACGAAATTTGTGATCCAACGGTATATCATACGATATATTCCAATTTTAAACAATAAGAGAAAAGAATAATTTCTGTAGCAAGTTCAATATAAAGGACGTGTTCGTCATTAATTCAAACTGTGGTAAAAGTTGTTCAACCCACTTCTGCCTTGTAGAACTGTCACGATAATATTAAAATATTGTTAACAATAACTTTCTGAGAGTCTTGACATACCTAACAAAAATGGACATCGTGAAAATCGTGCGCCTCGAAGGCGGTATCGTGATATCGTGATGTCGTGTGAGTCGACTAGTCTGGCTCGTGTTCCGGCAAACTTTTGAGTGGGGTTAGGGTTGAGCGGCCACTGGGCGTATGAAGGATACTCTCCTCAAGAGCACCACCGGCACTCGGTGGGTTAGCGTCAATCACGATAAGCCCCCGTGAGAGGAACGACCTTCTCATCACGACCAAAAGGCGAGAACCCTAGATTAGATGTGAACTTTTGACATGAAAATTGCAACGCTAAATTTGGTCTCTTGGAAAATTGTCATGCTGTTGAACTCAGAGAAAGTCTTAACTTTAATCTTGCAACCGTTTAGAACTGCATGTTAGGGATGCTCGTTTCTGTTTCTATAAAATTGTTAAATGTTAAATTGCTGCAGTCGTTTCTTTAAAATATTAAATGCTTCTCAATATCATATCTGTCATATATCTTGTCTTGGGATGCTAAATTTCTTGCAGACCCCTAGCTGACATACATTCATTGTTTGTGGATGTATGTCAGATTTAGCGCTTGAGTACCCGGAGGACCCATACGAGACACCAGACTTGGAGAGTCAGGAGTTCGCACCTGACGCAGTGCCTCTTCCAGCTGAGGACTAGAGGACCCCCTTCACTTCCAGTTTTTCTTAGTTTACTTTCAGACGTTGTAGTTGTTTTCGTGTACGTTCCATTTTCTTGTTGCTACTTTAGCCCAGCTGTGGCTTGTTTAATTTCGTGTACGAACCTTAAACTCTGGATGTGGCTTTATTTTCTAAAGTGTTTCTGATTGTTCTGATTAGCAATTGCAAGAACCTCATCTGTGTTTTTATCACAGATGCTTATTGAACTCGAGCTTCACCGCTCCAGTTCAAGCGGACCGCGTAACGCTCTCGCTTCCGGTATCTTTTGGGAAGCGGGGGCGTTACATGTTTTAGTGGCGGCCCATGCAGGTCTTGCAACTGCAAAATTCGGAACAATGAGAACACCTTACATTAGCCAAAACATCCAGAATAGTTCATATGCAAAATTACTCTAATACCTTGTCTCAGCACGATAGGAAACCTAGTACCAGGATAATTGAAAGAGTTAGTTAGGCGCTCGTGCTCGTTAGTTAGACACCCTTGCGATGACTTAGTATTATCATCTTCGGAGTCACCCTAACGATTGGTCATACAGCTCTGACCATATTAGATTTTTTTTCGAGTTTTCGTTAGCCGTTCGCTTAGATTTATCGAATCTAGGGCCCAATCGAACGTAACGATCGTCACCATGCAAGTCGAACTTGAGACGCCTGCAATGAGTAGACTTCGAAGCGTAAGGCATTCCAGATCTATAGATAGGATCTCGATCTCGATCCCTAACGAACCCTTACCTCGACTTTCCTATCGCAGTCTAGTTCGTTGATGAACCCTAGTGCTAAACCTTAGTCGACCCAATGATTATCTTTCCCCCTGATTTTACTATTCCCTAGTCATTGCACTTCCATGTTAATGATCGTAGAAAGCCATCGTAATGTATTCACGGGGTTACTTCTTAGTCGTCCTTACGTCCCGATCGTCAAACCTATTCCTTATCCTCGATTCACATAAAATCTTCAGGTCCGCCATCTTGCAGATCCAGGATCTTCTAAAAAGTATTTTCGATAGTTTTTTATTTATTGAATTCTTCGCTAAGTTTAAAATCCTTTCGAAAACCTTTACTTAGATTTTCTACGCTTCAGTCGAATTAAACCCAATCTTGACTAGGAAACTCTTCTGACGCGATCTTTAGTTACTATCTGATAGCGATTTTCAAACATACATCTTTCGCACTTCTATTTCACCTAACCTCGTATAGCTACTATATTTTCCTAATGTAATGAACTTCTTTTAAAAACTTCATTTCTAATTCGCTAGTTCAAAATATCATCTCCTTTTCTTACCAACATATTTCAAAAACAGTCATTCCTATATACTTTTAAAAATACCTCCCTAGGTTATATAAAACTTCAAAATCTCGTGTGTCAGTTTTATAGTCATTGCCTTCACACTTTAAAAAAAATTTCTTCTTACAAACTTATTTTCCATTTACAAAACAAGCACTATCACCCTACGCCCATATTACTCTTCACCTATTATTTGACTAATCATATCTTACGTTTTAACTCCTACCGTATACTCGCTACTTTACGTAAGTTATAACGATATTATTATTTTTACACACATCCTTATCTTCTTAATTATTTAATTATTCATAAATATTTTATGTCACCCAACCAAACTACTCTCTTATCCTTACCACCTCCGGAACCGTCCATCACAACATTAATTCGTTGCATCATCCAACTCTGAATCCTACACTTGCTTAGTTATCAATTTAGAGCTTATCATTGCTTAGTGAGACCTTTAGCATTGATTATGATGTTGTTGTGGTGCATGTAAATAGATAGTGAGTGTGGACCCGTGTGTGCGAATCTCTATATACCACCCACGTATGAGTGTGCTTACCCTTAATATATTAGTATGGTGTGATTGTCTATTGTGTCGTATATGCATGTACGTACGATAATATGTGATATATGTATATAGTCGAGTGCAGATTAGTAAGTGTATATTTATACTTAGGCGAGCGATTAGTGTATCACTATAGGAATATCTGTGCGTATTAGATTTAGTTTTGGCTAGTTACTAGGAGTATATGTACCTTAGTCGTACTTGTTAATGGTTGTATGCTAGTACAGCATTATGCAAGTTAGGTGTATAATAATAGGGTACGTATAGCTGTATGTGCAGATTTATTGTGTGATTTATATGTTGGAATGTTTGGCGTGTACTCATACGTATATATGTATGTGGTTAGTTATAGGTGTGTATATAAATATATATTGTATGAACAAGTGTGTTTTATACAAAGTAAGATTGTTATAATTACCCCTACGGGATAATGTATGAGCATGTGTATACCAGGAAGTATGCCTAGTCGTATGTTAGTGACTACGTATATATGGATGTATGTAATAGTATACTAGCCCTATGTAAGTAACCATGGCTATGTGTACTGGTGTGTATATATATGTCCTATATAGATACGAGGTACGCGTGTAATAGTGTAAGTATGTATAGGTATTTGAAAGTGCGTGATATATGAGTAAATATAGGCGTATGGATGTGTATTGTTTCAGTGTAATGTATGTAAGACTGGGATAGAATGACCTTAGTGTCTAAGTCCGCTCACCCCTATGTCGGCCTATTTAAGGAAGTCTGAGGACGGACTTGATCCTAAGGTGGGTAGATTACGTTGACCCTAGTGCTAGGAGTAAGGCTTATATAATCTCTGTATGGTGTAAGGTAATACGTGCATGTATATACGTGTAGTGATATGTATTATAATGTGTATATGGTAATATGCGGTATATAAAAGTTATTTTACGATTGAAGTATTAATTGACTAAGAATGATTGTATTTATGTGTTAGTAGTAAGTTTAAGTGACATGTGGTACTATATCATTATAAATTGTGAGTGTATGAGATATAATACATTGTGTATTAGTAATATTATGAGTGTGCAAGGTGATGACACACTTGCAGCAGCTAGTAAATTGATGCGGTTACGTAGTAAAGTGTTACTATTCACCGAGTATGATATTGGTTGGATTATATTCGTAGGATGTTATTATATTAAACATGTTATGTTAATACGTAATTAGTAATGTGTGTATGTGTAATGTTACTACTATTAGCATGGACGTTGATTAGTATTATCAGTGGTAATATTATTGGTGTGGATGTTAGTATTAGAAATATTATTTGGATATGGCATGATGGTTATTTATAGTGTGTACACATTAGTAGAAGAGATGCGAGCGTTGCCCTTATGTTTTCCCGGTACCCTAGCCGATAAGATTCCGAGGACGGAATCGTCTTTAAGGTGGGTAGGATGTAACAACTGGTTTTTATCGATACTATTATCTGTATTCTTCCTTCTCGTATATTTTTTCTGTAACCGTTGTTGGACGTTTCTGTCCCCGTACCCGTACACGTTCCCGTAACCGTACCCACTTCTTTCTTTTTCGTACTTATCATTATTATTAGTGTCCCTTCTTAAAAAAATTATGCTAAAATGTTTATCTTAAAGTTTTGTTTTAAATTTCTGATTTAAAATTTAAAATTCTAGTTTCAAATCTTTTTAAACGTTTTGCAAACCAAATGAGACTTACCATTTTTGGACCCATTAAAACCTCTTGAATATCTTTAAATCCCTTGTTTAAACCTATTAATCACAATCCTATTAATAATATTTCAAACCCTAAATTATATTTCAAATAAATTCCTATTGAGTCTTAACCTAAAACCTAGCTTTTCAACATAGGCCGCACTGTACATGCGCACACACGTCTCCCGTACACACACACACACACACACACACACACACACACACACCAAAACATGTATATAAAAACTAAAAAGAAATAAACCTAAGACCTAGTTCACGTACTGGCCATGTGTAACCTGTGCTCAACATTTCAAAACCCAAGTACAACAACTAACCTATAGAAATAAACCTAAAACTAGGAGCACTCACATGCCTGCACTACCCTACACTTTTTCTTATTATAAAACCCTAGAGAAGCCTATAACCCTAGCTCTATTCTCTCCCCAACTTCATCAGCCAGCTGCCCCCCTATCTCCATCCCATCTCCACGCGAAGACAACAGACCACGCATCCGTAACCCACACCCCACGCCCAGCTAAGCTCGCGTGCGACTCCTCCTCCTCCTCCTCCTTTCTTCTTCCTCACATCCCGCACCCCCGGCGGCCTCCTCTTCTCCCCCATACCCACGAGCAGACACGCCAGGAACTCACGCGTCAGCTCCCCCTCTCAACCCTCGCGGCCTCCCCGCTTCCTTCATCCGCACAGCCTCCCCCTCGCCCTACACGGCCACCATCCACCCAGAAACGCCGGCGGCCTCCATACACACCTCGCAGCCCGCGGCCTCCACGCAACGACACCCGCCAGCCGTCATCTCCTCGCTGCCACGCAACTCCACACGCAGATCTGCCATCTGCAAGCTCTCACGCCAACTTCAGGCCGCCATGCACGCGTACAACACTGATACGGCCGTGTGCACGTGCTGCTTGCCTCAGATCTGACGTCGACAACCCGGGGATCTGCTGTAAATCTTCACTACTACCTGCAGAATCCCCAGACACCGCTACTCGTCGTCTTCCTCGCTGCCGCAACGAATTCTTGCCCGTAGACGTCGCACGTATCGCCATCGCTGCATCCTGATCCCTCTCTGGACTAGCGGTTAGTGGTTCTTCCTTTTAACAACTCTTAACCCACACCGTAAAGTAGAGAACTTGATAAAACCGGGTGATTAGACGTCGTAGGAGTTTGTTGTAAATCTATCCTGATCGAAAAACATCTATTCTGATTTCATGTTTTGTCAAACCAGCGAACCGTCTCCTCTGTAGCGTAATATTCGTCAAGACGTTTCCAACGACACTAAGAACGTCAAAAACAGGCAAGTATATGATTTGATATGATTTTTAGAAGTTTCGGTACTTTTACGCGCTGGATAACTTAAAAATTTGACGTGAAATGACGTAAGAACGTGACACCATAATGACCAGGACGAAATTTGTGATCCAACGGTATATCATACGATATATTCCAATTTTAAACAATAAGAGAAAAGAATAATTTCTGTGGTAAGTTCAATATAAAGGACGTGTACGTCATTAATTCAAACTGTGGTAAAAGTTGTTCAACCCACTTCTGCCTTGTAGAACTGTCACGATAATATTAAAATATTGTTAACAATAACTTTCTGAGAGTCTTGACATACCTAACAAAAATGGACATCGTGAAAATCGTGCGCCTCAAAGGCGGTATCGTGATATCGTGATGTCGTGTAAGTCGACTAGTCCGGCTCGTGTTCCGGCAAACTTTTGAGTGGGGTTAGGGTTGAGCGGCCACTGGGCGTATGAAGGATACTCTCCTCAAGAGCACCAGCCGCACTCGGTGGGTTAGCGTCAATCACGTTAAGCCACCGTGAGAGGAACGACCTTCTCATCACGACCTAAAGGCGAGAACCCTAGATTAGATGTGAATTTTTGACATGGAAATTGCAACGCTAACTTTGCTCTCTTGAAAAATTGTCATGCTGTTGAACTCAGAGAAAGTCTTAAATTTAATATTGCAACCGTCTAGAACTGCATGTTAGGGATGCTCGTTTCTGTTTCTATAAAATTGTTAAATGTTAAATTGCTGCAGTCATTTCTTTAAAATATTAAATGCTTCTCAATATCATATCTGTCATATATCTTGTCTTGGGATGCTAACTTTTCTTACAGACCCCTAGCTGACATACATTCATTGTTTGTGGATGTATGTCAGATTTAGCGCTTGAGTACTCGGAGGACCCGTACGAGACGCCAGACTTGGAGAGTCAGGAGTTCGCACCTGACGCAGTGCCTCTTCCAGCTGAGGACTAGAGGACCCCCTTCACTTCCAGTTTTTCTTAGTTTACTTTCAGACGTTGTAGTTGTTTTCGTGTACGTTCCATTTTCTTGTTGCTACTTTAGCCCAGTTGTTGCTTGTTTAATTTCGTGTACGAACCTTAAACTCTGGATGTGGCTTTATTTTCTGAAGTGTTTCTGATTGTTCTGATTAGCAATTGCAAGAACCTCATCTGTGTTTTTATCACAGACGCTTATTGAACTCAAGCTTCACCGCTCCAGTTCAAGCGGACCGCATAACGCTCTCGCTTCCTGTGTCTTTTGGGAAGCAGGGCGTTACAGTTGTGCGTGTTGAGCAATATTTCTCTGTGAAGACAAAATTGATCACAGCACACATCTGTCGACAGTTATGCTCGGTGTGCGCGGTGAGCAATTTTCGACCTGGAAAACAAAATTGCTCACCGCGCACAACGGTCCAAATATATGCCGGTTGTGCATGTTGAGCAAATTTGATGTTGGTAAAATATCAAGCACTACCCAAAGAGTCAATCAATCTCAGTCCAATTTGCATCTTACTTTATCTGATACAGAAACATGAATTTCCTTAATGTGGTGTATAAATTGCCTACATTCAAACTTTACATTCAAACTGATACATAATTCATTCTGATGAAATAAACCGTTCAAATATATTCATGTAGAAACTGATACAGATCCAAACTAATACAAAATGTAACTAATACAAACACCACATTCATGTTATAACATTCAAACTGATACATTTGCCTTATATATTTATACATTCAAATTGCTACATATACCACATGCATACTGATACAAATTCATCTTGTTTTTGATATGAACGCCGATTCCACTGAAGCGATGTACCAGATGGGCGATGAGCTCAGCAGATCCATTGCGTTATTACAGTCGTTGTCAATTTTTGCCATGATCTACGGAATATGATTATCATCGTAAATGTTTGTAATGAAGTGGCGCTTTGTGCGATATATTGTCCCCATGATCTGGGTGCTTCCCTTCAACTTTCGCGAGTTCATCGGTCAACGACCGTCACAGAAAAACATACACACGGAGGTCGAAGATGCCGTCAGAATAAAAATCACAGATCTCCAACGAAATCTGTAAGATGAAAGGGACATGTACGAGCTGCATCAATCACATAGTCAGATTTTACCAACTTGGCTACCAGCCAAGATATTAAAAAGTACAGGAGGGAGTGTTTGTTCCTCAGAGAGTCGATAGCCATGACCGGCCCTAACCCAGGGCACCCAGGGTAGCCGCCCAGGGCCCAAGGCTAGGGGGCCAGGGAAGCCCATTCTTCTCTTCGCAGACCATGGAAAGGAGCATGCTTGGGAGACGACAACATCAGCTTGCACTCTACCGATTTCATAAAACTACGACATTCTACACACTCCTCCGATTTCATAAGACCATGGAAAGTTGCCGATGCATCCCCATGGCATGTCTTTCGCATGTTTCGCAAGTAGTCCGAGGGAAAAGTGAGCCAGCTGAACAGAAGGTCCACCATGTCCTCATCTGCTTCGATAAACAACAGCTTGTTGATCTGTTTATCCAAAACCAGCTTCAATTTGATTCCTTTTGATTTGCGGTGATGTTCGTCGAGCTCTATACAGAGATCAAGTATCTTAACCATGGTAGGAAAAGTGCCCGTGATGAGGTTGAGTAGAGGAAGGCAAAATGGTCACAACTGGAACCATAGATGTCGAAGCTCATGCATGAAACTGCTCTAGAGTCCGAAAGGAATGGGTCGGGGCTTAAGGAGAATTAAGAATTACAGAGGAAAAATTTCATCTTGCAGAGAAAGATAATGCAAAGGTAAAGGAAGTGCTTCCCTTCAACTTCCGCGAGTTCATCGGGCAACGGCCTTCATTGCGGTTATTACCGTCGTTGTGTAAGTTTCCAACATCAACCATTTAGCTTTACCTGAAAAAACTACTGCATGAATTCTATTGTCCATTTCTATCTCAAGCATGCATGACCAAAAGAAGATATATATATATATATATTGTTTCCATATGAATATGAGAAGAAAGTAGAGTAAGTTGTGAGAAGATGAGCGCTCATTGTCAGCCATTTATAGCGGAATTGGACCAATCAACTTGAAGAGTAGAATAAGTCAGTGATCCTACATTAATGCAAGGGATCTCGGGAATCAACAGTAACTTACTCAACGTGAAAATCGCTCAATCCCAAGTATTTTTCCATGTGCAGAAAAAGAGGTAAATTACTCTTCGCTCAAAACGAGTTAACTATATCGTTGTGCGTCTTGAGCAAATTTCCCGCAAATAGGAAAATTACTCTTCGTGAAAAACGCGTAAATTCTGTAATTCACTCAAAAATTACTCACCGTGCAAACCTAGCGAATGTAGTGCAATATGTCAATGTTTAATCTTGGTGAAGTTCATGCGTGCTTGAAATAAGTTTGTGCAAAATTAGTGCTAACCATCCTTACATTGGTTAAGTTCGTGCATGTTGACCAATCAAATTGAAGAGTAGAATAAGTCTGTGATCTTACATTAATGCAATGTCTCTCGGGAATCAACAGTTACTTACTCAACGTGAAAATCACATAATCCCAAGTATTTTACCATGTGCAGAAAAAGAGGTAAATTACTCTCCGCTCAAAACGAGTTAACTGTAACGTTATGTGCCTTGAGCAAATTTTCTGCAAGAAGGATAATTACTCTCCGTGAAAAACGCGTAAAATTCTGTAATTTCCAGCTAAAAACGGCCAAAAGTTGGAAATTACTCACCGCGCAAACCTAGACAAATTTAGACCGTTGTGCGCATTGAGAAATATAAAATGCTCCTCAAAAATTACTCACAGCACAAACCTAGCAAATGTGGTGCAATATCTCAGCGTATGATCTTGGTTAAGTTCGTGCGTGCTTGAAATAAGTATGTGCAAAATTAGGGCTGACCAGCCATACCTCGATGGAGGAGAGGAGGGAACCAATGAGCTTGGGATGGCAGGAAGTTGGGGGGAGATCATGCGGGGGTTGTTGACATCAAATACCTAGCACAAAATGGGGGATCGCCTCCAGCTTCTGCGATTTAAGAGCGAGAGAGTAAAAGATGGGGTATCGATCGTAATTTAGTTCAAATATGCATTTTAGAGGGTTTAAAGGGCACGATCGTAATTGCACAAAAATTTCCGCTTTTAACAGCCCCCGCTTTTAACAGCATCCGCTTTTAACAACAGCCAGTGGATCGAATCGAACGGTAGGGAGGCGGTCGAGCAATAGATCTGGTGACAAGACACAAAAAGTGGAAAGTACAAGCCCCATATTGGCTTGTACTTTCTGTGGGGCCCGCCTTTTTGTGTCTTGCACCTTATCTATTAGATCATGTACCACCAGATCTACATGATTCACATATATCTATATTACATTTGACAACCTAATTTTTTGACTCCTAGGGCTGATTAGAACAAGCTGACTAGGACAAACAGGTTGATAGAAAGACGGCTTGGATTTAATCTTGATGAATGAATGGTTGAGATGAGATTTTGTGGAAAGTTTTGGAGGGAAAAAAAATTCTAGGGAAATGAAAGTTTATGGGGAAATAAAACTTTTTGGAGAATGAATGTTTATGGGGAATAGCAGAATTGGTGGGGTGAAAATCGAAAACGCCTTGAGATCAATGCGGAAAACCAACTCCAATAAACTGATCAGGAATATAAAGCTAACAAAAATCTAATCCCAAAGACCCAACAAAATTTCCAAATGACCTTGCAATAGAAAGCAGCAAACGAATCACAGAAACAAATAAATCAATCACAAACACAAGAGAATTTTCTCTGGTTTGGTTGTAAACAACCTACATCCAGCAATCCAATCCGAGACGATTCCACTAGTAGAGAGATCCAAACAATTAGGGTTACAAAATGCTCTCTTATGCGTGAGTAATAACTTGTCAACAGAACAAGCCCTCACAAATCCACTCAAGAGGAAGAAATCAATTGAAGAAGAAGAGAAGGAAAAACTAAACCTTTCTCTCAACAACACAAACCCTAAAACTATCTCCAATCTCCAATGGGGTAGCAAGAGGCTGTCCAAAACTCTCTCAATATAAAAGGATGCTTGACCTAATCTAAAACAATATTTAGGTTAAATACTAAACCAAAACAAAGGAGAAAAAACCGCATCGGCCGCTCCTTTTTTGCACATGGGCCCGCGCCGACGTGGCCCAAGTCGGCTGTCAGCTCGGCCTGCTCGGTCGAGCTGACATGCCCTAGGTGGAGTCGAGTCGACTCGGTCGAGTAGCCTAGCTACTCGGCCCAAGTATCAGTATCCATCTTCAAACGGATGCCCTCGGGCTGCTCGGGCAAACAAAGCCTTCATGCTGCTCGGTCAGCTTGCTGCTCGACCGAGTAGCCTCCTACTCGACCAAGTAGGAGTCACCCAAGTCAAAGGGAAAACTTTCCAAGCTCTGCGCCTGCTCGGTCTATTAAAGTCTTCATGCTGCTCGAACGAGTATCCTCCTGCTTGACCGAGTCACCTGGGAAAGTTGCACCATGGGATTTGAATCACAAAAAAATAACACTCTACCATGATTCAAATCTGATCACCAATGACTTCAGCACCTCCACACTGCGCGCCATGACCCTCTCTCTAGAATCATCATCATCTCGAAAAACGCGTCCTCTGGCACCACCTAAGCCAACAAAGAAATCAGCTCCATGCAAACCTAGAGCTTGACGGTGGGAGCTGGCTTGGTAAACATGTCTGCGGGGTTCAAATCAGTTGGGATCTTCTGAAGCTGTATCTCTTTCTTTCTTCTCCAACTCAAGGAAGGAATCGTGCACCTCAATATGCTTCGTCCTCGAACTGTATGCCTGGTGCTTCGCCAGATGAATGGAACTCTGGCTGTCACAATGCACATGTGACGAACTCTACGGCACCCCAAATCTCTCAGCAGACTCCTCAAATACTTGGCCTCCTTCACAGCTTCCACCACTACAATCAACTCGGCCTCTGTGGTCGATAGCACAACACAGATTGTAAGACCGACCTCCACGATACCGCGACAGTGCCCAAACTGAACACATACCCCGTGGTAGATCGACGCTTGTCTCTATCACCTGCATAGTCGCTATCGTAGTAACCTGTCAGTACCTTTTCGTCTCCTCTCCCATAGAGGATCCCGACACTCACTACGCCTCGTAGATATCTCAGTATCCACTTGACGGCCTGTCAATGCTCCTTGCCAGGATTAGCCATGTATCTACTAACCACTCCGATGGCCTGTGTAATATCTGGACGCGTGCAAACTATCGCATACATCAAGCTTCCTACTATACTTGCAAATATGGCACCAGCGACATGTAAGTCTTCTCCTCATCGGTGCTTGGCGACTTACTCGTCGACATCTGAAAATGAGCTCCTAAAGATGTCATCACGGGCTTCGCACTATCCATCCCAAATCGGGCTAGTACCTTCTGAATATACCCCTTCTGTGACAATCTAAGCTCATGCTTCTTCCGATCTCGAACAATCTCCATTCCGAGAATCTTCTTTGCGGGCCCCAAATCCTTCATGTCGAACTCTTGCCCTAGCTTCTCCTTCAGCTTCTTCACCTTCGACATGCTATTAGAAGCAATTAGCATGTCATCCACATAGAGCAACAAATAAATCTTCAAGCCATTCTCAAGTGTGCGAACATACACACATTGATCCTTGATGCTCCTCTCGAAGCCAGCTGCCATCATGAAGATATCGAATCGTTTGTACCACTGCCTGGGTGAATGATTGCGTCCCGGATATACACACACCCAGGACAAACGATGCTGTAGTCTTACCGCAAGCACATGGTGTAGCGACGATCGAGTATTGAACTCAGGGAGGAACTAATGACAGTGTCTCTTTCCAATCACCTAGCTATCAAGAGAATCGAGAATCGTTTGGGGGTAAACAGTCACAATCGTGTAAATATCAAGAGAAGATATCAAATTAATAAAACGTCTAGGGCTGCCTCTCATCATTGTGATTCATAGGGTTCATCATTGCTAAACTTGAATGTGGGTGAACTAATCACAACTAAATGTAGAACCAAGCTCACGCTTGTAGGGATCGTATAACCCTTGCAATACTAACAACACACACACTAGAGGGGGGTGAATAGTGTAATGGCAATAAAATTGTCCAAATAAAATTTAACTTGCAAATGCGGAATTATAAATGCAAGAGGAATTAAATGGCACAATCAATCCAAACGCAAACACAAAGAATTACCCTGGTTCCCCAAACTTGGGTACATCCAGCCACACCAATATTCACTATAATCCCACACAGAGAAGTGAATACAAATCTCACAAGGAGATACCCCACAAAGAGGATTTATGCCCTACACAAGGACCCAACCAATCCTACACAAGGATCAAGACTCCCACACAGAGAATCACTAACTCTCACTCAGAGAATTAGGGTTAGCCCTACACTAGGACACTAGAACTCCCACAAAGAGAGTTAATTCCCACAAAGAGAATTCCCTAGTCCCACAAAGAGACAACCTCCCACAAAGAGAAAAACTCCCACAAAGAGAGTATCCTAATCCCACAAAGAGAAATATGAAAACAAATTACACCAAGTAAAGTAAATACTCTTACCTATGCCTTGAGATGCTTACTCATGAATGAATGCAAGGCAGGAAGAGGATCTCCAAGTGTTGGAATATGCTTGAGAGCACTTGGATGATTTCCCTTGAGCTGGACTTCAATGCACGAAGGAAGATGAATGCTCAAAGAAGGAAAATAAGGGAGCTTGAGAGTGGCTTATAGATCTCTTGAGATTTTCTATAGAGTCAAGAGTTTATCAAATGTTGTCAAGGGTTCTCAAGAAAGGCAGCACACTCATATATATAGGAATCCTATATCAAGCCCAAAAACCCAAAGAAACAGCCAAATAATCAGATCTGCAACGGCTAGAAACTAGGTGAAAACGACAGGAACAGTCGACTGATGATCATAAGACAGTCGACTGATCAACGGCTAGAAAATATCCAACGGCTATAATCTGAGCCAAGACAGTCGACTGACGAAGTCAATACAGTCGACTGACAAACAGGACAGGCACCTGTTAATCCTTCAACAGACGACTGCT
The DNA here is from genome assembly GCA_030789695.1 of Scilla litardierei. NCBI lineage: Eukaryota > Viridiplantae > Streptophyta > Magnoliopsida > Asparagales > Asparagaceae > Scilla > Scilla litardierei. The sequence goes on along the minus strand of CM061141.1, from coordinate 266,132,091 downwards.
GCAGGGGATGGATCGAAACAGAGAGCTGCACTCTTTCTCCAATTCTTTGCACAGGCGACTGATGTTAATACTACAGTCGACTGTTAAATAGTCAGGCGACTGTATATTCTTCATCAGTTGACTACTGTAAAGTATGGAGAGAAGACAGAGAGATATAGAGATTGCACTTACGCTAGACAGGTGACTGTTGACCAAATCTCAGGCGACTGTACATATACAGGCGACTAAAAACTGATCGACAGGCGACTGTGTGTAAAACTCAAGTTTGAGTCAATTGAAATGTTGACTTGATCTGTGCAAATCAGGCGACTGTAGGAGGATCTACAGGCGACTGGAAATCACCCAGTCGGCTGTGTTTCCCTCAACAGACGACTGACGAAAAGAGTGAACCTATTGGGTTGGATTCTATGATAATCCTAAGGTTCACTAAGATGGTTGAATGCATGAGCATGAATGAGCATACCATCTAGCAAGGCATTACATCAACCCTAGACTCAAAAGAGAGAGAAAGCAATAAAGTAAATTACATGGATTACAATGCTTTCTTAAGAGTCTAAGTCTTCAATCTTGATGCCTTGATTTCTCTCCATCATCTCCAAGCTTTGGCACTCCTTGAGTCCAAACTTTGGCTCTTCTTCACATGATGTCCATCCTTACACCATGTGATTAGTCTCCAAGAAAAATATCCTTGAAATAAACTGAGAGACTAAAACAAGAGATCCATTAGCAACAACATAATGTTGTGATCATCATCAAAATAAGATTGGTATGAAACACCAATACTCAACAACGCTCTCGCGCTATTGCCGGGCTATATCAAACCAAGGATAGGGCCCAATCTCTTGCAAACCCTAGCCTAAGCCGCTAGCATGAAGAACGACATCATCGTTCAATCGTATCTCGAGCCCACTCTCGTGCAAACTCGATCTATGACCTAGGTTGTGATAGTTCCTACCCGTCCAATCTCTTGCAAACGAATATTGGTGTAGATTCACAATTGAAAATCCTTGCTTTGGTCCAATCTCTTGCAAACCAAGTCTAGAGAGATCCAATTGTCAATCTAAATCGAATATCTAGGCCTTCCTATCAATTGGGATCCAATCTCTTGCAAATCCCAATCGATATGAATCCCTAGCTATCCATAATTAATCAATCACAACCTAACCATAATCAATTCTAGCAACAATTCCACAATTTCATCACAAATTAGAAATAGGGTACATAGGGTTCATCCCCATACCCTAGAACATCAAATCTACTCACTAGTCATCAAGCAATTCTCAGAAAAATCAATAATAACATCAAGAGAATTCATTGCAATAGATAAATAGCTAATAAAAATTGAGTTTTTGATAGGAAATAGACAAACCAATCAAGAACCAATGCTATCCAATGAGAATCCAACAAGAGTAGCCTTTTAGATCTCCAAAAAGAAAGTCTAAATCTAATAATCTAAAAAGTTCTGAAAAAGCTCTCAAAAAGGCTGGAAAAAGCTCTTCTAACTAGGACAAAAACTGGGTTTAAATACCCTCCAAAATTGCCCAGAAAATCGTGACCAAACTGCCCCTGCGCAGCCCAGAAATCGCAACTTACGCAACAGGTGGAGCGGCTCACTCGGCCGAGTGACATTGTCACTCGGCCGAGTGACAGACCCTGTAAGAAAACAGTAAGTCAGGGGGGTCTCAGGGTCTGCCTTCGGATGTGACTCGGTCGAGTATAATTATCCGTTCGGCTGAGTGGCTTTATCGTTCGGCCGAGTGACTTTCGACAGGATCTTCGAAAAATACAGTAACTTCGGCCTTTTTCTGGACAATTTCCCTGTACCACTCGGGCGAGTGAGATTTCTCATTCGGCCGAGTGGGATTTCTTCGTTCGGCCAAGTATACGCTGAAATTAGCTCTGTGTGCGTATCCGTTCTGGTCGGCCGAGTGGGGTTTCTTGTTCGGCCGAGTGAGTTCTCCACTTGGCCGAATGGCATGCTGTAAATGCCCAATCTTCTCTGTTTTTCCTCCTCGTCACTCCTACGAAGTTCCTTCTTCTTCACTCATCTTCCATCGCTGAATGGCCCTCAAAAGAGCCGTGGGTGACACACCTTAGCGCTTGCGAACCACTTGATCTCAAAATCACTCCGAATCACTCCATATTTCCTGAAATACGACAAAAACAAGAAATAGTGAAAAGCATCACAATATTGTCGAATAATCGTGAAAAACGCGATATGGGCGATCAAAAAGGCATGCAAACATGCAAAAAAAGGGTGTAAAATATGGAGTGATCAAAATCCCCCAAGCTTACCTCTTACTCGTCCTCGAGGAAGATAAGTAAAAGGCGAGTCTGACGGAAAAAATAATAAAAAGAAAAGACGGAAGAGATAGAAAATAAGGAAGAAAGCAAAGAGAGAGGTGCTAGATCATTTTCTCAGGACGTGGGTTTTGCTTACTCGTGTAGCACACGGCAAATGTAAAACTCATGCCAAAGATTTTTATCTCGATACCATAGTATATGGATGCATTCAAAATAGAAAACCCGAGAATAGCAAAATAATATGAAATACAGAATCATTCTAGAATTAACATCGTCTGAAGCATCTAAAGCGGTATACATAATCATAGATCCCACACTTTTCAATTGAATGCTTTCTATCTGTAGTATAAGAGATATCACACAATATGGAGCAGTAAGAATAAAAAAGTATGGTTTTCATGAAATGTATGCTAAGTGTCAATTCCTGGATTTCGTAAAACTTTTAGTGATCTCACCAAGTATAGAAAATTACCTAGCTTATGTTGTCATGCACTGTCAGGTAGTCACTCTCTCACACATCATTGGTTCCTCTCCCCCAAGCTTATCTATAAGCATGGTGGCATAAGATAAATATTCCCCATTTTTGAAGCTCCATGATAGAATAAAAACAAAAGAGGGAAGAAAGAGAGAAAGAGTATGAGATGGGATCATGTATAAACCTCTTTTCTCTTTTCTTTTTCTCTTTTTTACTTTTTCTTTCTTTCTTTTTTTTATTCATATATACAACTGTGATCCCAAATCAAAAGATAGAAAGATATACATGTATATTTTTTTCTTTTTGATTTTGGGGGTAGTGGAGCATGAACTTTATAAAGCGGGGGAATTGCCAATATAGGATCCGTTAAAGGGAGATTCACCAATGAATATAAAATAGAGAATTAATGCTCAAGATATGTGGAGAAAGAAATAAATGTAACGCTTGGTTCACCCTATAAGACGTGCACAACAACTTATCCAGTTATATCAACCTAACATACATTCATTCAACCTGAAAGTGAGGCATACATTTTTCATGCAATAAGAAGTGATATAAGAAAGGAAAGCAGTACTCCAGATATAAGCAATCAATGCGTGAAACTTCGTGTGTTTTGTACGAAGAGCATACATATGAATTAACAGACTTAAGCTAATAACAGAATTTCATCTATATTCATATAGGAAAAGGTGGGTTACTATCTCAAATACATAGCAAGACACAACATATGATATCTGAAATAAAAAAACTACGAAATGACAAAGTAGTATGCAAGCAGAGATAAGCTAATCACCACGTCATCATCATCACAGAAAAGTCATCTCTAGCAAAAGATGAAAGAAATAAGGATAAAAGAAAATAGAAACTACTACGATATGCAACACACTCAAAAGGGTAAGAAAACGTGATGCATGATAAAAACAAAAAAGTGGGTGAAAATGAGTGCAAAAGCGGAAAATGTGAGAAAAGCAAAAATAAAAGGGTGACAAAAAGCAAAAGCGTGAGAACTCACTCCCCCAAGCTAAAGTGCACAGTGTCCTCAATGTGTGAAGTGTGGCACACCGAGAGACGTGAAATGGGTGGGGTGGGTGAGGGTGCATCCATGGTGAAAATAAAAGAAAAGGAAATGATATGGTAATGCATGTGATGCATGCAGAGGTCAAAATGGTGTAGAATATCAGTGTCCCCAAAAAGTACTCCCTCTCTCCCAAAAAAGATATAAACAGATACGACCAAAAAGGTACCAAAACAATGTGGAGGAGGGGGCGCAAAAATCACCAGGCTCAAAAACAACCAGCAAAACAATAGAAATATAGAAGGCATCCAGTGTGTGCCTAGGCTCGTGGTGGTGCACCAGCACCGTCCTGTGGCGGAGGAGGTGGTGGAGGTGGTGGGCGTGGTAGCTGCTGGGTGGGTGTCGGTGGTGGAGGCAGACGCGCCAGAATCTGGGTCAGGCAAGCCTGAATACTGGAAAGAATGGCAACGCGGGTCTGCACAGCACTAACTGTGGCGGAGAGAGCCCTGAAATCCCCTCTCAGTCCACTAATAGCCCCCTCAAGAGCACGAATGCTCTGAACTAGAGTGTCGGGGGGCGGTGGAGCAGAGGGACGCACAGGTCTAACTGGTGAAGTGCGGGGCTGTCTCACGCGGGCAGTGTAGAGGATGGGTCCAGCAGGGAAGTGGGGTAGTGGTGCTGTGCTCACTAAGTGATGCCGAGCCTCTGTGAGAGGCTGGGACGCAGGAAAGGTCGAGGTGGAAGCAGCAACGGAAGTGGAAGTGAAAACAGACGACGAAGCGGCGTAAGAGGTCAGTGACGCAGACGTGGGTACAGAAGTCACGACACTCTCGGAAAGGACAGCGGCAGTGGAGACCAAGACGTCGACGGCTGGGGAGGCCGTGAAGGGCACAAAAGATGACTCCCCAGGAGTCGAGAACAATAATCAGGATAGGGTCTCTACTGCGGAGGTGAAAGAGGACTCGTCGCTCTCAATAATGGTAGGGGATGCTCGAGACTCAGTGTGGTAATGGGATCAGTAGAAATAGGCACAGTGGTGGTGGTGGTGGTGGACAGCTCAGCTAAAGTGCTCCTGACACTAACAGACGTGTGGACAGAGGTGTCGGGAGGTGCAGACAGGGCATGAGCAGGCTGAGGGATCACGAGGTCGACAGGTGGAATGAGGGGCTCCTGCTGAGCATCCTCGGGCTTAAGCACGTAGGCCGTGGGGATAAGGATATCCATCGCTGGAATCCAGTCTCCGCCGTCTGGTCCAATATGTGTCCGAGCAGGGCTCGGGAGAACCATGTAATCCACGTCGAAGGGACCGTGCAGCCACACCCAGTGATGACGACCATGGGGACGAAGCATCTTCATCCAGGCCATGACATCTATCAAAAGTGAGGTGGGGCCCGGGGGTTGACGCAGGTCATCAGGAAGGTCAATGCCGGTCATAATGGCCAAGAGGGTGATCAGACCGCCGCAACAGATAGGTGAGCGAGCACTCACAGAAATAATGATGTGGTCCAAAAACCAACTGGCAATGTCGATCTCGACGGCGGGGACCATATCATCACTACCCCTATCTAGAACCCTAGGGCGTGTCATCGCATAGAGCATATAGAGCTCTGGCGTAGATAGCGTCTCGGGCTCGTACCTAGCAAGAAAAGTAGTCGACATAAGGCGATGTGCAATGCGGAGGCAAGGGTGGACAATAGCTGATGCCTTCACCCTACTAGGGTCAAAGGAGAGTGGGGATCCCGTGATCCGTGTCCAGAAGGCGTGAGTGTCGACCGACGGGGGTGGAATGTGCGTGGGAGCGTAGGCGCGGTCTGGGACCGGGACGACGGGTCACTGAAAAAATGCTCTAAGCATGTCGAGAGTGATCTCGCACTCTCGATCCATCAAACGGAAGGAGCATCCCCCAGGGATCCGGTCAATGGAACTAAGGACCTCTAGTGTTGGACGGATGTAAGTATCCGTCGACACCGATAGAAAGTCGCGCCATCCCACATTGTCGTACAACGTGGGAAGCCCCTCAAGTACCCCTAGGCAGTCTAGGTCGGCTAAGTGTGCAAACCTAGAGGGTACTATCGAGCGATGGCAGATACGCTCGAAACTGGCGCGGTGTTCGTCATCTCGAAACGTAATCCCCATCGGCCCGACGGTGGGAGCGGGTGGTGGAACGAGATCAGCAGGAAGTGGCTGTGTAGGTGGACTAGGTGGCGGGGACTCCTCCCTAGCAGAAGAGGAACCAGGGTCATCTGGTCTCTTCCCCTTGGAAGTGGGCACCCGGGTGCGTGAACTGCGGCGTGTCGGCATGTGTGCCGCGAAACGTGCCCACCCAAAATGAAATGTGACGTGCTAAATAATGAAACGAGTATACCTGAGCATGCCGCGAGAGCAATCAGCAATGTGTGCAAAGATACGCCTCCTCCGCAAGGCTCCGAATGCGTCCAAAAAGCTCCCCAAAGCTCCCCCAAGCTAACCTGAAAAGCAAACGTTAAAATCAGCAAATAATACTCAATATACATGGGGAGATAGGGGATAATAGATATAAATAAAATTTGATTTAAATTTGGGGCGCAATGGGCGTACAAAATGGGAGAAAAGAGGAGAAAAATCGAAATCGGGGGTGAACGGCGGTCGGCCGGCGACTGGGAGGCATTGCCGGCGAGGGCGAGCGGCGGCGCGGCGGTGGCGACTGACGGAAAACGTCAGTCGGTGGTGGAGGAGGCGGCTCAGGCGTCGGAGTGGTGCGATCCGGTCGAAGGAGGCGAAGGGGCGACAGCGGTTCGGGCGATTTGGGATTTTTTTCGCATTTCGAAATTCGCGTAGCCGAAGCGCCTATATATCGGAATGATACGACTCGGCTATGAAATAGAGTTTCGAAAAAAATCTCCCACAAGTTACGACTCGGCCGAGTGATTTTTCACACTCAGCAGAATGGACAAGTTCCACTCGACCGAGTGGCTCAGCCACTCAGCAATTTTTAGAGCGTGCATGGAATCAGATTCACTCGGCCGAATGACAAGTCACTCGCCCGATTGGAAATTAAGACTAAATTTACAGAAAACGATAGAGAGTTGGTCTGCAGAAACTTCCCTGATTGGTACTCCACTCGGCCGAATGGAGTCTTTGCTCGGCCGAGTGAAATATGTTACTCGACTGAGTGGCACCCTGTTTTCTATAACGGCTCTCCGTTTTCGCTCCATTCTCTGTTTTTCTTCCTCCAGTCATTTTCTTCCTCATCCTGGGGCCTGAGCGCGTTCCTGAAGTGCTCTCTCTTGCCTTGGGCATCCTCCATATGAATGGTCTCTCTTTCTCCATCTCTTGTCATGAAAATTAGGACCCGTTGTCACGATTTTCATGGACACTAGACTCTAAACACTAAGAAAAATCTAAAAGAAAAACGAAGTTCAAACTAAAACAATGTAAAACCATCGGGTTGCGTCCCGACAAGCGCTCGTTTAAGGTCATGAGCTCGACCCCTTAAGATTTTCGTTTAGCGCATGATGTTGGGCGTATACGAGATACGCCCGTCGAATTTGCCAGGAAGGCCGCTTGGATTTGGTTGTTGGTGGTCGTTGGCCTTCCTTGGTGTCCCCTCATCATGGGTAGAATTGGGGGATAAGTCCCCCAAGCTTGAGCTAGCACCAATCTTCCTTCTCACCGGTGATGCCGATCTTCTATTCGGTGGAGCTTTCTTTGGATACTTGGCATTGAGAGCTTGCAAAGCTCCCTTATCATTGCGACATCAGCGTCGTCTTCATCATCGGCCGTGGAGCTATCCGGAGGGTCCTCTGTCTTTTCCTCAACGCTAGAAATTTGGCCTTCTTCAAGGCCATCATCATGGAGAGCACCGATAGAGTAAGGAATGGCTTCGTCAATTATCTCATCAAGGAGGTCCACATAGTCCAACTCCTCTTAGTAGGGCATATGCTTCATGGTTTTGGGTATGTGGAACTCAACCTTGATGTTCCCGACATTCAAGGATAACGTTCCTTCTCGCACGTCGACTATAACGCTGGCGGTGGCCAAGAACGGGCGTCCAAGTATAAGTGAAGTGTCGCCCTCTTCCTTGATGTCCATGGCGACGAAATCGCAAGGTAAGCATATCCCTCCCGAAACTTGAAGCGGAATGTTCTCCGCAATCCATACCGGCCTAGTGACCCGACCATCCGCTAGTTATATCCTCATGTCGGTTGGCTTCAAGTCGGTCCCCGTATTCAATTTTTGGAACATGCTAATGGGCATTAGGCTCACACTTGCTCCCAAGTCAACTAAAGCCTTTTGCAATGGGGCTCCTCCAAGTGTTCACGGGATGCAGAAGCTTCCGGGATCCTTGAATTTCGCGGGCGCCTTTTCCTCCCGGTTGAACCAAGTCCCTTGTTCGGCAAGCATTATTTTCTCCTTCCTCTTATTTCCCGATATTAAATCCTTCAAAAACTTTGCATACGACGGGATCTCTACTATAGCATCAAGGAAGGGTATGTTGAGGCTTACTCCCCTCAAATATTCTAGGAACTTAGCGAGCCTCTTCTCGATTTTGCCTCTCGCCAACCGTTGTGGAAAGGGCACCGGCGGCATGTTGGTGCGCTCCTGGTTGGGTTTCTTCACTTCAGAATATCCGCCTCCTTGTGGCTCCTTTGGGCTCTCTTCCTCAATCGCCGACTTCTTGTCATCCAAGATTTCTTCCACAGGCTCCTTAGTTTGGACCATGACGGGAGTAGTATCCTTCCCGCCCTTAGTTGTGACCGCCACTACCGCATTTATGTGGCCGGTATTATTCCGTGGATTGGGCTCTGGTTGAGCCGGTAATTGTTGGGTGTTTTTATTAAGCATCATGAGTTGCTCCGCTAGTTGAGCCACTATGGTATTTAGAGAGTCTTGTTGCGCAATCAACCGAGTGTTTATCTTCTTTGCTCCACCATAAACTCCGCTACCCTAGCTTCATGATCCGATCTTTGGTGTGCTTGAGGTAGGTTAGGAGCTCTCTAACCTTGATTATAACCGGGCGGCCTATACGGTCCCGCTTGTTGCCTATGCGGGTAATTTGGTTGCGGTGGCCCCCTTGGTTGGTATTGATGTTGTGGAGGTGGATGCCTAGCTTGAGGTTGTTGCGGCGGCGGCGGGTTTAGGGCTCCTTCATTATTTGCATACGAAAATCCTGGATGGTTCATTGTGGCTGGGTTGGCCCAATAACCGGAGTTTCCCGCAACATATTGCACTTGCTCCAAGGCTACCTCTCCTTGCTCTCCTCCTACGAACATGACTTGAGATGGGTCTTGCCAATCACTCATATTGCTTACCAGCGTAGATGTAGAGGGAGCTACATGTGGCTCGGTGATGTACTTCTCCAATCTCTCCACTACCTTGTGGAGAGAGTCAAATTTGTTCGAAAGCTCTGCTACGGCCTTGACTTCATATATGCTAGTGGGCTTCAAAGAGTTAGAAGAATGTCCTCGCTCATCGCCCCATTGTTGATTATTATTAGCCATCTCCTCTAATATGGCCGTAGCTTCATCCGCCGTTTTGGAAAGAATGGCTCCGTTGGTGGTTGCATCTATGATCTGCTTCGTGCCCGGTTGGAGTCCATTATAAAAACTGTGAACTAGCTCCCATTCTTCTATGCTGTGATGGGGGCATTGATGTTGTAAATCCTTGAAGCGCTCCCATGCCTCGTATAGGGTCTCATGCGGTCCTTGCTTGAAGGACATGAGTGCACTTCTAATCTTCATTGTCTTAGATGGCGGGTAGAATTTGTCAACAAAAGCACTAGCCAACTCATCCAAGTAGTGAATACCCCTTCCGCCTGCGTCCTCAACCAATATAAAGCTTTGTCTCTGAGGGTGAAGGGGAAGAGTCTCAAACGGATATCATCAACGGAAACACCTGGCATTTGAAAGGTGGCGCACTTGGACAAGAATAACTGCAGATGATAATGTGGGTTCTCATGGGAGTTCCCATGGAAGGGGTCATGTTGCATTAAGACCACTAATCCCGTCTTGAGCTCAAATTTCTTATCCGCCGCCAATTCCGGCATGGCGATGGAAGAAGTGATGGAAGAGGTCTTAGGCCGTAGCCTATCTCTGATAGATATAATCCTCGCCATACGTGCTGCTAGTTCTTCCGGTGTCTCCGTTGTCACGCCCCGCTTCCCATTGTACTTGGGAGCGAGGACGTGACGAAGGTCCGCATGTGCTTAAAGCAAGAAGGATGTACTTTTTCTTTTCTCCCCTCATTGTTTTAAGCACATTACGCGTCTGTGTGATAACATCCTGCAGGTTCTTGCATGCTACTCAAACAACACAGATAAATTTTATTACAATCTTAATGTCTCAAAAATGAATACAACAAAAGGGATATAAAGGAGAGAGGGTCATAAAGCCCATACAAGTTTTGAAAGAATCAACAAGTACAAAGGTGATGCGAAAGCAAAACGCTCTTCAGCAAAGGAACTTAGCGGCAAGGCACTCCTGGTCAACCTGCTCAGTCTCTAAGCAACTCCTCAGCAAACCTGTCTAATACCTGACGTATATTTCACAAGACAAGAAATATACGTCAGCGAGGGTCGCTCGGCAAGATTTAAAGCATTAAGTATAAAAGACCCTCGGCAAGGTTTTCAAAATCATTTCATGATTTCAATAATTTAAACATAACAGTGTAAGAAGCAGTGAGCATGACAAGAGTGGTGTACAAAGTAATGAACATGACAAGTGTAATATGCACAGCAATGAGCATGGCAGGTGTATGTGTGTACAGCAGTTATCATGGCAATAGTGATGTGTACAGCAGTAACGTGACAAGTGTAGTACGTTCATCAATTAACATGGCAGTTCTAAGCAAGTTGAAATTAAAGTAATGACTTGGCAATTCGTAATTTCACATCCGTGGTTTCTATTCACTCCTAGGGTTCACGCCTATAGGTCGTGATGAGAAGGTCGTTCCTCTCACGGGGGCTTAACGTGATTGACACTAACCCACCGCATGCGGGTGGTGCTCTTGAGGAGAGTACCTTTCATACGCCTAGTGGCCGCTCAACCCTAACCCCACCCAAAAGTTTTCCGGAACTCGAGCCGGCCTAGTCGACTCTCACGACATCACGATTTCACGATTTTGCCGCTTGGGCGCATGAATTTACAATCTCATGTTTTCATTATTTCATTCCTTCAATGTGTTCCATCAATAACCATCCCATTAAGTGTATACAAGCATGTTAAGTTATCGGCGTGACAGGCAGTATGGCATGACACAACATTAGTGGTTCTCGGTTTGACAAAAATGTAACAACACTTTAAAACACGTAAAAGAATGCACACTTGCAAATCAGAAAGTCACAGGTCCAATCAATTAAAAGCAAGACATGTAAAAAGTGCACTTGCCTGGGGACGGTGTTGGGTGACAAGATGATTGTAACGAAAGGTGCAATATATCTGTAGCAACGGAATATCAAAATGTCAAGCCAAAGAATTTGCCGCTGATAATATCATCTCTAACTTATAATATACCTACTACTATATCTATATGAACTACTGTGACATAATAACCTACATGTATAAAACTTAATATATCCTAAGGCATTTCCAGAGCATCATAACTATTAACATATAAGGACTAATATATATATAGTTACAAAGCAGTACTAACATTTAATGAATTGTTGTTAATGGGTACTAACTTATATATATTAAGTACTGATATTATAATCCCCTTTTTAATTATTAACAACTAACATGCCATATTAATGTTTTAACGTCAGTAAATAGTATTATAAAACTAATAAAACTAACTTTAACATAGTATAATAATAATAATAATTTAAAAGCTCTCTGCCCTCACTTACCATCACGTTGACACTTTCATTTCTTTTCCCCCATTCGTTGTAGGGAGCTCAAGAGAGGGAGCTGATTGACAGAGCGGCAAGGGCGGCGGCGCGACGGCACCTGAGCAACGGCGGGGCTCGGAGTGTGATTGGAGAGGGAACTGGTGATCATGGGCTTATCACAGCGGTAAGAGAGAGGGATCGACGGTAGCTATGGCACTGACGTCGGAGTGAACAAGGTGAGGCGGCTCTGGGCGCCGGTGATCAGGGTGGAAGATGGCAGCGGTCGGAGAGTCGCGGTCTCCGTGAGGCAGGGGAGGGCGGCTTGGCATCGGTGTTGTGTTGCCTGAAAGCAGAGGAGGCTTGAGGGGTTCACGGCGGGTTGGGGGCGCGAGTGTCGAACAGGGCTGAGGGCGTTCGGAGAGAAGAGAGATGCGACGAAGGGCTGTGAGGCCAGGAGGGTCGGGGCTGTGCGGTGGCAAGAGGCGGGTCGACGGGAAGGCGGCGGTGACTGGGAGTGGTGAGGTCGGGGTTCGGAAGCGTGGCAGACAAGAGCCCGCGGTGCTGTCCGGTGGTCGAGCTGGCAAGGGATGCGGCTGTAGCGGTGGGTTTCGAAGGAAACAGAGGCACCGACGATGTGGGGGCTTGCGGGATTTGAGGGAGTTCGGGGTCGGAGGACTGGGGTTCGTGAGAGAGGCACGTCGAACTGAGCGGGTTGAGGGGGTGGTTTACGGGGCGGAGAGCGGATGAGAGAGGCGGCCTGTGGGATGGCTCGGACTGGGTTTTCCGGTGAGGGGTCAAAGGAGATGGGCGGTCTGGCGAAGGGGTGGGTCGAAGATCGGAGGATGTCGGAGTCTTGATGCGGTGTCGGATGTAGGAGGTGGGCTTGTCGGAGCAGGGCTGGGTGGCGGTGATGAGAGAAGTCGCCGGAGAAGCGGGCGACGGTGACTCGGGTTTGAAAAGAGGAGGAGGCCGGTCTCGAAGATGGCGGATCTGCCGTTGGGTCGGGGCTCGAGAAGTGGCGGAGGTTGCTGTAGGGGGAGGCGGGAATGAGGGAGAAGAGCTCGTGGGTCCTCGCCGGAGCAAGGGGAGGCTGTGGGGATGTAACTGGGTCGCGGGTCAGAGAGGAGAGGGGATTCACGGTGTTTGGCGGTGGCTTGGGCGAGGCTGCACGTGGCTGGGGGTAGTGCGACGTGAAGGAGGCCGCGGCGGTGGAGGATGGAGGAGGGAGATCGGGGCGGTTGCTGGGTCGTGGGTTGCTACCGTGAGGGTGTGGCGAGGGCGAGGTCATGTGTTGCGTGGGTGTTAGCGTGGATAGGTGGCCTCGCGAAGAAGAAGCAGGAGGTGCGAGCAGCTCTTCATGAGGGGAGAAAATGATGGGGCGGCTGCGTTGTGTTAGGTCTAGGAACTAAAAAAACTAGGGTTCTATTATTAAGGTGTAGGGGGAATAGGCCTGGGCGTTAGCAGGCTTGTGGGTGTTTTTTTTTTTTGACATTGTAGGGTGAAGATTAAAAATGACCCTAGAGTTTATTATAGGCTGAGGTTGAAGGCATCACGTGGGGAGCTTTTGGGTTAGGGTCTATGGTTTTATTTAAAAGAAGGTATCTGCTACATACACCCCTAGGAATAGGGGTGTACATAGTAGTTAGTGCCTAATTGTTACTAAAATAGGAATATAGGAGAAGTTGAAATAATAAATCAAATTGTAATTTTTCCAAATTTGGAAAAGATACCACCATACACCCCTATGAGTAGGGGTGTAGATAGCATTTTCCTAAAAGAAATGTAGGGCTATGAGGTAGGGCAGCACGTGAATATAGGTTTAGGTCTGATTTGCTTCATCCCTTTTTTTGTTTTGTTATCAGCTCACATCATATGTGATGTAGGGAAAACAAAGAGTAACCCTATGTTCCCTAAAGAAGGTTGGCTGTTCATATGAACTAGGGTCTGGGGTTCTAAGTTTCAAATGTTTTAGCTTTCTCTCTTTTTTTTCTTGTTCAAGGGTGTGTGCGTGGATGTTGATTCGGTGTAGGGTTCGGCCTAGGTAGTAAAAGCTAGGGTTGATTAGGAAGTAATTTGAAGGAAGATTAATAGGATTAAATAGGTGCAATCAAGGGAATGATAGCTAATCAATATTTTTAAAAGGGTCCAACAATGGTAAGTTTCATTTGAAATTTAAAAGTTTAAAAAAAAATAAAATTTGAAACTTGAATTCAATTACTCGTAAAAGATATGCTAAAAATAATGACATTAATAATAAAAGATTTAACTAAGTGACTCTTATAAATAATGTTATTAATAATTAATATGAAAAATATTAGAAGCTGATATGTGTACGGGGACTGATACGCCTAACTACGGTTACGGAAAAGTACACGAGAGAAAGGAAATACGGATAACGTAACGAAGAAAACCGGTCGTTACATCCTACCCACCTTAGAACGATTCCGTCCTCGGAATCTTATCGACTAAGACACCGGGAAACGTAAGGGTAACTTTCGCATCTCTTCTTCTAATATATACACGCCATAAATAACCATCATGCCATATCTAAATAGTATTTCTAATACTCATATCCATATCAATAGTACTGCTTATAATACTAATCAACGTCCATGCTAATAGTGGTGACAATACACATACACACATTACTAATTACGTATTTACATGACATGTTTAATATAATATCACCCTACAAATATAATCCAACCAATATTTTACTCGGGTGAATAGTAACACTTTACTACACCACCACATCAATTTACTAGCAGTAAGTGTGCCATCACCTCGCACACTTACATCATTACTAATACATGATGCACTCACAATCTGCAATGATATAGTTCCACAAGTCATCTAAACATACTACTAACACATAAGTACAATTATTCTTAGTCAATTAACACTTCAATCGTACAATCACTTTTACACCGCATATTACCATATACACATTATAATACATATCATTACACGTATATACATGCACGTAATACCTTACACCAAACACAGATTTATATACGCTCTACTCATAGTACTAGGGTCGTCGTAATCTACCCACCTTAGGATCAAGTCCGTCTTCAGGCTTCCTTAGATAGGCCGACACAGGGGTGAGCGGACTTAGACACTAAGGTCATTCTATCCCAGTCATACTTACATCATAATGGAACCATATACATCCACATGCATATACATACTCATACATCACACACTTTCAAATACATATACACACGTACATTTTATATATAGATACATACTCATACTACTACATGCCTATCTCGTATCTATATAGGACAGATACACACACACACACACACACACACACACACCACACACACACACACACACACACACACACACCAGTATACACAACCATGGTAATTTACATAGGCCTAGTATACTATTACATACATCCATATTTACGTAGTCACAAACATACGACTAACCATACCTCCTGGTATACACATGCTCACACATCATCCCGTCGGGGTAATACGATATAACAATCCTACTATACATAAGACACACTTGTTCATACAATATATATATACACACATACACACATATAACTAACCACATACATATATACGCACGAGTACACGCCAGACATATCAACATATAAATCACACAATAAATCTGCACCCACAACTACACGTTCACTTATTATCATTACACCTAACACGCATGTCACTGTACCAGCATACAATTACAAACATTAACAAGTACCACTCAGGTTCATATACTCCCAGTAACTAGTCAAAACTAAATCTAATATGCACAGACATTCCTATAGTGATATAGCTAGTCACTCGCCTAGATATAAATATAACACTTACTATTCTATACTCAACTGTATACATATATGTCACATATTACCATACACGCACATACAATAGATAATCACACTATACTAATATACTCAGGGTAAGCACACTCATACATGGGTGGCATATAGAGATTCGCATACACTGGTCCACACTTATTATCTATATACATGCACTACAACACCACAATCTAGCTAATGGTCTAACTATACTTATACTAAAGCTGACCTAAGTGATGATAAGCACTATGTAGGATTAATTCATTGCATGATGTAACGAATCAATGTTATGATATGATATGATATTGTAGACATGACCCGGGAAGAGCATTGTGGGTCTACTACGGGGTACTTATATGGTCGTCGACAAAGAAATGTAATGTCGAAAATGATTTCAAAAATTAAAGTGAACTTATTGGGTCAACTCGTGATTAGAAACCTTAGAACTAGGATTTTTAAATGGACCATGAAGGGTTAGAGAATCCAAGGAAAGGTATTTCTGAGAAACAAGATTGCAATCTTACCTATGTTGTTTGTAGTATTTTGCATAAGCAGGACCTGCATGGGCCACCACTAAAACCTGTCACGCCCCGCTTCCCATTGTACTTGGGAGCGAGGACGCGACGAAGGTCCGAATGTGCTTAAAGCAAGAAGGATGTACTTTTTCTTTTCTCCCCTCATTGTTTTAAGCACATTACGCGTCTGTGTGATAACATCCTGCAGGTTCTTGCATGCTACTCAAACAACACAGATAAATTTTATTACAATCTTAGTGTCTCAAAAATGAATACAACAAAAGGGATATAAAAGAGAGAGGGTCATAAAGCCCATACAAGTTTTGAAAGAATCAACAAGTACAAAGGTGATGCGAAAGCAAAACGCTCTTCAGCGAAGGAACTTAGTGGCAAGGCACTCCTGGTCAACCTGCTCAGTCTCTAAGCAACTCCTGGTCAATGTGTTCCATCAATAACCATCCCATTAAGTGTATACAAGCATGTTAAGTTATCGGCGTGACAGGCAGTATGGCATGACACAACATTAGTGGTTCTCGGTTTGACAAAAATGTAACAACACTTTAAAACACGTAAAAGAATGCACACTTGCAAATCAGAAAGTCACAGGTCCAATCAATTAAAAGCAAGACATGTAAAAAGTGCACTTGCCTGGGGACGGTGTTGGGTGACAAGATGATTGTAACGAAAGGTGCAATATATCTGTAGCAACGGAATATCAAAATGTCAAGCCAAAGAATTTGCCGCTGATAATATCATCTCTAACTTATAATATACCTACTACTATATCTATATGAACTACTGTGACATAATAACCTACATGTATAAAACTTAATATATCCTAAGGCATTTCCAGAGCATCATAACTATTAACATATAAGTACTAATATATATATAGTTACAAAGCAGTACTAACATTTAATGAATTGTTGTTAATGGGTACTAACTTATATATATTAAGTACTGATATTAGAATCCCCTTTTTAATTATTAACAACTAACATGCCATATTAATATTTTAACGTCAGTAAATAGTATTATAAAACTAATAAAACTAACTTTAACATAGTATACTAATAATAATAATTTAAAAGCTCTCTGCCCTCACTTACCATCACGTTGACACTTTCATTTCTTTTCCCCCATTCGTTGTAGGGAGCTCAAGAGAGGGAGCTGATGACAGAGCGGCAAGGGCGGCGGCGCGGCGGCACCTGAGCAACGGCGGGGCTCGGAGTGTGATTGGAGAGGGAACTGGTGATCATGGGCTTATCACAGCGGTAAGAGAGAGGGATCGGCGGTAGCTATGGCACTGACGTCGGAGTGAACAAGGTGAGGCGGCTCTGGGCGCCGGTGATCAGGGTGGAAGATGGCAGCGGTCGGAGAGTCGCGGTCTCCGTGAGGCAGGGGAGGGCGGCTTGGCATCGGTGTTGTGTTGCCTGAAAGCAGAGGAGGCTTGAGGGGTTCACGGCGGGCTGGGGGCGCGAGTGTCGAACAGGGCTGAGGGCGTTCGGAGAGAAGAGAGATGCGGCGAAGGGCTGTGAGGCCAGGAGGGTCGGGGCTGTGCGGTGGCAAGAGGCGGGTCGACGGGAAGGCGGCGGTGACTGGGAGTGGTGAGGTCGGGGTTCGGAAGCGTGGCAGACAAGAGCCCGCGGTGCTGTCCGGTGGTCGAGCTGGCGTGGGATGCGGCTGTAACGGTGGGTTTCGAAGGAAACAGAGGCACCGACGATGTGGGGGCTTGCGGGATTTGAGGGAGTTCAGGGTCGGAGGACTAAGGTTCGTGAGAGAGGCACGGCGAACTGAGCGGGTTGAGAGGGTGGTTTACGGGGCGGAGAGCGGATGGGAGAGGCGGCCTGTGGGATGGCTCGGACTGGGTTTTCCGGTGAGGGGTCAAAGGAGATGGGCGGTCTGGTGAAGGGGTGGGTCGAAGATCGGAGGATGTCGGAGTCTTGATGCGGTGTCGGATGTAGGAGGTGGGCTTGCCGGAGCAGGGCTGGGTGGCGGTGATGAGAGAAGTCACCGGAGAAGCGGGCGACGGTGACTCGGGTTTGAAAAGAGGAGGAGGGCGGTCTCGAAGATGGCGGATCTGCCGTTGGGTCGGGGCTCGAGAAGTGGCGGAGGTTGCTGTAGGGGGAGGCGGGAATGAGGGAGAAGAGCTCGTGGGTCCTCGCCGGAGCAAGGGGAGGCTGTGGGGATGTAACTGGGTCGCGGGTCAGAGAGGAGAGGGGATTCACGGTGTTTGGCGGCGGACTGGGCAAGGCTGCACGTGGCTGGGGGTAGTGCGACATGAAGGAGGCCACGGCGGTGGAGGATGGTGGAGGGAGATCGGGGCGGTTGCTGGGTCGCGGGTTGCTACCGTGAGGGTGTGGTGAGGGCGAGGTCATGTGTTGCGTGGACGTTGGCGGGGAGAGGTGGCCTCGCGAAGAACAAGCAGGAGGCACGAGCAGCTCTTCGCGAGGGGAGAAAATGATGGGGCGGCTGCGTTGTGTTAGGTCTAGGAACTAAAAAAACTAGGTTTCTACTATTAAGGTGTAGGGGGAATAGGCCTGGGCGTTAGCAGGCTTGTGGGTGTGGGTTTTTTTTGACATTGTAGGGTGAAGATTAAAAATGACCCTAGAGTTTATTATAGGCTGAGGTTGAAGGCATCATGTGGGGAGCTTTTGGGTTAGGGTCTAGGGTTTTATTTAAAAGAAATGTAGGGCTATGAGGTAGGGCAGCACGTGAATATAGGTTTAGGTCAGATTTGCTTCCTCCCTTTTTTTTGTTTTGTTATCAGCTCACATCATATGTGCTGTAGGGAAAACAAAGAGTAACCCTATGTTCCCTAAAGAAGGTTGGCTGTTCATATGAACTAGGGTCTGGGGTTCTAAGTTTCAAATGTTTTAGCTTTCTCTCTGTTTTTTTCTTGTTCAAGGGTGTGTGCGTGGATGTTGATTCGGTGTAGGGTTTGGCCTATGTAGTAAAAGCTAGGGTTTATTAGGAAGTAATTTGAAGGAAGATTAATAGGATTAAATATGTGCAATCAAGGGAATGATAGCTAATCAATATTTTTAAAAGGGTCCAACAATGGTAAGTTTCATTTGAAATTTAAAAGTTTAAAAAAAATAAAATTTGAAACTTGAATTCAATTACTCGTAAAAGATATGCTAAAAATAATGACATTAATAATAAAAGATTTAACTAAGTGACTCTTATAAATAATGTTATTAATAATTAATATGAAAAATATTAGAAGCTGATATGTGTACGGGGACTGATACGTCTAACTACGGTTACGGAAAAGTACACGAGAGAAAGGAAATACGGATAACGTAACAAAGAAAACCGGTTGTTACAGTGCGGTTCATACAATTATCCTCTATATTGATCCTTTTCTCGGCTCTGATCCTCCTCTCGGTACGTTCGATCCCCGGATCAAATATAATATCCTCTGGATCCGCCGTCGATCTCGTGTACATGCAAAGAAAAACAGAGTTTCAATGGAATTGTTAGCGCAATAGAGGAGTAAAAAGATAAAAATAATAAAACAAAAAAGAAATAATTAAGTAAAGAGAATAAAACACGGTCGCCTCCCCGACAACGACGCCAAGAACTTGATCGCGTCCCGAATATACACACACCCGGGACAAACGATGTTGTAGTCTTACCGCAAGCGCACGGTGTAGCGGCGAGCGGGTATCGAACTCAGGGAGAAACTAATGACAGTGTCTCTTTCCAATCACCTAGCTATCAAGAGAATCGAGAATCGTTTGGGGTAAACAGTCACAATCGTGCAAATATCAAGAGACGATATCAAATTAATAAAACATCTAGGGGTAGGGAATCCCTGCTACAAACCGTCTCTCATCATTGTGATTCATAGGTTTCATCATTACTAAAGTTGAATGTGGGTGAACTAGTCGCAACTAAATGTAGAACCAAGCTCACGCTCTCGCGCTATTGCCGGGCTATAGCAAACCTAGGATAGGGCCCAATCTCTTGTAAACCCTAGCCTAAGCTGATAGCGTGAAGAACGACATCATCGTTCAATCGTATCTCGAGCCCACTCTCGTGCAAACTCGATCTACAACCTAGGGTGTGATAGTTCCTACCCGTCCAATCTCTTGCAAACAGATTTTGGTGTAGATTCACAATTGAAAATCCTAGCTTTGGCCTAATCTCTTGCAAACCAAGTCTTGAGAGATCCAATTGTCAATCTAAATCGAATATCTAGGCCTTCCTATCAATTGGGATCCAATCTCTTGCAAATCCCAATCAATATGAATCCCAAGCTATCCGTAATTAATCAATCACAACCTAACCCTAATCAATTCTAGCAACAATTCCACAATTTCATCACAATTTAGAAATATGGTCCATATGGTTCATCCCCATACCCTAGAACATCAAATCTACTCACTAGTCATCATGCAATTCTCAGAAAAATAAATAATATCATCAAGAGAATCCATTGCAATAGAGAAATAGCTAATAAAAATTGAGTTTTTGATAGGAAATAGACAAACCAATCAAGAACCAATGATATCCAATAAGAATCCAACAAGAGTAGCCTGGGTTTAAATACCCTCCAAAATCGCCCAGGAAAATCGTGACCAAACTGCCCATGCGCAGCCCAGAAATCGCAACTTACGCAGCAGGCGGAGCGGCTCACTCGGCCGAGTGACATTGTCACTCGGCCGAGTGACAGACCCTGTAAGAAAACAGTAAGTCAGGGGGGTCTCAGGGTCTGCCTTCGGAGGTGACTCGGCCGAGAATACTTATCCGTTCGGTTGAGTGG
Organism: Scilla litardierei; assembly: GCA_030789695.1. Lineage (NCBI taxonomy): Eukaryota > Viridiplantae > Streptophyta > Magnoliopsida > Asparagales > Asparagaceae > Scilla > Scilla litardierei. The sequence continues at coordinate 266,111,387 of CM061141.1, read as the reverse complement.
CTTTATCGTTCGGCCGAGTGACTTTCGACAGGATCTTCGAAAAATACAGTAACTTCGGCCTTTTTCTGGACAATTTCCCTGTACCACTCGGACGAGTGAGATTTCTCATTCGGCCGAGTGGGATTTCTTCGTTCGGTCGAATATACGCTGAAATTAGCTCTGTGTGCGTATCCGTTCTGGTCGGCCGAGTGGGGTTTCTTGTTCGGCCGAGTGAGTTCTCCACTCGGTCGAGTGGCATGCTGTAAATGCCCAATCTTCTCCGTTTCTCCTCCTCGTCGCTCCTACGAAGTTCCTTCTTCTTTAAATCATCTTCCATCGCTGAATGGCCCTCAAAAGAGCCGTGGGTGACACTCCTTAGCGCTTGCAAACCACTTGATCTCAAAATCGCTCCGAATCGCTCCATATTTCCTGAAATACGACAAAAACAAGAAATAGTGAAAAGCATTGCAATATTGTCGAATAATCGTGAAAAACGCGGTATGGGCGATCAAAATGGCATGCAAACATGCAGAAAAAGGGTGTAAAATATGGAGTGATCAGTGACCCCTTCAACCCGTACAACGATTTCTTCAACCTGCACACCAAAGTCTGTTTCCCTCTTCAACTCTGAGCCCTTCAGGCTGCTGCATATAGATTTCCTCATCAAGGTCTCCATGCAGAAAGGTGGTCTTCATATCGAGTTGCTCCAACTCCATGTCCATGCTAGCAACTAGCGCCAATAACACACGAATGGACGTGTGTCGCACAACCGGTGAGAATATCTCGTTGTAGTCTTCACCCTTCCGTTGTGCAAATCCCTTGGCAACCAACCTTGCCTTGTACCTGACATTGTTCCCATCTTGACTTGAACTTTCTTTGACCTTGTATATCCACCGACAACCAACGGCACACTTCTCGCTAGGTAACGGCACCAAATCCCAAGTGTCGTTCCGGTGAAGAGACTCCATCTCCTCCTCCATAGCTCCTTGCCATTGTGACGCATCTTCAAAGTCTACGGCTCCACCATATGTCGCTGGCTCCTCGTGCTCTAGGTTGAGTGCATAAGACGACATACCATCGAAAGAATATCCCGCATAATCCCATACTCCTAATCTTTCTGGCGATTTCTTCACCCTCTTCGATCTCCGTGTTCCATCATCACCTGCATAGGTATCAAAGCGTACCTGAGATGTACCAGGTGTTTGCACATGGTCCTTAGCATGGACCTCATTATCTCCCTCAACTTGAGCATCGACCATCAACTCTTTGCCTGGTCATTGAGTGGGCTGGACCGAAAGATTAACCCTCTCTGGTGAAATATCCTCTACGGGCGTGTCATCTTTTGAGTGAGAATGCTCCACCCTGAGCATTGCATCCTCATCAAAAGTGACATGTCGGCTCACTATCGCTTTTTGACCCTCTGAATCCCATAAATGATATCCCTTGATGCGGTGGCCATATCCAAGAAAGACATACTTCTTTGCTCTTGGATCCAACGTGTCTCCCATCTCGTGCACGTATGTCGGGCAACCCATGATGTGCAAGTATGAGTAATCTCAAGCTTCACCACTCCACATCTCCTCAGGGATCTTGTAGCCAAACGCTACTGGAGGAACTCTGTTCAGAATGTGCACATCAGTAGAGAGTATCTCTCCCCAGAATTCCTTCCCTAAACCGGCTGAGTGCCTCAAACACCGTACTCTCTCTAACAATGTCTGATTCATCCGCTTCACCACACCATTCAATTGCGGATCACCAGGTGTGCTAAAGTGTCTACGGATCCCATGGAGTTTGCAGAAATTTCTAAACTCCCTCGAGGTAAACTCACCTCAATTGTCAGATCTAAGCACCTTCACGTGCCTTCCAGTTTGCTTCTCCACCATGGTCTTCCACTCTCGAAACATATCAAAAGTCTGGTCCTTTGACTTCAATAAGTACATCCAGACTTTGCAAGAGTAGTCATCAATAAACAAGAAAAAAATACTTAGCTCCCCCTCTTGACGGCTCTGGGCACGGTCCCCACACTTCTGAGTGTACATAGTCAAGTGGTCCTTTCCTAGTATGCTTCTCCGTGTTAAACTGCAGCTTTGTCTTCTTACCGTACACGCAAGATTCACAGAATTCTACACTCTCATTCGAGGCTTCAATTAGTTTTCTTCTTCAGTGTATATCAAGCGTTTTGTCACACGTCTGACCTAAACAATAATGCCATAACTTGGCTGAATCTCCGGAAACTGCGCTCGTAGTGCTTACGTCTGCTTCACCTTCAACTGTGGTACCTTGAAGGGCATATAAGTTTCCAACCTTCTTTTCCTTCATCACAACCATGGCTCCTTTTGAAACTTGAAGTTGGTCTGTGATACGTCGTTGTGACTGCATGGAAGAGTAGTTATTTGTGGGATTTTTAGTGAACGTCATTTATCGGATCGTTCTCCCACAAATCAGGTTTGATTGCAGGATCGTCGTAGCTTTAGACTTAGTCGCCTGACCTTTTATTTTTTTAGTTCATTTTTCGTGGACCAAACGTGCATTTCACCACCGTTCCCCAGAGCCTCTCTTCGTCACGGTCTTCCCGATATTTTTTTCGAAATTTTTGGACACCCCTAGCCCAACCAATTCACTAATCAAATTCAAAGCCCGATTAGCATAAACCCACTTTTGAAATTCAAATTAACCAAATCCTTTGGGATTCATACGCATCATGAAAAATTTCTGTGGCTACCCTCACCCTCCTTTTCTCTTCTTTGCACACCCCCTCTCTCACACCCTCTCTCCTAGTCACCCCTAAATATACACCTTTCCATATCCATTTAGCAATTTCTTCATGTTAAAACACAAACCCAAAACATAACCCTAAGCTCTCACGATAGACATCCGCCACCCCCCTATGACATGTGTCTTCCCCTTCCCCTCTCCACTGGGGAGAGCTCCGGCCACCTTAGGCCGCCACCTCCTCTCTCTCCTCTCCCTCCTCTCTTTCTCTCTCTCTTAAAAGCCACTCAAGGACCCATAGCCGCAAGGTTTGGACAGCCAGCCCTAAACCGACGGCCACCCCCTTTTCCAGCCACCCCGTTGCCTCACGGCCACCGTCGACCACCCTATGACATCCCCACTTCACCCTCTACAACCCATCATCCCTCCCCCTCCTCTATCACCCTCAAAACCCCTTAAAACCCATCAAACCCCAGTTTTTGGACAGATCTGCCGCCCACCGGAAAAACCGCCACCGCCGCCACTCTGGCCACCCCCTCCGGTGATCTCCACCTCCACTTGAATCCCCTTGAGTCCCCCTATCATCTTCACCCCTCCTTTCTCACTTATCTACTCTCTATCTCCCTCAAAAAAACTCTCAAACACAACACAAACGACAGTTTGGACAGATCTGTCCATCACCGGAAAAAAGCCATGCCCGGCCACCTCCGACCACTGTCGGTGACCACCCTACCACCGTTGGACTCCTATCGAATCCCGCTATTATCTGTAACTTTCCTTTCCCTCTTCCTTAATCTCTAACTCCTCGAAAACCCGTTGAAACCCAGCCCTAGCGGCTGTTTTTGACAGATCTGTGCGCTGCTCTTCAACGCCAACGCTCGGCCATCTCCGACCACTTTCGATGACCACTCCACCACCATTAGATCTCCCTTGAACCCCTTTAACTACTGCAAGTCCCCTTTGACTCCTCTGATCGCTGCTTTTTCGTTGCGATGCGCGACAACGATTGTTGCACGAATCTGTCCTCTTCGTCTTCTCACGGCCACCCACCGCCATGCGATGACGCCGTCGGCCACCCACCAGGCCGTGCACCCCCCTCTGACCTCCTTCAATCACCAACAGATCACTTGGATCCTAAGAGTTCACGCGCGTCACCGAACTCACGTGTTTTTACCCGACGTTGTCGCCGTCGCGAAGATCTGTTGCGCTACCCGCAACGGGAGAGAGATCGCCGCTTGCTCGCTGTTCGTGCCACCACCTTGCTGTTTAGAAGTGTCTCACTGTGCTACCCATGGCTAAGAAATGGCAGACGATGCCGATCCATCGCTGTTCAGACCCGACATCCGCTTTTTGATCAACGTCAAAAGGTTAGTCCTCTAACGCGTAGTAAGAACCTCCACTGTAGCAAATCGAAAACCTAATCTAAAAATCGTCGACAATAACTAAATTTCATTTCTGCTCCTTTAAAACATTTCTAAATTTTAGACATCGACGAAGGACTTGAATATCTGTGCACATAGGATAGATCGTAGATTAGGCTGAACCGAAACGAAAACGTGACTTTGACTGCTAGGTTAGCCCTGTTGAACCTAGAAATGAACTCTAATAGGAATGATGAAAAACATGTCCTGACACCTCCGTTGACCCGTTTCAGACAGACCCTCGCTGACGCACCACTTCGACGTGACACTCCGGATAGACGACGTTCTCACCACCGCAGGCAATTGTTTACACTTGTACTCTTACGGCCACGTTTAGGCCATCTCCTTCTTAGAGTGTTAGAGTACATTTAAAGAGAACCGGACGTGAAATGATAGCGTCCGGAACCCCCTTGACAGCTTAGACTTGATGACGAAGTCTGAGCACAAACAACAACAACAACTGCTATCATAGGTTTCATCTGTGTGTACGTGCGTGTGGAAACCCTAGAACAACTTTACTCTTGCCATGTCATGAACATCTTGCACGTCATGTCTTACATAGCCTGCGGGCAATAAGCCGCTCACCTAGCAAAGTGGGTGATCTTCGTTACAGAACACCAACGGGAAGCTCGGCATTCACCTAGCAGAGTGAGTGTCCCAGCAGACCGTGAGGATAGAGACACTTACCTAGCAGAGCGAGTGGTCCTATACAGTGGTACTGATTCACCTACGGTACGTTCGTCGCTCACCTAGCAGAGTGGGAGATACGCTACAGACCATGGGGATAAAGGCACTCACCTAGCAGAGTGAGTGGTCCTATATTGTCTTATCTTGTGCACTTGGGTTTGGGGTAGGGTTGAGCGGTCGCACGGGGAGATGGTCTGGCTGTCCTCAAATCGTAAGGCGTGAACCCTTCGAGTCACACATGTCTTTTCTTGTCTTGTCCTGTCCCATCTAGCTTAGTCCCGTAGCCGGTAGCACACGCTACAGCTACTGTCTGTTGCGTTTACTTTTCCTGCACTGCTTTACTTTCTGCATAGTATACCTACCATGTCATAACAACAGCATGTTAATCAACCAGTAAAATGTTACTCTTAAATTACCTTACACTTGCAGTAGAGTCTCTCACCCTTTCTTGTAGACTTTACCTGACGTACAGTTCCTTTTCTCTTGGGTGATGTACGTGAGGTGTTGAGCCAGAGTGCGTGGACGAGCCAGACATACCTGAGTACTTAGAGCCAGAGGACATTGATCTGGAGGACGTACCTGACGAGGACCAGACTTAGACATTCCCCACCGTTGCAGACTTCCTGAGGTTACTACTTTTTAGTTTGGGTGAGTAGCACCACTTTACCTTTTTGCCTAGGTTGGGTGCTTCGCACCATTAGGTTCATTTTTCTGCAGTTTGTTGCCATGCTCAGGCTTCTCTTCTTTTAGACTTGTCATAAACTGGATATTGTATCTTTTATAAAATGAATGCATCCTTTCTTTTTGTACTTTTGTTGTTCCGAATTATATATATGCAAGGACCTGTAATTTTAAATGGTACCCCCTACAGATGATTATTGGGTCCGAGCCTCACAGCTCCGGCCCAAGCGGACCTTAGTCACGTTTCGCTTCCGTCGTTTTGGGAAGCGGGGCGTGACAGGTTTTAGTGGTGGCCCATGCAGGTCATGCAAAAAGTTCGGAACAATAGGAGTACCACATTCATTTAATATATCCAGTTTAACATGTACAAGTCTAAATTAGGTTTTTCCTTGTCTTAGACGGTAGAAAAACTTAGATGGACCTCCAGGTTTGATAGTCATGCGCCTTGGTTAAGATTTAGTCATACTCGTCTTAGGATACCTTAGTAGCCCTCACTTGACTCTGATCATGTTAGATTTCTAGAGTCCTTCTTTTAGTCGTTCGCTCGGGTCCATCGACATCTGGCCCAGCAGAGCGTAATCTTGTTTCTCTTAGGACCCTTCCCTAAGATCTCGATTACTGTCTAGTTTATTAGGAAGTCTTAGTGCTGAGTTCTCCTGATCTATAGACGGCCCGATAATTAGGAATCTCTGATTTCTAGCATCTTCCCAATCATTACACTTCTGTGTTATCAGCCGTAGGTTTCCATCACAGCTTTTCATGAATCATATCTTAGGCGTATTCATCATGCGATCACATTCCTCGCCCTCGATTCACGTGATCGCTTCATGACGATTATCGTAAATTCTTCGAATCTCCCACATTGCAAATTCTGTTCCTCTAAAAGTATTTTCGAAAATTCCTTATTAAACTCTTCGCTCGGTTTAACTTCTTTGAAAACACCTTATTATATATTTAAATTCCTTGCTTTTCGGTGGAGTTAAAATTTTTTCTTGGATTTTGAATCCTTCTTAGTCGTTAGTTTTAGTTACTATCTTGTAATCATTCTCTAACCGGTACCCTTCGTATTTCAGTTTTAAAACCTTGTTACCATTTCGATAATTCAATGTATATCATTCTTTTTCTAAACTACGAAATTTATTTTAACCACTTACCGTATGTACTTTTAGAATATTTTTCTAAGCTAAATAGAACTTTAATTTTTATATATCAGTTCTTTTACCATCTGCTCGCTATTTTCTACACATTTTCATAAGTGTAGATATCTATTATACATTTGACAGAGATTTTTGAATCCTAGGGCTGACTAGGACAAGCTGACTAGGACAAAGGGATTGATAGAAAGAGGGCCATGATTAATTATAAGGGAATGAACGGTTTAGATGAAGCTTTGAGATAGCTTTGCTTGGAACTCAGCCTAAATGAATTGTGGGTCCCATTTCTTTGCGTGGGGAGATCAATAGTCTGTTTTTGGGAATAGCAATAGGAGTTTTTGGGGAGAGCAACAGGCATTTGATTGATTACTGAGAGCTTCCCAAGAGAGCAATAGTCATTTCCCCAAGGGCTTCCCATCCTATTCGCAAGGCAGCATGGCACAATTCCCAATCCCATCCTATTCGCAAGGCAGCAAGGCGCAAGGGATTTTGTTCTTGATTTTTCCCATCCTGTTCGCAAGGCAGCAAGGTGCAGGTTCGGTTCTTTGATAAACATTTATTTTTCCCATCCTGTTCTTTGATAAAATTCGGTGCTTTAATAAAATTAATTTTTACCATCCAGCTCGTAAGGCCGCAAGGCGGAAGGGAAAGGTTCAGTTCCCATCCAGTTTCAAATTAATTTTGTTCTTTCAACCTAAAGGTTCGATTCACATCCTGTTCTTTGGTTAAAAAAGGGTATTTTGATAAAAAATTTCCCATCCTGTTCTTTGATAAAGAAGGGGGGGATTTTGTTCATGATTTTTCCCATCATGTTCAAAAGGCTGGGGATTTTGTTCTTAATTTTTCCCATCCTGTTCGCAAGGCAGCAAGGCGCAGGTTCGGTTTTTTGATAAAATTTATTTTCCCCATCCTGTTCTTTGATAAAATTTGGTTCTTTGATAAAATTATTTTTTCCCATCCAGTTCGCAATGCAGCAAGGTGAAAGTGTAAGGTTCGGTTCCTATCCAGTTTCAAATTAATTTTGTTCTTTCAACCTAAAGGTTCGGTTCCCATCATGTTCTTTGATTAAAAAAAGGGTTCAGTTCTTTAATAAAAATTTTCATATCATGTTCTTTGATAAAAAAAGGGTCAGTTCTTTTTCATTAACAACACAATGCAGCAATGGGTCAGTTCAATTTTTATTAAAGGACAGGATGGGAAATTTTTTATCAAAGAACTCCATGGTTTAATTACTGTGGAAATAATTGCTTGGAAACTCCATATTTTAATCTGAAACAAACTCCATGTTTAATTTGCTTGGAACTTGAAAATTTGGAGATTAAAAATATGAAATCCTGGAGATTAAAAGTTCTTTATTGGTTCGGTAAGAACAAAACAAACTCCATGTTTCTAAAAGTATGTCGAAATTGTTTCACAGATTTGTGGTTCTTTTTTGGTTTCACAAGGCATCAACAGGTATTTCGCATCAACATTCATCATTTTGCAAGGCGCAAGGCAGCAAGGCACAAGGCAGCTCTTGGGGAGCACGGATCATCGTTTCGCAGCGGTTCTTTCTAGAGTTTGTTCTTGCTAGGGGCGTAACTATACTATTCTTGCCCAGGGCAACCGCCCAGGGCAAGAAATCTACAATTCAATTGATATTATACTCTTACTAATTTACATTTGGACAGATATTACTTGACCACGAGCATTTCTAGGTTTGGTTCATGTTTGTAAGCAATACGTAATCATAGCTGGGTCATCAATTATACTCTTACTAATTTTCATTTGGACAGATATTACTTTACCCTGAGCATTTCTAGGTTTGGTTCATATTTGTAAGCAACACGTAATCATAGCTGGGTCATCAATTATACTCTTACTAATTTTCATTTGGACAGATATTACTTGACCCAAAGCATTTCTAGGTTTGGTTCATATTTTTAAGCAACATGTAATCATAGCTGGGTCATTACACGAAGATAGATTCGAAAATGAAATGAGTTGTCTAAGCCTTTTTTCTCCTTTTTTCCCCTTTCTTTTTTTGGGAGCAGGTTGGGGGGTAGAGAGTACACTGTCACTGTCATCAGTAGTGAGATACATCATCTATTAGATAACAAATAACAACATGCACGCAAGATATATCATACACAACCCGGTAGCACATGCAAGAAAAAATCCAATAATTTTTTATAGCATACTTGGGCCATTCAATTGTACACTCACCATCTTTCATTTTTACATTACTCATGCTCAATGGAAGTTATTATGTTGTCAACCGATACATCATAGATATATGATTCTTTTGGTCTTTTGATTTTCTTTCTAATTTTACTTATTTCCCAACTTGGAGCGTATTTTCTTATTTTTTTAGTTTTTTAGTTCATACACATTTGTAGCATACACATTGCTTGATGTTGAAATCTGTATGCAACTTTTCAGGGTTTTATTTTTGTTTGTTTAATGTTAGGAGCTTGGAAGGGGATTGGACGAGGAGTGCATTATGAGGGAGTTGGAGTCATTGAAGGAGCATAGGAGATTGATGGAGGAGAACCCCAATTTACAATTGATCGAGCGGACAAAGAAACTGAGGCAGGCTTGCTTCAAGGCAAATTACAAGAGGAGGAAGGCAATGCGACAACCCTACTAATTAATCACTTCTTTCAAAATGTCTGTGGTGTAAACTGGAAAATATTCTGTTAAAACATATGCAGTTTTAATTGCTAGGATTTTTGCAATTTTGGCAACTATAGTATGTAATTTTAACAAGATTTCATCTTGATCTTTAATATCCGTCTTATATATACTCTTTGCAATTCATCGAATGACAGATCTAAGCATACATGCTTCACGATCAACAAACATATTTTGAGAGTCAGATTAATTAATGACTCGAATATGTGACCTTCATGTCATTATATAGCAATCTTACATGCATGTTGAAGCGAAGTTAATAGGAGATCGAGAGCACCGGGGAGCAACTATAATATTATACCCTCTTATCCTCCTAATCAACTTAGGTGGTTCACTGGTTCTTGCAACTTAAAAAAAAGGTTCGGTTCTTTATATGTTATATCCCTTATTTTTTGGTTTGTTCTTGCCGAACCTTCCATTTCACTTTTTCCTCATTTGCTGCAGTTTGTTATATGTTTCAATATATATATTGGTTGAATTAGTCCATATTTTCTGGAGTTTATAATTTGGTTCATATTTAGAAATCCAGACTCAAGGTATTTTTTTGGAGTTTGTTATATGTTTCAATATATATATTGGTTCATATTTCACATTTAGAAAACTGGATTGATTCATATTTTTTGGTTTGTTCTTACCGAACCAATAAAGAACCCCTATTTTTGGAGTTTGTTATATGGGATATATCCCCCCTCAAGTCAACATTGATCTCTAGAGTTTGTTATATAGGATATAACCCCTATTTTGCAAGAAGCATTTAGCTGTTGCTTGCATTTTAAATACCATGGGGTCACAATTAGTCGTTACCGTGTTCTAACGATAGCCTAGCGCTTCTGTGAATATGATGTAAGATAGTATGGAGGGTGCATGCTGCCTTTAAATTATTACTTTCTTTACATATTCATCCAACATTAATTCTTATGAATTGTACTAGCAACCCAACAAAATTTCGCTCAATTGCAAAAAATTAGACCGAGACTTACACAAAGACGATCTGAGCTGGCTTCACATATCAAGCAATTGTAGAATCTGATATCCTGAGACTGATATAATCTGATATACATTCTTCTTTAAAAAATTTATGCTACCTTCGTTAGATAATTTTTATAATGTGCACTTTATGTTGATCATTAGTAACACATGGATTTGTGTTGCTAATTTTTGTAGTGTGTAGTTTAACTTGAGGGAAAAGAATATTTTGTTGAGCAAGTTGACTTGAATCCGTATTAAGTATCCTTATAATCACAATGGATTTTTTCAACCATGTGTGTCCACTTGACCTGAAAACAATTGTAGAATCCTGAAATATAAGGAGTTATGAAATTGAACTCGCCTAATCGTTAACCTCTTGATTTTAGCACTTGCCGAGAACAACCACAGCTACAACATGGTATAAAGTTCCTCAAAGTTTTACACTTTTAACCATAAAAATTAATCCCTTTTGACGGTCTTGAATTCCTTTTGACCGAAGCTCGACGACAGCATCATATACCACTTGGCGGCGACGACGTCATCTACCACCTGGTGGAGACTATCCATGACAACAACTGTGACGCCATGCAAGCTGAACTGGGTCGATATCTCGATCCAAATATTTCCCCCTTTTACACACACACACACACACACACACACACACACACACACACACATCTCCTTTGTCTCTACAAGCGGTCCTTGCATCATGTGTGTCGACTTTTTTGGTTTCCCGTACAATATATGCACAAGTTTTGGCTGATTGTTGAAATAACTATCTTGCATACATATTTGTTTAATATTGTTGGTTATAATTATTTTTGACATTTAGTTTAAATGATTTAGTTGTAGGTTGGAGTTATTTGACCAGCTTACATCTTTTAGCATTCCCATTTGCTTCGCATCAACATGCAACCGGTATGGAATTTGTTACTAGAACCAAATCAATAATAGATACTCGATCGATAAACTATAACATGTTATATAGTTCCTCAAAATTTTAAACTTTTAACCAAAAAAATTAATCCCTTTGACGATCTTGAATCTCTTTTGACCGAAGCTCGGCGACGACGTCATATACCACCTGGCGACGATGATGTCATCTACCACCTGGTGGCGACTGCCCATGACAATAACTGTGACGCCATGCAAGCCGAACTGGGTCGAGATATCAATCCAAATATTTCCCCCTTTCACACTCACACACACACACACACACACACACACACACACACACACACACACACACACATCTCTCCTTTGGCACTGCAAGTGGTCCTTACATCATGTGTGTGGAGTTTTTTGGTTCCTCGTACAATATATGCACAAGTTTTGGCTGATTGTTGAAATAACTATCTTGCATACATATTTGTTTAATATTGTTGGTTATCATTATTTTTGACATTAATTTTAAATGATTAGTTGTAGGTTGGAGTTATTTGACCAGTTTTTGGGAATGAAAGTTTCTGGGGAATAGTAAAGTACATGCAATTAATGCATTTGGAGAAAAAACTAAATTGCACTTAATGCTGCAGATCGAATGAAGGCACACGCGCCGAAGGCGCCCGCCCAAAAACTGGTCAAATAACTCCAACCTAAAACTAATGCATTTGAAAAAAAACTTTAACTTGCACTTAATGCTGCAGTTCGAATGAAGGTGCCCGCACCAAAGGCTAAATTTTTTAACTCTAATTTGTTGTTTCGCACCGAAGGTGCCTGCGTCTACTCCGAATTTTTTGTTCTGTGTCGAAGGCGCTCGCTAAATTTTTTTACACTAATTTGTTGGTCTACGCCGAAGACGCCCGCGTCGAACGCTAAATTTTTTTACTCTAAGTTGTCGTTTCACGCCATAGGTGCCCGCGTCGAATTTGTTGTTCCGCGTCGAAGACGGTCGCTAAAATTTTTTACGCTAATTTGTTGTTCTGTGCCGAAGGTGCCCGCGTCGAATTTGTTGTTTCGCGCCAAATGAAGGCGTCCGCGCCGAATTTGTTGTTCCGTGCCGAAGACGCCCGCACTGAATTTTTTGTTCCGCGTCGAAGGCGCCCGTGCCGCTAAATATTTTTACGCTAATTTGTTGTTTCGCACAATTTTGGCTGTGGAAATAAATTTTTGGGGAACAAAGATTTTACGGGGGAAAATCTTAAATGAACCGTGTCCGCGGGCACGGGTTATGACTAGTATATATATATATATATAATATATGATACCATGTTTTACACGTACCCTTCTTTCATCTATTTAATTATTTGGAGCAATATTTTTGTCCTACCCAACCGCTATCTCTTTATCTCGCCTTATTTGAACGCGTTCCTTCCGCACTTATTTCGGTACACTTTTGGTTTCGGCTTCCTTTCTGTTGTGTAAACATTAGTGTTTGTAGTTGCCTGTGTCAACCCTAGTTTAGTAGTGGGCCCTTTGGTTTGTGATGTCGTCGTGGTGCATGTATGTAGGTAGAGTGTGTGGACCTGTATGAGTGTGCTACCCTTAGGATCTTAATGATTGTCACTTGTGTCTTGTATGTATACTCAGTGTTATCTGTGATATACGTATGGAGTTGTCTGAATGCTGGTATTCATATAGGTATGGATAGCGTCATAGCAGGCAATTCCTTAGACTTAGTCTTTCGTATTATAGAATAGCTTATCTTTGGCTGCATGTGATTGTATCAAAACTTTTGTTTTCTTTTAAACCAAATCTTTAAAGTTTTGAAACTAGGCCACAAAGATCACACCCCTTATCCTCCCTCATCCAATACCACAACTCCACACGTTTTTTTCCCACACGTTTTCTTAAACATTCTTATCTTCTCTTTCCCTCTTTGGGAGTGTTATTTTTTTTTCTTGTTACGATATTGTTAGTACTAGATATTATTATTATAGGTTTTATGTTTGCGGGTAGGCATAGAGTGTGATGAGATATGTTGTATCGGTGATTAGTTGATTTTGAATACAAGGATATTAGATTATATTTCTTTCGGATGAAAAGAATGAGGTGTCCAGGACTTATTTATAATACCGATGTATGACGGGCTCAATGGAGAATTTTGGTTGGATGAAATTATATGCTGGGAGATGAGAACTTATTAGACCTGAAACTTGGACGAGTGGTAGATAGGAGTAGCTAGGAAGGTATAGTATGAGTTAGGGTGATCATGAGAGTGAGTAGAGCATTTAAGGCATCAAGACCTGATTGTTAGGTTGGCGTGAGAAGACGTTGGAAGTAACACGACATGTTGAGATGAATGTGTGGTTAGGTAGACGGATTTGGTATGGTTAGGAGATTAGATGATGGGGGAAAGGATAGATATAGTTTGATGGTTCATTGATTATGGATGATAAATTTATGAGAAAAATATGATGGAGAATGTATTGGGGACGTGATGATTATTGAATTGTGGACGGTAATGTGGATCTATAATTAGGTGCTAGGGTGTGATTCTAGTTGTAGCATTAGCCAGTGGAGATCGAGTTATGATGGATTATTTGAGGAACGATGTTTGAAGTTATGGGATTAGCGATCATTATGTGGAATATGGGAGTTGTAGGCATAAGTGTTTATAGATATTATTATTATTAATATAAGTGATTCCGAGGATGAAATCATTTCTACGGTGGGTAGAATGTAACGGCTGCTTTCCGACCGTTCGTATTTTCTGCGCGTACGACTCTTTCTGTGTGCGTAATTTGGCCTCTTCTTGGATCCAGACTATACGATGTGATACGTCTTTGTGACCGTATGGAAGAGTAGTTATTTGTGGGATTTTTAGTGAACCTCATTTCTCGGATCGTTCTCCCACAAATCAGGTTTGATTTCAGGATCGACGTAGCTTTAAACTTAGTCACCGGATCTTTTATTTTTTTTATTTCATTTTTCGTGGACCAAATGCATGTTTGACCACCGTGTCCCTGAGCCTCTCTTCGTCACGGTCGTCCCGATATTTTTTTCGTAATTTTTGGACACCCCTAGCCCAACCAATTTACTAATCAAATTCAAAGCCCGATTAGCCTAAACCCACTTTTGAAATTCAAATTAACCAAATCCTTTGGGATTCATACGCATCATGAAAAATTTCTGTGGCTACCCTCACCCTCCTTTTCTCTTCTTTGCACACCCCCTCTCTCATACCCTCTCTCCTGGTCACCCCTAAATATACTCCTTTCTATATCCATTTAGCAATTTCTTCATGTTAAAACACAAACCCAAAACATAACCATAAGCTCTTACGATGGACGGCCACCACCCCCTATGACCCATGCCTTCTCCTTCCCCTCGCCGCCGGCGAGAGCTCCGACCACCTCAGGCCGCCACCTCCTGTCTCCTCTCTCTCATGTCCCTCCTATATCTTCTCTCTCTTAAAAGCCACTCAAGAACCCATGGCCGCAAGGTTTGGACAGACAGCCTTAAACCGACGGCCACCCCCTTCTCTGGCCACCCTGTTGTCTCATGGCCACTGGCAACCACCCTCCAACATCCCCACTTCACCCTCTACAACCCACATCCCTCATCCCTCCTCTATCACCCACCAAAACCCCTTAAAACCCACCAAAACCCAGTTTTTGGACAGATCTGCCGCCCGCCGGAAAACCTGCTGCCGCCGCCGCTTCGGCCACCCCCTCCAGTAATCTCTTCCTCCACTTGACTCTCCTCGAGTCCCCCTATCATCTGCACCCCTCCTCGCTCACTTCTCTACTCTCTATCTCCCTCAAAACACTCTCAAACACAACACAAACGGCAGTTTGGACAGATCTGTCCATCGCCGGAAAAATGCCGCACCCAGCCGCCTCCGGCGACCACCCTATCACCGTTGGACTCCTATCGAACCCATATATCTTCTGCAACTTTCCTTTCCCTCTTCTCTCATCTCTAACTCCTCGAAAACCCGTTGAAACCCAGCTCTAGCGGCTGTTTTTGACAGAACTGTGCGCTGCTCTTCAACGCCGACGCACAGCCATCTCCGACCGCTTCCGATGACCACTCCACCACCATTAGATCCCCCTTAATTCCCTTTAACTACTGCAAGTCCCCTTTGACTCCTCTGATCATTGTTTTTCCGCTGCGACGCGCGACAACGACCGTTGCGCGAATCTGTCCTCTTCGTCTTCTCACGGCCGCCCACCGCCATGCGCTGACGCCGTCGGCCACCCACCAGGTTGAGCACCCCCAATCTGACATCCTTCAATCACCGATAGCCTCCTTAGATCCTCGGAGTTCACACGCGTCTCCGAGCTCATGTGTTTTTACCCGACGTTGCCACCGTCGTGAAGATCCGTTGCGCTACCCACAACGGGAGAAAGATCACTGCTTGCTCACTGTTCGTGCCACCACTCGCTGTTCAGAAGTGTCTCGTTGCGCTACCCGCGGCCCAGATGTGGCAGACGAAGCCGATCCATCGCCGTTCAGACCCGACATCCGCTTTTCGATCAACGTCAAAAGGTTAGTCCTCTAACGCGTAGTAAGAACCCCCACTGTAGCAAATCGAAAACCTAATCTAAAAATCGTTGATAATAACTAAATTTCATTTCTACACCTTTAAAACGTTGCTAAATTTTAGACATCGACGAAGGACTTGAATATCTGTGCACATAGGATAGATCGTCGATTAGGCTGAACCGAAACGAAAACGTGACTTTGACTGCTAGGATAGCCCTGTTGAACCTAGAAATGAACTCTAATAGGAATGATGAAAAACATGTCCTGACACCGCCATTGACCCGTTTCAGACGGACCCTCGCTGACGCACCACTTCGACGGGTCGCTCCGGACAGACGACGCTCTCGCCACCATAGGCATGTGTTTACACTTGTACTCTTACGGCCACGTTTAGGCCATCTCCTTCTTAGAGTGTTAGAGTACATTTAAAGAGAACCGGACGTGAAATGATAGTGTTCGGGACTCCCTTGACAGCTTAGACTTGACGACAAAGTCTGAGCACAAACAACAACAACTGCTATCATAGGTTTCATCTGTGTGTGCATGCGTGTGGACACCCTAGAACAACTTTACTCTTGCCATGTCATGAACATCTTGCACGCCATGTCTTACATAGCATGCGGGCAATAAGACGCTCACCTAGCAGAGTGGGTGATCTTCGTTACAGAACACCAACAGGAAGCTCGGCATTCACCTAGTAGAGTGAGTGTCCCAGCAGACCGTGAGGATAGAGGCACTCACCTAGCAGAGCGAGTGGTCCTATACAGTGGTACTGATTCACCTACGGGACGTTCGTCGCTCACCTAGCAGAGTGGGAGATACGCTACAGACCGTGGGGATAGAGGCACTCACCTAGCAGAGTGAGTGGTCCTATATTGTCTTGTCTTGTGCACTTGGGTTTGGGGTAGGGTTGAGCGGTCTCACGGGGAGAGGGTCTGGCCGCCCTCAAATCGTAAGTCGTGAACCCTTCGAGTCACACATGTCTTGTCTTGTCTTGTCATGTCCTGTCTAGCTTAGTCCCATAGCCGGTAGCACATGATATGGCTACTGTCTGCCGCGTTTACTTTTCCTGCACCGCTTTACTTTCTGCATAGTATAACTGCAATGTCATAACAACAGCATGTTAATCAACCAGTAAAATGTTGCTCTTAAATTACCTTACACTTGCAGTAGAGTCTCTCACCCTTTCTTGTAGACTTTACCTGACATACAGTTCCTTTTCTCTTGGGTGTTGTACGTCAGGTGTTGAGCCAGAGTGCGTGGACGACCCGGACATACCTGAGTACTTGGAGCCAGAGGACGTTGACCCAGATGACGTACCTGACGAGGACCAGACTTAGACGTTCCCCACCGTTGCAGACTTCCTGCGGTCACTACTTTTTAGTTTGGGTGAGTAGCACCACTTTACCTTTTTGCCTAGGTTGGGTGCTTCGCCCCATTAGTTTCCTTTTTCTGCAGTTTGTTGCCATGCTTAGGCTTCTCTCCTTTTAGACTTGTCATAAACTGGATATTGTCTCTTTTATAAAATTAATGCATCCTTTCTTTCTGTACTTTTGTTGTTCCAAATTATGTATATGCAAGAACCTGTAATTTTAAATGGTATCCCCTACAGACGCTTATTGGGTCCGAGCCTCACAGCTCCAGCCCAAGCGGACCATAGTCACGTTTCGCTTCCATCGTTTTGGGAAGCGGGGCGTGACATACATACCTCACATCGGCAAGTATACACACTATGCCGTCATGCATCTTTATACGAACGGTTCCAATACCTGCAGTTCTACACACTGCATTGTTCCCCATGAGGATTGAGCCTTCATCTTGCTTGGAACGGTATGTCGCAAACCAACTCCTATGAGGAGTCATATGATACGAGCATCCACTGTCCATGAGCTATGCCATGTTGGTATCACCTGCAATGCCTGCAGCAAAAATCTCTGTATCTCTACGTTCATCATGAACCTGCTCACCATCAATCCCTAAAGATGCCGAACCGGAATCCTTCTCGGTTTCCTTTCCTTTCTTCCTATTCTTGATAGGACAATGATTCGAATAGTGACCCTTCTTGTGGCAATTGTAGCATGAGATGTTCGCAAACTTATCCTGTGAGTGTATCGACTTGGAGCGGTCATTATTCTTCCTGAAGCCTCCTCTCCTTTCCTGTCGACCACTCACATGCAATGCCTCCTCGTGGTTACTCACATGATCTCTACCTTGAACCATGCCATATAGTTGCTCTGTGTGAAGCGCCGCCTCCACCTCTTTCACGGTGAGAGTAGTCCGGTTGTAAATCATCGACCGAACAAACTGATTATACTCTTCATGCAATGAGCACAACAAGATAACCGCTTGCTGCTCATCTTCAATCTTCACATCCATACCACGCAACTCTAGCACAATCCTGTTCAATTCATCCATGTGATCCTTCATCGCTGAACTAGACTTCATCTTGAGAGTATACAGCTGCTGAAGCAAATTTAGGCCACTCGTGAAGGATTTCTTCATGTAGAGTCCCTCAAGCTTCTTCCACATATCAGATGTCGTCGCCTCATCTAGGACTTTCCTCAGAACATTATATGATAACGATAATTGAATCGCGTTGTACGTGCCTTCCTCTCCATTTCCGCTCTAGCGGATGCAGTCACCTCCTTATCAATATTCGAGACATCGAATACGATCTGGTAACACCCCGTCTGCATAAGAACAATTCTTCACCTTCGTCTGCCAAATCCGAAAATCATTCCGGCCTGTGAACTTCTCAATGTTCAAAGTTGCCAAAGACACCATCTTTCCTTCGCTCTTAGCTCCCTTTGCAATAAAACCACAAGCTTTGAAACCACTTGTTGGGGGTGAAAATCGAAAACGCCTTGAGATCAATGCCAAAAACCAACTCCAATAAACTGATCAGGAATATAGAGCTGGTAAAAATCTAATCCCAAAGACCCAACAAAATTCCTAAATGACCTTGAAATAGAAAGTAGCAAACGAATCACAGCAACAAATAAATCAATCGCAGATACAAGAGAATTTACCCTGATTCGGTTATAAACAACCTACATCCAGCAATCCAATCCGAGATGATTCCACTAGTAGAGTGATCCAAACAATTAGGGTTACAAAACGCTCCCTCACGCGTGAGTAATAACTTGTCAACGGAACAAGCCCTCACGAATCCACTCAAGAGGACGAAATAATTGGAAGAAGAAAAGAAGGAAAAACCAAACCTTTCTCTCAAGAACACAAACCCTAAAACTCTCTCCAATTTCCAATGGGGTAGCAAGAGGCTCTCCAAGACTCTCTCAATCTAAAAGGAGGCTTGACCTAATCTAAACCAATAGTTATGTTAAATACAAAACCAAAACAAAGGAGAGAAAAAACCGCATCAGCCGCTCCTTTTTCGCGCATGGGCCCGCGCCGACTCGGCCCGAGTCGGCTGTCAGCTCGGCTTGCTCGGTCGAGCTGACTGCCCTAGGTGGAGTCGAGTCGACTCGGTCGAGTAGCCTAGCTACTCGGCCCGAGTGTCAGTTTCCCTCTTTAAACGGAGTGCCCTCGGGCTGCTCGGACACACAAAACCCGCATGTTGCTCGGTCGAGGAGCCTCCTGCTCGACCGAGTAGACTCCTACTCGACCGAGTAGGAGTCACCCGATCCCTTTTAGCTTTCATGTTTGTAGTTGGACTTTTGTTTTAGGTCGGTCAGTGCCATCTTGATAGGCGGAGCTTGCTTCGGCTTATCCAGGCTGGAAGCTTCTTGTCTTACATACAACCCCCAGAGCATATTCATTGATGGGTTTTCGTGTGTAATCCAGCCTTGCATCCTGTCTTAAGCCGAGACTTGTCCAAACAGGCTGAGACCTCCTTTATTGTTCCTCCATGGGTTTCTAACCTTTTGGGCTTACCTGGATATCTATACATAACAATAATAACACATGATTTTCTTACTCGGATAAGTCATCAAGAAATTTAAACCAAATCTAAATCTAAGCAGATATAATATTTTGATATCATGTCTGCAACCAAGAGTATACGGATGCTAGTCCGGGTGGAATAATTCAAATCCTTCTTCTTGCCAAACTGCAGGGATTAAAGGGTCCACGCTGTCCCAAAAAAAAAGAAGTAATCCACCATGTTCAAGTTGACCCAAAAAAAAATTTGCTAACATTCAAACATTAGGTGTGCATCGTGTGATTTAGTTCATGGGATTTTAAAAGTATTTTAATTATATATTCCAGTTGATTATTCTTTCTTTTCATCTTCAAGGAAGTCATCTGGCTTCTAAGAAGCTTACAGAACATTCTTAAAAAAGTTTGCCGACCAGTGGAAGATACGATCTAAGTATTTTCAAAAGAGAGTGCACACTTAATGGGGTTCCATCATCTGGAGTTCCCTCCCTCGTTAGGGTTCATGTAAAGCCAAAGGGAATGAATTTGACTCTTTAATAATATTAAGACTCGAGGTTAAAGACCTAGGTTGAGCTCGACAGTCCAATAACGATGCACGACTCCGTCATATATTCGGTGGATTAGGTTTGGTTTAGTTGCTAAGATTCATGTTAGGATCATGCGTGTTCGTGAATAATATCATATTGGATAAGTTGATGAAAGGTGATGTACAAAAATAAGTAGACGGGAATCTATTTATTGGCTTTTTTTTTGGTTTAGTTAGATAAGATTGCATTCCAACTTTGTTTATGTTCTCGTCAATTTGACTCGCATTGCCCCGATCAAGTTGCAACAAATGGTATTTAGGTTTTGTTGTGGCATGTTGAAATTTGAAGGAAGAACACATCACCTTTTACGCATCTGAATGAGATCGAGAGGAGGCATTACGATGCTTTGGATCAGATTTGGAATCATGATTGGAAACCAAACGCTTCTCATCACCAAGATTACTATGTCTTCTTCTTCTGTTTATTTAGTTGAAAAGAACGTAAACTTTTGTATCACTCAACGTGAGTTTCCCAATAGGAATAGGTTGGTAGTTATAGGAATGCGGAGCGAAGGATGTTTGTTTACATTAGAATTCATAACATTGTAAAAACAATGTATCTTATGTTTGTTTACATTAGAATTCATAACATTGTAAACACAATGTATCTCCCAATGGTAGGGTAATTAGGATAGTACTTTTACATTAGGAACCCCCAACTTCTCTTAATTTCCATTTTTCACAAAGGTTAATTGAAATTTGCATATAGCCCCCTTAATCCTTTAATATTTATGTTTTACCCCTAGGTCAAATCTATCATGGGTATACCCAATTTCAACATCTCACACCCGCACATGATAGGATTATTATTACAAAAATAATACGTGAGGAAGACTTTTTCATACTGGGTAACTTGGCCGCGCGACTCATAAGCAAACACATGTAATCTTTGTTGTGCATTGGTGAGAGATATACAACTGCCTTCTATGTAACGCAATCCTCTAAAATATCTGTCTCTTATAATACCTAATGTCTACTCTGTTATATTAGTTTAAGTATTCATAATCACTCTTGTCATATTTATTCTCGAGGAAGACTTAAACGCATCTACATTGATGTCTCTAATCAAACAAATTGACCGGTCTTTGAGATCATCAAACTAGATATGCACAAACTTAGCATTTTCTTTGCACTCAATATTCTAAGTCACAACTTAGATGTTTTCCTAGACATATCATTTTAGACCGAATCACTCTTGGTCATAAGAAATATGCAAAGTAGCTATCACCAAGATTGAGATTTTGAATACTAGTTAATAAGTCAAAGGGTATTGTGAGAAAACCAATCCTCTATGGACTCATACAGTGGAGAGGCAGTGATCCACTTTCTGACTTCACATTATGGTCGACTTCAGCATATGCGGTGTGAATCACATGTTACGGTTTATTGAGTATGTCTTATGAGTAATTCAATCCAACTCCATTCAAACTCCAGTTAAATGCACATATGCATTTAACACTAAAGTCTACATCAATATAATGCTCTGAGAATTTGTATCTGTCTTATGAATAGGTTAAAATGAACCTTAGGAAATTAGTCTAACTCGGCCATTATTTGTATGTATGTATGTGTATATGTGTGTGTGTTTGTGTGTGTATCTGTGTATCTGTGTATGTGTGTTTGTTTGTTTGTTTGTGTTTGTGTGTGTACGAAAAAATACGCATGCGCTCAACCTCAGGCACGATTCCTGCGTGCGACCCCTCCCTACCGTCCGATTCGATCCACCGGCTATAGTTAAAAGCGGAACTTGCGGAACTTTTGGTGCAATTACCACGTGCCCTTTAAGCAAAGCGGAACTTTTATGCAATTACCATCACGCCCTTTAAGCCCTTTTCAAAGCAACTTTGTACATAATTACTCACCGTTGTGCACATTGAGCAATAGATCTATCGTCCGATTCGATCCACCTGCTGTTATTAAAATGATACGGGCCCGATGTGCGCGTCGAGAAAAAACGGTTACAATCGTGTAAAATTACTCCATGCACATAACGGCATGTAAAATTTCTCCCCATTTTGAACATTGTGCGCGTCGGGTAAAAACTTTTCTTCAAGTCAAATTTAATCGTCACGCACAACGTGCTACAAAATAGCGCATGGTGCACGGTAATAAAAAAGGTTAGAGTGTATTATTATTGTTCATAGCGCATAACCCATGGTGCGTGTGTGTTAAAAGACTTTAGTTTGAAACAATATTCATCCGCGCGCACAACGGGTAAAATTATACCACGTTGTGCACATCGGGTAAAAACGGTTACAATGGATTAAATTACTCCATGTGCACAACGACATGTAACATTTCTCGCCATTTGGAACGTTGTGTGCGTCGGGTAAAAACTTTGCTTCGAGTAAAATTTAATCATCTCGCACAACGTGCTATATAATAGCGTGTTGTGCACGTTAATAAAAAATATTAGAGTGGAGTATTATTGTTTACAGCGCACAACTCGTTGATTGCGGGGGTTAAAAGACTTAGTTTGAAGTAATCATCCGCGTGCACAACGGGTAAAATTATACCCCATTGTGCACGTCGAGTAAAAATGGTTACAGTGGATTAAATTACTCCATGCGTACAACGGCATGTAAAATTTCTTCCGATTTGGAACATTGTGCGCGTCGGGTAAAAAGTTTGCTACGAGTAAAATGTAATCGTCGCACACAACGTGCTACATTACAACGCATCGTGCGCGGTATTAAAAAAGGTTAAAGGTGTGTATTATTACTCACAGCGCACAACCCATTGTGCACAGGGGTTAAACCACTTAGTTTGAAGTAATATTCATCCGCGCGTACAACGGGTAAAATTATACCCCATTGCGCGCTTCGGGTAAAAACGGTTACAGTGGAACCAATTACTTCACGCGCACAATGGCATGAAAAATTTCTCCCCATTTGGAATGTTGTGCACGTCGGGTAAAAACTTTGCATCGAGTAAAATTTAATCGTCGCGCACAACGTGCTTAATAATAGCGCGTTGTGTGCGGTAATAAAAAAGGTTAGATAGGAGTATTATTGTTCACAGAGCACAACCCATTGTGCGCAGTGGTTAAAAGACTTAGTTTGAAGTAATATTAATCTGCGCACATAACGGGTAAAATTATACCCCGTTGTGCTCGTCGAGTAAAAACAGTTACAGTGGATTAAATTACTCCACTCGCATAACGGCATGTAAAATTTCTCCCCATTTGGAACGTTGTGCCCATCAGGTAAAAACTTTGCTTCGAGTAAAATGTAATCGTCGTGCACAACGTGCTACATTTTTGCACGTTGTGCGCGGTATTAAAAAAGGTTAGAGAGGAGTTTTATTACTCACAGCACACAACCCGTAGTGTGTGGGAGTTAAAAGACTTAGTTTGAAGTAATATTCATCTGCGCGCACAACGGGTAAAATTATACTCCGTTGTGTGCGTCGGGTAAAAACGGTTATAATGGAACCAATTACTCCACGCGCACAACGACATGTAAAATTTTTCCCCATTTGGAACGTTGTGCGCGTCGAGTAAAAATTTTGCTTTGAGTAAAATTTAATCGTTGTGCGCAACGTGCTACATAATAACGCGTTGTGCGCGGTAATAAAAAAGGTTAGAGTGGAGTACTATTGTTCACAGCGCACAACCCGTTGTGTGCGGGGGTTAAAGACTTAGTTTGAAGTAATATTAATCCGCACGCACAACTGGTAAAATTATACCTTGTTGTGCGTGTCAGGTAAAAATGGTTATAGTGGATTAAATTACTCCATGCACACAACGGCATGTAAAATTTCTCACCATTTGGACTGTTGTGCGCGTCGGGTAAAAACTTTGCTTCAAGTACAATGTAATCGTCATGCACAACGTGCTACATTATAGCGCATTGTGTGCGGTATTAAAAAAGGTTAGAGGAAAGTATTATTACTCACAGCGCACAACCCGTTGTGTGCGGGGGTTAAAAGACTTAGTTTGAAGTAATATTCATCCGCGTGCAGAACGGGTAAAATTATACCCCGTTGTGCGTGTCGGTTAAAAACGGTTACAGTGGACCCAATTACTCCATGTGCACAACGTCATGTAAACTTTCTCCTCTTTTGAAACATTGTGCACATCGGGGAAAAACTTTGCTACGAGCAAAATTTAATCATCGTGCACAACGTGCTACATAATAGATGGAATACGTACCTTAATACAATGTCATTAAAATTGAATGCATAAATGTTGTAGTATGATGGAATACATACCTTAATACAATGTCATTAAATTTGATACAATTGCAGCACATTACAAAATTGCGTGATGCTAACTTGAAGTACCCATAAAAACTCAGCGCGCACAACCGGAAATATAAGTGAATGTTGTGGACGCTGAGCAAAACTGTCTACAATTACCAACAATAACTCAATGCGCACAACCGGGAAAAGAAGTGAATGTTGTGCGTGCTGAGCAAAACTGTCTACAATTACCAAGTTTTACACATCACACACAACGGGCGTATTTTACATTCTGTTGGCCACAAGGAGCAAAACTGTATACAATTACCCACAATTACTCATCGCGCATAGCTACATAACTCATTCTCTTCAGCTCTTATGCTTCTTCTTCTTAATCGTTAAACACCTCAAATTTCTTGACAAGTGGTCGGATCTGCAGCAACAGAGAAATTATAAGATATGAGATCGGCAGCATCAAATTATATTCTCTATTGCATGCTTGGTGTGATTCTTATATGCTTCATTTATATCTCTTGATTGAAAAGTGCATCGCCAACATTTGCATATTAAACTCTATGAATTACTTGATGTGAATATGAGTTGATTGCATGAATTTAGAGAATCCCTTCCTTTTCTATTTATGGCTTGCAAGTATTATGTTTAGTCAATATATGAAATTCCAATGGCATGTATTCCAATTCTTTCAGAGTATCGTGATATGTAGCTATGGCTTGAGATCTGACCGAATAATCTAGCGCCTCCCTCCATCTTTCATTCTTTTTTCTGTTTCTTATTTTTATCGCCCGATGAGCCTCGTATTCGTCTTCCTCAAGGACGAGTAAGAGGAAAGCTTAGGGGATTTTGATGTGTCCATATTTTACATATATTTCTGCATCATTTCATATCATATTTGCCTCCAAAGTCCACATTTTCATATATTATCGTGCTTCTAACGCCATATTCGAGTTTCGTATAGCTTTGTAGATTTTCAGGAGTTTTGGAGCGAATTGGAGCTATTTCGGGATATGGACACATTCTACACGTCCGGGATGTCATTGGCAAGGTTCCATGAGAGTTCACCGAGGCAAGGAAGAAGATTGGAGGAGAGGAGGAGGAGAGAGCGAGAGATGAGAACTCTAGGCCCACTTGTGTTCAGTTTCCCAGGCTACTCGGTCGAGTGCATCAGCACTGGACCAAGCTTACACACGGATGTTGCAACGAAAACAAACATGCCCCACTCAACCGAGCAGCAAAGCCACACACTGAGCAGCAAAGCCACTCGACCGAGCTGATCATCTACTCGACCCGAGTCACAACCAAACAGAGCAGCGTTCTGGAGGGAGACCAGACCTACAGTAGCTCGACCGAGTGGAGGGGCTACTCGATCGAGTAGCCCGTATCAGCCAAAGCCAAAGAAGCAGCAAAGCAGTAGCCACATGCAGCTTGACCAAGCGGCGCCCTACTCGACCGAGTAGGGCGACGCGGCCAGACAAGTTTGTGGGCCCAAGTGCCCAGATTTTCTGAGATTTTTGGGGTCCATACCCTTTGTATATAAGAACAATTTTTACCCTCTCGTAGAGAGCTTGCTTATTTTCCTTAGTTTAATTTTAAGTTTAAGTTTTTAGAGAGAAGTTCTAGCCGTCGCTATTTGTAGAGACCAAAGTTGATATTTTTATTGGATATTTTTGCGTGGAATCTTCTTCTTCTTAATTATCTGCGATTTGCTATCATCCTACGACGTGTTTGTTACGATTCTCTAATCTTTTTATGCTTTACTTGATGTTTTTTGTTGCTATGATGAATTCTCTTGCCTTTATTGAATCTTTTTTGTCTCTTGCTATGATCCATGAGTAGTTCTATATATGGCTAATGGATTAGCCCTAGGATCTTAGGATTTAGATGTAAAGTTAGGATTTTTAGACTGAGTTGGTATAAAAGTGACGGGTTTTGTTTGATCCAGCCAAGTTTGTAGAATATCTTGAACTGGGATCATGTCCAATATGGTGGCACATGTGTGATTAAGGAGTATCATATGACTTAATTAGGATGTTAGTGGATTCAATTAGGGTTTGTGACCAAGCCCGGTGCGCTCCTTGATGGCATCCACCGACATCCTATATTGCTAATTGATGACTATCGCCCTTGCGTCAATGAGAGCAACCAAAATACACATCGAAATTCTATCCACGAGAGTGGCATGAATAGTTGTTGATCCTAATGCACGGATCGTATGTGAGGCCACCCATGAGAGTGGGGGTAAGCGTGCGATACATTAGACAAATGGTGCTAATGTTAGCTAGCCACTGTTCTACATCTTAGATGCGTCAACCCCTAATAAAGCCAATGCAACGTAAGATTTCTAACCTAGCATCGACATCCGACGATCCTAGTGGTGAGTCCTAACGTCCTAGTCCTTTATTATTGATTAAAATCTTGCTTGAAAGATAACTCCGCAATAAAAAATCTTTTGAAACCGACTGCTAGCATTATTCTAGATATTTAGAGATTACCCAAGACAATAATAGCATTCACATGCCTGTGTGATCGATATATTTTATATCATAACTTGACCCCGTGCACTTGCGATACTCTCCGGGAGTTACATTTGGGATACATCTAGCCTTAGCATTCGTGTCATTGTTAGGTGGGTTTTAGGTATTAGTTCCAGGCTCATCACTCACCCAAGAAAACATAACCCTTTAAGTGTTCATAGTATCAAATGAATGTACTTTTCTTTCCTCTGGGTCCACTCTTCCCAAGCCTATGAAAAGTCTCATGTAAATAAGCTACACAGCCCAAGCTTTCAAGTAACTCAAGTTTGGACTTCTTCCAGTCCAGAGTTCATATGAGGTTTTATGAATTGATTTGGATGGCACTAGGTTCAAAACATGTGCTACTTTCAACAAAACATCTCCCTAATATGTACATAACTGGTAAATTTAATTGTGACATCATGCATCAAACTATCTCAAAGAGAGTTCTATTCTTTCTCTCAGCCACACCATTTTGCTAAGGTGTATAAAGAATAGTTAGTTGTCTTAGAATTCCTTTCTCATTACATTGATCCTTGTTAGATATTCTCTTCCTCGGTTTGTCCTTAGGGTTTTAACCTTTCTATCCAATTGATTTTCAATTTTGTTGAGAAATAATTTAAAGCAAATTAATGCCTCAGATTTATGTGATTACACCTTTCCAAACCAAGAGTAGTCATCTATGAATATAATGAAGTATGAGACACCATGCATTGCCCTCATAATCATGGGTCCACCGATTTCTAAGTGTATAGTTGTAATGGAGTGTCAGCATGTTTTACCTTTCTAAATGGGTTCCTAGTAATGTTTCCTGCTAGACATGGTTCACGCATATGAAATTCTATTTTGGTAAGAGATTCCAAAAATTCCTCTTTCGCTAAGCGTTCTATCCTGGCTTTTCCTATGTGACCTAGTCTAGCATGTCATAACCATGCATCATTGTCATATGATCCAGATGAAGATGAGATTAACATATATCCTGAAGAATTATTATCAGTATTAAGAAGTGTCAAACCATTAAAATGAGTACAATATCCATAAAATTCATTAAACAAACTTATTTTCAAACCATACTATCCAAACAACAAATCAAATCTAAACATAGCTAAGGATACAATAGAGACTAAGTTCTGCTTTATTTCAGGAGTGCGCAATACATCATGCAGTAGTAAGTTCCGTCCTCTGTGTAATTTCACTTTGCATGTACCGACTCTCTTTACTTCTAATTTGTTATTGTTACCCACATATACCCATCTCGTTCCACTAGGAACATGGTGGTACTCCACAAAGTAGTCTCTGTCTCTGGCTATGTGGTCTGTTGCTCCTGAATCAACAATCCACCAAGGATCGGGTTCTATGAGCATTTCAGGTTCCATGCATTCAATCACTTACCTCATCTTAATTGGAAAGGATAGATTGACATGCCCTCTAATGGATTCAATCACTTGCCTTCATACCTTGCTATTAGAACATGATTGATTGAGAGAAACAAATGATATTGATGAACTCACAAATCAATGTTTGAAACATTATATAACCCAAAAGTTTAAGTCAATAGACAGAGATTCAATTACTAATTTAAGAATCGACTCTTTTTTGTGAAAGTTGGCTCGATTGAGACCCTGAAGAAGTATAGGATTGACAGCCGAGCTATCTTGTGCTGAGTTAGCTTATATGTGCTCGAATCCGAGCTATCTAACTCTGTACAAGTTAGATACGAGGACGCCAAGCTAGTTGACTTCTACAATGCATAGTTCCTTGATTGCGAATGATCGGAGAATCGGCGATTATAGGTCGGCAAATCTATGGCCCGAGCTTCGGGTAGCTCGGATAACTTGGATCGGCACTTCGTCAGCTCGGTCTTTAACTGGGAGCTCGATAACACGGAGGGGGGCCGACCAGAGGGTGCAGTTTCCTATTTGTAGCAGAGTTGGCATTGGATAAGAATTTCATTAAAGTCAGAATTCTTATTAATTGGGAATCCCTCTTTTAGTAGAACACCTATTGTACCCTAGGGCTATATATAGGGTGTTTAGGCGAGGGTGTCATATATGTAGAACACATAGAGAGAACTTTGAGCCGCCTTTTGTGAGAGCCAACTTTCAGAGATTGTTAAGAGCTTTTGGAGAGATATTGAGTCTAGTGCTTCTTCTTCGTTTTGAAGAGAGAAGATTTGTATTTTTTTTCTCTCCTTTTGTAATAAAGCTCATTGGTGTTTATTTGGACGACCGACGGCCTAAAGTTGATATCTTTCATAGTGCTCTATTTATTTGTTGCTCGTTCTTCATCATCCGATCTTCGACGATCATCTGCTGACGCACAACATTTTCGATTTTCCTAATGCGAATGTTATTCTTAATGCCTCCTTCAAACTCATGGTGATGGCCTTGAGTTTGGAAAATGGAAGCACGATCTGGACAGATTATACCTTTACATGAGATGATTAAATAAAAATTTGAATCACTATGTGAATCCGAGTTAAGCCATTAGATGAGAATATCTGATTTGACAAGAATAACATGACGAAGCATGGGCTTTGATATCATGTTAAGTATACGAGAAGGACAAAGTCCTACATGTTTTATTAATTGTAGGGATATAAGTTGGAGTTAATTCAGACTTGAAGTGTGTTCAGCCAGCTTCATAAGTATGTCCAAGTTGTGAACAAGTGTGTACGGCCTTAAAGGTAAGTATGTCCAAAATGTGAACAAGTATATTCAGCCTTAAAGCTAAGTATGTTCAGCGGGTGAACAAAAGGAGCTCAGTTGTATGCAAAGTAATTCTGTTTTTTTTTGAGAAAGCAATTCCCTTGAGATTTGTGTAATTTGTCTAATGTAGTAAATGCTTATACTAGTTGAAGAAACCTCTTGACAGAGCATAATTGTATGTATGGGAACTATTAATTGTAGAAGTGAAAGAATGATGAAAAAGTTAAAAGAAAGAAGAGAGGGAAATCTCTAAGATCAAGATCAGTAAAAAATATCCAAGAAGGAGAAGGAAAAAAGGCTTCAGCTTTGCCTGAAATTCGTGTGAAAAATTTCTGAAAAATCATTCTTCCTCATTCTGTCAAATTTGTGTTCACAGTTTTGTGTACACACTTGTAGCGTATTGTGTACACACTTAAGTGCTCGTCTGTACACAGATACAGTGTAATTGAAACACAGTTATTCCAGTTTTCTTCACACTATTGTTTTCACAGATTATTCTTTGTTTTCTCCTCCTCCCCTCAAAAGATCCTGTCTTAGGATACTGAGCTTTGCCTCAGCATCCAACAATATACACATCACAATTATTATACAATAGTAGTATTAATTGCACGTAGCGGGCAGAAGGAAGAATATGTTATGAATAGGACCCATTGGGCCTATTGGGTATCCACCCACATGAGTACCCATTATGAATACTATATAAAGGAGGCTAGGGGTTTCCTAGCCTCAACCCTTCTCCAAATCTGTTTCTCGTTCATAACACGTTATCAGCACGATTACGCTCGTTGGAGGAGATGGCGGCTCGCGGGGAAGGAGATCCATCAATCGCTCAGATTCAAGAAGATCGTAATCTTCTCAACGGGAAGCAAAAAGGGCATCCTTCACCAACCGTCGACTAGATTCCCTTGTCGAATCTAGAGGTAAAAATCAAAACTTTTTAGATCTAAACTTGCTTTTCACGTTAGATCTGCATGTTTTAGGATCAAAAAGTTTAAAAACACGGTAAAAATCACATTTTTTAGATCAGCATGCCTAAAAACAATAAAAATCTGTTTTTTCGCGATCTAAATCCTTGAAAAATTCGGTTTTTACCCCCCTTTGATCCAAAATCTCCGCACGCCGTAAGGCGAAATGGCGACGCCTCACAAGCGCCGCCGGCGGCAAATAAACGCCGCTGCCATAGGCCGCGGCCCCATGCTGCGGCCCCATGCCGCGGCCCGCCGCCGCCAGGCGGCTGCGTTCTGCGCGGCCAGCCGTCGCGGCGACACGCCGCGGGCCCCCCTAGGGTTTTCCGAAACCCTAACCCTAAACGGGCCAATTTTTCGGGGGAGGCCCAAATTAACCATAATGGGTTGTTTTCATGGCCCAAAAGGCCAGAAAATTAGCTCATTTACATAAATAATTTTTCTTCTTTTATTTTTGGCCCTAAAAAGCCCAAAATAATTAAAAGAAAATTTAAAGGGTTTTAAAGCAGTAAACAAAACATTAAAATATGGATCAAAGGTAAAAGTTTTTTTCAAAATAAATTTTTAGCTCGTCACACACAATTTAGATTATTTAATTTAATCTTTACATGCCTGTGATATGATTATCTGCGTGGTTGTATGTTTTCAATATATTATCTGCGTGGATGTGCAAATTAGGCTATGTTTTTAGGGATCAGCCAGGTTTCCAACACTTTTTAATTTCCTGCAATTTTTCTCTTTTTGAGTGAAATTTGTAAGTGAGGATATAAATGTAAAAAGAAGACCGGCGGACACCAAAAAGTAGCTGAAGGCGTATGCACAAAGATGAAAGGGGCTTCTCTCTGAAGTTCCCGAGTTGTACTTATTCTTTCATGCAACTTTTTGATGTAATTCTCGGACTGTCTTTTTCTTTTCGGTGTCGGCTGGCTGATCCCCATAGTCCTAAGTTATTTTTTCATTGCTTATACATTAAATGCGTGGATGTTAACTATCTTCATGCTATGTTAATGTTACAATGAAACTGTTAAAAAGCAAGCTAAAATCACTTTGATATAGTTCAACGCCTATTGCTAGACTATATATCTGCGATAAGATTATTTAAATGCCTGCAGCATATAAATAGCATGTGTACATCATACTTGTTTCAATTCAGTTAATTGAACATAATCTTTAGTTTACAAGCTTTACATTATATGTATGATGAGCTCATGATATGACGATATTTATGACAATAAGACAATCATGATTTCAAAAAGTTTAATATCATATCCACTTTGACAAAATGAACCTGAAGTTCAAAAGTCTAAACCCTCTCTCCCTAATAAAATAAATATCAACAAATACGATGGTTTATGCGAAAATTATAATTGCTATCTTTATAAAAGATGCACACTTTGCGAAAAACAGATATATAAGATCTATGATCTATATAATCCAATATGGACACCAGAAGTTTTCCATAATACCGCTAAACTCTTTAAAAGAGTACTCTCCTTTATTTTTACAAGGAAAGATTTTTTCTAGCCTTGAATATAAGCATACGCCTGAAGTCGTGGCTTAATAAATAAGTGAGAAATATATTACGCACCCACGTATTTGTTCCCCTCTGAGCATGATAAACTATCCACATAAAATTTGAACGACTCAAGAAAATGGCCTGAAGCTATACTTGAGCATTCAAATAGACTTTTTAAAAAGTCTCTAATTAATTATAAAAGTGGAAGTATAAATAATTTGCTCAAACCCCTGCTTATGTCTCCTTAGCAAGACTAATTTTCATTGTCCTTTATAAATAAGGAATATTGAAATCAGGGGAAGTTCATAAGGAATATTGAAATCAGGGGAAGTTCAGGATCAAACATGACCTGAAATAAAAATAAGGAAAACTCAAAACGGGGGAAGTCTTGGATTAAATGGGACAGGGAAAGATACGATATACCTCGACATGGAGTAAGCAATGGCAAGCCAAAATCAGACCGGAAGTTCTGATAAGAGCCATAATATTTTTGCAAACATGAATGTGCATTAACTTATGCCATATAAAAATACATACATATCTAGTCAAAACGACGAAAGTCCAATTGACCTTATGTATATTTAGCTACTCCCCTAGGACAAATAAACTTTGAAATCAAATATAATCTGTTGTCATAACATAAGTCTTAAATGAGCATAATTATTGTTGTATGTTTTCAAGAGCACATATCACACTATGTCACTTGTTGACTTAACAAAATCATCAGTATTATTCTCTTGTAGTTTTAATACATTTTATTTTACTGCGAATGATTTGCTATCTTGAATACCCCTAAAAAATGAGGATGCCATATACGCTCTGAAACTTATACAGTTTCAAAAGGATATTCGTCAAAACGAAATCCCTAAAGACTCAAGAAATAAATGAAGCCTGAAGCTTTGTCCCAAAATGATCCGCACAATAGTCAAAGTGAAGATGTAATCCTTCACAGTTTGAACACAGTTCAACTATTACCGGACAAAATTAACTTGAGCATTTTAATGGACTTTTCAAAAGTCCCACATAAATTCAAAAAGAGGAATAATTTTGGAACACCAGAAGTGTCCAGAAGCGACCAATTTTAGATCGATATCACCCTGGATTAATGATGCAAGACATCATCAACCAGACGAACCCGAAGATTCTTCAAAAAGGGTGAAACTTTCATTGTCCTATTCAAAAGGGGAAAATGATAATGAGATCATCTCCATTCACATGGACATTGACTATCCCCACTTCCTCAAAGGAATTTAAGATGATATACTATCATCATTAAAGATAATGAAGACCTTTAGGTCTCTTGAGAGTATTTAAGGGATATAAATAGGCTTCGTCCACTCCCTTAATAGGACTAATGATGTACCCTTGGTGTACTCATCAATATATCCTCTAAATAAATGGTCATTATCCAACCACATTCTTTTATAAAATGGTGGTAACTTTGGATAACACTTGGAAATTTAAATGTTTTTGCAACTGGAAAAATATCGAACACCCTGAAGCTTGTGTTCACACCCAAATATGGGTAATATAAATCATTAAAATGATTTAAATGGATTTCTTATCCATTAAAAATCCAATTGTAGGTGACCACATGGAAACATGCAATTACATTGCAAACCATCAAAACGCCTCCTTAGAACCTATTTATATGAGTATGATCACCTCATATAAACAGTTTTCGAGAACCCCTGACGGGGGAAGCGTTTAGAGCACATCTTATAGATTGTGCCATGATAAGTAGACACCCCCATATCACCACTATAGACCATCAAAATGCAGAACTATTTATCGGAAGTAAATATCCCAGATAAATAGAGTCTGAGCACTCTGAACAGGGGAAGCATTTAAATTCACTTCTCCTAAGACGTGCATCGATGACCCTATTTTAAATATTTGATGAGATCCTGAAGATCCCTCACAACTTTAATGTCCCAGCATCAGCTTCAACAGAAATACTACAATCATCCATGAGCCTGAAGCTCAAATGACCATTTAAATCATTAATACCTATGATCTGGTTATCATGAATTGTGATGAGATCCTGAAGATCCACACTTATGAAACTGTTAAAACAGTTATCAGACATAGTTACTGACAATATAGATATTGTCAAAACTTTCACATCCCTGCTACTAAAAATCCAGCTAGGATTGACATTCCAAATATATTGGATGCAATCCACCAGTAGCAGAAGTGGATATCCTCAATGGATGAGAGGACATACCACTAGGCTCCAAAAAGAGAGATCTACTCCTGGAGACCGAAAAAACAATACCACCACAGGAAAGTGAGCTCAAATCCAGAACCTTATTGCAACTTGGTTGCTAAGGACCAATTCTGGATCTGTCCATATTCTTTACCCGTCCCAGAACCTTCACTTCTTTAAACGCGTCGTGAAGGAGACACCTCTGGAAGAAATCAAATGATTATAGTACGTACGGGGTGAGTTTTGGACAAGAAAGAACACATTTTGTCGACAAATTCTCTCATATTTCATTTTGCTAGTTAAATATAAAATATCGTTTCCACAACTCTGCTTTGCCTGAAGCAAAGATAGAGATTTGGCCAAATTATAATAATGTCGAATGAGGCAATAATAAGGTGAGATGGACTCACTTATGAAATATGAGGTGTTGGACCTGAAGTCCTGGTATAAAAAAATGATATCAAATCATGTGGGATAACTGAGTATTGAAGGAGAATTAAAATAAAATCGTTAGCTATAAGCATTTTAATTTCTATAGCTTTAGAGGTATAAATCGTTCAAACCATGAAGTAATCAAGTAAGATGAGCTGAACTCACTTACAAGATGAATCTGATGCATCGACTGGTTTATGTCAAGGCGTAACCCAACGAATGGCAAAAAGAGGGAATTTTCGGTTGATGTTGCTATTGGATGTGACAACATCACCGATATAAAATTTCTTCAACTGCATGTACAAATTTTTTCTTTATTTTCCTTTCTTTTTGGGACACATATTAATAATATGATTAAAGGAAAGACAACCTAGACAAAGATCCTTAAAGGACTCATACTAAAAGGTTGTTGTTTGCACCTCTTAAAAACAGTATTGTTCTTAAGAGAGCAAATTAAAAGAATTGAGATTATTTTAATAACTCAAAATATTATTGGATCTCCTGAAGAGAAATTACCGAAATATCTGTTAAAGCCTATCTATCAGATATGATATGATATGAAAGCCCTAGATAGGCATAAATTCTAGGCTTACAGAACATTAATCATCCTGAAGATGAACAATCATCCCGAAGATGAACTATTATCCTGGAAATGAACTACATCCTGAAGATGACGTTAATTAATCATCCCGAAGATGTAAACTTCATACAATGATGATTGATGAAGAAACATTAATTTCATTCTCCACCAAATACACCTATTTGGTTGTATGGATATACATTAAAAGACCCCTTTCCGTTAGCTGGAAGAGGGGAAGAATATATATGGTCCAGAAATACCTTAAGTGTCTTTGAAACACTCTTCTACCTGGCCAACTGCATGCGTCTCTTTTGAGCGTTAGCAGTATAGCTATTAGCCAGGTACAGTGCAGTGCCCCCAGCGCGCCACTGGACCAGAGATATGTAGCTTCTGCGCTATCTCCAATGGTCGAGGAAAAATCCTCTATGTTAAATGTATTTGCATATGCAGGTTACAGATCATCGCGATGAATGGCATAAAAGGGACGTCCACCTCCTGAAGATCTACACAGAATCCTTCCAAGTCTACATCCTTCCACCATCCCGAGAAGCTCATCACCCAAGGAGCAGTTCAAGAACATACAATGCCAGGTCCTGAAGTAGCTCGCAGACAATGACGATTGAGACGTGGAGCTGTCTACCAAGTTTGCTAGCACTCCTTTAGTTTCAGCTAATGCCTTATATGAGTGAAACTTGTATAGATGAGTGATGCTTGTACTTTACTTTTGCTTTCGGAATGTTGTAGATGAGATGGATGTATAGACACATAGGAGATAAATGTATAGATATATAGGAGATCTGCAACCCTGAAGCTTGATCAGATTAGAGGGAGTCAACTGTAAAGTTGTACTCTTTTTCCTTGGCTAATGGTTTTTCCCACAGGGTTTTCCATAGTCAAGGTTTTAATGAGGCAACCACATTGACTCTGGATCCAGAAGTATCCACCCCTCGACACATCCCCAAATCAGGGGAAGTTATGGAGGGCTGTACTCTTTTCCCTTCGCTATCGGGTTTTTCCCACAGGGTTTTCCATAGCTAATGGTTTTTAACGAGGCAGTTACCCTTAACTTGGATCCAGAAGTATCCACCCTTTAAGATACTCAGTAGTACTAATGAATCATTCAGTATTCATAAAGTCGAGTATACCACGTTGGTTGGATAAGGGGAAGTGTTATGAATATGACTCATTGGGCCTATTGGGTATCCACCCACATGAGTACCCATTATGAATACTATATAAAGGAGGCTAGGGGTTTCCTAGCCTCAACCCTTCTCCAAATCTGTTTCTCGTTCATAACAGAATACACATTAATAAGTAGGGAGTAGGGCAATATACAAGTAGCTAGTCACGGTATCTCTACAGATTAAGAAAAATGGAAGTCAACTGTTTGTGTCCATGGATCATATGGCATAAAATCAATCATAAGATATCATCGGAAAGTCTTCCGTTAGAAAAATATATTTCCAACTAATGTATTTTGTATGCATGATTAATTTGATAACTAAAATGTATAGTTTGGTACAAGCCAGCGGTTGCCTCCGGTTGCATGCAAGGATCAACAGTATATATATATGTAGCTTGACAAGCATGATGCATAATCTCACTTCATTAGAATTTTTTTGATTAGTGCAGCTAGCGATGGCCGTCTCTGCGAACTTGCTCGTGCTCTCGCTCTTTGCACTTCTTGCTGCTTTGGCTGTCAATGGACAGCTTTCGGGGGAGAAGTTCTACCAGCACGCTTGCCCAAGTCTACACGGAATCGTGCGCTCAACCATGGCACGAGCCGTGGGGGATGAGGCGAGGATGGGAGCCTCCATTCTTCGCCTCTTCTTCCATGATTGTTTTGTCAATGTATGACCTGCTTCATCTCTTCCTCCTCCTCCTAATTCAATGTCAGGAGTACGTATGTTGATAAACCTGGCATTTTTATAATATGGATTAGGGTTGCGACGCCTCGGTGCTTCTCGATGACACGGCGACGTTCACCGGCGAGAAGAGCGCCGTCCCTAACCAATCTCTCCGCGGTTTCGACGTCATCGACGCGATCAAATCCAGAGCTGAAGCCCAATGCAAGGGCGCGGTCTCATGTGCAGACATCCTCGCTCTCGCAGCTCGAGACGCCGTCTTCTTGGTATAAACTTCGATCTGTCCCGCTAGCCATAAATATATACCAACCGAATTCTCATATTCTCATATTCTCATGGCAGCTTGGTGGGCCTTCATGGCCCGTGGAATTAGGCCGGCGCGATGCAAGGACGGCGAGCAAGAACGGGGCTGACACCCTGATCCCGTCGCCGTTTGCAGGCCTCTCGACCCTCATCGCCACGTTTGCCGCCAACGGCCTCGACGCACGAGACATGACCGCGCTCTCCGGCGGCCACACCATCGGCCGAGCCCAATGCTTCACTTTCCGCCCTCGCATCTACAACGAGACCAACGTCGACCCCAAATTCGCCCAGCTGCGACGGAGAACCTGTCCCCTATCGGGCGGGGATAGCAACCTCGCTCCTCTCGATGTCGAGAGCCCCGACCATTTCGATAACGGATACTATAAGGATCTTGTGTCCGGCCGCGGATTGCTGCATTCGGACCAGGAGCTGTTCAATGGCGGATCTCAAGACAGGTTGGTGAAGGAGTACAGCGAAAACCCGGCGGCCTTTGCGGCTGACTTTGCGGCGGCGATGGTGAAGATGGGGAGGATTAGTCCGCTGACGGGGAAGAACGGGGAGATAAGAGTGAACTGCAGGGTGGTGAACTAGTCATGGCATTTGTATTTTATCTTATGTATGATTTTATTTTCTTTTTCGCCCGATTGAGTCTGTTTTGATTCAAATATTTGAAGCAAGTTAAAATAGTCAACGTAATTTTTCGATCATGATTCATACTTTACTACTCCGTTGCTTCGAGCCTCTAGGCTCTCTAGAAGTGATGCACATTGGATCATGTGTTGCTTGGTGGATGCATCCGGGATCTTTATTTCACGCACATATCCTTAATTACGGTCGTATTCAACCGGTCTTTTTAGAGATGGACTGCTCAAAATGTGGTGCAGTATGTGATATTAGCTAAAAATAGCTAAAATTTGGAAGAGAGTGGGAAAGAAGTTTTTTTCCCATATTTAGCTAAAAGTCTCTCTGCACCCCTATTTTGAGGTGTAGATGGTCCTCCAAATTTAGATCAATACAGGAAAAACCATTAGCAGTTTCTTGAGGTGTGCATTTGAAGTGGTCCAATATATATGGTGTAGATATTAAAAAGGTAATGCTACTTTATCATACTGGACCATCTACACCTCAAAATAGGGGTGCAGAGAGACTTTTAGCTATTAGACCATCTAAGGAGTACAATATCTACACACATATATTTTGAGGTGTAGATGGTCCTCCACAATTCCAAGTGAAACTATATTGGACCATATATATTTTCCCATATTAGCAGTCTCTCTGCACCCCTATTCCAAGTGCATTTGAGGTGTAGATGGTCCAATATCTACACATATATATTTTGAGGTGTAGATGGTCCTCCACAATTTTATCATACTCCCACTCACTCAGGCTACATCAATCATAACACATCAAAAAATTAAGGATAGCAACTCATATTCTATCTCAATGTAAATTAATTCACGTGCCGTATTGAGTGGATCCATTTCTACCACGAGATAATAACAAATTTATAGCTGTACTCATTGGAGTCTCCAGCATTTTAAGCATAGCAAACCATTTCTTCTAGGGCTAGGGCATAGAACAGTAATGGCTTTTTGTGCAAGGCACCATAAGTCACCATTGATAGCATATGGATGACTTGGAAAAATTGACAAATGAGCAGCATTTTCATTGAGTCTACTGAGAAGACAACCAATATAGTTTCTTGATCACCCATTAGCAGTTGAAGTCGAATAATAAATAGTTCATCTATGAGCCTGCGAGTACGATCCATATATTCCCTAATAGAATATGAATGCGAATATTAAAAAGGTAATGCTACTTCATAATTCATTCTTGCAAAATTGTGGGAGTCTTTAGATCAATGCAGGAAAAACCAACGTTACTGATTGCAAAAGCCGTCAGTAAAAGTCAAATTGCTGTCAGCGAAAAGTTGCGCTGAAGAAATCTATCCATCAGAAATCCAGTCGGTGGTTGATTGTAAGTATTTCAATTAGTGATGGCAACCATCAGCGAAACTTCCCTAACGGCTAACAACTGCCGTCATGAATAGTCGCCAAACCGCTGACAGCTACTACCAGCGTTAGGTTTTATATCGCTGATGGATCTGTCAGCGATACTCTTTGTATCGCTGACGCCACCCGTCTGTGTAAGTTGTCATAGTGCTGACGGATCCGTTAGTGATAATATTTCTATTTTTGACGGCTTCCGTCAGCACAAGCTGTCATAGTGCTGACGGATCCATCAACGATACAAAGTCTTTGTATCGCTGATGGCTCCCGTCAGTGATATACGCCATATCGTAGACAGAACTATCAGTACTACTAGTTATATTTTTTAGAAAATTATTTTTGAAACTGCAAGATACAAAAGAAAAATAATGGACAAAACATTTCATTCGCCAACAACAAAACCAAACAGATGTTTTTAGATTGATACAAAACTTTATTCTTACATAAAACACGATACAAGTATACAAGTCCAAAAACATCTTGCAAATTGGCATACATTCACTATAAACCAAAAGAACTCGTATTTGAGTAGTCATAAATAGGATGTGATACTCCAGCTCAGAAAATATATAATGCAAAAAAAAATACATCTAGCAAGTGCGCCACCTTGATTTGCTTCATTTTCTCCAGCCCAGCTTCCAGCTTCCAGGTTCTTCCAAGTTTTCCAGCTTCCAGCTTCTAGGTGCTTCATATCATACACATAGAGGATATGGTTCTCCAGGTTCTTTTGGTGTTATCTGGATGAGATTGTCAGTTCAGTAAAATTTTAGTTCAACAATATTCCAGCTTCTAGGCTGCTAGCTAATCAACAGGAGCTTATCAGTTCAGCAAACATGAAAAAGAAGCTATGACTGGGGTAAATGACAGATGGAGTCTCCTCCTTTAGGCTTAAGCTGTTATTATGATGAAGTTGATAAAATCTTAACTATGCATGAGAGTTTGAATGTCATCTATAAATCATTGTAAAATAAGTTTAATTCTTTGAAGCATAATCATAAAATTTTGAAAAGTAATCATAATACTTTATAGTTCATGATCATGATTTGTTGAAAAATGAGCATAGCACCTTATTGCCTGATCATGAGTGTTTGAAAGTTAAATATGATACTTTGATACATGATATTTTGTGTATTGAACATAGTATTTCTCATTCAAAGTTAAATGATGCTGATTTGATTATCAAAAAGTTGAGCTTAGAGAATAAAAATTTGAAAGAGGAAAATAGCTTGCTCATGATTGATTGCAATGGTTTTCATTCTAGAATTGATATGCTTATAAATGATATATCTTTGAGTAAGTTGGAGCATAAAGAACTTGTTCTTAAATGTGATAATTTGATTCAGAGCAATGTAAGCTTAAGCACGAGTTCTTCATGTATGCATGATTATATTTCTAAAAGTGTTGTTAAAGCTAAAAAGAATCATGTTATTTCTTTGCAAGCTAAGAATACGAAAATTTATGGTTATATTATAAATCTTTTGCATGCAAGAAGAGTGTGAAATCCAATGCTTCTATTAGTACTCATCATAAATTGGATTTTACTAATCATGTGTTTATTCATTCTCATGTTAAGAAGAGTTTCTTGCCTAAGCATGAATTTTATGATAAGATATGGGTCCAAAGAATTTGGATGATATTGGTAGACATGCTTATATAGACAATTTTGTAAAAGATAT
The DNA here is from genome assembly GCA_030789695.1 of Scilla litardierei. Lineage (NCBI taxonomy): Eukaryota > Viridiplantae > Streptophyta > Magnoliopsida > Asparagales > Asparagaceae > Scilla > Scilla litardierei. The sequence goes on along the minus strand of CM061141.1, from coordinate 266,070,222 downwards.
GCATAAATCTTGTTTGTAAGTGCATGCTACAAAACAAATCTGATCCTAAGTACGGAAAAACTATCTTTGGAATAGGCCTTGTTGAGATTGGTGAAATCTACAGACATTCGTCATTTGCCATTCGCCTTCCTCACCCTTAGCACGTTGGCCAGCTAGTCTAGATACCAGACTTCTTTGATGAAACCGGCTTCCAACAGCCGATCTACTTCTTCAATGGCGGCCCTCATCTTTTTTTTCCCAATATTCCGCTTCTTCTGCTTGACAGGCTTGAAGGTCGGATCGACATGCAGCTCATAGGTAATCACTCGGGGGGTCTACACCTGGTATGTCATCTGTCAATGTAACGACCCACTCTCGGGGCCCGTTACTTATTTGGTTTATTCGCAGGTTCCGCAGTTTACCAGTGAAATCAGCATAGCCACAACTCAGAGATGTATCACAATACTCAAACCAGCGTACAGACGTTATTACCGTCCAAATTAAAGTACAACAACAACCAGCACACTCTCTCACGAATACATAAAGGAAGTACTGAAAAGAAGTGCGGAAAAATAAATACACAGTACAACATGCACACCAACAGAAAAGTAACTAAAACTCTGCAGTCTCTGGGTCAATGTAAGCTCCACGAACTCTGGGGCAATCTCCTCGATCAGGTCTTCGTCTGCCGGTGCCATAAATGGAACCGAAGGTAAGTCACAACAATTCTAGCGATAGAAAAAGAGGAGTGCACAAATATGGAGCAGTCTATAGTAAACAAGTGCGGGAAGTAAAGCAGGGACAGACAAGCATGCAAGTGCAATAAGTAAAGTACATCTGTCAAGCATGCAAGGGTGACAAGTAAAGTAAAGGTGACCAAGCAATGACAATAGCAATAACCATGACGATAGCAATGAAAATTGCAATAATGAGAGTACTTGTGCCTATTCTAGTTTGTGACTTATAACGGGTAGTACGGTAAGCAACCAAGAGTCCACCTGATATCCCGGGTTACAATCAAAACGATACTGTTCAACAAATCGATACTATTCAATACTGTTCAATACGAAGATCGGACTGGTCGCTCCCGCACTTCCGCAATTATAAGTTACCCCAAAACCCAGTGTCTGTGCAGGTTACCGTACTTTGCAATTTTACCAGTCATTTACTGTTCTTACATTTCCAATTACAATCTTTCTGTCAAGCAATGTCAATAATCTGTTCAGGTTAATAACTGTTCCGAGACTAGATGTCAAGTCCTATGTTCATACGAGTACACTATCTATATTTCTAAGGGTAGAATTTACTGTGACTTACAATCTTCGAGGTGGTGGTAGTGATCCGGGACTGGATCTTGTGTCGATGCACGAGATTTGCTACCTGTAAACACAAGAGATAACTAGTTAGAGAATACCCTATTTTCTTATTTATTTAAGTTGAGTGTCTGATTTTAAAACTGGTTAAAACGGCGATGAAAAGGGTTCTAAATTTTTATATAGACTATATATAATAAAAATAGTTTTACTGCAAGAGGGAATATTTTTCTGAAGTTTATAGTAATTTTTATAATTTTTTGAAACTCAAAACTAGCTTAAAACCCCAATTTATTTAAGTGGCGCGTATCTTCCGTAAATTGTTCCGGGAGCAATCCTAGTCAGAATTACTCGAATAAACAGTCAAAATGACCGTCTCGAAGTCTACTGGCACATATAATTTTATCACATATTATTGTGAGTGAAAACAGCGAGTTACGATTTTTAGAAAGATTTATACGTATTTATCTTTTAGGTTTAAAAATTTATTCTGGAAAAAGTAGGCGTCTGATCGCAATGCGACTAGCGCCATTGGATCCGGAATGTTGTTTCTGATTTTCCAGAGCTATCCGCACATTTTTCTGGGCCCTGTATAATTAGTTATGGATTTATAACCATTAAATCTCATTAATAATTAATTAAAAATGAAAATACGAAATATAATTCGTATTTACGAAAATGCCCTTGGGCAATTTTACCGTCGCCCGCTCGTCATCGACAGAGGGGGGGGTTTCTCGCGGCGGAGCGGGGGCTCGGGGCGGCGGCGTGGGCGGTCGACGGCGGGGATCAGCGGCGAGCGGCGGGGCGGGCTCGGAGGCAGAGGCGGAAGCGGGGGCGGTGCTCGTGGCGGCCAGCGGCGGCGGAGCGGGCTGAAACGGGGGGTCACGGCGTGGAAGGCAGCGACGTTGTGGGCTTCTCATGGCGGGGGAGGCCGGAAGAGGCGGTGACGTCCGTGGCAGCGAACGGCGGCGCTCGGAGCGTGGGGCGGAGGCGAGATCTCCGGGGGCGCTGCTCCGGGAGGCGATGGCGTGCGGGGCTTCGGGAGGCGAAGCTGTGCTCACGGGAGGCTCGTCGGTCTTTGGGGGGTTGATCGGAGTGGCGGTCGTTGCTGGAGCTTCGCCGGCGGTAGGAGATGGGTCGGCCTCTTGCACAAGCGGAGGGCGAGGGGGAGAGAAACGAAAGTGAGAGGGGAGTACTGTGGGTTTGGGTTTGATCCGAACGAAGAATAGAAGGAGAGAGAGAGGAAGAAGGCTGAGAGAGATGAATGAGAGAGGGTGCCTGGGTTATTTGCAATAGAGGGAGGGATATAGGTTATATAGGTTAAAAACATGATGTTATAACTTAATATTGAATAGGGATGATCAATTTTGGGGGGTGGATGTCGGATCTGAGCTACCAAGAGGGGGTGGGTTAAGTGGGTAGGGTTAGGTTATTAATTAGAGGTAGATCTAATTTAAGAGGGGTAAAAGTAAGTAGATAACAGTAATTAGTAAGGTAAAAAGATCATTAGCGAATGTAATTAGCAAAGCGGTGAAATACAAACGCGTTTTTACACACGACTCCGAAAAATTACGTAAATATACCCACGAGATCGTATCATCGCGAGGATCGCGAATACAAGATCCGTTTTGGGATTTGAGTTACAGAAACACTAGTTTTAGGCCAAAACGTTTAGAAAGCGGGTCTGCGGGTTCTAGGCTGAAACGATATCCGAAAATTACGAGATTAATGTGGGAAGCCCTAAATGATAATAGGAGGCTACTGGAGAAGTTTGAAAGCATTTTGAAGACGTTTGAATAGAAAATAAATTCGTCGAATCAAAACGGTAATTTTGGGAGATGAATTTTAACAGAAATGTTTTGGACATTTGAGGAAATCTGAAATTGCTGAAATACAATATAATAAGTCTAGTGCTCTAAAATATTTTTATGAGAATTTTTGAAATCAGTTTTATTATACCACTCCTAACAAACCATTATAAAGAAAATTTTAGAATAAAAATATGTTAAGTACGTATTTGAAGTGTTTGAAAAATACAGGCCGTTACATCCTACCCTCCTTAAAATAATTCCGTCCTCGGAATTTAAAAAATCTCTTTTGTTTAAAAATCTCTTTTGAAAATAATTGATGTTATTAAGAAGCTCAAGCAAATAAATGATTGAAAAGATAATGATCTAGTAAATCAGGTTGTAAATAACATGAAATATAATGCGACATCACAGCATCAAGAAAACAAGAGATGATGTCATGTACGAATACATACTATTGACATCACCATAGTTTCTCTAACTAGTCCCGACCAGTATCATCATAATAATTATTTTGACTTTTCAAGTCGCCAAGGATTAATATGGCATTACATGAAAATGATAATTATTATAATAACATCTGTTCGAACTTGGAACCTGAGGTGATAAGTCAGTAGCAAGCTTTATTCAACAACATAAAGTTTAAAACTACAACTCATGCCATTAATGCATATTGGGTCCTAACCAAGTAAATCATCGCCATAGCATACATAAACGTAAGGGCTAAAGCTAATGCATTCGTGCTGCTACAACCTAACCAGCCGAACACAAATGACTTCATCTGCCACGCCAACCAGTTACAAGCCAATATCCAGATCAACGCAAAAAGGCAGACATAAGGCCAACTCTCAAGGATCACGATCATCGCTACAACTACTTCCAGCAATCTCCACAATATCCAACAGTAAGCCAGCATCAAAGCTGTCCTCCAAATCAGGGCACAAGACTGGCATCTCATCTCAACACCTAAGGCCAATAGCAAGCCGATACTCATCCCAAGTGATACTGCTCCCCAATGCCATTGGTCGACATCTACGGCTAACACCATCAGCCCTAAGCAATTTAATGACCAAAAACTTATGAACCCAAAAACACTAAGGAGCGCCCCTAAGAAGCAATCGATGCTGGGCAGCTCAAGGGGGAAGAACCAGAAAAAGGAGCTCCCAAGAATACCAATAGCGGCGGGTTCCCAATATCCCGACCACACGGCAATAGCGAGGGCGACGGTGAGGGCTGTCACTAAGCCCAACAATCTCCAGGGTCGTCGGCAGGCCATCGGAGGCTGGCGATCTGCGACGGCGAGAGCTGCGACTGGCTGTCGATCCCTGGCGGGGACTTCGGGATGGAGCGGAGCTGGCGGAGTGAGGCCGGAGGAGCTCGGGCGAGAGGGGCGAGGTGGAGGTGTTGTTGGGGCGAAGGGGGGAAGCCGGGGGATGGCTTAGGGAGGAAGGAGAGGGGGTTTAAAAGAGGAAAAAAAAGGTGAGGGTTTGAAAAGGCGCGCCGAAAGTAGGCAATAGGGTAGGGTAGGGTTAGGCGGGAACGGAGCTCGAGGCGAGGAAGATGACAAAATCAATAATGAGGGGAGGTGGTAGGCGGGAAGAATTCAAACACGTGGAAAAATCGGGTACAAGATGAAAGTAGGGTCTAGAAGAGAAACACGAACTCAAGAAGGATGCAAAAACGCAACAGCCTACATGTTGGGTCTGGCTCGATACTCCACTGGTCCTTCTGATCGGCTTTTGCTGAGGAACACGAACTTTGGATGATTGGGTATATCGATTTCTATCCTCCTTTGACGACAGTCAATGGTGGCATGAAATGATCTCAACCAGTCCATCCCAAGAAGTCGGCAAAGAGATCTCGTCTACAAATCACAACAGATCATTGGAGGCATCCGCTAGCTACCGGTAGTGAACCGCCAGCGGTCTCGACCTTCCAACGGGAGTCAGAGGTTCAACAGTGATAGCATGTGTTTGAACGAAATGACTGACCAAGAAGCAATGTGTAGCTCCTGAGTCGAACAGTGTGAGGGCAGGTTTACCGGCTATTAAGACGGTACCTACCGTGATGAGAATCAAGTCTAAGCTTACGATTTCTAAATATTAGAGTATGTAGCTTAGTGAAAAATCACATACATGTGATTACTTGGCCCGTAGCTTCGGCTTCTTCCACTGTCACGGTATAAGCTTGGCGTCTTTGGTGTGGCACCTATCGTCGAGTCTGCTGGTACACTTGCTGCTGAGGAGGGAGTGATTGACGTTGCTGAGCAGATGATGGTGGTCGCTTCCATTGTGGAACTCGAACTTCTGGTGGTCGAAAATTCGAACGCTACTCTCCGTAACCAGATTTCAAGCATAGAAAGATTCTAAGAAGGTCAATCGAAAGGTCATCAAGCTAAAAGAAGGGTGATAGTGATGAAGATCGATGGCGTTACATAATCATGATTCACGTCCTTGCGGTCCAACGGACACGGTCAGGGAAGTGACTAAGCTAGGATCACTTATGCACAGTCTAGCCAGGTCGATCCACAGACTTTAGCCAAGCACATTGACCGGTATCATGGTCCATTGAAGGAAGATTATCATTTATATGAGTGCCACCGATACAAAAGATTTTTATAGCAACTAATTAATCCTATCAAAATTTAGGTTTTGTTAAAGGCTTTTTATTAAGGCCAGATAGGTCAGCTCCATTGGGGCTCTTCGAAGTGTTCTCGTCCATCTTTTGAGTGTCAAACCTGCATCCATAGAAATGTCAGCTTAGTTGAGTATCGTATACGATACATCCTGGTTTCACTATACTGTTCACGAGGTATTTTGCACGGACCTGCGTGGGCCGCCAAACCTGTAACGACCCACTCTCGGGGCCCGTTACTTATTTGGTTTATTCGCAGGTTCCGCAGTTTACCAGTGAAATCAGCATAGCCACAACTCAGAGATGTATCACAATACTCAAACCAGCGTACAGACGTTATTACCGTCCAAATTAAAGTACAACAACAACCAGCACACTCTCTCACGAATACATAAAGGAAGTACTGAAAAGAAGTGCGGAAAAGTAAATACACAGTACAACATGCACACCAACAGAAAAGTAACTAAAACTCTGCAGTCTCTGGGTCAATGTAGGCTCCACGAACTCTGGGGCAATCTCCTCGATCAGGTCTTCGTCTGCCGGTGCCATAAATGGAACCGAAGGTAAGTCACAACAATTCTAGCGATAGAAAAAGAGGAGTGCACAAATATGGAGCAGTCTATAGTAAACAAGTGCGGGAAGTAAAGCAGGGACAAACAAGCATGCAAGTGCAATAAGTAAAGTACATCTGTCAAGCATGCAAGGGTGACAAGTAAAGTAAAGGTGACCAAGCAATGACAATAGCAATAACCATGACGATAGCAATGAAAATTGCAATAATGAGGGTACTTGTGCCTATTCTAGTTTGTGACTTATAACGGGTAGTACGGTAAGCAACCAAGAGTCCACCTGATATCCCGGGTTACAATCAAAACGATACTGTTCAACAAATCGATACTATTCAATACTGTTCAATACGAAGATCGGACTGGTCGCTCCCGCACTTCCGCAATTATAAGTTACCCCAAAACCCAGTGTCTGTGCAGGTTACCGTACTTTGCAATTTTACCAGTCATTTACTGTTCTTACATTTCCAATTACAATCTTTCTGTCAAGCAATGTCAATAATCTGTTCAGGTTAATAACTGTTACGAGACTAGATGTCAAGTCCTATGTTCATACGAGTACACTATCTATATTTCTAAGGGTAGAATTTACTGTGACTTACAATCTTCGAGGTGGTGGTAGTGATCCGGGACTGGATCTTGTGTCGATGCACGAGACTTGCTACCTGTAAACACAAGAGATAACTAGTTAGAGAATACCCTATTTTCTTATTTATTTAAGTTGAGTGTCTGATTTTAAAACTGGTTAAAACGGCGATGAAAAGTGTCCTAAATTTTTATATAGACTATATATGATAAAAATAGTTTTACTGCAAGAGGGAATATTTTTCTGAAGTTTATAGTAATTTTTATAATTTTTTGAAACTCAAAACTAGCTTAAAAACCCAATTTATTTAAGTGGCGCGTATCTTCCGTAAATTTTTCCGGGAGCAATCCTAGTCAGAATTACTCGAATAAACAGTCAAAATGACCGTCTCGAAGTCTACTGGCACATATAATTTTATCACATATTATTGTGAGTGAAAACAGCGAGTTACGATTTTTAGAAAGATTTATACGTATTTATCTTTTAGGTTTAAAAATTTATTCTGGAAAAAGTAGGCGTCTGATCGCAATGCGACTAGCGCCATTGGATCCGGAATGTTGTTTCTGATTTTCCAGAGCTATCCGCACATTTTTCTGGGCCCTGTATAATTAGTTATGGATTTATAACCATTAAATCTCATTAATAATAAATTAAAAATGAAAATACGAAATATAATTCGTATTTACGAAAATGCCCTTGGGCAATTTTACCGTCGCCCGCTCGTCATCGACAGAGGGGGGGGTTTCTCGCGGCGGAGCGGGGGCTCGGGGCGGCGGCGTGGGCGGTCGACGGCGGGGATCAGCGGCGAGCGGCGGGGCGGGCTCGGAGGCAGAGGCGGAAGCGGGGGCGGTGCTCGTGGCGGCCAGCGGCGGCGGAGCGGGCTGAAACGGGGGGTCACGGCGTGGAAGGCAGCGACGTTGTGGGCTTCTCGTGGCGGGGGAGGCCGGAGGAGGCGGTGACGTCCGTGGCAGCGAACGGCGGCGCTCGGAGCGTGGGGCGGAGGCGAGATCTCCGGGGGCGCTGCTCCGGGAGGCGATGGCGTGCGGGGCTTCGGGAGGCGGAGCTGTGCTCACGGGAGGCTCGTTGGTCTTTGGGGGGTTGATCGGAGTGGCGGTCGTTGCTGGAGCATCGCCGGCGGTAGGAGATGGGTCGGCCTCTTGCACAAGCGGAGGGCGAGGGGGAGAGAAACGAAAGGGAGAGGGGAGTACTGTGGGTTTGGGTTTGATCCGAACGAAGAATAGAAGGAGAGAGAGAGGAAGAAGGCTGAGAGAGATGAATGAGAGAGGGTGCCTGGGTTATTTGCAATAGAGGGAGGGATATAGGTTATATAGGTTAAAAACATGATGTTATAACTTAATATTGAATAGGGATGATCAATTTTGGGGGGTGGATGTCGGATCTGAGCTACCAAGAGGGGGTGGGTTAAGTGGGTAGGGTTAGGTTATTAATTAGAGGTAGATCTAATTTAAGAGGGGTAAAAGTAAGTAGATAACAGTAATTAGTAAGGTAAAAAGATCATTAGCGAATGTAATTAGCAAAGCGGTGAAATACAAACGCGTTTTTACACACGACTCCGAAAAATTACGTAAATATACCCACGAGATCGTATCATCGCGAGGATCGCGAATACAAGATCCGTTTTGGGATTTGAGTTACAGAAACACTAGTTTTAGGCCAAAACGTTTAGAAAGCGGGTCTGCGGGTTCTAGGCTGAAACGATATCCGAAAATTACGAGATTAATGTGGGAAGCCCTAAATGATAATAGGAGAATACTGGAGAAGTTTGAAAGCATTTTGAAGATGTTTGAATAGAAAATAAATTCGTCGAATCAAAACGGTAATTTTGGGAGATGAATTTTAACAGAAATGTTTTGGACATTTGAGGAAATCTGAAATTGCTGAAATACAATATAATAAGTCTAGTGCTCTAAAATATTTTTATGAGAATTTTTGAAATCAGTTTTATTATACCACTCCTAACAAACCATTATAAAGAAAATTTTAGAATAAAAATATGTTAAGTACGTATTTGAAGTGTTTGAAAAATACAGGCCGTTACAGTCAACCAAGCGAAGACGTCCACATTAGCTCTCAGGAAGCTAATCAACTCCTTCTTTAGATCGGGAGCAAGTCTTGACCCAATGGACACAGTCCTTTATTCGTCATTCGAAACTGGGACCAGCTCGAATTCCTCGACTGGACCAAGTTGCTGATCAACAACGTCCTCCCAGTTGTCAAGAAAGTCCACTGAATAGGTCTACTCGGTTCCTTGTGCGTTGGTGGAAATGAGTTAGCACGACATCAAGTGAGCTTGGTTGCCCTTCACTCTTCCAACCCCTAGAAGTCTGGAACTTGATCATGTGGCGAAAAGGGAAAACCACAGCTTCGACCAAGTTAAGAAGTGGTCGACATATTATCCCATTGTAGGTTGTTGCGTCCATATTTTCCGTCTTTATATCGCGCATTTCCATGTCATTTCGATCGCCCGAAGTTCATATTTTTATATTTTATCGCGTTTTTCACGATATATTTGATTCATGCGATGTTTTGTGGATTTTCAGGAACTTCGGCGCGATTCAGAGTGATAATGGATGATGGACATGATGTCGGATACCGAAGCTCACTTCGCCGTGCTTAACGACTCGAGGGAGCTAATGGAAGAGAAGAAGAGGGTGAAAGGAAGAAAGAAAGAGATAAGAAGGAGAGAAGAGAAGGAGAGAAGAGAAGGAGAGGAGTAGGGGGGATTTCCAGGTCGCTCGGTCGACCGGGCTACCCCGCTCGACCGAGCTGTGACCCCAAGGATTGGGGGAGAATTTGCGAAGGGGTCGCTCGATCGAGCGACCCACCTCGCTCGACCGAGCGCCCCTCTGCAGACGACCCCCATTTTGCCTTGGAACTCCCTGTCGCATACGCTCAGTCAAGCGACTCATACCGCTTGACCGAGCGGCCTCCCTCTCTGACGAGCCAAAAGGGGGCCATTCTCTGCCCACTACGCTCGGTCGAGCGGCCTACTCCGCTCGACCGAGCGACTCATACCGCTCGATCGAGCGACCCCTTCTCCAAGCGCCCGACGGAAAGCATCTAGGGACGTGCTCGAATGAGCGGCCACCCCGCTCGACCAAGCGTGTCGTCGACAACTTACAGGAAAGGCATTTCTAATGGGTTTCGGGTTGGATTTTTTGTGAAACCCGAAACTTAAAGGGTATTATGTATAAAGTAAACTCTGGTTTAGATTAGGTTAAGCTTTCTTTTACTCAGAAACTCTTGAGCCATTGTAGGGGAAGAGAGTTTTGTGGTTATTGTTCTTCAATCTAAATATTGGTGAATGTTTCTTGCTCCTTAATTTTTATATACTTTGCATCCTCGTTCCTTTCTCTCGCTTTGATATTAATTTCGTGATGTTTGCTCAGTTTTTGATGATAATCTCTATTGCCCTTATGATTGTAGATATTTCCATCGTAGAGTAGTGTGATTTTAGGGCTTAGGGATGAACCCTAGGACCCTAGAAATTGGATGTTAGGTTAAAATCTCAGTTGGATGACTCTAGGGTTGCCCTAGGGTAGTTTGAATAAGAGTTTTAGGGGTTAGCTTTAAGATCGGAGGATCGCGAAAGCAGCTCTACATCCTAGGGAGAGTCCCCACGAACTCGATTTGGTCTTAGTGGCTGTTTCTAGGGCTCGTGATCACGAGACTGACTCGAGAGCTAGGAGCGATCACTATCCTCGTTCTGCTATTCGATGACTACGAAAGTAGCCCGATCGCTAGAACCAACTGTAGCGTGGCGTCACAGTTCGTAGATCACACGAGTAGATACGAATTGCGGGGCAGGATCTAGTGTCAAGCGTAATGCACGCATTCCCGTGCGAAGCCGACTACGAAAGCACGACTCCGCATAGGGGTGCGTTAGACGAGCGTGACGACGGAAGTCAAACGCTCGTTCCCATCTCCGAATGTGACACTCCTACCCTCATCCATCGTCCAACGAAAGACCCCATGACTTAACATCCATGACCAAAAGGCTTAGCGGGGACTGCCGAGCACCCTAGACTTCTAATATTTAGTAGACCATATTTCCCGTAACAATCCAATTTCACGTGACAACCCCCTGACCACGCATTCTCACCCGTCCAAAAATTTAAACACTAAACCACCGCCTCCCTAGACTACGACAATCTTTATATACTACAACCACCGTGCACTTGTTGTGATTCACCGTCTCGGACGTGAGCACGGGGCAACGAACATAGGTCGAGCTGATTTTCACCACTATCAACTTCGTCATGCAGGTGACTGTTTGCGGGTGCTTTCTTAGAGTGACTGATATAGTGATCATACTAGATATTGGGGCGGTGTGCCTTGTAACGGGAACTATGGGGCCAGAGCATGTCTCTTGGTCGGACAAGCTGAGTCACATCTTCTCCAGTGTCGATATGAATAACACGTCACAAGAGCTGCATGTATAAACTAGCAGTAGTCGAACCTCGGTCGAGCCAATGATGGCACTGATACTGATCGCAGCATCATGTGGTACCTTGATACCCTCTACATCTTCGTTTGAAAAAATAGATATGTGGTGGTACATCTCTCGGTCTCTTTCGATTCACACTCATGGTCATCACCCTTCGAGCATACGACTTTCGGGCTGAGGATAGCCCGACTGACACTGGTCCTCGAGAGATCAAATCAATGATCCTAGTTATGGTGGGACTATGGCAACTGCTTTCCATCGTTCCTATTCCTTTGAGGTGCATTCATCTTGTCTTGCTTTTGGGCCATCAACAAATTTCCTCAAATGCCCTCATTGAATGAGGTGCTCGATATCCTCCTTCAGCTACCAACAGTCCTCAGTATCATGACCGTGGTCTTGATGGTTTCTGTAGAACTTATGCCCATCTCGCTTGTCAAACTTTTCCTTCATCTTTGGGGAGGTTGGTTGAAGTATCACTCGCCTTGGGCATATGCCATCACCACAGCCTTAAGGCGATTGAGCTTTGTAAAGACCATGTCGGTCCTGTCCGACCTGTCCATGAGACTCATCACGTCTTTCTTTGGCTCCTATGATCTCGACGGGCCCCTTCCTTAGGCCGAACTTCTTTCTTTGCTTCGATTGGGGTTTTGGAAGTGCCCCCATCACGAGCGGCTAATGCTTCCTATGTCATCATATACCGCTCTGCTCTGGTGAGAAGCTAATCCAAGTTGTGGAGAGTTTTATGATACAGATATTTCATCTGGTCTTCACACCAAACCCCATTCTTAAGTGCAGAAATGATCACCTCGTCACGGTAGCTCTCGACATTCAGCCTTTATGAATTGAAGTGCTTCAGAAAGCTTATTAATGTCTCCTCCTCTTTCGACACCAAGGTGAATAGGTGGTCCGATCTCCACTTCATCCTTCTCCCTACCATGAATTGTAGGCAGAAAACTTGGCTCAAGCTCTTGAATGACCCAATAGACCGATTGAGAAGTCCATTGTACCTCTCTTTCGTGACCTTCTGTAGAGTTGTTTGGAAAACCCGACAAAGGAGGGAGTCATCAGCTAATTGTATCTCCATAACTCCTTTATATTCATCGACGTGTTCACGCGAATTGCCCGAGCCATTATATTTGTCTAGGTAGGGCATCTTGAAACTGGGCGGTAGTGGGGCCGAGGTGATTCTCTTCTTCAAGGGGTTTGCTCCTCATCCAAGCTCGATGACGAGGAGCGTTGTCGTTGTACATTACCTCGGCGCCTGGATCTCCTAAGCGGGCTGTTGGAAGCACTAGAAGAGTCGCCTTAATCCTTATCCGATCTGTTGGAAGAGCTCGGATGGCAAAGGTTATCTCTCCAAGCCTTCCTCTTGAGTCCTGCGTGAGACCTACGATGAGGGCTACGACTTCACCCACGATGGCTCTCTCTATGTCGATCATCAACCAGAGTAGGACGACAGTCCTCAGCTCCACCAAGTGAGGGCTGCAGGCCCCTGAAACCGGCTATAGTTGAGATTTGGCCCCTAGTCATCCCATCCTGAGCTCCTTCAGGATGAGGAGATGGGGCATTTTTGTTATTGTTGTGGGGAAGAAGGTAGGTTGAACCATCACTCTAGGATAGAAAGTACAGTTTCTTGGCACACTGGCATGGCAGGTGGCACTTCTAGGTGCTGCTGCGAAGGAGTTTGGAAGAGTGGTGGGTGAATTAGGATAAATATTTCATATTTAACCCCTACTTTAGTGTCATTTGTGCATATATGATACGCATTTGGCTTCTAATACAAGCGTATTAAGATTATTCATAATTAGAAGAATCTCTTGATTTATGCACAAAATATTATTTTACTGATTATTTTTGTCTTCTCATATTTTTCATTGTAGATCTCAATTTTGCGATTGCAACGGCTATTTTCCATATTTTCTGAGATCTGTGCTATTTTTTATGCATTTTTGAAGACAAAATACTTTTTAAATACAGAAATACGAAGGAAATACGAAGAATGTACGTCGCAAATACGGCTCCCCGCTCCGGGCCAAGACACGTGGCGGCGATCCGTTCTCTCCCGCTCAATCCGACGATCGCAGAGTGGGTCGACGCGGCTGAATCTCAACCACAGAAGATCGATCCGACAGTTCCAGATTTCACCTCGAAATGAGTTCGCATTCAAGCGAAGGCGGCGACTGCAGCAGGGCCAGTGCCACGTGGCATCTCCAGAGGCAATCATGCTTCAAATGGACGGCGACATTTGATGCGGATGCGGGTGCGAGTTTTGAGTGCAATTTGAGCGGATCCAGATCCGCCAACCAAGAAAACCAGTAGCCCTATATATCTGCGTACTTGGCTATGGTTTTGGGGGTATTTCATGCGTATTTTGAGCTCTTTCACGCGTATTAGTGCGTAACTTTTGAAGGCCCTAAAGACAGAGGCAAAGTCACAATTTTGAAGGAGATCTAAGGTCCAAGATGAGAGATCTGGTGATATAATTCTTAACTTTTGCTTTGTATTTTGAGTATTAGACTCGTATTTTGAGTATTTGATGATGTATTTGTCTATGAATATTGATTCTTTTTTATCTATGTGTGGCTAATTCTCATATGTATTGGTTGTGATGTAGTTAGGGCTATGTAATCTTTAATTATGATGTCTTTTCCCCTTATTTTCGTGTCATATCACGTATTTTGTTAATTTCTACATGTGTTTTATTTGGGTATGTTCACTGTCGACGTGAGCATGCTTGAATCAAATATGACCCTAATAAAGCTTATTTGTGATGCGATCCTAGTGACCATAGCATGACCCAAGATGACACTTGTGCGTATTTTCTTTATGAAATCGATAATATACGTGATTACTCCTTGATACTATTTTATGCTCTTTATCGTCATACTTTCCAACGTTCTCATGCCCTAGCCGGATGAAACGTTGAGTTATAGAAAAGATATTAATAATCATTTATTGCAAACATCCTAACGAAACCACAACCGACACATAATCTCTATATTGCTACTCTAGTTCGAATTCCCCGTAATTATCTTAGGATTACTATTTATTATTTAAAACTCTTGACACTGTTAGTTCACCTTCGAAAGATGGTGATTTCTTATCGTATTTCTACTCTTTATAAACTGAAATTCGTGGTTTTGCAGGTTAGTTGTCTCGTGCATACGATGCCTGGACTCACCAGGATTATTACTTGTTCGATCTCCTATACTTGATAGTAGCGCTCGCATATTTCGAGACGAGTCAGTGGGCTTGCGGCTGGCTGGGGCTGCGAACCTGTCAATCGTTCTATCATGGTAGTCAGCTCTTGAAGATTGATGTGCATCTCCCATGAGAATGCACGGACCTACTCCAAAGTCACTAATTTCGGCTCGGGCATTCCATGAGTGGAAGAACTGGGATCCACGAAGTGGGGCGTAACATCCACCCCTACGGTAATTGGCCTTTCAGACCCTTGATTGGTGGATCGAGTCATCGTCGATGTGGCTAAAGACGTAGATGTCAACTTGTAATTCCCACATACGGTGCCAAATGTTTACGTGTGTTTTATCACAACTGATATTGTTGGATGACAGTACGGTTGTTGTATCTAGCATAGGATGACGTTGGCAGCTAACTGGGTACTTGGTGAACTAACATATGGCTGAACAAAGTTTAATCCAAGCTATATTAACCGAGTCCAAGCTATATCTGGGCTACCTTCTGTTGGAAAATGTATGCCCTCGAGGCTAATTATTTATAATTGGGACATCTTGTTCAAAATGATAATATGCTATCTGGTAATGTTTATCAAAGTATAATCATAATATTTGTCTGTATTTTATACTTAGATAAAGTCTTGAGACTTAGTGTGAGGTCGAACATGTATCGAGATGAGGATCTCGATCATGGAGAAGTGTTTCGACCGCTAGTAGCATAAATCTAAAACTGTTCGTAGTCATAGATGCATTGAGAAATGACATCGATGCATCAAATAGACTATTGTGTGCTCTGTCTTCACCAAGTGTTGGTGGCAATGATCTCATGATCATTCGATTTACAGAGACGAGATACAAGTGCTCATTAGAGAATGACCTCATTGAACGACCCAACGAGAGCTGCTACATGGATAGCGCTTTACACAACTGTTAATATTAGCTCGCAAGTGATGATAGGCAAGCTGGTCCTCTGACTTGATGTCATTGTACGAGCTTGTGTATGAACGGTGTCACTTAGATCTCTGACCTAACTTCATGACAATGCCTACTGAAAGGTCTTCGATTGGGTGACACTTGAAGCGTACGAAGGGAGTAGTGGCCAAGAGAGGATTCATCACTCCCGTATGTGGGGAGTTAGTGTCGATGAATCAGTACTGTCCTTAGCGAAATTCTTGGCCAAGGTATGTTGGATATGATCCAACAAAGACAAGCTAAGATTGAATGATGTTGATCGATCGCGAAGCTATTAGGAATTGACAGTCAACCATACCCTAGATTTTGCAGCGACATAGTGTTGCTGAAGGGATTAAAACTGTAGAATTTATCGCTGACATAGCCAAGGGTAGTCCCGACAATGTTTATGTCAGAGACAGATCACGTAATGATGATACCGAACCAGGGACGGCACCTGTTGCTGGCGGTCACTATCGTCAGGGGCAATGAGTCCCACGTATAGTTGGATCATGCTGTATGGTCTCACACAGGCTGAGATCCTCGTCCAAGTAATTAGAGGAATATGCATATGATGCATGTGAATTAATATAGTTGCAAATATTTTTGAAGAGGATTTCAGTCACATATGATGTAACGCGAAAATCGATCCTTAGAAGCATATGAAATGCCAAACTCGGGGTTATGAAATGTCCTGGACCCATCTAGCCTGAGTGACTCAGGCAAAAGCCCAAAAATGTACACCGGCGCACACATGCACTAACTTAGGTGCGCCTGGGATCCGTCGGGCCGGAAATAGACCCCAGGTGTGCCTGGGCTCGACCCAGGTGGTCTAGGCTCAGCACAGGCCAAAACCCCAGTTTTGGGTGGGCAGGGTGAACCCGCCTGCTTGCTGCGGGCTGGGCTCGCCCGCCCGCTCCAAAGCAGGCTAGGCTCGTCCGCCTGCCATGGGGGCACCTGACCCACCCAGCCGTTAGGCGCACCCGACCCGCTGCAGGGGGCCCACTGGAGGGCAATATGGTACAGTTTTGTGTAAAACGCGAAAAGGGCTTTGTTTCCAGCAGTTTGTGGGAGCAACTTTGAGAGCTCGTTTGAAGGGTCAAACAACTTCGAAATTGAGCACCGTTTGTTTCTATGTGATCTTCATTTAATGCTCTTCGAAATGATATATCATTTTGATGCTTAGGTTTAACAGAGAGAAAGAATTAATTGCTTAAATTTTGGTCCTCGAAAGAGGAAAATTTTGAGCCAATCTGAATTGTGTTTATTTGTACCACATCGGATGTGATACTCTTCTGAAGGCTTAACTCTCCAAATAAATAGGGAGCCCCTCTTCCTCCTAAACTTACACCAAGACTAGATCAAGGGAGCTCATCTTAAATTAGAGTGAGCAAACCTAGATCTAAAGGCAACCAAATTTTTCATCTTTTCCTTTTTATTCCTTTTTCAGGTTCTAGCAAATCCTGAAGTGAGTTCGGATCTGATCCGGAGCTTGGGGGCAAGGATTCAGTTAAGATGAAATTTTCTGGAGCAAGTGGTCGCCTCTTGACAAAGGTGTTGGATCGCTTCGGGACGTCGTCCTAAGGAATTGTTATTGCGACAGCAAAAACATAAGGTTAGAAAAAAGGGTATTTCCTCACATTCCTCCTCAACTAAAATTGAAGTATTGAAAACTAGAATCCAAATTTGTGCCATTAACTACCGAGGAGGAATCTTAACTCCTTTAGGTTGTGTTTGGTTGGTGGGAAATTGAGAGAAAGAAAATGAAATGGAAATGAAATGGAAATGAAAAGAAAAGGAAAAGGAAAACGATTTCGTTTTTATGTTTGATTAGTGAGGAAAATTGCAAAGAAAATTAAAAGGAAAATGGTAAGGAAAAATGATTTCTCATGTTTGGTTACTTATGAAAATGAAAAGGAAAACTAGATAGAAAATATGATTTTAGTTATAATTAATATTTTAAAGGATCTCATTTTCTATTAACCTCAATCCAAAACCATCCTACTAAAATAAAAAAATGAGCAATCCACACCACAGCATTCTAGCACAACATTCTCAGCAAACGTTTAAATATGAAACATTTATAGCACATCATTCTCAGTTTATAGTAAAATATGAAAAATCCACACCACAACATTCTCATTCTAAGCACATCATTCTCAGCATTCTCATTCTCAGCATTCTTAACATTCTTAGCAATTTCACAACTAGATGTTTAACATGGACAATCCTATTACAATCAGTACACATCAAAACATTGGAAAATTTCACAACATAATGTTTAACAAGTTTAACAGTAGTTGTTGAACATGTACAATTCCTTTACAATTCCACAATTCTTGAACATGGACAATCCCATTATAATTTCACATGTAATAGTAGATGTCAGCATCAAATTTTCACATGACACTGATTCCATTGTCTTTATAATCAAGATGTTTAAAAACAAGTTGATATTGCTTCCATTGTCTTTCACATTGCTGCTCTGCATTGTATAAAAATAAGTTGCTAATGCTTTCCGAATTAGTATTCAATAACAAGAAACATAGAATCAATTTAAAACCTGACATAGAATCCAATAAATGATCTGGTTCCAACTTCATCCACACAAAGATAATCATAAGCTAGAAGTTGTGCATCTTCATATAGCCCTTCAACTTTTGCCACCTCCTAAAATAGCTCTTCCGTGGTGTACACACGGGGAGCAGATTTGAAATGGCAGACGCAACTGAATCCATTCCATTTTTTAATATCTGAAAATCTTCACTCATGATGGATGTATGCTTCCGCTTGGATGCACCTTTAGATGATGTATATGGTAACTTTGGATCTTGTCTCTTGTGAATTGAAGGCGCGGCAACAGAATCACTCTCGTCCTCTTGTTTCATGTCCTTGTCACCCTCTTGGTTACTAGCAATTGAATTTGATTCCTCTTTTTCCCTTTCTAAACGAATTGTCTTTTCTTTAATTGTCTCAGAATCTTTTCCAGTAGCTCTATCACTTCCAAAAATCAATAGCATATTTTCAAAACATGGTATCGGCTTATGTTGATATGATTTTCCTTTAGGATGTGCCTAACAAATAAGAGGAATCAAAACTCATTAGTAATATTTCAGAAATTGTTGATATCATTTATTCAAAAAACGTAAATATCATAAAAATTCACTAACTTACATCTATGTAATCTTTCCAAACATTTGGCTTAGCATACATCATTCTAGTGACTCTATTTAATGAAAAGCAACTACCATGAATCTGGATATCTTGAAAGCAGCCAAATCTTTTTAAAGAGTTTTTAGTCGATTTTTCAAATTTTCAACACTGGCCCTTACTCCACACTTGACAAATAATTCTGAACATACTGCCCGATAAGCAATATTTGTAAAACTCATGTCAATTTTGTTCCCTTTATGCATTTGTATAACTAATTCATCTGTTGCACACATATCCATCGCTATCGTCCATTTTATATTTTCGTCGAACCTGAGCGAGTTTTTGATTGTGAATTCATCTCAACCGCCTATAATCCAAATAATAAAACAAAAAGAAAACATGAGATAAAATTGATTTATTCGCTAAGTCGATCACAACAAAACATAAGTTAGCCTAACATCTCAGACATCTGCTTATGTTAAAGATATCACATTTGAAGACATGGTGGTCCTGGTTATGTTAAAGATATCAATGGTGGTGATTTTGACAATTTACCTGACCGAGGGATTCATGCTGGAATGTGTCAAAATTACATAATAATCTGTGTTAGAGCCTGCATGTTGAGGCTGTATGCATGCAATGTACACAATTCTCAGTTTACCTACCCATATTTTTTATGGTTTTAAAGACCTATTACCATGTACACAATTCAAACAACTTGCACACAACAATAATATTCAACTAGATATAACAAACTACAGAACACAATGTAGAAGAGGTTTCAGATAAAATCCATACCATTCAATATTCCTTGTATAGTTAGGCCATATTAAGCTAAGGTAGCTCTTCCATTCTAACCACAACGGATGCCAGAGGGATGAAGCAAAATGTATTATAGCCATTTAAGGGAATATACACATTTAATCACAAGATAGTTGGTGTAAGAAATGAATTTGGCCGCTGAGAGAAGAGCAGACAGTAGTTTTGCTGTAAACATATTCTTCTGCCTGTGCTTATGAACATTTTCTTGTTGCTCAATGAAGAACATGAGAGGTCCTGCATAATTATTTATCCTTAGATAGATACAACTTTGCTCTAGCTAAAATCTGAAGTGTCTTCCTTCCAATAACAAAAATCAGTTGAAAGATATACAGAAGGAAAATGTATAACTGAATAAATAGATAGACACAACTTTATGCCAATGTTCACACCGAAAATTCTTTCATGTTCATCAATAGAGACATGAAATCATTATGTCCAGCTCCCATCTATAGACAGAATATACCCATATCAAGATAACATCAAGGCATCGTTTCATTAAATACAAAGGATCTTACATTGCGTTGTCGCGTATAATTTTTTTTCATTAATTGGATATGCTTGAGGGTGCTATGTTTTCTCGGTCTTAGTTGCATCACAGGATTTTGCATAGGCTTGTTGTTTGAATTATTTTTGTTAAACAAGAGTCTACATCACTTTCATGATATAACTGATCAATATGATGCTTGTAGAGCTCGAGTGGCCACATGAACATATGAAGTTCATAACACAATCATAGAAATATTCAACCAAAAAAAGATTTGTTAAACTCATCCTATCAGAGTTCACCTATTTCCAGCCAAAGGATAAAGAAAAGCAATATCTTGAATAGGAAACAAAAAGAAGTCAGATATTTTCACAAATGATCAAGTGAAGGAATGGGACCCTACATAGTTTTACTAGAACTTGTTAACAGTACTGCTTCTTGACATCATAACTTAAACAAAACCAGTTCAAATACAGGTGACCATCATCCATTGATGTTTTGTCCGCATAGGACCAGACAAATTACTGACTTTTTACAGTGCAATAATACAAGGATGATAGGGAAGGATCTTAATCTGATAATCCAAGAGTCATATAGCTCAAGAGAGTTGAATGATCCAGAAATCACCTTGAGATACAAAATTGTTCTGTAATGGTAGAAATAAGGTCAAAAGTCCCCATGAACGTGATACGAATAAAACAAGTCAACTGATGCGTGTACTGAATTTCTTTGTCCTTACATTAATATTTGCACACTCTCAAATTAGTACTACTACACAAGGAAAGAGTTCCAAGATAAAAATTACAATATATGATTTTTCTTTAGCCGTTGATAATAATGAACATATCAACTACATTAAAATTTTAAAGGTTCATATGAGCAACAAAAGAAGCAATGAAATTTGCAGCAAAAATTGGATGACAATCACAAGAAAACTTGAGAGAAATCTGAGTCTTTGGATGGAGAAACCAAAAGCCAAAACAACCACAACATACAAGAAAATAAAATAGCCAGAAAAATAACACCCATTTGTTGAAAAGAAATTTTAAATATTGGAAAAAATAAGATACAATATAAAGAGAGCTCGCTGTTACACAATAATTGGTGATAGATGAGTATGTTCAAGATAATTGAACTACATGCAAGTGCAACCCTACAACATCATCACAAAAAACTGAAGTTTATATACAGGATTGGTAATAACAACTTAGGTCTAGTAATCTCTCCACATTTCATCAGCTATCTGTTGCCTTAGAATTTCTCCTCGTCTATACTCTTCATCATAGCTTATGAGAGGAGCTAGTTCCTCATCATCTCTTACTAGGTTCAGAACTTCTTGATCAACGTGTGCAATAAGTCCTTCATCGGGATCAACACCCATAAGGTAATTGTGCAGTATACAACATGCATATATAATTTCCTTTTGTGTTTTTATTGGATAGTGAGGTTCGGTTTCACTATCCAAGATTAGAAACCTCTTCTTCAATGCTCCAAAAGCACGTTCTATTGCATTTCTCAAGGATGAATGTCGATGGTTGTACACCTCACGAGCATTTTTCATGTTGTCGCGTCAAATACTCCTTAAGGTGATACCGTGTTCCACGAAACGGTGTAATAAATCCCGATCTTAACATAAATCCCGCATTAGCTAGGTAATATTTACCTAAAATGAATAAATAGAAGAATTAGTACGTCTAAAGTCTAAAATTATTTTCGATGTGAATTGACTCATTACATAGTAACATTAAGTTGTTACCTTGAAGAACAAATATTTTGTCTTGTCGTATCAACGCATTATTCAGTATTCTAGAATCTGAGGCTAAGCCTTTCCAACAAGTCAAGACATACGTGAACTTTAGGTCAAAGGTGCAAACCGCCAATACATTTTGAGTAGGAAAGTCTTTTTGACCTCGATATCTCTTCACATCTTCTTTTGCCACTTCCACGCGGAAATGAGACCCAGCAATTGCACCAACACAATTCTACAAATATTTACAATGCTACTGGCAATATCAATTAAGCATACATAATATTGAGTAAATATTCTATAATGCTACCGTAAAATAAGGCCAAAATCTTTGATTTGTTTGGATTTCCAATGGAATTTCAGAGCCATCCGATTGCTTTAGAAACATGTCAAGTGATATTAATGCTTCCAAAACTTTGTGAAAATAACGACTAACAGTCTCATCAGAACGCATGAAGTAAAATTTGACTACTCAATTCTTCCAGTTATGGGAAAGAATTTGGAGAAACTTAGCAACTTGTCCCTCCACTGAGCTACGCACGGTATCATGAAGACGACATGTCTCTCGATATAACAGACATAATGATGCGGACGCACCCACCCCGCCGTCTACCGAGGATGCGGGACTACCTATCGTGAATTACGTGAGGCGTAGGAGGCGCGTGGTCATCGCGTAGTAGGTTTAGTGGCGCTAGGGGTATTCTAGTCTTTTCAGGCTAGATTAGTAAATCCCCGCTGTTCTATTTATTAGGGCTAGCCGCCTTTGTTATTTTCTTATGCTTGATTTGTGAAGAACTTGTTAGACATCGTAGAGAAGGTTCTTAGGCTTTGATCCGACATTCAAAGCTAGGAGATATGGTTTCGTCTCGAAGGAAACCCATTTATTTGTAGTTCTTCGCATCTTTATCTTATTAAAAAATCCTCTTTTTACATTTTCCACTTTTAAATTTATCGATTTGCTTATACGATCTCCCGGATCGTATCAAATTGGTATCAAAGCGGTGAGATCTGATGGCGACAAGCACTAGATCGAAGGTGGATTTGATCGATGAGAAGATTCAAGGGCTACGAGAGGATCTCAATCGTGAGATCGAAGAACGGTTCGTGGGATTGAAGAAAACGGTGGGGGATTCCATCAAGGATCACGCACATTCACAAGAGGACATCCAGATAGAACTCCGGGGGATGAGGAAGGACGCCGCGCAACAAGGCCGTGATCTCCAAGAATTGAAGGGATCAAATTCAGATCTGAAGGAGGCAATATCGACGATGATGACAATGATGCAAGGCCTAACGGTGGCGAAAGGAGATCGAGGCAAGGGAACCCAAGAGGAGGGCGATTCTACCCTGGAATCAGCCCCCCTAGGGCAAGCACGGACGACGACGGAGTTTCCACCTCAAGGCGACGGCTCGGGGAGGCCAGGAGGACGGAGCGGCCTGACCTAGACCCGCGCGGGTCAGGGTTACACGCAACAGACCCCCCAGGTCTGTCCGACATGCGACAGGCCCGATAGGGCCTGTCAAGGGGGCGGCGGCCCAACCCAGGCCTTCCCAGGCCTGGGCGAGGCCGCTGGGCCTCCCAGGGGCACCCCCTGCGGGGGCGCGGAGCAGACGGCACCCCCATCCGGGGGTGCGCCCAGGCCGCTGGGCCTTCCCGGGGCCTCGGCGGCCCCCTGCGGGGGCGCGGAGATGGCGGCACCCCCATCGGGGGTGCGAGAGAGGCGGCACCCCCAATCGGGGGTGCGGATTGGCTGCCCGCCCATTCTATGGGCCCGACGAGTTGGGCCGGCCCTTCTGGGGGCCCGGTGGGCTGGGTCGCCCCTCCTGGGGGCCCGACGACTCCTTCCCGACCCTTTGGGGGTGTGGCGGGGTTCGTACCCCACTCTGGGGGAACTTCGGGGATGGTTGAAGGCGGATGGGCATCGGGAGCAGCTATTGAGACCCCGGTAGGCCAATTTTGGAGAGCGAAGACTACCCATCTTGGACCGAGGCCCGTGTTTGCACGACCACCTGAGTTTTCAGGACACCACTATCAGCCCGAGGCATGGGAGAGGCCTAGGTGGCCTGAGGAGTTGTACGGGGTTGACGGAGGAGGCCCGACGGAGACCTGGGGTGGAGGTTTGGGCTGGAGAGGTGACCGCGGTGGAGATAGGGGGCAGCAGGGTGACATCAACGCGGACCGACGGTTGAAGAAGCTGAAGATGCCGACCTTTGATGGCACCGATCCAGACGGATTGATATATCAGGCGGAGCGATATTTTCGGGTGATGGGGTTGATGGAGCAGAATATCCTGAAGGCCATCGGGATTTATTTTGAGGGAAAGGCACTAGCATGGTACCGGTGGAAGATAGCACGGGCCCCTTTTCGTACCTGGGAGGAGCTGTTAGCACTGATCGTGGATCGGTTCCAGGAGACAACCGGGGGAGATTTCTACGAGCAGCTGTCTGTCCTGAGGCAGGAGGGGACAGTGAGGGACCACGTGGAGAGATTTGAGATGCTCAACAGCCGGGTGAAGGGGGTAACAGATGAGGTTATGATTGGGAACTGCATGAGGGGGTTGAAGCCCTCTATACGAGCGAAGCTGCGGATACAGAGCCCGGCGACCTTTGAGGATGTCCTTCGCCTGGCCCATAAGGCGGAGGAGAAGCATGCAGAGGAGAGGAGGATACGAGGAGCCGATGGAGCCAGAGTTCCCGCCCCACCCCGACAGCAGCGGCACAGAGGACACCCACAGCTGCACCTGAGACTAGAGGAGAGGGCCGCCCAGCTGCTTTCGGGCGGCGTATGACGAAGGCAGAGGTGAGGGGAAGCGTGTCAAGTGGTTGTGCTTCCGTTACGACGAGAAGTTCACCCCTGAACACAGATGTGCGAGCCGCCTGCTACATATCACCATGGTACCCGACGAGGAGGGGTACGGAGATGATGAGGAGGAGATCGAGGAGGAGACACCAGTGGAGGAGGAGAAGTCTCATCTAGACTTCGCGGAGGTTTCTTTGAACTCCGTGGTGGGGTTCACCCTGAACCACACCATGAAGTTATCAGGGCAGCTAGGGGACACGGCGGTGACAGTCTGATAGACAATGGGGCCACCCACAATTTCATCTCCGGTCGAGTAGTAGAGCGGCATGGGCTGCAGTTGAGCACGCTGGAGAAATTTACAGTACTGCTGGGGACAGGGAAGATGGAGGATAGCAAGGGGCTCTGCAAGGGTCTGTGCCTGACCTTGCAGGGAGTGCAGATCATGGAGGACTTCTTGCCCTTGGAGCTGGGCAACGTGGACATCATACTAGGGGTGTAGTGGCTGAAGAAGCTGGGGGAGATGAAGGTGAACTGGAAGCTTCTGAGGATGGAGTTCCAAGATGGGGAGCGGACCGTCGTGTTGACAGGGGACCCGACCCTTTGTTTTTATTAGTGGCCTTCAAGGCCATCACTCGGGTGTTGCGGGACGAAGGAGAGGGGTTCCTGGTGGAGTATCAGAGGATGACAGCTGAGGGGGAGGAGCAGCGGGATGAGACCGCAGTGGAGGTTAAGCAGCTGCTAGAGCAGTACCAGGAGGTCTTTCAGGACCCGCATGGGCTACCACCATCCAGAGGGCACGAGCACGCAATTGTATTGCGTAAGGGAGCAGCACCAGTGAGTGTGCGACCGTACCGGTACCCACATGTGCAGAAGGACGAGATTGAGCGGATGGTGCGGGAGATGCTGCAGGCTGGGGTAATCCAGCCAAGTGTGAGTCCTTTTTCGAGCCCAGTTTTGCTGGTTAAGAAAAAGGACGGGAGTTGGAGATTCTGCGTCGATTACCGAGTGCTGAACAAGGAAACTGTCGCTGACAAATTTCCCATTTCGGTAATCGACGAGTTGCTAGACGAGTTACATGGGGCGGCGATCTTTTCGAAGATCGACTTGAGGGCAGGATACCACCAGATTCTGATGCGGTCAGAGGATGTGCCGAAGACTGCCTTCCGCACCCACGAGGGGCATTACGAGTTCCGAGTCATGCCGTTCGGCTTGACGAACGCTCCTTCGACTTTCCAGACCTTGATGAACAAGGTCTTCCAGCCCTTTCTATGGAGGTTCATTCTCGTTTTCTTTGATGATATTCTCGTCTACATCATGAGCATGGTGGATCATTTGGACCACTTGGAGATGGTTTTCCGGGAGTTGATGGCGTAGCAGTTGTTCGCCAACCGGAAGAAGTGTAGCTTCGGCCAGGCACGGATCGATTACCTGGGGTATGTTGTTTCGGCGGAGGGGGTGGAGGCCGACAGGTCGAAGATAGCGAATATGATGTATTGGTCGGTGCCTACTACACTGCGGGCTCTTCGCGGATTCTTGGGTCTGACGGACTACTATCGGAAGTTCATTAAAGGGTACAGCAGCATAGCCTGGCCCCTTACCGAACAGCTCAAGAAGGACGGATTCCATTGGGGGAGGAGGCCACCAAGGCTTTTGAGGCCTTGAAGGTAGCGATGAGGACGGCGCCAGTTCTTGCTTTGCCAGACTTCAGCATATCCTTTGTGGTAGAGACTGATGCGTCGGGATATGAATTGAAGGCGGTGCTTATGCAGGAGGGACGGCCCATAGCCTATTTCAGTCAGGTGCTGTCTGCTAGAGCACGGCTGAAGTCAGTATATAAGCGGGAGCTGATGGCCATTGTCTTCGCGGTGATGAAGTGGCGGCCCTACTTGTTAGGCAGAGAGTTCGTGGTTAGGACGAAACAGCGGAGCCTCAAGTACCTTTTGGAGCAGCGGTTGGTTACTAAGGAGCACCAGCGTTGGTTGTCCAAGCTGGTGGGGTACCGATTCGACATCGAGTATAGGCCGGGTTTGGAGAACAAGGCAGCTGATGCCTTGTCTCGCCAGGAGAAGAGTGTGGACCTGAGGGCTCTGTCGCGACCGATGTGGCTGTATTGGGAGCCCATTTTGCAAGAGGCGGAGAGTGACGATGAGCTGGGGCGGATCTGCTAGTTGCTGCGGCAGGGAAAGAAGGGGCCGAGAGGGTATTCCTTGCAGGGGCGTAGATTGCTTTACCATGGAAAGTTGGTACTACCGCGGGCTTCAGCATTTATACCGGTCCTGTTTCAGGAGTTCCATGGCTCAGCGACTGGATGTCATTCGGAGGTACAGCAGACGTACTAGAGGATGGATAGAGAGGTGTACTTGCCCAGGATGCGGAGAAGTGTTGCCCAGTTAGTAGCAGCTTGTGACGTCTGCCAGCGTCACAAGTATATGACCATGGCACCAGCAGGAGAGGGTCTGGAAGGATGTCACGATGGACTTCATTGACGGGCTGCCCCGTTCAGATGGATATACGGTGATCTTCGTCGTGGTAGAACGATTGAGTAAGTATGCCCATTTCATACCACTGAGGCATCCTTACACCGCAGTCTCGGTGGCCACAGCGTTCATTCGGGAGGTATACGCCTGCACGGGATACCGGCTTCCATAGTGTCCGAGGGACCAGGTCTTCATGAGCGGGTTCTGGCGGTAACTCTTCAGGGTATAGGGTACGGTCCTTAAAAGCAGTACGACGTACCACCCACAGAAGGACGGCTAGACGAAGGTGGTGAACCGCTCTATAGAGACTTTTCTGTGGTGCTTCGCTTCGGAGACGCCTCGACAGTGGCACAGGTAGTTGGCGTGGGCGGAGTATTGGTAACACATCGTACCACTATGCAACGGGGACGACCCCCTTTAGGATCCTCTATGGGCGAGATCCACTGTCCTTGCTTCGCTTCGGTGACAGAAAGACTCCGGTATCGCAGGTGGAGGCTTATATGGGAGAGAGGGATGCTATGTTGGAGGAGCTGCGGAGACATCTTTTGAGGGCTCAGCAGGTGATGAAGGCCCGGGCAGATGGCCATCGGCGGGACGTCCACTTCCAGGAGGGAGATATGGTATATCTCAAGCTGCGACCCTACAGGCAGAAGACGTTAGCTCGGAGGCAGAATGAGAAGCTGGCAGCTCGCTACTATGGCCCCTACCAGATTGCGGCCAAGATTGGGAAGGTGGGATACCGGTTGCGCCTGCCACCTTCTTCTACGATACATCCGGTGTTCCATGTGTCGTAGCTTCGGAGGGCGATTGGGGACCAGTCAGCCACGTCTACTCTGCCACCTACGCTTACTGAGGACATGGAGGTACTGTTGGAGCCTCTGGATGTGCGGGCAGTTTGTCAGGGACCGGGGTGGCGAAAGGAGGTGCTGATCTACTAGGTGGGCCTACCCGACTGTGACGCCACGTGGGAGGCATATGATGTGATCCGAGAGCAGTTTTCGGATTTCCACCTTGAGGACAAGTTGGCTCGTTTAGGAGGGTATTGATGCGGACGCACCCGCCCCGTCGTCTACCGAGGATGCGGGACCACCTATCGTGACTTACGTGAGGCGTAGGAGGCGCAAGGTCATCGCGTAGTGGGTTTAGTGGCGTTAGGGGTATTGTAGTCTTTTTAGGCTAGATTAGTAAATCCCCGCTTTTCTATTTATTAGGGCTAGCCGCCTTTGTTATTTTCTTATGCTTGATTTGTGAAGAACTTGTTAGACATCGTAGAGAATGTTCTTAGGCTTTGATCCGACATTCAAAGCTAGGAGATAGGGTGTTGTCTCGAAGGAAACCCATTTATTTGTAGTTCTTCGCATCTCTATCTTATTAAAAATCCTCTTTTTACATTTTCCACTTTTAAATTTATCGATTTGCTTATACTATCTCCCGGATCGTATCACATAACCTACCAAAAGCATCAACCCCCATGCATAACTGTTCTCGGCAATCTGTATCACTAAGTCGTGTGAGTCGTTCCATAAGTAAACTTCTATGGTCATCTCGTTGTGCTAAGATTGACCTATGTACATGCTCCACTTGACGTACGGTTGTTGCCTTGGCGACTGCATAAGTAGCATATACAATCATGGTTCATACTGCACATTTAATCTTCTTCAACTTTATCTCACGCTTGTCTTCTTCACTTACCTAGGAATTGAGGATAAAAAATTTCCACTTACTTCCCACCATTTATAAAAATGCAAATATTAATTTCACATTTCACACCATTTATAAAACCATTGTGAGAAGCAAAAATAAGACAATTAACAAATAATTTTTAAGCATACTAGTTTAACCGATAGAAGAAAATTGATGCATGCAATCGACTAAATTTTTTTATTTTGGTCCATGAACAGTATACATTGCTCTGATTATATGATACGATCCGCTTGGATCGATCACACAAATCGATTTAAAGTGGAAAAATTAAAAAGAGGGAAATATTTTTAGGGTTTTGAGATTAGAGAAACAAGAGAAATCAAGGGATAAAAGCCTCTTTCGAGAGGAGACTTGCTCTCCGAGCTTTTGATTGAACGGAACAAAAGCCTAAAGATCCTTCACTAAGGATGCCCAAGAGTTTCTCAACAATCTAAGCATAAGCAAATACAATGGGGGCTAGCCCTAATAAAAAGAAAGAGGGGATTTACTAATTTGGCCTAGAGTGACCAAAATACCCCTAAAGCTAATAATAACTATTTGACGGCTCCATGTCTCCTCCTGCGCACGTAAGTGATCGTGGGTGGTCCCTCCACGTCCGTCGCACGTGATGCGACATGGTCCGCATCAATACCCCCGTAGAAGAGCTACCTTGTCCTCAAGGTGGAAGTCCGGAAACTGCTCCCGAACAACGTCGAACGCCTCCTACGTGGCATCGCAGTCCGGCAATCCCGCCCAATGTATCAGTACCTCCTGCCGACGCCCCGGACCCTGGCGCACCGCCCTGACGTCCAGCGGCTCCATCATCACCTCCATGTCCTTTGTCAGTGTCGGTGGAAGTGTGGATGACACCGTCTGCTCTCCAATGGCACGGCGAACCTGCGAAACATGAAAAACTTGATGGATCGTCGCCGTTGTGGGTAACCTCAGTCTGTAGGCCACTTGGCCAATCTTGGCCTCAACCTCAAAGGGCCCAAAGAATCTGGCAGCTAGCTTCTCATTCCTCCTTCTCGCCACTGATCTCTGTCTGTATGGCCGCAGCTTGAGATATACCATATCTCCCTCCTGAAAGCTCACATCTCGTCGATGTCCATCTGCCTTCGCCTTCATCACCTGCTGAGCCCGTAGCAAGTGCTTCTTCAGCTCTCATCTAGCATCACATCCCTCTCCTCCATGTAACCCTCCACTAGCGAGACTGGTGTCTGTCTACTCCCGAATCGAATCAGCTCTGGTGGGTCTCTTCCATATAACACCCGGAAGGGGGTCGTCCCTGCTGCTGAATGGTACGAAGTATTGTACCAATACTCCGCCCAGGCCAACCAGCGGTACCACTGTCGCGGTGTCTCCGATGCAAAACATCGCAAATACGTCTCTATACTGCGATTAACCACCTCTGTCTGCCCGTCTGTCTGGGGGTGATAGGCGGTACTCCTCTTCAACACCGTTCCCTGTACCCGGAACAACTCCCGCCAAAACCCGCTCAAAAACACCTGGTCCCGGTCAGACACTATAGACCCAGGGATCCCATGCAACCGTATCACCTCCCGAGTAAACGCTGTGGCCACCGGAACTGCCGTGTACGGGTGTTTCAGCGGTATGAAATGTGCGTACTTACTCAGTCTGTCCACCACTACGAAAATCACCGAGTACCCCTCCGACCTGGGCAATCCCTCGATGAAGTCCATGGTCACCTCCTCCCACACTCGCTCAGGCAGAGCCAACGGCTGCAACAACCCTGCAGGCGCCATGGCCATGTACTTGTGACGCTGGCAGACATCACAAGCCGCCACCAAGAGGGCGATCGCCTTCTTCATCCCCTGCCAGTAAACCTCTCGAGCCATCCGTATGTAGGTCTGCTGCACCCCGGAGTGTCCACCGATCCCTGAACTGTGGAACTCCTGAAACAGCACTGGTATGAAGGTCGACCTCCGCGGTAAGACCAACCGCCCTTGGTACAGCAGCTTGCGCCCCTCCAAAGCATACCCCTTCGGCGCCTCCCCGCCGCCATGTAATCGCTCCCTGATCTGCCTCAGCTCTGGGTCGGTCTCTGCCTCCTGTAACATGGGCTCCCCGTCAAGCCACATTGGTAACGAGAGTGCCCTCAGGTGCACTCCCTCCTCTCGTCGAGACAAGGCGTCAGCCGCCTTGTTCTCCAACCCGGGCCTGTACGCAATGACAAACCGGTACCCCACCAGCTTCGAAAGCCATCGCTGATGCTCCTCAGTCACCAACATCTGCTCAAGTAGGTACTTGAGGCTCCTCTGGTCTGTCCTGACCACGAACTCTCTCCCAAGTATGTACGGCCGCCACTTCTGCACCGCTAACACGATCGCCATCAACTCTCTCTCGTACACCGACTTCAGCCGGGCTCTAGCAGAAAGCACGTGGCTGTAGTAGGCTACGGGCCGCCCCAACTGCATCAACACCGCCCCCAAACCTACACCTGATGCATCCGTCTCCACCACAAACGCCATGCTGAAATCAGGCAGCGCCAGCACCAGGGCCGTAGTCATGGCCACCTTCAAGGCCTCAAAGGCCTTGGTTGCTTCATCCCCCAAGCGAACCCATCCTTCTTCAAAAGGTCAGTAAGCGGTCGTGCAATCGTGCTGTACCCCCTCACGAACTTCCGGTAGTAGCCCGTCAGCCCAAGAAACCCCCGCAACGCCCTCAAAGAAGTAGGCACTGGCCAGTCCAACATGGCCTCTATCTTCGCCCTGTCCGTCGCTACTCCTCCCGCCGACACCACGTGCCCAAGGTACTCTATCTGCAGCTGGCCGAAGCTACACTTCTTCCGGTTCACGTACAACTGTTGCGCCCCCAGCTCCTGGAAGACTGTCTCCAAATGCCCCCACATGATCCTCCATAGTCCTGCTGTAAACCAAGATGTCGTCGAAGAAAACCAAGACGAACTTCCTCAAGTACGGCCGAAATACCTCGTCCATCAAGGCCTGGAAGGTGGAGGGAGCATTCGTCAAGCCGAAAGGCATGACGAGAAACTCGTAGTGCCCATCATGTGTGTGGAACGCCATCTTCGGCACGTCCTCGGGCCTCATTAGGATCGGGTGATAACCCGCCTTCAAGTCAATCTTCGAGAATACAACTGCGCCATGCAGCTCATCGAGCAGCTTGTCGATCACGGGAATGGGAAATCTGTTAGCCACAGTCTCCTTGTTCAGCGCCCTATAGTCGACGAAGAACCTCCAGCTCCCGTCTTTCTTCTTCACAACAGTACTGGTGAAGAGAAAGGACTCACACTGGGCTGGATCACTCCTGCCTGCAGCATCTCCCCGACCATCCTCTCAATCTCGTCCTTCTGCACATGAGGATATCGGTACGGCCGCACGTTCACTGGAGCTGCTCCCTCTCTCAAAACTATTGCATGCTCATGTCCCCTCTCCGGTGGTAGTCCCTGCGGGTCCTGAAAGACCTCCTGAAATCGCTCCAGCACCTGCTCAACCACCTCGGAAACCCCTGTCGGCTGCTCCTGCTCCTGCTCCACTCCAACTGCACGGCACTCCACCAAGTACCCCTCTCCTTCCCTCTGTAAAGCCCGAGTAATGGCCTTGAAGGCCACCAACGAAAAGCATAGGGTGGGGTCCCCTGTGAGTACCACCGTGCGGTCACCCTCCTCAAACTCCATCCTGAGACGTTTCCAGTTCACCCGCACGTCCCCTAACTTCTTCAGCTGCTGCACGCCCAGAATGATATCGACATTCCCCAGCTCCAGGGGTAAGAAATCATCCATAATCTGCACCCCCTGCAAGGTCAGACACAACCCCTTACAGAGCCCCTTGCTCTCCTCCATCTTCCCAGTTCCAAACACAGTGAACTTCTCCATGGTGCTCAACTGCAGCCCATGCCGCTCCACCACTCGGCTAGAGATGAAATTGTGGGTGGCCACACTGTCTATCAGCACAGTCACCGCCATATCGCCCAACCGCCCTGACAACTTCATGGTGTGGTTCGGTGTGAACCCCACCACGGAGTTCAGGGAGACCTCCGCGAAGTCTAGGTGAGACTTCTCCTCCTCCTCGAGTGGCTCCACCCCGGACTCCTCCTCGTCATCCCTACACTCCTCATCCAGCACCATGGTAATCTGTAACAGGCGGCTCGCACATCTGTGGCCAGGGGTGAACTTCTCATCGCAACAAAAACACAACCCCTTGGAACGCCTCTCCCTCACCTCCGCCTCCGTCATTCGTCGTCCAAGAGTAGCAGGACGAGTCTCTCCCTCGCCTCTGGTACACCGGCAGGTGCCCTCGGTGCTGCCGCTGCTGGCGTGGGTCGGGAATTTTGGGTCCCCCAAGTCCCACGTATCCTCCTCTCCTCCGTATGTTTCTCCTCCACCTTCTGCGCGAGGCGAATCAGGTCCTCCAAGCCCCCCGGGCTCTACATCCTCAGCTCAGCTCGAATGGAGGGCTTGAGCCCCCTATGAAGTTTCCCATGAGCGCCTCCTCCGTGACCCCAGACACTCGGCCCGACAGTAGCTCGAACCTCCTGACAAAGTCCCGCACCGTCCCCTCCTGCCTGAGCACCCGGAGCTGCTCGTTAAAATCTCCCCCTGGGGTCTCCTGGAATCGGTCCATCAAGTAGGCTGTCAAATCCACCCGGGAGTAAAAAGGGCTGTGTGCGACCTTCCACCGGTACCATGCTAGGGCCTCTCCCTCAAAATAGATGCCCACCGCCTTCAGGACCTCCTCCTCGGTAAATCCCATCGTCTGGAAGTACCTCTCCGCTCTGTAGATCCACCCATCGGGATCCGCTCCCCTCAAACACGGGTATCTTCAGCTTCTTCAGCCGCCTATCGGCGTGGAACTCTGCTTCTCCCCGTCTCTCTTGGTCCCAACGCCTATCTCTGTGGTCCCTGAGGGGATCTAGTCCTCATCTGCATACTCGTCCTCCGGCCACAAGGGTCTACAGTCTGGTCCCAGCCCATAGGGTCCCCCAAAAGCTGCAGTAGCTGGTTGCTGCCCTCCTCGACCCCCGAATTGACCCACCGGCCCTCGACCTCACCTCGGAAATACCCCAGTGCCCTCCCGAAGACCTCCTCCTACTGGCCGCCTCCTGTCGACAGCCCCTAGGGCTTCTTCCGCAACCGCCGGAACCCCCAGGGGCCAATCGAAGCCCCTGGGGTCTCGCCCGCCCCCACCCGCCTGCGCGCGGCCCCCCAGCGCCCATTCGGGGGCCGCGCGGGGCCTCGGCCATTACGGTGGGACCGCGCCGCCCCTGGAATGGGCTCTCGACCCCCCCCCCGGGGGGGTTCGCCGGCCCTGGCCGACCCCCTGGGGGTTCGCCGGGTCTGGGCAACCCTCTGGGAGGGTTCCCAGGCCCCGTCATCCCCCGCGCGCGCTGTCGCGGCTGCCCCTTTCGTCGTCGTCGCCCGGTTTCGTGAACTCCGAGGTCCCGGCTGTTGTAAACTGTGCCGCCACCCTTGCATCTCGCGCCCTTAACTCTTGAACTTCCAGATTTGAGTCATCTTCCTCCTCCGTCCAAAATTTCTTCC
Source organism: Scilla litardierei (assembly GCA_030789695.1). Classification (NCBI taxonomy): domain Eukaryota; kingdom Viridiplantae; phylum Streptophyta; class Magnoliopsida; order Asparagales; family Asparagaceae; genus Scilla; species Scilla litardierei. Next base: position 266,036,033 of record CM061141.1, on the reverse strand, counting down.
CCTTTCCCTTAACTAGGGTTTGCAAAATCTCCATGATTTTAATTTGAATTGCTTCACTTTTTGCATGCTTCTCTTCTTGGGCGCGGTTGTTTTCCTCTATCCTCTTCTCAAGTCGATCGCTCATCGTCTCCATCGTGGTTCCGATCACCTTGGTGATTTCTTCATGTAGGGCTTGAAGCTTCTCCTCGATGGTGGCTCTTGTGCCTTGCGCCATTAGATCTTATGAGCTCTGATACCAATTGATACGATCCGCTTGGATCGATCACACAAATCGATTTAAAGTGGAAAAATTAAAAAGAGGAAAATATTTTTAGGGTTTTGAGATTAGAGAAACAAGAGGAATCAAGGGATAAAAGCCTCTTTCGAGAGGAGACTTGCTCTCCGAGCTTTTGATTGAACGGAACAAAAGCCTAAAGATCCTTCACTAAGGATGCCCAAGAGTTTCTTAACAATCTAAGCATAAGCAAATACAATGGGGGCTAGCCCTAATAAAGAGAAAGAGGGGATTTACTAATTTGGCCTAGAGTGACCAAAATACCCATAAAGCTAATAATAACTAATTGACGCCTCCCCGTCTCCTCCTGCGCACGTAAGTGATCGTGGGTGGTCCCTCCACGTCCGCCGCACGTGATGCGGCATGGTCCGCATCATATTACAATTATTTAATTAAGGAAAAATAAAACCAACCCCAATCCATATTTAATGATATATCTACTCCAAATTATTTTCACAAATTCCATTTGGGCTACGCATCCTTTTTTTCTTTTTCTTTTCTTCTTTTGGGGGATGATTAATATACACACTTAGATAAAAGAATAGTTAGTACATAGATGCATAGAACAGTTAGTTTTGCTATGATAATTATTCATATAGCTTCCTGTTAATATATCAAGCTAGGCCATGGCACCTGAAAGCTTGAAAATGTTCTTTCCAATGAACAAAGATGCATGCATCTTAAGTAACATATATGTTGCTTCATTAATGTCACATGGAAATCTCCAGATTATTGACTGTTGATAATCTTATAAAAAGCAAAACAAAAAAAGTCATGTTTGACATAACCATGCATTAACAACTTTTGAGTTTGCATCACTTATTTAATTCTTGCATCGGTGATAAACAAATCATTTGAACTCACACAAGACTATGAACAACAAGATGCTAGTTGGTAGTTTAGACTTCTAAAAGGAGTATGTCATATACCCATAGCAGTGCACACAAAGAGAGAGATATCACTCCTGCAAAATGTTAATCCTTCTAAAATTATGGTGATATGAGCTATTCTTCCAGGCAAACATACCGGTATAAAATTAGTTGAACCAAACCACACCCGGATGCCTAGAACCAATTTAAATGTGGTCTTGGCTTGAACAAACATGCTAGTAAAATCCAACGCCAAGTAGAATCATATGTATACAATTATTAATGATGATAACATGCCACATATCTCATGCCTAAAAATTATTAGCTAGAACATAATGTATGCAGATATTAACAGGTCAGAAGGTCCTCATTTCACCAGTATAAAAATATCTTCTGAGCTAAAAGCATCAAAAATACCAGTTGAAGAAATGACAAATTTGCGCAAAATACAAATCAAATAGCAAAATTGCAGCATAAATGGGTAATTTCTTCAATCTCCACAAACAGAAACAGACCCATATTACTAAATGGTACAATAAAACACGGATTCTACAATTAAATCGCATGTAACAGAAATCCAAAGGATTCAAAGAATTAAACATGGATTCTACAATTACATCAAGAGTACTCCAGCAGCGAGATTGACTTCAAATAACTAAAAATAGAAGGAGATCTTAAAAGAGAAGGACCCACTCCACATCCAAGCATTTGAATATCATCATCCGCAATCGAGCTGCAATTATGAGAAAATCTATGGCATCTTAAATATAGAAAAAGAGAAGAAGAAAAGAGAAAGAAACAAGATATGAGGATCAAAGGATACCGGATGGAGGAGGATGATCGATGGATCGACAGAGCGGCGACCGATGGAGGATGATGATCCATGAAGATAGGAAGCGAGAGATCAATGAAGACGCATGAGCGAGCGATTGAGAGTGAGAACGAACCGATGACCTCTTCGCCGAGAACGAGTCAATGGAGATCCTCGGATCGAGAATGGGAACGTCGATGACTTCTTCGATGGGAGCGAGCTGCTGTCGCCGGTCTCAGAAAAGTTGAGAGAAATTGTTTTAAGAGAGAACGTTTTCCTTTAGATTTGAGAGAGAAAAGTTGGGAGAAAATTGTTTTTCTTTTTTCTTTCACTTTCCCCCTCATTTTCTTTCCTTTTACTTTTCTTTCCAACCAAACAAATGAAGTTAACTTTCCCAGCCCTTTTCTTTCCTTGTCTTTCCTTTTCCCTGCAACCAAACAGATGCTTAGTACCCAAACAAAAAGATAAACACAAAGAAAAATACCACTTCCTTTTCTTGAGACCGATGAGCTTTGCAACAAAAGAGCATTTCTACAAAAGCCCACACTTAAAGCCTCCTCAGAAAAGTTCACCTGGAAGTGGCAATTCGGTGCATTAGTTCGCACTAGTTCGTGTCCATTTACAATTAGGAGGGGAAAAGGTTTACACCGGTGGCGGAGTTTGGTGACGCGGGTTTCTTTGGGAATGTGGGTTTCCGCGTCGAGTTCAGTTGCGGTGTGGATCCGAATGAGAGGGCGCTGCTTTCTGCTATGGTTTTGATCCCACGTCACATAAACAATATGACTAATCTTTGTTCACTGGATATTATTCAACAGGGTGTTTCGCCGAGCCCTGTGATGTGGGCTTGTAATCCAAGTGGAGGCAATAAGATGGGGGCGGTTTAGTTGAGTCTAAAAACATAAACAGATAACATGTGACAACTTGGAACAGGTAACTAACTAGATAACTTGAACCAGGTTATCCTCTAGATAACTGAGACTCGAAGACATACACATAGGTTATCCTCTAGATAACTATATGGAACAGTCACTGATATAGTATGGAACAGGAACGGGTCTGTATAACTATGAACATCTATTATACAGTTCACAACCATTTTTGAATTCTAGGGCTGACTAAAACAAAAGAGTTGATAGAAGAACGGCCATGATTTAATCCTGATGAATGAATGGTTGAGATGAGATTTTGTGAAATGTTTTGGAGGGAAAAACATTTCTAGGGAAATGAAAGTTTCTGGGGAAATAAAAATTTTTGGGAAATGAAAGCTTCTGGGGAATTGCACTGTTTACGCAATTAATGCATTTGGGAAAAAACTTTAATGTGCACTTAATGTTGCAGATGAGATGATCTCTCCCTCAACATGGGGCCCACCGTCTCTTCGACACATGGAGCAACAAAATGAGAATAATTTCCTGCGCCAAAGGCGCCCGCGCTGAATTTGTTGTTCTGCGCGAATTTGTTGTTCCACGCCGAATTTGTTGTTCTACGCGAATTTGTTGTTCTGCGCCGAAAACGTCCGCTCCGAATTTGTTGTTCCGTGTCGAAGGCGCATGCGCCGAATTTGTTGTTCCTCGCCGAAGGCGCCCGTGCCGCTAAATTTTGTTCTTTAGATTTTAATAATTTTTTAGGAAACAACGATTTTGCTGGTAATGGTTTGTTCTGCTAAATTTTTGGGGAACAAAAATTTGAACCGTGCCCGCAGGCACGGGGTTTTTATGCTGATTTGGTGTTCCGCGTCAAAGGCGTCTGCGCCGAATTTGTTGTTTTACGCTAATTTGTTGTTCCATGCCGAAGGCGCCCGCGCTGAATTTGTTGTTCTACGCTAATTTGTTATTCCGCGCCGAATTTGTTGTTCTACGCTAATTTGTTGTTCCGCGTCGAAGGCGCCCACGCCGAATTTGGTGTTCCGTGCCGAAGGCGCCCGTGCCACTAAATATTTTTACGCTAATTTGTTTTTTTAAATTTTAATAATTTTTGGGAGAACAAAGATTTCGCAGTGGAAAATCTTAATTGAACCGTGCCCACGGGCACACGGGTTATGACTAGTGTATATATGGAACATATTTGGATAAGTATGAACAGAAGTATATAGAGCAGGTACGGATAACTATGAACATGTATATGGAACATACATTAGATATATATAGAACAGGTCTGGATAACTATTAACAGACATATATGGGAACATGTATGGAATAGGATAACTATATGGAATTGGATATAACTTGAACATGTGACAGATAACTGGTACTCAAAGACTCCTAACCTCCGCACACCCATCTTTTTGCATCCTTTTCAAACTAGAGACATTACATATTTCACATGTGGATATGTATGAGCAACATGTATCAGATAACTATAAACATGTATATGGAATAGGTCCTCTGGATAACTATTTTGTGCAGCTAATGGATGTTGTGACTGCATATCTATATAGAAATCTCGATAAAGAGATATATATGAAACTTCCTGATGGCTTTCAATTGCCTACAACTTTAAAAGATAGAACTCGGAACGTCTATTTTGTTAAGCTACAAAGATCATTATATGGTCTTAAACAATCGTGAAGAATGTGGTATAACAGACCCAGCGAATTCCTTATACAACAAGGATTGCATAATAATAAAGTCTGCCCTTGCATCTGTATAAGAGCAAATGGAACATGATTCGTAATAATTGCAGTCTACATAGACAATTTGAATCTCATATGATCTCCTGAAGAGATCATTGGGATATTTACTAGCCTGACAAAAGAATTTAAAATGAAAGACATAAGCAAAATATAATTCTGTGTTGCCTTACAGATTGAACATCTAAAAGATGGAATCCTGTTACATCAAACAAAAATTGAACATCTAAAAGATGGAATCCTGTTACATCAAACAACATATACAAAGAAATTTTTACAAAGATTTCACATGGACTAATGTCTACCATTAAGTACACTTATGATAGTATACTCTTTGGATGTACATAAATACCATTCCGTCCGTTGGAAACGGGTGATGATATTCTTGGTCCTGAAGTCCCTTATTTGAGTGCTATATGAGCACTTCTTTATCTGGCTAACTATACGTGTCCCGATATAGTATTTGCAGAAAATTTACTAGACAGATATAGTGCATCACCCACAAAGTTCCACTGGACCGGGTTTAAGCATCTTCTGCGCTATCTCCAAGAGTCAACAGCTTTGGACTTACATTATTAGATAGAATTATCCTCTACACGTGTTGGTTATGCAGATGCATGTTACAGGTCTGATCTCCATAATGAGAAGTCACAAATAAGGTACATGTTTACTTACTGTGAGACAGCAATCTCCTGAAAATCTGTCAAGTAGACTGTGGCAGTAACCTCATCCAATCATTCAGAAATTCTTGACATCCTTGAAGTATGCAGAGAATGTGTTTGACTACGCTCAGTTATGCATCACATCCTGGTGACGACCAGATTGAAGACTGGTGATCTTGAGCCTACCACCATGTTCGAAGACAATGCCGCTTGTATTGCCCAGCTATAAGGAGGTTACATCAAAGGCGACAGGACAAAGCACATTTCTCCAAAATTCTTTTGGATACATGCATTGTAAAAGAATGTTGATATCGAGACGTCAAACAAGTACAATCTAGTGAAAATCTGATGGACATGTTCACTATGTCACTTCATATGGACACTTTCAGGAAGTTTGTACAAACGATTGGTATGAGGCGCCTAAAAGATCTGAAAACATAAGGGCTTTCATAGATCAGGGGAGTTCAAGGGAAATTGTACTCTTTTCCTTAGTTATGGTTTTCCACACATGGTTTTCTATAGCCAAAGGTTTTAACGAGTCAAACCACATTAACACAGGATCCCGAAATATCCACCCCTATTGAGACTCATATGAAGCTCAGAATATTGAATTATTCATGAGAAGAGTTCACACTTATGACGGGATAAGGGTGAGTGTTATGAATACATTATCTTGAGAGAAGGAGTTTGTATTCTATTCAAATATTGTATCCTACCATTGTATGAACTCTTCATATCCACTATAAATAAAGGCCTAAGGTCTCCCCTAAAAACACATTCATAACAGAATACATTGTCTCCCATCAAGTCAATTGAAAGAACAGAAGGAGCCATGCTTCTTCGCACACATGGACAAAAGAATGAAACAATAGAATAGATTAGAGAAAATGCTAATTCAATAAGCATTTGTTCGCTGCTTATCTTAATAAATCTAAACGATTGTTATCATCGAGAGAGTAAACATCGAGAGAGTTGGCGCTATTGTAGAGCAACTCTGGTGTTTTAGTATGCCAACACCCATCACTCTCTCTACCAAGATCATTCAAAAGCTATATTATAGCACAATTGCATATGAACAGTAAGAGACAAAGTGATATGCCTATTCGATTTAGTGCAGCTAATCCGCAGCGATGGACAACCTCTGGTGATAGAAACACAGGAGCCGTCTGAAAGATCAGAGCAAAATGTTCGATGTATTAATAGAAAGATTCCAATGATTTAAAGTCAAGGGAAGAAATGTTATCCCTTTAGAATTTAGATACGAAGAAAATATCAAATTCAATCTACATCAGTTACTATCGAAAAAGGGTATTGCCTCAAATTCCTCCTCAGCTAAAATTGAAGCATTGAAAACTGTTGACGACTCCAGGGATGCTCGTCGACCGGAGGATAGTCGATCAACTGCCGTGCCTTGAGACGCCGATCAACTGCCGTGCCTTGAGACGCCGCCCTGTTGAGAAGAAACAGCGCACGCATTTGCGTATCAGCCGGACGAAGGAGGACCGTTCAATGATAACGCTTGATTAAGTCCTGTTCGTCGGATCCAGTTAAGTGAACGCATCTCAACCCTTCAGAGCCAGGACACAATTTGAATTGAATATCCAACAGTCGCCGTCCTGGAACTCCATCCGTAGGAGCTTCCAGTTCACCTTCATCTCCCCCAACTTCTTCAACCACTGTACCCCCAGAATGGCGTCCACATTCCCCAACTCCAATGGTAAGAAGTCCTCTACTATCTGTATGCCCTGCAGCATCAGGCACACCCCCTTGCAGAGCCCAGCGCTCTCTTCCATCTTCCCCGTCCCCAGCAACACTGTGAATCGCTCCAACGTGCTCAGGTCCAGCCCATGACGATCCACTAACTTCTTGGAAATAAAGTTGTGAGTCGCCCCACTGTCAATAAGGACCGTTACCGCCTGCTCCGCCAACGCCCCTGATAACTTCATGGTATGATTCAGAGTGAATCCTACCACAGAGTTTAGGGAGACTTCCGCCACGTCCATGTGTACGCTCACCTCCTCTTCCATCACCTGCTCTGGCTCCAGTACCTCCTCCTCATCCTCCCCCTCGTCGGGTACGATCACAATCTGCAGCAACTTGCTCGCACATCGGTGACCGGGGCTGAACTTCTCGTCTCAACGGAAGCACAACCCTGCTGCACGCCTGGCCCGCATGTCCGCCTCTGCCAGTCGCCTGCCCAGTACCACCCCCGGCCTGGTCTCTCCTCTAGGCTCCACTGGGGCCCCGGCCGCTGGCCGTGGAGGAACTGGTGTTGTCGTACTGCGCTGCCCCTGGGCTCCCCAAGCCCCTCTGATGCGCCTCTCCTCTGTGTGCTTTTCCTCCGTCATGTGGGCTAGACGGAGGACATCCTCCAAATCAGTGGGCCTCTGCATCCTAAGCTCTGCCCGTATCGAGGGTTTCAACCCCCTCATGAAATTTTTGATCAACACCTGGTCAGACACTCCCCGCAGCCTGCTAGCCAACATCTCGAACTTCTCCACGAAGTCCCGAACTGTCCCCTCCTGTCGCAGTGCCGACAACTGCTCATAGAAGTCCCCCCGGACTTCTCCTAGAACCGGTCGAGAAGGTATAAAGAGAGCTCCTCCCAAGAGCGAAAAGGAGAGCGGGCTGTCTTCCACCGGTACCAGGCTAGGGCCTTGTCCTCGAAATAGATCCATATCGCACGCAGGACCTCCTCCTTTGTCATCTGCATCACCTGGAAGTAACGCTCGGCCCGGTAGACCCAGCCGTCCGGATCGGTGCCATCAAACGTCGGCATCTTCAGCTTCTTCAGCCTTCGATCCGCGTTTATGTCACCGTACTGTGCTCCAACCCCCTATGGATGCCTCCATGTACCATCACGCCCCCCTGCCCCCCTCCTGGGCCTCCGTCGCCACCCTCGTACAGCTCGTCAGGCCATTGAGGTCGCTCCCTATCCCCCGCAGGGATGTAGTTCCCCAAACAATTCGGTAGTCGGGGAGGTGGCGCAAAAATGGGCCCTCTAGCGCCTCTGTGCTGCTGAACGGGAGCTGTCCGACCCTCCAGATGGCCCCCTGGGCCCCAAAATTGTGCCGCATGAGCCCCAATCGTATCCCAGGAGCCCCTCTTCCTCCGTCGGGTCTCGCCGTCGCCCCTGGGGGTTGAACAAACCCCGCCACGCCCCCAAAAGGCCTCAGTGGTCTCGCCGGGCCTCCAAAACGTGTTGCCGTACCCCCAAAAGGGGTTTCCCAGCCTTCCGCGCCCCCCAGCAGAGGCGCCCCGCCTCCTGCGCCCCCCGCTGGGGCCGCCCAGCCACCTGCGCCCCCCTGCGGGGGCGTCCCGCCTCCTGCGCCCCCCGGAGGGGGCGCTACGCAACCTGCGCCCCCGGATGGGGGCTCCCAGCCACCCGCGCCCCCGGAAGGGGGCGCCCAGCCTCCCGCGCCCCCGGAAGGGGGCGCTCCGCCTCCAGCACCCCCGGATGGGGGCGCGCTGCTGTCGGCAGGCCCTATTGGGCCTGTCGAACTTACGGCAGGCCCAGTGGGGCCCGTCGTGCTTGCCGTCTGGTCTGGGTGGGTCCCGCTTCCTTCCCCCGCAAACCCTAGAAGATTTGGGCAGCCGCCGCCCTGGATTGGAAAATTTGTAGCCGCTGCTTCGACAAAAAACCCTTCCGGCCTCTTGCCTCGATCTCCTCCTACGGCCACCGAGATGGTTTGGAGCATCGCCATCATCGTTGGAATTTGAGCAATCTCTCTCGCCGTTTTCGTCGCCTCGATCCTCATGTGTTTGAGTTCGGCTTGGATGTCCTCTTGCGTATGGGCGTGATCCTTATTGGAGATCTCCATGGCCGTCTTCAATGATTGAATATCATCACACATAGCTTTCTTTAATTCCTCCATCTCGCGGTTGATTTCTTCACGAAACCCTTAAAGCCGTTCCTCCGTCGCGCCGCTTCTTGTTCCCCCCGCCATTAGATCTCACCGCTCTGATACCAATTTGATACGTATCGCTTGCCATTTGGATCAAATCAACGAATAAATGAATAAAACAGCGATTTAAAGGTGGAAAAATGTAAAATAGTGGAGAACAAAGAGAAATCAAAGAGCTTGATAAGGATTCTTCGAGACGAATCAATCTTCCAGCTTTTATTGAACGCCTAAAAGCCTAAACATCATCAAAATGATAACTAGATTGTTCGAAGACAAATCAAGCATACCCTCCTAATGACGGCTAACCCTAATTTATAAAGAGAAATGGGGATTTACTAATTTGGTCTGACTAAACCAAAATACCCCTGAAATGACTAACGCTAATTCCGGCCCCCACGCCTCCTCCTGCGCACGTAAACAATCGTGGGCTCCCCGCTAGCCGCTACCCCCACGTGTGTGCCCGGCTCAAGTGGCGCGTCCGCATCATAATGCTACATAGTTGAATTACTGATGACGGTCAAGCAACAATTTACGAGACTTCAAAAACTTAATAGGTTCTTCAATCTTCAAATATCTTACGTTAACTGGCATAGAATTTATTTAGAAGATGATGTGATTGAATTAACTGGTTCTCAAGGTGATTTTTTTTTAGAAGAATAGAAGTATTTATATTTGATTTTCAAGAAATAAAGCCACTGGACCTAATTTCCTTCAATCATGAATGCAATACAATATATTGTTAAGAATGATATGTTAGATATTTTGTTTTAGGTAAAATTGATATCATTTCTCGTATTTATTTTGTTCTAGGCAGTGTTATAGGTGGTTCTACTACAGCTCATGTTCAGGATGAAATTACATTCGAAAAGATAATTAACGGTGCTCTAGTTCATGCTGAAAAATCGTAAGATGCAATTATTTCGACTCCTCCTATTGTATCTAGCGGGGGTGTCTGATGTGCATCGATGAAGATTAAAGAAACTAAAAAAATGGCCACCATCACCATCAATAATAAGAACAACTAGCAGTAGCAATATTTATGCAATAAGTGAAACGGAGCAACAAATGGAATCATGGGACCTTGGCCGAGGAAACATTCATCGGAATTGGGGCCGCTTCTCCTGCTTGATGATGGTGTAAAATGGGACCTTCTCCTGATACTGCTGCAGAAGCCCGAGGAAGCTCATCGAGCTCTCATTCGGTTTGATCCGTATTGCCTCTCTCCTCGGCTCTTCATCGTTTCCCCTTTTCTCATCCTCATCTCTCTACCCCTTCGTCCAGTCCTCGGACAGTGGCGCTACGCGGGCCGGCTACGAGACCGGCGAAATCGAGGGCAAGTGCGATTCTCTATCTGTTCGTTGAGGCGGATGGAGGTGATGGGGGTTTGAGTTCCCGGTGCTGCTATTGATGATGCGGCTGTAGTTATTCTTGTGGTTGGAGGAGATGGGGATTGGGCTTTGAGTGAAGAGCAGAGGAATCGGATTGACAGAGTTGCGGCGAGAGTGAGAGAGGAAGAGGCGGAGATTCGCCGTTTTTGAGGAGAAAAGAGAGCGCGCGCGAGCGAGAGGTGGCGGAGTTGGAGACGGGGTTTTTTGGGAATGCGGATCGCCGAGTCGAGCTCAGTTGCGGTGCGGATCCGAATGAGAGGGCGGGCGCGGTTTCAGCTGTGGGTTTTGATCCCACATCGACCAAACATTATGATTAATCTTTGTTAATGTAATATTATTCGACTTGGTGAATCGCCGAGCCCGGTGACGTGGGCTTGTAATCCAAGCGGAGGCAACAAGATGGGTGGACGGTTTGAGTTAGCGTCCAAAAACAAAACATTTGACATATCACACATGCCTTGTGCCGGGATAACCTGAACCAGGATAACCGATAACTGCGACGCAAAGACAGACACAGGTTATCCTCTCTGGATAACCATGAACCTGTAAAACAGATGATGGTAACACTTGAACAGGTACTGGAACATGAAGACGTAACGGATAAGATAAGCATATGGACCAGGTCTGGATAACTATGAACATGTAAACCAGGTGATGGTAAGTTGGTAACATATGGAACATGTGCGGATGACTATGAACAAATAGACAGATATGGAACAGGTCTGGCTAACTATGTACCGGTAAACAAAAACAAAACATTTGACATATCACACATGCCTTGTGCCGGGATAATATGGAATAGGTATCCTGAACCAGGATAACCGATAACTGCGACGCAAAGACAGACACAGGTTATCCTCTCTGGATAACTATGAACATGTAAACCAGGTGATGGTAAGTTGGTAACATATGGAACAGGTCTGGCTAACTATGTACCGGTAAACAAGAGACAGATAACTACCGCTAATTCACATGTGGATATGAATATGGAATAGGAACGGATAAGATAAGCATATGGACCAGGTCTGGATAACTATGAACATGTAAACCAAGTGATGGTAAGTTGGTAACATATGGAACATGTGCGGATGACTATGAACAGATAGACAGATATGGAACAGGTCTGGCTAACTATGTACCGGTAAACAAGTGACAGATAACTACCGCACACCCATCTTTTTGCCTCCTTTTTAAACTTGAGACATTACATATTTCACATGTGGATATGTATATGGAATAGGTATCGGGATATATATGAACAAGTACAGATTACCTGATCAGGTAACGGATTACTGGGACTCGAAGACAAAAGAGGAGTACGGATATATATGAACATGTACTGGAACATGATGGGATAACGGATAACTATATGGAACAGGTCTGGATAACTATGAACATGTAAACCAGGTGATGGTAAGTTGGTAACATATGGAACAGGTCTGGCTAACTATGTACCGGTAAACAAGAGACAGATAACTACCGCACACCCATCTTTTTGCCTCCTTTTTAAACTTGAGACATTACATAATTCACATGTGGATATGAATATGGAATAGGAACGGATAAGATAAGCATATGGACCAGGTCTGGATAACTATGAACATGTAAACCAGGTGATGGTAAGTTGGTAACATATGGAACATGTGCGGATGACTATGAACAGATAGACAGATATGGAACAGGTCTGGCTAACTATGTACCGGTAAACAAGTGACAGATAACTACCGCACACCCATCTTTTTGCCTCCTTTTTAAACTTGAGACATTACATATTTCACATGTGGATATGTATATGGAATAGGTATCGGATATATATGAACAAGTACAGATTACCTGATCAGGTAACGGATTACTGGGACTCGAAGACAAAAGGGGAGTACGGATATATATGAACATGTACTGGAACATGATGGGATGACGGATAACTATATGGAACAGGTCCGGATAACTATGAACATGTAAACCAGGTGATGGTAAGTTGGTAACATATGGAACAGGTCTGGCTAACTATGTACCGGTAAACAAGTGACAGATAACTACCACACACCCATCTTTTTGCCTCCTTTTTAAACTTGAGACATTACATATTTCACATGTGGATATGTATATGGAATAGGAACGGATAAGATAAGCATATGGACCAGGTCTGGATAACTATGAACTTGTAAACCAGGTGATGGTAAGTTGGTAACATATGGAACATGTGCGGATGACTATGAACAGATAGACAGATATGGAACAGGTCTGGCTAACTATGTACCGGTAAACAAGTGACAGATAACTACCGCACACCCATCTTTTTGCCTCCTTTTTAAACTTGAGACATTACATATTTCACATGTGGATATGTATATGGAATAGGTATCGGATATATATTGTCACGACCCGCTTCCCTAAAATGGAGGCGAGACGTGAAAAGGTCCGCACGAGAGTGGAGCTGTGAAGCCCCAAACCCGATAAGCGTCAACAAAACATAAGCAGGTCCCTGTAACCACAACGGAACAACAATAATAATAAAAGGAGAGACCGAAATAAAAACTTCACATCTCAAATATTGTCCAACATGCTAAATGTCGGAATTAGCTTCGTTGTCAAGCTAATTCCCCAATTTGCGCCTAGGCGAGTATCATTTCGTCGCCTAGCCTCTTTTACGCCTACAACAAGCAAATGGCCTAAAACATGGCCTAAACCCTAAGTGGCAAGTTTCACTTGCCTAGCACCGGGGATGACGACCACTTCGTCACACGGATGCCAATCTACGGGGAAATCGCTGTTATGGGGGAACAATCATCAAACAACATGAATTTTTATTAGGGTTTCATAAAAATACCAATAGGCTATGAAAACAACGGTAGATCGATTTCTTACCGAGGGAAAGCGGAAGAAACACTCCGGGGAACCCTAGGTTCAGATCTGGAGAAGATTGGAGAAGTTTGGGGAAACTAGGGTTTTGGGGGATTTGGGGATTTTGATGGATTTAGGTAAGATTTTGGGGAAGATGAGAGGTAGATAGAGTGAATGGATGGTTTGGATGATGGATTTAGGGCTTGGAATGAAGGATTGAAGCTTGGAGGAAGATGGGGGCTCAAGGGGGAAGATTTTAGGGTTTTGGGTCGTGTTGAGGAAGAAGAAAACGTTTGGGTTGGGTTTAAATAGGTTGGGCTGGCGGCTGCCCAGAAATTAGGGTTTTAACACTGGTTAGTCGGTCAAAGAGCAACCACTGACCGACTAGTTTGGCAACTAGTCGGTCGGTCGACCAACGCAGACCGACTAAGTGTAAACAGTAACTCCTGAACGAAAATAGGATTTAGAGTTAGTCGGTCCATGAACAAGTACTGACCGACTAGTTTAGCATCTAGTCGGTCGATGAACTTTCTTAGACCGACTAAGAGTGAACAGTAGCTGATACAAAAATAAGATGATGAGTTAGTCGGTTAAAGAAGCATTGCCGACCGACTAGTTTGCAACCTAGTCGGTCAACCAACGTTCTTAGACCGACTAACGATAAACAGTAGCTCCTGAGAAATTTTAGAAAGCCAACTAGTCGGTCCAAGAAGGATTACCGACCGACTGGATCGTCATCTAGTCGGTCGGTGCCCCTTCTTATACCGGCTAATGAGCACAAAAAGTTCCGATACGGAGCACGGGGCCCCGGGATCGATTCCTAAGACTCCTAGGCTTGATCTAATAGTAAGATACGACCGTTATGAAGTCCGTCACGAATGACATACTTCGAAATCGACAATCCTAAGGGAGAAACAAGAAAATACGACGAATCGATCTAAAATGAAAGCTACGGAGGCGAAAACCACACATGAGGAGAAAATCCACCAAAACACATATTATAATATAATAAATCCAAATACATGAAAAGCAGTCGTTACATCCTCCCCAACTCAAGAAAAATTCCGTCCTCGGAATTTCCATATACTCACAGTCCGGAAACAAAAGTGGGAAACGCTCTCGCATCTCATCCTCATTCTCCCAAGTAGACTCTCCAGGTGAGCCGTGTCGCCACATCACCCTCACAAGATTGAAAATCTTGTTCCGAAGCGATTTCTGACGCCTGTCCAGAATCTGCACTGGATGCTGGTCATACGTCATATCGGGGCGAACGGTAATCTCCGAAAAATCCACAGCATGAGACGGATCGCTAATGTATCGACGAAGCTGCGACACATGGAAAACATTGTGAACTCCTTCCAAAGATGGCGGCAAGGCCAAGCGATAGGCTACCTCGCCAACCCTCTCCAAAACGTCAAATGGTCCAATGTATCGCGGGCTCAACTACCCACGCTTCTCGAAACGAATCACACCACGATTCGGGGAAATCTTCAAGAACACATGGTCGCCCGGCTGAAACTCCGAAGGACGACGTTTAGCATCCGCCCAATGCTTAAAACGGTCCTGAGCAATTCTCAACCTATCCCGAATATTCCTGACGATATCCACGGCCTCCACGATCATCTCAGGTCCCAACAACTCCCGATCACCAACGTCATCCCAACTCAATGGCGATCGACATTTCCTCCCATAAAGAGCGGCGAAAGGCGCCATGCCAATACTCGCCTGGAAGCTGTTGTTGTAAGAGAACTCCACCAAATGCAGATGGTCCTCCCACGAACCCTTGAAATCCAACATGCACGCCCTCAGCATGTCTTCCAAAATCTGAATCGTCCTCTCGGACTGGCCATCCGTCTGCGGATGGTACGCCGTGCTGAAACTCAGACGCGTACCCAAACTCTTCTGCAAACTCTGCCAGAACTGAGATGTGAACCTCGTGTCTCTGTCAGACACGATACTCACGGGGACTCCATGAAGTCGCACAACCTCCTGCACGATTCATGTTACATCACTATCCATACTAGGGAAAAAGGAAATAAAACGGAGAGTAAAAGAATTTTACCTCCATATATCTCCTTGCTAGCGCCTCAGTGGACTGTCCTACTCGGAACGGAATAAAGTGCGTAGATTTGGTCAATCGATCTACGATCACCCAAATCGCGTCATTCTGCTTCGGACTCCGAGGTAGTCCAGTCACGAAATCCATAGTGATGTGTTGCCATTTCCACTCCGGAATCGGAAGCGGTTGTAGCAACCCGGCCGAACGCTGATGCTCCGCCTTCACTTGCTGGCAAACCAAGCACTTGGCTACACTCCGAGCCACGCTTCTCTTCATACCATGCCACCAATAATTCAGACGAAGATCCTGGTACATCTTGGTGCCACCAGGATGCACAGAATACGGCGAACTGTGTGCCTCCACCATCAGCTCCTCTCTGATATCCCCAGCTGGCACACACAACCTGGCTCCAAACCTCAGCGAGCCATCCTCATGAATCAAAAAGTCAGTCCGCAGACCGACTTCCACCTGCTCCCGAATCCTCACCAGCTTCGGATCCTCAGCCTGGCCAGCCTTAATCCGATCCACGATCGTCGACTGTACCTGCATGTACATCAACGACGAAGCCTCCCCAGGAAGAACAATCTCCACGCCAGACTCACAAAAATCCTGCTGTAATCTCCACTGCGAGGTCAAAATCATCACCGCTGGAAGCCTACTCAAAGCATCCGGAACCACATTCACCTTGCCATGGTGAAACTGCAAATCAATCTCATAATCCGCCATAAGCTCCAACCATCGACGCTGTCGCATGTTGAGCTCCTTCTGAGTGAAAATATACTTCAAGCTTTTGTGATCGGTGAAAATCTTCACTTTCTCACTCAGCAGGAAGTGCCTCCAAATCTTAAGAGCAAACACAACGGCAGCCAACTCCAAATCATGCGTCGGATAATTCTTCTCATGAACCTTAAGCTGACGAGACGCATACGCCACAACATGCCCATGCTGGTGCAACACACAACCGAGACCCTTGCCAGAAGCATCGCAAAAGATCTCAAATCCACCGCTGCGATCAGACACCACAAGAATAGGGGCAGTCGTCAACCTCTCCTTCAGAACACCAAAAGCACTCTCACAATCACCCGACCAAACATAAGCAACATCCTTCCGCGTCAACCTGGTCATCAGCTCAGCAATACGAGAAAAGTCCTTAATGAATCGCCGATAATAACCAGCAAGTCCAAGAAAACTCCGAATCTCAGATGCAGACGACGGAACAGGCCACTCCCTGATGGCCTGAATCTTCTCGGGATCCACTGAAATACCATCTCCAGTCACCACATGCCCGAGAAAAGCAACTCTATCCAGCCAAAACTCGCACTTCGAAAACTTAGCATACAACCGATGCTTCCTCAAAATCTCCAACACCGTCCTTAAGTGCGAGGCATGCTCTTCCTCCGACTTCGAATAGATCAGAATGTCGTCAATAAAGATAACGACAAACTTATCCAAAAAGTCGTAGAAAATCAGGTTCATCAGATTCATGAAAACTGCGGGCGCGTTAGTTACACCGAAAGGCATAACCACGAACTCATAGTGTCCATACTTCATCCTGAACGCTGTCTTCGGAACATCACCCTTCTTCACCTTCAACTGATGGTAACCACTCCTCAAATCCAATTTAGAAAACAGCCTCGAACCTCCAAGCTGATCAAAAATATCATCGATGCGAGGCAACGAGTATTTATTCTTAATGGTCACCGCATTCAACTCCCGATAGTCCACGCACATGCGACGTGAACCATCCTTCTTCTTAACCAGCAACACCGGTGCTCCCCACGGAGACACGCTAGGATTAATATAACCCTTCTGCAAAAGCTCATCCAGCTGCTTCCGCAACTCTTCCAACTCTGCAGGTGCCATACGATACGGCGCCTTCGAAATCGGCTGCGCACCTGGAACAAGATCGATAGAAAATTCCAAAGCTCGATCAGGCGGCAAACCAGACATCTCCTCGGGGAAGACGTCGCCAAAATCTCGCACCACAGCTGGCCACTCCAGCTCCATCTGCATAGCCACAGCCTCCACCGGCCTGGCCCGAAATCTGACAGGACCAAGCGAACTGCTACCACGACTGAACTCAAACACTGGATGTCCGGGAATCTCGAACACCACCTTCTTCCTCCTGCAGTCAATCGTAGCATAGAAGCTCGCAAGCCAGTCCATCCCAAGAACTTCATCATAGTTGATGATGTCGTGGACAATGAAATCAGCGAAAAGCTCATGTCCACAGACCACCAACGAGCAAGAATTGCAACCACGATGCACCGAGACCACGCCATTCCCTGTAACGATATTCCAACTCTTGGAAAGAGGGGACGTCGACAAGGAATGCCTCTCCACGAAGCTCTGAGAAATAATGCACATCGATGCACCAGAGTCAAAGAGGACTCGTGCAGGAAATGTGCAAACCAAAACCACACCTAATCAATCAATTAACAATCAAACCCTAGTCTAGCAAACAATCATGTTCAAGCAAACAAACACAATCTAACAATCAAAACCAGCTAGGAAAGTAACAGCTAGATTGAGGATTACCTGCGATAACCTCATCCACAGCCTCGCTCTCCGCAGCGGTCATCAGAAAAGCCTGCCTCCTCGGCGGAACAGCCTGTCGAAAAGCCTGTTCCTGCGGAACAAGAGCTGCTCCACGTCCAGCAGGAATAGACGCTCGCTGCTGCAACGGCTGAGCTGCAACAGGAGCTCTCCGCAGCGGACCCGCATGCCGACAATCCTTCGCGACATGGGAAGCATCACCACAAACCAGACACTGGCCCAGAAACTTCCGACACTGATCCTTAATATGGCCAGGCTTGCCGCAGAAATGGCAAGACTTCAGAATAGGCCCTCCTGGCCTCTTAAACTGAGCGGACTGATTAGGCCTGAATCCAGGTCTAACCACAGCTCTCGCCTGTTCCACAGGCCTCTTCCCAGCACCAACAACAGACCCTCTCCTCTGGTTCAGGAGCAGCTCCTGCCTCTTGGCTGCTACCAGAACCTTCTGATAAGACTCCCGGTCAGAAGAGGTCACAAAACTCTGGAGCTCCGAAGCAAGCCCCTGCAGGAACCTCTGAGCTCTCTCCTCAGCATCCTGCACCATCTTTGGTGCAAACCGACTCAGCCTCATGAACTCTTGGTGATACATGTCCACCGACGAGTTCCCCTGCTTCAAATCGATAAAACGCTGCAGCATCTCCTCCCTGGCAGCTTTCGGGAAGAACTCACCCTCAAATCTAGCCTTGAAGGTAGCCCAGACGATCGGGTCCACCAACATCTTCTCTTCCGCATCCCACCAATTCCGAGCATTATCCTTGAGTTGCCTCTTTTCCAAATCAACCCATCCAGCCGGGGTGATCTTGGCCATCTTCAGATTGTCCTCGATGTTCTGAATCCACTCATCGG
Organism: Scilla litardierei; assembly: GCA_030789695.1. Lineage (NCBI taxonomy): Eukaryota > Viridiplantae > Streptophyta > Magnoliopsida > Asparagales > Asparagaceae > Scilla > Scilla litardierei. The sequence continues at coordinate 266,017,190 of CM061141.1, read as the reverse complement.
CAGCCAGAGGACCCTCAGAACCATCAAAATATGCGGGACCCAGCTCCCGAAATTGCTTCGCTCCTGGCTCAGAGCGAGGGGCATCCGGAAGAGCCCGGGTAGCTCGAGCAAGTGGAGCATTCTGGACTTGCAAAAGCACGCCCTGCTGCACTTGCATCATCTGGAGCATCATCCACATCATCTCACCGCTGGTGGGTTCCCGCTCGGGCTCCTCATCATGAGGGATCGCACCACTGCCCCCACCACGGGTGAAACGCCTTCCTGCCATCTAATGACACAGAAAACGAATCGGATTAGACTCATAGCTTATGACATCGGAGTCGAACTTAGTTTATTGGACATTCTAATATTATTATCGCTATTCCAAAAATCGCAGTTACAGAAGGACCTGTATGGGCCACCAACAAAACCTGTCACGACCCGCTTCCCTAAAATGGAGGCGAAACGTGAAAAGGTCCGCACGAGAGTGGAGCTGTGAAGCCCCAAACCCGATAAGCGTAAACAAAACATAAGCAGGTCCCTGTAACCACAACGGAACAACAATAATAATAAAAGGAGAGACTGAAATAAAAACTTCACATCTCAAATATTGTCCAACATGCTAAATGTCGGAATTAGCTTCGTTGTCAAGCTAATTCCCCAATTTGCGCCTAGGCGAGTATCATTTCGTCGCCTAGCCTCTTTTACGCCTACAACAAGCAAATGGCCTAAAACATGGCCTAAACCCTAAGTGGCAAGTTTCACTTGCCTAGCACCGGGGATGACGACCACTTCGTCACACGGATGCCAATCTACGGGGAAATCGCTGTTATGGGGGAACAATCATCAAACAACATGAATTTTTATTAGGGTTTCATAAAAATACCAATAGGCTATGAAAACAACGGTAGATCGATTTCTTACCGAGGGAAAGCGGAAGAAAAACTCCGGGGAACCCTAGGTTCAGATCTGGAGAAGATTGGAGAAGTTTGGGGAAACTAGGGTTTTGGGGGATTTGGGGATTTTGATGGATTTGGGTGAGATTTTGGGGAAGATGAGAGGTAAATAGAGTGAATGGATGGTTTGGATGATGGATTTAGGGCTTGGAATGAAGGATTGAAGCTTGGAGGAAGATGGGGGCTCAAGGGGGAAGATTTTAGGGTTTTGGGTCGTGTTGAGGAAGAAGAAAACGTTTGGGTTGGGTTTAAATAGGTTGGGCTGGCGGCTGCCCAGAAATTAGGGTTTTAACACTGGTTAGTCGGTCAAAGAGCAACCACTGACCGACTAGTTTGGCAACTAGTCGGTCGGTCGACCAACGCAGACCGACTAAGTGTAAACAGTAACTCCTGAATGAAAATAGGATTTAGAGTTAGTCGGTCCATGAACAAGTACTGACCGACTAGATTAGCATCTAGTCGGTCGATGAACTTTCTTAGACCGACTAAGAGTGAACAGTAGCTGATACAAAAATAAGATGATGAGTTAGTCGGTTAAAGAAGCATTGCCGACCGACTAGTTTGCAACCTAGTCGGTCAACCAACGTTCTTAGACCGACTAACGATAAACAGTAGCTCCTGAGAAATTTTAGAAAGCCAACTAGTCGGTCCAAGAAGGATTGGCGACCGACTGGATCGTCATCTAGTCGGTCGGTGCCCCTTCTTATACCGGCTAATGAGCACAAAAAGTTCCGATACGGAGCGCGGGGCCCCGGGATCGATTCCTAAGACTCCTAGGCTTGATCTAATAGTAAGATACGACCGTTATGAAGTCCGTCACGAATGACATATTTCGAAATCGACAATCCTAAGGGAGAAACGAGAAAATACGAAGAATCGATCGAAAATGAAAGCTACGGAGGCGAAAACCACACATGAGGAGAAAATCCACCAAAACACATATTATAATATAATAAATCCAAATACATGAAAAGCAGTCGTTACATATATGAACAAGTACAGATTACCTGATCAGGTAACGGATTACTGGGACTCGAAGACAAAAGGGGAGTACGGATATATATGAACATGTACTGGAACATGATGGGATGACGGATAACTATATGGAACAGGTCTGGATAACTATGAACATGTAAACCAGGTGATGGTAAGTTGGTAACATATGGAACAGGTCTGGCTAACTATGTACCGGTAAACAAGTGACAGATAACTACGGCACACCCATCTTTTTGCCTCCTTTTTAAACTTGAGACATTACATATTTCACATGTGGATACGAATATGGAATAGGAACGGATAAGATAAGCATATGGACCGGGTCTGGATAACTATGAACATGTAAACCAGGTGATGGTAAGTTGGTAACATATGGAACATGTGCGGATGACTATGAACAGATAGACAGAAATGGAACAGGTCTGGCTAACTATGTACCGGTAAACAAGTGACAGATAACTACCGCACACCCATCTTTTTGCCTCCTTTTTAAACTTGAGACATTACATATTTCACATGTGGATATGAATATGGAATAGGTATCGGATATATATGAACAAGTACAGATTACCTGATCAGGTAACGGATTACTGGGACTCGAAGACAAAAGGGGAGTACGGATATATATGAACATGTACTGGAACATGATGGGATGAAAGATAACTATATGGAATAGGTCTGGATAACTATGAACATGTAAACCAGGTGATGGTAAGTTGGTAACATATGGAACAGGTCTGGCTAACTATGTACCGGTAAACAAGTGACAGATAACTACCGCACACCCATCTTTTTGCCTCCTTTTTAAACTTGAGACATTACATATTTCACATGTGGATATGAATATGGAATAGGTATCGGATATATATGAACAAGTACAGATTACCTGATCAGGTAACGGATTACTGGGACTCGAAGACAAAAGGGGAGTACGGATATATATGAACATGTACTGGAACATGATGGGATGACGGATAACTATATGGAACAGGTCTGGCTAACTATGTACCGGTAAACAAGTGACAGATAACTACCGCACACCCTTCTTTTTTGCCTCCTTTTTAAACTTGAGACATTACATATTTCACATGTGGATATGTATATGGAATAGGTATCGGAAATATATGAACAAGTACAGATTACCAGATAACTACCGCACACCCATCTTTTTGCCTCCTTTTTAAACTTGAGACATTACATATTTCACATGTGGATATGTATATGGAATAGGTATCGGATATATATGAACAAGTACAGATTACCTGATCAAGTAACGGATTACTGGGACTCGAAGACAAAAGGGGAGTACGGACATATATGAACATGTACTGGAACATGATGGGATGACGGATAACTATATGGAACAGGTCTGGCTAACTATGTACTGGTAAACAAGTGACAGATAACTACCGCACACCCTTCTTTTTGCCTCCTTTTTAAACTTGAGACATTACATATTTCACATGTGGATATGTATATGGAATAGGTATCGGATATATATGAACAAGTACAGATTACCAGATAACTTCCGCACACCCATCTTTTTGCCTCCTTTTTAAACTTGAGACATTACATATTTCACATGTGGATATGTATATGGAAAAGGTATCGGATATATATGAACAAGTACAGATTACCTGATCAGGTAACGGATTACTGGGACTCGAAGACAAAAGGGGAGTACGGATATATATGAACATGTACTGGAACATGATGGGATGACAGATAACTATATGGAACAGGTCTGGCTAACTATGTACTGGTAAACAAGTGACAGATAACTACCGCACACCCTTCTTTTTGCCTCCTTTTTAAACTTGAGACATTACATATTTCACATGTGGATATGTATATGGAATAGGTATCGGATATATATGAACAAGTACAGATTACCAGATAACTACCGCACACCCAACTTTTTGCCTCCTTTTTAAACTTGAGACATTACATATTTCACATGTGGATATGTATATGGAATAGGTATCAGATATATATGAACAAGTACAGATTACCTGATCATGTAACGGATTACTGGGACTCGAAGACAAAAGGGGAGTACGGATATATATGAACATGTACTGGAACATGAAGGGATGACGGATAACTATATGGAACAGGTCTGGTTAATTATGTACCGGTAAACAAGTGACAGATAACTACCGCATACCCTTCTTTTTGCCTCCTTTTTAAACTTGAGACATTACATATTTCACATGTGGATATGTATATGGAATAGGTATCGGATATATATGAACAAGTACAGATTACCAGATAACTACCGCACACCCATCTTTTTGCCTCCTTTTTAAACTTGAGACATTACATATTTCACATGTGGATATGTATATGGAATAGGTATCGGATATATATGAACAAGTACAGATTACCTGATCAGGTAACGGATTACTCGGACTCGAAGACAAAAGGGGAGTACGGATATATATGAACATGTACTGGAACATGATGGGATGACGGATAACTATATGGAACAGGTCTGGATAACTATGAACATGTAAACCAGGTGATGGTAAGTTGGTAACATATGGAACAGGTCTGGCTAACAATGTACCGGTAAACAAGTGACAGATAACTACCGCACACCCATCTTTTTGCCTCCTTTTTAAACTTGAGACATTACATATTTCACATGTGGATATGAATATGGAATAGGAACGGATAAGATAAGCATATGGACCAGGTCTGGATAACTATGAACATGTAAACCAGGTGATGGTAAGTTGGTAACATATGGAACATGTGCGGATGACTATGAACAGATAGACAGATATGGAACAGGTCTGGCTAACTATGTACCGGTAAACAAGTGACAGATAACTGCCGCACACCCATCTTTTTGCCTCCTTTTTAAACTTGAGACATTACATATGTCACATGTGGATATGTATATGGAATAGGTATCGGATATATATGAACAAGTACAGATTACCTGATCAGGTAACGGATTACTGGGACTCGAAGACAAAAGGGGAGTACGGAAATATATGAACATGTACTGGAACATGATGGGATGACGGATAACTATATGGAACAGGTCTGGATAACTATGAACAAGTAAACCAGGTGATGGTAAGTTGGTAACATATGGAACAGGTCTGGCTAACTATGTACCGGTAAACAAGTGACAGATAACTAACGCACACCCATCTTTTTGCCTCCTTTTTAAACTTGAGACATTACATATTTCACATGTGGATATGAATATGGAATAGGTATCGGATATATATGAACAAGTACAGATTACCTGATCAGGTAACGGATTACTGGGACTCGAAGACAAAAGGGGAGTACGGATATATATGAACATGTACTGGAACATGATGGGATGACGGATAACTATATGGAACAGGTCTGGCTAACTATGTACCGGTAAACAAGTGACAGATAACTACCGCACACCCTTCTTTTTGCCTCCTTTTTAAACTTGAGACATTACATATTTCACATGTGGATATGTATATGGAATAGGTATCGGATATATATGAACAAGTACAGATTACCAGATAACTACCGCACACCCATCTTTTTGCCTCCTTTTTAAACTTGAGACATTACATATTTCACATGTGGATTTGTATATGGAATAGGTATCAGATATATATGAACAAGTACAGATTACCTGATCAAGTAACGGATTACTGGGACTCGAAGACAAAAGGGGAGTACAGATATATATGAACATGTACTGGAACATGATGGGATGACGGATAACTATATGGAACAGGTCTGGCTAACTATGTACCGGTAAACAAGTGACAGATAACTACCGCACACCCTTCTTTTTGCCTCCTTTTTAAACTTGAGACATTACATATTTCACATGTGGATATGTATATGGAATAGGTATCGGATATATATGAACAAGTACAGATTACCAGATAACTACCGCACACCCATCTTTTTGCCTCCTTTTTAAACTTGAGACATTACATATTTGACATGGGGATATGTATATGGAATAGGTATCAGATATATATGAACAAGTACAGATTACCTGATCAGGTAACGGATTACTGGGACTCGAAGACAAAAGGGGAGTACGGATATATATGAACATGTACTGGAACATGATGGGATGACGGATAACTATATGTAACAGTTCTGGCTAACTATGTACTGGTAAACAAGTGACAGATAACTACCGCACACCCTTCTTTTTGCCTCCTTTTTAAACTTGAGACATTACATATTTCACATGTGGATATGTATATGGAATAGGTATCGGATATATATGAACAAGTACAGATTACCAGATAACTACCGCGCACCCATCTTTTTGCCTCCTTTTTAAACTTGAGACATTACATATTTCACATGTGGATATGTATATGGAATAGGTATCGGATATAAATGAACAAGTACAGATTACCTGATCAAGTAACGGATTACTGGGACTCGAAGACAAAAGGGGAGAACGGATATATATGAACATGTACTGGAACATGAAGGGATGACGGATAACTATATGGAACAGGTCTGGCTAACTATGTACCGGTAAACAAGTGACAGATAACTACCGCATACCCTTCTTTTTGCCTCCTTTTTAAACTTGAGACATTACATATTTCACATGTGGATATGTATATGGAATAGGTATCAGATATATATGAACAAGTACAGATTACCAGATAACTACCGCACACCCATCTTTTTGCCTCCTTTTTAAACTTGAGACATTACATATTTCACATGTGGATATGTATATGGAATAGGTATCGGATATATATGAACAAGTACAGATTACCTGATCAGGTAACGGATTACTGGGACTCGAAGACAAAAGGGGAGTACGGATATATATGAACATGTACTGGAACATGATGGGATGACGGATAACTATATGGAACATGTCTGGATAACTATGAACATGTAAACCAGGTGATGGTAAGTTGGTAACATATGGAACAGGTCTGGCTAACTATGTACCGGTAAACAAGTGACAGATAACTAACGCACACCCATCTTTTTGCCTCCTTTTTAAACTTGAGACATTACATATTTCACATGTGGATATGAATATGGAATAGGTATCGGATATATATGAACAAGTACAGATTACCTGATCAGGTAACGGATTACTGGGACTCGAAGACAAAAGGGGAGTACGGATATATATGAACATGTACTGGAACATGATGGGATGACGGATAACTATATGGAACAGGTCTGGCTAACTATGTACCGGTAAACAAGTGACAGATAACTACCGCACACCCTTCTTTTTGCCTCCTTTTTAAACTTGAGACATTACATATTTCACATGTGGATATGTATATGGAATAGGTATCGGATATATATGAACAAGTACAGATTACCAGATAACTACCGCACACCCATCTTTTTGCCTCCTTTTTAAACTTGAGACATTACATATTTCACATGTGGATATGTATATGGAATAGGTATCTGATATATATGAACAAGTACAGATTACCTGATCAAGTAACGGATTACTGGGACTCGAAGACAAAAGGGGAGTACGGATATATATGAACATGTACTGGAACATGATGGGATGACGGATAACTATATGGAACAGGTCTGGCTAACTATGTACCGGTAAACAAGTGACAGATAACTACCGCACACCCTTCTTTTTGCCTCCTTTTTAAACTTGAGACATTACATATTTCACATGTGGATATGTATATGGAATAGGTATCGGATATATATGAACAAGTACAGATTACCAGATAACTACCGCACACCCATCTTTTTGCCTCCTTTTTAAACTTGAGACATTACATATTTCACATGTGGATATATATATGGAATAGGTATCGGATATATATGAACAAGTACAGATTACCTGATCAAGTAACGGATTACTAGGACTCGAAGACAAAAGGGGAGTACGGATATATATGAACATGTACTGGAACATGATGGGATGACGGATAACTATATAGAACAGGTCTGGCTAACTATGTACCGGTAAACAAGTGACAGATAACTACCACACACCCTTCTTTTTGCCTCCTTTTTAAACTTGAGACATTACATATTTCACATGTGGATATGTATATGGAATAGGTATCAGATATATGTGAACAAGTACAGATTACCTGATCAGGTAACGGATTACTGGGACTCGAAGACAAAAGGGGAGTACAGATATATATAAACATGTACTGGAACATGAAGGGATGACGGATAACTATATGGAACAGGTCTTGATAACTATGAATGGGTAAACATGTGACGGATAACTAGTACTCAAAGACTCCTAACCGCCCCACACCCATCTTTTTTTGCATCCTTTTGAAACTTGAGACATTACATATTTCACATGTGGATAGGATAACTATATGGAACATGTGCGGATGACTATGAACATGTAAAACAAGTAGACGGATAACTTGAACAGGTACTGTAACAGGAAGAGGTAATGGATATGATAACTATATGGAACTGGTACGGATGAGACTATGAACATGAAAAACAGGTATACGTATAACTTGAACAGGTACTGGAACATGAAGAGGTAGCAGATATGATAACTATATGGAATAGGTACGGATGACTATGAACATGTAAAACAGGCATATGGATAACTATGTGGAATAGGTCTGGATAACTATGAACAGGTACACAGGTGACAGATAACTAGTACTCAAAGACTCTTAACCGCCGCACACCCATCTTTTTGCGTCCTTTTTAAACTTGAGACATTAAATATGTCACATGTGGATATGTATATGGAACATGTATCGGATATATATGAACAGATAAAACAAGGAGACGGATAACTTGAACAGATACTGGAACAGTAAGAAGTAACAGATAGGATAACTACATGGAACAAGTACGGATGACTATGAACAGGTAAAATAGGTATACGGATAACTATATAGATAACTATATGAACAGGTCTGGATAACTATGAACATGCAAACAGGTGACGGATAACTAGTACTCACACACTCTTAACCGCCGCGCACCCATCTTTTTTGCATCCTTTTTAAACTTGAGACATTACATATGTCACATGTGGATATGTATATAGAATATGTATCGGATATATATGAACATGTACGGATAACTTGATCAGGTAACAGATTACTAGGTCTCGAAGACAAAAGGGGAGTATTGTATATGGAACAGGTTCGGATGACTATGAACATGTAAAACATGTATACTGATAACTTAAACAGGTACTGGAACAGAAAGAGGTAACGGATAGGATAACTATATGGAACAGGTACAGATGACTATGAACAGGTACGGATGACTATGAACATGTAAAACAGGTAGACAAATAACTTGAACAGGTAGTGGAACAGGAAGAGGTAACTGATAGGATAACTATATGGAACATGTACGGATGACTATTGTTGTGGGTCAAGTCCGCCCAACAATAGAATTTGTTTAAGGGATGTCACGGATAAAATAATTACAAGTGGTTGAGTAGTTGGCGAGGCTGATACGTCTTAGGATGTGTTTTGTAGGTGAAAGATTCAAGATCGCCAGTTGGTCGCCGATCGCCTAGTAGCTGGGCCGAGCTTGTTGCGGGAAGAACAGCTCGTCAGATAGGCTGGGTTGGCTGTCAACCCGTAGCCTCTCCAATGGTTAAGTCAGTAAATGATTCTTGTGGGAGTGGGTCGAACACGCTGGCCGACCTTAAAGTAGATCGGCTTTACGTGGCGAGCTTAAGTGGAAGGCACATATATATGGACAATATCCGACCTTGTTGTATTGAAAGCAAGTTTATGATTTCAACTAACCAACCCCCTCATTGGTGGCTGGAGGGGGGTATTTATAGTGTTGAGAGTCGGTTGATCGCCATCCAATCACCTGTCGCTTCTGCTTAGCTGGAGCATTAGTGGGGACGTGATAGGTCGACGAGGGTGTCAGAGATATTTATCGAATCGCCTCAACCTAGCATTAAATGGATGTAAGAAGGTGTCAGAGATATTTATGCATTAATGGGAGACACGACGTGCGACCATCAGTTCTTATTCTTAACCCCTGTCATTAATTAGAGGCGTAGGTGTCTCTACGTCACCATATCAGAGATATTTGTGGATGGTAGGTCGCCCCCAGAGTGGGCCAAGCTCTGCGTCGGAGCTCGGCGTCCCAAGTATTTCTCCGGCTGTGCTTCTTGTGTGGAGAGTAGGCGAGCTTCTTCTCTTGACTCTGTTGTAGAGCTTACCTCTCAATAAGGCGATCTTCCCAACATAGGGGCGAGCTTCTCGTTCGGGCTTGTTCTTATTCCGAATGGTCGGAGAACTGTTCGCTTGGGCTTCAATTATTTGGGCATTTATTCTCTGGGCCGGCCTTAAGGCCGTAATAATTGTCCCCGTCATTCGAGTTCGAAATGGCAAGCCCGGCTCAGCTCGGATGACTTGTCGTGCTCCCATTGGATGATGCCTGGTCGGCAGCATTTAATTCAAATTGACCGCCAAATCTCTTAGGTCTTCGGTGATTGGGGAGGATCGAGATGTCCGCCCGTTTGGAGCATGACGCGTGGCTGATGTGATCGTGGGGGGGTTGAGGCACCAGACTCGCCCAAATCTTGCTACGTGGCCCGCCTCTGACGGCTGAGATCGACCAATCCTCCCTATAAATAAAGATGGGGGCAGTGAGGGGGATTTTTCTGCACTTATTTTCAAAATTTTGTTTTTCTCCGTCGTTGCTGAGAGCTCTTGCCATCGTCGTCACGCCGTTCGTAACCTCATTGCCGTCGGAGCTCCGTTCATCTTCTTGCTTCTTAGGTATTCCCTCGATCCTTCCTATGGGTTCATCTCCTTCTTCCGCTTCCACTTCCTATGTCAAGGGGTGGTTCGATGAGTTTGAGGGTGGCATCACCATAGAATTGGAGGAGCTGGTGGTGTCTTGGTCGGAGGAGCGGGTGGAAGACCCAGCCGTCGAGCTTGCCGTTGCCTCGACGTCGACGGTCAAAAAAGACCCCAAGAAAGGAAAAGGGCATAGATCGACCGTCAGGGTTTCGGGGGGCTGCGAAGTTATGACTGCGGTTCCTGCGGAGATTCTGGCCATAATCTCCCAAACGCCGACCTCATACATCCCCCTTGTTCGCTCCAACTATATCAGGCCGTCCTAAAATGTTCGTCTCCCCGAATACACCGAGCGGGTTTTTGCCGCATGATATCTGGTCGTCCCGAAATACAACTCACAAAAAACAATGTAGTTTTCCGCAAGCGCACGATTAAGTGGTAATCGGGTATCGATCACAGGGAGGAACTAATAACAATGTAGTTTTACCGCAAGCGCACGATTAAGTGGTAATCGGGTATCGATCACAGGGAGGAACTAATAACGGGAATCTATATGATTTACTAAGCTATTGGTGGAAAATTATCTTTGAAAGAGTTAATGTCACAATCGTTCAAGTATCGATATAAATTCAATATATAAAGATGTCTAGGGCTTGGGCATCCCCATCATAGATCTCAAGGAATCAATGCGAATGAATCTCAATATTACTAGACTTGGGTTTAAGGTGAACTTGTCATAACTAAAAAGAGAACCAACGCACGCTCTTGCGCTACGCAAGTCTATAGCAATCTAAACTAGAGCCTCACTTTTGCGCAAGCCTAGTTCAAAATACTAGCATTAAGATCGACAATTATATCCAATCCCAACTCAAGCTCGCTCTCGCTCAACTTAAGTTCGAATCTAGATCATGATAATTCGTACTTGTTTCACCGTCGTGCAAACGAATATAAGTATAGAAATATAATAAAGATGCTAGCTTTGGTCGCTCTCGTGCACCAAATCTAGTGAATCTTGATTAAAGATCTAAATTGAATAACTAGGACTTCCTATAGATCAAGATCCTATCTCGAGCTCTCAAGATCCGATGGAAATTCCTAGCTATCCGTAGTAATCCAATAACAATCTAACCTTTAGCATTTTTAGCAACATTGAAATCAAACAAATATCACAAATCTTACTGTAGATCTATAGGGTTCATCCTTTTGCCCTATAGCAAGGGGAATTACTCACAAATCATCGTGAAAATCACAAGAGAAATAAGATTGACAAGAGAATTCATTGCAAAATTCAGATTTAAGAAGAGATATTGTAACGCGTATTTTTTCAAAACATTTAATTACGTATTTAATGTATATTTCATTTTTAGAAAGTATTTTATAGTGGTTGATCAGGAGTTTTACGAGTTCAAAAATTTCTTATAAAAATATTTTGAAGTATCAAACTAGTTATGAAGTATTTTAGTAAATTCGGGTTTCATCAAATACCTCTAAATAATCTGATAAAAATTCATTTTCAATCATTACCATTTTGGCTTAATGAATTACTTTTCTATACAAATATCCTCAAACGTTTCCAACTTTTAGAGTAGCCTTCTATGATCTTTTAGGGCTCCCCACATTAATTTCGTAATTTTCTGAAGTCAAATCGATAGAGAACTTGCAAACCAGCTTTCTAAATGTTTTGGCCTAAAAACACGTATCTCCGTAGCTCAAACCCCAAAAAGGATCTCGTATTTGTGATCCTCACGACGATACGATTCTGTAGGTATGTTTTCGTAATTTTTCGGACACCGTTTACTAGTAAGGGCAAAATCGTAATTTCGTTACAAATTTTACCGTCGCCAAATACCCTAGCTAATTACTATAACCTAAATACTTAATTACTTTAACCCCCCATGCTTAACACGTTTAGACACTTTACAAAAGTTTCCAAAGATAGTCAAAAGCCCTAACCTACCGTATTAAAAATGTCTAGGTTAGTCAACTATGCTAACCACCCCATTAATTACACATTAACCCTATATACCCATCCTAATCCTCTCTCTCTCTCCCCCAGGCTAATCTCTCTCCCAGGCCATTTCTCTCTCTCCCAGTTTTTACTCACGCAAAGCCTCCTAACCCCCCCCACACTCACATGGTCTCTTCCTCACAAAAACTAAACACCCATCCCGCTCTCATCACTCTCCCTCTCATTCTCGTTCTCTCTCTCCTAACCCCCCACCGCTGCAACACCCTCGTCGGAGGGCTCGACCGTCGCTCGTCGTCGTTGCTCCTCCGCATCCACCGCCGAGCCATCCCCTCTCTCTCGTAGGAAGCAGCGGTAGCTGCTACTGCTCACGCCCGACGGCATCCCCCGCCTCGACCCATCGCCTTCCGCCTGAGCTCCGACGACGCCCGATAGCACCCGTAAGCATACCCCTTTTCTCGAGCTTGACATATGCTCCTCCCAAGCCCTCGCCACCGTGTGTCGAGTCGCCACCGCTCCACAAGCCCGAGGCCCGCTCCGACAACCCCGTCCGCTCCTCCACCGTCCGCGGCCACGAATACCCCACAAATGCCCCATTCTCTCTCTTCCCGTGTTCACCCCCTCCGGTGGCCTTCGCCATCGCCGCCTGCTGCCGTCGTCAACTCGGCGCCGCCTGAGACCCCCGCCTCCCTCCGCGAAGCTCGCCGCCGTTCGCACGACGCCCCCGTCGCCGGTGCATGTAAAGAGCGAGGGTGCGTGAGTTTTTTGTCGAATGTATTTCGTATAATACGAACACATATTTTCGTATTTACATTTTTAGTAATTAATTAAAGGGATTTTATGGTTTTAAATTCATAACTAAAAATATAGGCCTCAGAAAAATGTGAGGCTAGCTCTAGAAAATCGGAAATAATATTCTTAATCCAATGGCACCGGTCTCATCTCGATCAGACGCTTAGTTTTTCCATAATAATTTTTTTCCCAAAAACATAAATACGTAAAATTCTTTTAAAAAACCATAACTCTTTATTTTCACGTACACTGATACGTGATAAAAATATATGTTAAAGAAATATTCGAGATGGTCGTTTTAACTGCTCACTTGAACATTTCTGACTAGTATTTTTGAGCTTCTGAAAATTATAAAAAATTAGCAGAGGCTTCTGAAAATATTTTCCTCTTGCAGTAAAATTATAATATTCATTTTCAGCATATATAAAAATTTAGAACGTTTTCCGACACCATTTTAACCTGTTTTAAAAATTAGAATGATCAGATTATTTAAATAGGAATGTCGTGTTTTCTAATCGATTGTTTTTGTGTTGCAGGTACAAATTCTTGTGCACCAGTTTCTGTGGAAACCCTAGATCCAGACCCAACTTGCTACGACGGCCTCAAATTTGGTAAATCACGACGAATTCTAAAATTAGAAAATTAGATAAGTGTACCTGTATGAACTTAGAACACCACTATGTTGAGTATTGGTGTTTCATACCAATCTTATTTTGATGATGATCACAACATTATGTTGTTGCTAATGAATCTCATGTTTTAGTCTCTCAGTTTATTTCAAGGATATCTTTCTTGGAGACTAATCACTTGGTGTAAGGATGGACATCATGTGAAGAAGGGCCAATGTTTGGACTCAAGGAGTGCCAAAGCTTGGAGATGAAGGAGAGCAATCAAGGCATCATAGATTGAAGACTTAGACTCTTTTTGAAAGCATTGTAATCCATGTAATTTACTTTATTGCTTTTTCTCTCTTTTGAGTCTAAGGTTGATGTAATGCCTTGCTAGATGGTTTGCTCATTCATGCTCATGCATTTAACCATCTTAGTGAACCTTAGGATTATCATAGAATCCAACCCAATAGGTTCACTCTTTCTGTCAGTCATCTGATGAGGGAAACACAGTCGACTGGGTGATTTCCAGTCGCCTGTAGATCCTTCTACAGTCGCCTGATATGCACTGCTCAAGTCATCATTTCTATTGACTCAAACTTGAGCTTTACGCATAGTCGCCTGTCAATCAGTTCCCAGTCGCCTGTATATTTACAGTCGCCTGAGATTTGGTCAACAATCATCTGTCTAGCGTAAGTGCAAATCTCTGCATCTCTCTGTCTTCTCTCCATACTTTACAGTAGTCGACTGATGAAGAATATACAGTCGCTTGACTATATGACAGTCGACTGTAGTGTTAACATCAGTCGCCTGTGCGAAGAATTGGAGAAAGAGTGCATCTCTCTGTTTCGATCCATCCTCTGCAGCAGTCGTCTGCTGAAGGAATAACAGGCGCCTATCCTGTTTGTCAGTCGACTGTATTGACGTCGTCAGTTGACTGTCCTGGCTCAGAATATAGCCGTTGGATATTTTCTAGTCGTTGATCATTCGACTGTCTTTTGATCATCAGTCGACTGTTCCTGTCGTTTTCGCCCAGTTTCTAGCCGTTGCAGAATTGATTCTTTGGCTGTTTTCTTGGGTTTCGGGGTTTGATATAGGGTTCCTATATATATGAGTGTGCTGATATCTCTTATACTTCTTGATGCTATTGAATATCTCAAGAGATTTATAAGCAACTCTCAAACTCCCTCAATTCCCTCTTTTGAGCTCTCATTCCTCTTCATGCATTGAAGTCCAGCTCAAGGGAATTCATCCAAGTGCTTTCAAGCATATCTCAACACTTGGAGAACATCTTCCATGCCTTGCATTCATTTATGAGTAAGTTCATCTCAAGGCATAGGTAAGAGTATTTGTTTTACTTTGTTATTTCATTGTAACCCTAGCTTTCTGTGTGAGAGCTAGTTACTCTCTGTGTGAGAGTATAACCTTCTGTGTGAGGGTTGGTTGAGTTCTCTCTGTGTGAGAGTTTAAGTCTTTCTGTGTGAAAGCAAGGATTTCTCTGTGTGAGAATCCTAAATCCTCTGTGTGAGGTCTCTCTGTGTGGAAGTGAGGATTTCTCTGTGTGAGAATCCTAAATCCTCTGTGTGAGGTCTCTCTGTGTGGGAGTGAGGATTTATCTGTGTGAGAATCCAAATCCTCTGTGTGAGGTATCTCTGTGTGAGATTGTATTCACTTTCTCTGTGTGGGAATTATAATGGATATTGGTGTGGCTGGACGTACCCAAGTTTGGGGAACCAGGGTAAAATCTTGTGTTTGCATTTGGATTGATTGTGTTGATTAATTCCTCTTGCACTTATTATTCCGCATTTGCAAGTTTAATTTTAATTGCACAATTTATTTTCATTACTCTATTCACCCCCCATCTAGAGTGTTTGTTGTTAGTATTACAAGGTACACGGTCCTTACACACTATAGCCTCCGAACGGCTATTGACTTGAACCGAACTAGAGACCTAATCTAATATGAAAGTAATCAACTACAGATTACTTTGCCAACTTTCAACTTTGGTGGTTGTAGCACACAACCATCATCTTGGGTAAATTGTGTGCTAAACAATACTAGACACCCTGAATGTTGAGAATTTCTAACTTTCTGGTTTTCAATAAGAAAGTCAATTAGTTGTCTTGGTTTGACTAGTAGCATGTGGAACATCTTGTGGAACATCTTGTGGAACATCTTGTGGAATATCTTGTTGAACATCTCGTGGAACATCATGAAAGGAACATGTACATAGAACACTTGACACTTCACTGGGGGTTTTGGGGTAACTCATAGTTTGAGAGAGTGCGGGAGTGACTGGAGTTCGATCTTCCTATCCTGTCGCATGAGTTTCAGCATCCTGTCCTGCTGCCTGAGTTTCGACAAAATACTTGTACCGCTGCCTGTGTTTCGGCATTCGTCTGGGTCGCACCCAGGCAAGAGATGGACTCAATGGTCACATATTGTACTCTCCAACTTGAGTCACGTAGTTTAGTGTAAAAGCCTTTTTGTTGATGTCACGCATATAAATGATAAGCTTCCTTCAATGGACCATGATCCGGTCAATGTGCTTGGCTAAGTTTGTTGGATCACCCTAGCTAGACTGGGGGTAAGTGATCCTGGCTTAGTCACTTCCCTGGCCGTGTCCGCTGGACCACAAGGACGTGAATCATATTTATGTAACACCATCGATCTTCATTACTATCACCCTTTCTTTTGCTAATACAGTCACCTTTACTATACACGTTCCATGCACGTTACTTACAACACTTGTGCAGTCACAGTACCTTACTTGTCGTACCTTTAGTTATAGCTGTAGCATGTTTTCACTTGCTTAGCCTGCTTTACACTTGCTCTACCACAGTACAGTTGTTCCCCTTTCTGGTTCGGTTTACTTTTACTACTCAGTTGTGTACAATAGGTGCTCAGTACTTTACTTCCACTCTGGTTTGTTTGTACGTAGTTACTTTTTGTCATACTTGTACACTGCTTCTTTTCTATACTTAGAATTGTTATGACTTACCTTCGGTTCCATTTATGGCACCGACAGACGACGATCAGATTGAGAAAGTGGCCCTGAGTTCGAGAGCCAGAGTACGACCCGGAGACTGCAGACTAGTAGCTGTTTGTGTTGTTGTGCGTACTATGTTATGTATTTCCTTTCTGTATTTCCTTTCCGTATTTACTTTATGTATTTGGTGAGAGAGTGCTGCTTGTTGTTGTACTTTAAATTTGGACTGTAATAATGTACGTTGGTTTGAGCATTAATGCATCTCTGGATTGTGGCTATATTGATTTCACTGGTAAATTGCAGACCTGCATTTAAAATCAAATAAGTAACGGGCCCCCGAGAGCGGGTCGTTACAAGTTTGGTGGCCTATGCAGGTCCGCGTAAAATACCTCGTGAACAATATAGTAAAATCGGGATGTACTTGTACGATACACGACTAAGCTGACATTTTCCTATGTATGTAGGTGTGACACTCTAAACGATGGACGGAAACACCTCTGAGAGTCCCAATGGAGCTGACCTATCTGGAGTTAGCAACCAGACCAACAACGGACCTCCTCCTATGGTGCATCAGATTTCTGATCTCGCATTGCAAGAGATGGTTCAAGCTATCAGAGGAGAACAGAAGCCCGGAGGAGGCATTCAACAATTCCAGTCACTTCGCCCAAAGACTTGGAATGACATAAATGGTCCTCTGAAGGCCGAAGAATGGCTGCAAAGCATCGAAGATAATTTGAGAGCTGCTCAGATCGGAGAATATGCTTGGGTGGACACTGCCAAGTCCCAACTGACTGATGGAGCCAGAATCTGGTGGAACTTCGTTGAAGCTCGTCTGCAACGATCAATTCGACTGGGCGACGTTTACTAAACACTTCAACACCCAGTGCTTCTCACCCGAAGCTCAGATGGAACTGCAAGCTCAGTTCATCGGGTTGAAACAAGATTCCATGACAGTGGAACAGTATGATGCCCAATTCACACTACTTAGCCGTTTTGCTCCCAGGATGGTTGCCACCCCTCTGACCCGAGCTCAACGCTTCAAGCAAGGGCTAAACATAAGGATCCGTCGAAACTTGGTTTGACGCCAACTCTGCACACATATTGAGGTTCTGGCTGCAGCTCGTGAATATGAGTTCATTGAATGAGAAGAAAGGCGAGAGAAAGGTGCCCCTCCCAGAAGGCCACCACTTCCGACCCCTGCTGCTGGATCCAGTCGACGACCCCCATCCAACCAGGTGTACAAGCCTACCCAGCAGACTCAATTCAAGAGGCAGGCCCCACCATCGCTTCAAGTATGTCGTCATTGCAGGAAGCCAGGACACTTTCGGTTCGAATGTCGGTCCTTTCTGAACCTTTGACTGATCTGTGGATCGAAGGACTATGGTGCAAGGGATTGTCCTGAGAGGAAGTCTCAGTCTGCTACCCCTGCTCCAGCTAATGCCCCTGCCAGGAATGCACCGCAGCGACCACCACCTGCTCAGCAACGTCAACCACTCCCGCCTCAGCAGCAAGTGTTCCAGCAGACCCGACAATAGGCACCACCCCCGAGGCGCCAAGCTTATACCATGACTGTGGAAGAGGCCGAAGCTACGGACCAAGTAATCACGGGTATGAGATATCCTATGCAGCATTAAGTTCATTATCTAGAAGTCGTAAATTAAGAGAAGATTCTCGTAACCGTAGGTATCGTCTTAGTAGCTGGTAAACCTGCCCTCATTTTATTCGACTCGAGAGCTACACATTGCTTCTTGGCGAGTCGATTCATCAAAACACATGTCGTCCCTGTTGAACCTCTGACTTCTCGTTTGAAGGTTGACACCACTGGTAGTTCCCTACCAATAACCAGTGGGTGCCTTCATTGCTCTGTAGTGATTTACAGACGAGACCTTTTCACCGACATCATGGTGATAGAGATGCCAAATTTCGATGATGTTCTTGGAATGGATTGGTTGGGGACATTTCATGTCACCATTGACTGTCGTCAAAGGAGGGTAAAGTTCGGAATACCCAACCATCCTAAGTTCGAATTCCACAGCGGAAGCCGATCAGAAGGACCAGTGAAGTTCCGGGCCAGAATTTCGGAAGCAGTGGCGACTGCGAAGGAAGTCGAGCAAGCGAAACCGGAAATAGTACGAGAATTCTTGGACATATTTCGGGACGAACTCGCAGGTTTGCCTCCGGATCGCGGCCTCGAATTTACCATTGATCTTGTACCAGGTGCACAGTCGATATCCAAGGGACCCAATCGCATGGCACCGCCTGAGCTTGAAGAGATTCGGGCTCAGCTGGATGATCTCATACAGAAGGGATGGATACGACCCAGTGTATCCGCATGGGGTGCCCCGATGCTACTCGTGAAGAAGAAGGACAGATCACATCGCATGTGCGTCGACTACCGGGAGCTGAACAAGTTGACGGTGAAGAACAAGTATCCCTTGCCTCTCATCGACGACCGTTACGACCAGCTTGGAGGATCAAGAGTGTATTCGAAGTTGGACTTGAAGACCGGATATCATCAAGTGAAGGTGAAGAAGGAGGATGTCCACAAGACCGCTTTCTGGACCAGATATGGACACTATGAATTCTTGGTGATGCCATTTGGTGTGACTAATGCGCCTGCTGTATTCATGAGTCTCATGAACCAGGTTCTGTATAACCATCTGGACAAGTATGTAGTTGTCTACATCGACGACATCCTCATCTACTCGAAGAACGCTCACGAGCACAAAGAACATCTGAGGAAGGTCTTGGAGATGCTAAGACAACACCAACTGTATGCCAAATACAACAAGTGTGAGTTCTGGCTCGACAAGGTGGCTTTCCTGGGCCACATCGTATCAGGAGAAGGAATATCTGTCGACTCAGAGAAGGTAGTTGCTGTTCGAGATTGGTCGGTCCCTAAGACTTTGATAGAGATTCGACGTTTCTTGGGACTGGCTGGTTACTACATACGATTCATCCAAGACTTCTCAAAGATCGCGAGATCCACGACGCAATTGACGAGAAAGGACGTGGCATTCGTCTGGTCAAAGGCTTGTGAAGATGCATTCTAGGAGCTGAAGAGAAGATTGACTTCGGCCCTGATTCTAGTCATTCCATACAGGACCGGAGGTTTTGAAGTATTTTGTGACGCTTCTGGTAAAAGACTTGGGTGCGTGCTGCATCAGCATGGCCGAGTTGTTGCCTATGCATCCAGACAACTAAAGAACCATGAGAAGAATTACCCCACTCATGACCTTGAGTTGGCGACAGTTATCTTTGTCCCGAAGATTTGGAGACACTTCTTGATGGGCGAGCATGTGAAGATATTCTCAGATCACAAAAGTCTCAAGTACCTGTTCACCCAGAAGGAGCTCAACATGCGTCAACGACGATGGATCGAGCTGATGGAAGACTGTGATATTGGCCTTTAGTACCATCATGGGAAGGTCAATGTCGTACCGGATGCATTGAGTCGTCTTCCTACAGTGATGACTCTCACATCACAATGGAGGCTACGATATGAGATACGAGCCATGGAGATGGATGTCATATTGCCTAGGGTAACATCTTCATTGCTCAACCTTCAGATCCAGTCGGATTTGGTGGACAAGATCAAAGCTGCCCAAGCAGGATATGAGAAGCTGTAAAGGATCAGAGACATGGTGATGACAGGTCAGAGTTCAAGATCCACGAGGACGGATCTTTGAGATTCGGCAACCACATTTGCGTACTATATGGAGACGTCAGAGAAGCTCTATTGGAGGAAGCTCACAGTTCTCCATATTCCATTCATCCAGGAGGTACAAAGATGTATCAAGACTTGCGACAACACTACTGGTGGCATGGTATGAAGAGAAGCGTCGCACAGAGTGTGGCAAAGTGTATAGTGTGCCAACATGTAAAGGCTGAACATCACCGGTCTGTCGGTTTGTTACAAACTTTGCCCATCCCAGAATGGAAATGGCAACACATCACGATGGATTTTGTGACAGGACTGCCCAAGAGTATGAAGCATAACGATGCTGTTTGGGTAATCGTTGATTGATTAACCAAGTCAGCACACTTCATTCCTTTCAGAGTGGGCCAGTCGACCGAGGTGCTTACCAAGAAGTACATAGAGGAGATAGTGAAGTTGCATGGTGTTCCTGTCAGTATTGTTTCTGACAGAGACACTCGATTCACGTCTCACTTTTGGAAAAGCTTACATGAGTGTCTGGGGACCCACTTAAGCTTCAGTACAGCTTATCATCCTCAGACAGATGGGCAATCAGAACACACCATTCAGATTCTGGAGGACATGTTACGTGCATGCATGCTAGACTTCAAGGGATCTTGGGAAGACCATCTTCATCTCGTGGAGTTTGCCTACAACAACAGCTATCAGGCCAGCATTGGTATGACGCCCTTTGCAGCAGTATATGGCAGGAAGTATCGTTCTCCCTTGAGTTGGGACAACATTGGTGATTGAGAGCTGACGGTCCAGACTTGATTGTTGAAGCAGTGTAAGTAGTTCGGACCATCAGAGAGAAGTTACAGTTGGCTCAGGATCGATACAAGCATTAGACAGATGCAAAGTATCGTCATTTGGAATTCCAGCCTGGCGATCATGTGTTTCTGAAGATCTCTCCGAATCTTGGGATGATTCGTTTTGGACGAAGAGGGAAGCTAAGTCCTTGATACATTGGTCCATTTGATATCTTGGAGCGCGTAGGCAAGGTGGCCTATCGTCTTGCCTTGCCACTTGCATTGGAAGGAGTACATGAAGTCTTTCATGTCTCACATCTTCGACTCTACGTGAGTGATCCTAGTCATGTTATGGATTACTTCGAGATTGCTGTACGTCTAGATCGATCTTACGAACAACAACCAGTCAAAATCCTGGATCGACGGCAGAAGACCATCAAGAATAGAGTGATCAACCTTGTCACGGTAATGTGGTGTCATAACTCACCTGGAGAATCTACTTGGGAGCGAGAAGACGAGATGCGAGAATGCTACCCGTACCTATTTATCGAGGCAGTTAATCCTACTAGGTACGAGACTAGTTACAGAAGCTATGGTGATGTCAATAGTAAGTATTCATAAACATCATCTCTTATTTTCATGATGCTATGATATCACATTATATTTTATGTTATTTACAACCTGATTTATTAGATCATTATTATCATTTATTTGTTTGAGCTTCTTCATAACAAAAGTTATTTGTTTTAGAAAGTTCGAGAAATTCCGAGGACGGAATTATTTTAAGGAGGGTAGGATGTAACGACTCGTATTTTTTCAAAACATTTAATTACGTATTTAGCGAATATTTCATTTTTAGAAAGTATTTTGTAGTAGTTGATCAGGAGTTTTACGAGTTCAAAAATTTCTTATAAAAATATTTTGAAGTATCAGACTAATTATGAATTATTTTACTAAATTCGGGTTTCATCAAATACCTCTAAATAATCTGATAAAAATTCATTTTCAATTATTACTATTTTGGCTTAATGAATTAATTTTCTATACAAATATCCTCAAAATGTTTCCAAAATTTTACAGATCCTTCTATGATCGTTTAGGGCTCCCCACATTAATTTCGTAATTTTCTAAAGCCAAATCGATAGAGAACCCGCAAACCCGCTTCCTAAACGTTTTGGCCTAAACACACGTATCTCCGTAGCTCAAACACCAAAACGGATCTCGTATTCGCGATCCTCGTGACGATACAATTCCGTGGGCATGTTTTCGTAATTGTTCGGACATGTTTACTAATAAGAGCAAAATCGTAAATTTCGTTACAAATTTTACCGTCGCCAAATACCTTAGCTAATTACTATTATAACCTAAATACTTAATTATTTAACCCCCATGCTTAACATGTTTAGACACTTTACAAAATTTTCCAAAGATAGTCAAAAGCCCTAACCTACCGTATTAAAAATATCTAGGTTAGTCAACTAAGCTAACCACCCCATTAATTACACATTAACCCTATAAATACCCCTCCTAATCCTCTCTCTCCCCCAGACTAATCCATCTCCCATGCCATTTCTCTCTCTCCCAGTTTTTACTCATGCAAAACCCCCTAACCCCCACACACTGACAGGGTCTCTTCCTCACAAAAACAAAACACTCATCCCGCTCTCATCACTCTCCCTCGCATTCTCATTCTCTCTCTCCTAACCCCCCACCGCTGCAACACCCTTGCTAGAGGGCTCGACCGCCGCTCGTCACCGTTGCTCCTCCGCATCTGCCGCCGAGCCCGCCCCTCTCTCTCGTCGGAAGCAGCGCAGCTGCTGCTGCTCACGCCCGCTGGCATCCCCCGCCTCGACCCATCGCCTTCCGCCTGAGCTCCGACGACGCCCGACAGCACCCGTAAGAGTCCCCCTTTGCTCGAGCTCGACGTGTGCTCCTCCCAAGCCCTCACCGCCGTGTGTCGAGTTGCCACCGCTCCACGAGCCCGAGGCCCGCTCCGACAACCCTATCTGCTCCTCCACCATCCACTGCCACAAACACCCCCGAACGCCCCACTCTCTCTCTTCTCGTGTTTACCCCCTCCGGTGGCCATTGCCGTCGCCGCATGCTGCCGTCGTCAACTCGCCGTCGCCTGAGACGCCCGCCTCCCTCCGCGAAGCTCGCCATCGTTCGCACGACGCCCCCGTCGTCGGTGCATGTAAAGAAGCGAGGGTGCGTGAGTTTTTTTCGAACGTATTTCGTATAATACGAATACGTATTTTCGTATTTACATTTTTAGTAATTAATTAAAGGTATTTTATGTTTTTAAATTCATAACTAAATATATAGGCCTCAGAAAAATGTGAGGCTAACTCTAGAAAATCGAAAATAATATTCTGGATCCAATGGTGCTGGTCTCATCTTGGTCAGATGCTTAGTTTTCTCAGAATATTTTTTTCCTAAAACATAAATACGTAAAATTCTTTTAAAAACCCGTAACTCTTTATTTTCACGTACACTGATACGTGATAAAAATATATGTTAAAAAACTCTTTGAGACCGTCGTTTTGACTTCTCACTTGAACATTTCCGACTAGTATTGCACCCGGAATAAATTACGGAAGGTTTACGTTGCTTAAGGAAATTGGGGTTTAAGGTGATTTTTAAGCTTCTGAAAATTATAAAAAATTAGCAGAGGCTTCTGAAAATATTTTCCTCTTGCAGTAAAATTATAATATTTATTTTCAGCCTATATAAAAATTTAGAACATTTTTGACACTGTTTAAACCTGTTTTAAAAATTAGAACGATCAGATTATTTAGATAGGAATGTCGTGTTTTCTAATCGATTGTTTTTGTGTTGCAGGTACAAATTCTTGTGCACCAGTTTCTGTAGAAACCCTAGATCCAGACCCAACTTGCTACGACGGTCTCGAATTTGGTAAGTCACGACGAATTCTAAAATTAGAAAGTTAGATAAGTGTACCTGTATGAACTTAGAACACCACTATAGCCTCCGAACGGCTATTGACTTGAACCGAACTAGAGACCTAATCTAATAGGAAAGTAATCAACTACAGATTACTTTGCCAAATTTCTACTTTGGTGGTTGTAGCACACAACCATCAACTTGGGTAAACTGTGTGCTAAACAATACTAGACATCCCGAATGTTGAGAATTTCTAACTTTCTGGTATTCAACAAGAAAGTCAATCAGTTGTCTTGGTTTGACTAGTAACATGTGAAACATCTTGTGGAATATCTTGTGGAACATCTCGTGGAATATCATAAAAGGAACATGTACATAGAACACTTGACACTTCACTAAGGTTTTTGGGATAACTCATAGTTTGAGAGAGTGCGGGACTGACTGGGGTTCGATCTTCCTTTCATATTGCCTGAGTTTCGGCATCCTGTCCTGCTGCCTGAGTTTTGGCAAAATACATGTACCGCTGCCTGTGTTTCGACATTCGTCTGGGTTGCACCCAGGCAAGAGATGGACTCGATGGTCACATTTTGTACTCTCCGACTTGAGTCATGTAGTTTAGTGTAAAAGCCTTTTTGTTGATGGCATGCATATAAATAATAAGCTTCCTTCAATGGACCATGATCTAGTCAATGTGCTTGGCTAAGTTTGTTGGATCACCCTAGCTAGACTGGGGATAAGTAATCCTGGCTTAGTCACTTCCCTGACCGTGTCCGCTGGACCGCAAGGACGCGAATCATGTTTATGTAACGCCATCGAACTTTATCACTATCACCCTTTCTTTAGCTAATACAGTCACCTTTACTTTACACGTTCCATGCACGTTACTTACTACACTTTGTGCAGTCATAGTACCTTACTTGTCGTACCTTTAGCTACAGCTGTAGCATGTTTTCACTTGCTTAGCCTGCTTTACACTTGCTCTACCATAGTACAGTTGTTCCCCTTTCTGATTCGGTTTACTTTTACTACTCAATTGTATACAGTAGTTGCTCAGTACTTTACTTCCACTCTGGTTTGTTTGTACGTAGTTACTTTTTGTCATACTTGTATACTGCTTCTTTTCTATACTTAGAATTGTTGTGACTTACCTTCAGTTCCATTTATGGCACCGACAGACGACGATCAGATTGAGGAAGTGGCCCCTGAGTTTGAGGAGCCAGAGTACGACCCGGAGACTGCAGACCACTAGCTGTTTGTGTTGTTGTGTGTACTATGTTATGTATTTCCTTTCTGTATTTACTTTATATATTTGGTGAGAGAGTGCTGCCTGTTGTTGTACTTTAAATTTGGACTGTAATAATGTATGCTGGTTTGAGTATTAGTACATCTCTGGATTGTGGCTATATTGATTTCATCAGTAAACTGCAGACCTGCAATTAAAATCAAATAATTAACGGGCCCTCGAGAGCGGGTCGTTACAGATATATCATAAAAATGTGAACTTGTAAGAGTTTTAGAGATACCAATGTCGATTACAATCTTCAATAATAAAATCAAGATCCAAGTCTTTTATCTCTCGTCAAAAGAACTCTCTGTACTAAAATTAAATTCTTGAAAATAAAAGTATGGAGTCTCTCCTCTGGGCTGCCTCCAGATCTGGCTATTTAAATGTGCCCAAAAAGATGCAAAAATCCTGACAATTCTGCCCCTAGTCGACCTCAAACCCTAGTTTGCAATCTGGGCTGACGGCGCTACTCGGTCGAGTGAACATCTCACTCGGTCGAGTGAGGAATCTGCATCGGAATAGGAATATCAGCGTTCTAGGCTCCTCAGACCACTCAGTCGAGTAGTCTACTCACTCGGTCGAGTGGAGTTTTCTGCAGATCCTCCAAAAAAACAGAGACGTGTCGAAGATTTTCTTCACAAAATTTTTCTCCACTCGGTCGAGTGGAATCCTCACTCGGTTGAGTGGAAATTCCCACTCGGCCGAGTACATTTCAGCTCTAAATCAGGCTTGATTCGTCGTATCAGCTTCACTCGGTCGAGTTAGCCGCTTCACTTGGCCGAGTAGCCTGTAAATCTTCTCAAAACATCTTCTTCTTGCTTTCTCGTCGATTCCTTTGCCTCTCTTCCTCTTCTACTCATCCTCCAGCGCCATTAGCTCTCCGATATCGTCATCAATGATGCTTCGAGATGTGTGTATGTGCGTATGGATCCAGATCGCTCCCGATTGCTCCATATCTCCTGAAATCAGACGAAACCAAGAAATAGTAAAAATTATCGCGAAATTGTCGTATAATCGTGAAAATCGTGATATGAGCAATCGAAATGGCATGCAAAAATGCAGAAATAAAGTGTAAAATATGAGCCTATCAAAATCCCCCAAGCCTACCTCTTACTCGTCCTCGAGGAAGATGAGTAAAAAGTGAACTTGGCGAATAAAAATAAATATAAATCAAAGAAGATGAAAAAGAAGATGAAGATGGGAAAGTGCTAGATCATTCTCTCAGAACTCGGATTTGCTTACTCAAATAGCACGAGCAATGAATAAGAAACATAGCTAAAGCTTTTATTTCGATATCACATCATATGGGTACATTTGATAGAAAAAACTAAGAACAACGTGAATCGTCTGAAATATGAAATCATTTTAGAATCAACATCGTCTCAGGCATATAAATCGATATACATGATTATAGACAACACGCTTTTTAATTGACTGATTCTAATTGGAGTATAAGAGATATCACACATTTCAAATAAAAAGAATAGAAAGAGATGGTTTTCATGAATTTCATGCCGATTTTTCAATTCATAGACTTCGTTATACTCTAAGTCATCTCCCTAAGCATCAGAAATTACTAGCTTAGGTCGTCATGCACATATAAGTAGTCACTCTCTCACACGTCATTGGATCCCCTCCCCCAAGCTTATCTATACGCGTAGTGGCATCGATCAAATAGAAAATGCAAAATTTTCCCATATATTTTTGTAGCACCATATGAATAAAAAGGAAAATAAGAAAGAAATAAGAAGGGATTGTGTATATACAATAGAACTTTCTTTCTTTTTTCTCTTTTTTATACACATGAACAATCCCAAATAAAGATTCAAAGATAGAAAATTTTCTTTTCTTTTGATATTTTGGGATTCATGGAGCTTATTCTTTTTAGCATGGGGAAGATGCAAATATAAGACTCACTAGAGGGGAGATTCACCAATGACTATAAGATAGAAATGATTTTCAAGCTATGTGGAGAAAGAATATAAGATTATGCTCGGTTCACTCTTTTGCATGTGCACAACAACTTCAGCCGGGTAATGTAATCTACTCAGCTTGATATCAAAAAGTAAACTAATCTAATCATATCAAATGACAATCAAATGATTCAACATGGAAGTTCAATACACATTTCATGCAAATAAGAAGTGATAAAAGTAGTACTCCAAGTAATAGGCAGTCAATGCGTGAAGCTTGGTGTGTTTTCTATAAAGAGTATACAATAATGTAATTCCCAGACTTAGCCCACGCTAAAATTCATTCATAAGCAAATAAAACATGATGGAAGTTCCTTTTCTCAAATGCACGGCAATATATCGCATATGACATTAGAAATAAAAAGCAATATCATGGCAAGAGATACGTGCATAAGAGTAAAGCGACTCCAAGCTATAATCATCATAAGGAATTCATCTCTAGAAAAGAAAGTAAAAGAAGTAAGGATAAAATAAAAACTAACTATACACATGCAACACACTCCAAAAATAAGAAAACATGCTGCATGGTAATAAAAATGAAAAAGGTCGTGGAAATAAGCGAAAAATAAAGAAAAGTGAAAAATAAACATAAAAAATGAAGAAAATAAAAAGTGCGTGTGTTGGACGCAACGATCTAGGACCTCTTGGTTTGATGATGACAAACGTGTCGTGATATCTAATGTGTGTGCAAGTGTGTCTCAGGATTGGCGAATCAGGCGAATCAATATATCTCTCTTCATATGGAGGAATTACTAAGTATACAACATTTGGAAGAGAGAGTAATTGATGTGCTCAAAGCAAAGTAGACTTGGTCAAGATGAAGAGATGAGGAGAGACCAATTCAAATCTCATGGGGATTTAGTCAAATCAATTAGAGATTGAGCCAAGATATATTTTCCCAATTCTATATCTTTTTCAATTTCATATCCTATATTGAATCCCAATTCAAATCTTTACCAAATCCTATATCAAACCAATTTGCATTGCTATGAAGAATCATTCAAAAATCCTATCCCAAGATTGCTTCAAACCTAATCTCCTTAACTCTAGGGATTTCTTGTGATCAAATCTTTGTTCTCTAGAAAACCCTAGTGACTACTATTTAAAAGATCCCAACCTCACATTGAAAATTCGTGGCTTACAAAAAC
The DNA here is from genome assembly GCA_030789695.1 of Scilla litardierei. Taxonomy (NCBI): domain Eukaryota; kingdom Viridiplantae; phylum Streptophyta; class Magnoliopsida; order Asparagales; family Asparagaceae; genus Scilla; species Scilla litardierei. Next base: position 265,988,395 of record CM061141.1, on the reverse strand, counting down.
ACTGGAAGGTGCGGCAATCAAAGAGAGAGGGGCTACAAATCAAAGTTTTTATCAATCTACTCCTAGGGTTACTGTGCGATAGGCCTAAACACAAAGAGAACTTCGTTCAAGCCTCTCACAAGCCTTAGCCCTAACACCCCATCTCACCGCCATCAAAGAGAAGTCGCCCGCTGCTGAACGAGGTCACCGCCGTCGGCATCTGTGTGGAGAAGTTTGAGCCATCGCCGTGGGAGATCACGAAGCGGTGGTCGTTGCTACTGAAGACCGCCGCCGCGAAGAAGAGTTCCTCGCTGCCCCCGCTGTTGCCAAGAAGTAGTCACCGTTAAGAGGAGATCGCCGCCGCTGTCCAAGGAGGTCACCACCTGAGAAGAAGTCGCCGAAGCCCTCACATGCTTCTCGCCAACGAGAAGCGTCGTCGTCCCCTGTTGAAGCCGCTGCCACTGTCGAGAGCCATCACTGTCGCTAAAGAACTCACCCTCGTGAGTTTGTTGCCTGCCGTCAAGAGCAGCACGCCTCACCGATGAAGAAGCCGCCGTCAAGAGGAAACCTCGCAGTGAAGAACGCCATCAAGCTGTCAGAGAGCTTGCCGCATGAAGAAGAAGTCGTCGCTGCCTTCGAGTCTTTGTCGTCGAGTAGCCGTCGTCGTGCCTCAACGCTGCCGCTGTGAGCAGATCACCGGAGGCGCTCGAACGCCGCTGAGCTACACGAATATTTTCGCTGCCATCTGCACATCGCCGTCGCCCACCATTGTAGAACTCGAGTGCAGGAAGCCGCATCCATGAAGGAGTGCCGTTGATCGCGAAGAGCTTGACGCCTTCGTTGCTGCAGAACGTCGCGATTCGGAGAAGACGACGTTCAAAGCGCTGCCGATTGCCTGCATGCCCTAGCGTACGAAAAGAGCTCCTCGTGCTGATGTGGACGAAGCTGTGCCGCGAGATTCAAACATCAACGGCGAGGATTTTTAATACGAGCGAAATCAAAACAACGAAGCCCCGCTTCATTTGCGTGCTGACGTGGACAGGGAACCGCGTAAAAAACGAAGAGCGGAAGCACAAATTTTAAAGCGTGACGTGGATGAGGATTTATTAAAGGAATTACTGAGCGCACCAACCGCTTATTAAAAGGGATTGAACTGAAATTACTTTACGCACATACCAGTGCACAACTTGACATCCAGGAGTCGGATTAAGACATCGTTTGCGTCAGATTGGAGCTGACGACGTGCTGATTGACAGAGACGCCTACACGGACACAAACTGAGCATTTCTAAACCCTTAAACTCTTTTATTTGTGTCTTAGTGTAACGTTCTCTGTAGGGGAAACTTTACCTATTTTTCTGTGACTATTTTGGGACTTGTCTAGTTGGGACTAGACAAGTTGGACCCATCTAGTTTGGGACTAGCTGGTAGAAAGCGTTACTAGGATTGATAGTGAGAGAAAACACTATGTGTGGGGTACTGAGAGCCTGGCGAGTGTAGAGACGTAGAGGGTACTCTGAGCGTGCTCTAACTTGAGGTTTTGTACCTATTGCGCTATTCAATACTAGTTCTGCTTTGGGGGCTGGAGTAGGTCGTTGGGACGACCGAACCAGGGTAAATCTGCTGTGTACTCTGTGTCTGCTTTTTATTTACCCTGCTGCTGCTATAACTGCGTGTGCTTATTCGTGGGTTGCACGAATTATTTTTATTAGCCTATTCACCCCCCTCTAGGCTATGATCCAGATCCAACAAATGGTATCAGAGCAGGTTTTAGGATTTAGCCTAGGTTTGACCATGAATAACCATATGGATAGTGCTTTTGCTGAGGGTCAGTCTGTTTCCCGTCCCCCTAGATTTAATGGAGGTGATTATGCTTATTGGAAAAATCGAATGAAAATCTACCTTATTTCTGTTGATTATAAAGCTTGGCAAATAATTGAAAAAGGGTATACACTGCCTGTTATTAAAGTAGAAAATGTTGAGATTGAAAAACCAAATGACAAATGGGATGATGATGATTGGAAATCTTATTCTTTAAATGCTAAAGCTATGAATGCTCTCATTTGTGCACTTGATAAATCTGAATATAATAGAATCTCACATTGTTTAACTGCGCAGGAAATATGGTATACTTTGGAGGTGACGCACGAGGGAACTTCACAGGTAAAGGAGTATAGACTGTCTCTTTTGAGTGCAGAGTTCGACGGATTTCGCATGCTACCATCAGAGAGCATATCAGAGATGTATGCGAGGTTCATCGACATAGTCTACAAGTCTAGCTCGCTTGGAAAGCCATATGATAGCCTCGATCAAGTGAGGAAGATCCTAAGAGCATTACCAAGCTCTTTCAGACCAAAGGTCACCGCCATCCAGGAAGCAAATGTATTGTCACAATTGAAGGTGGATGACCTTATTGGTAATTTGATGTCCCATGAGTTGGAACTGCAAAATGTTGAAGCAAGAGAGAAACCTGAGGAGAAAGAGAAAGACATAAAGCCCCTTGCTTTGCAAGCTAGCGAATAAGAGGATGACGACGACGACATAGTGCTAATGGTGAGAAACTTCAGAAAGTTCATCAAGACCAAGCATGGGAGAAACGAAATGGCACCCAGGTTTAATCGTTCTAACTTTAATAATTCTTCCAAGAAATTTAGTGATCAGAAATCTACTGATAGAATGCAATGTTTTAAATGCAAGGGAAGAGGACATCTGATGAAGGATTGCCCAAATGAAATTGCTCAGCTCGCTATAGGAAAAGGAAAAGCGAAGGTATTAATATGGGATATGGATAGCGAAGCTGAAAGCGAGGAGGAAAATGAAGCCCATTCTTGCATGGCTTTGATGGGGATCCATGATGAGAAACCGTCAGGTAGCAAAGCTGAACTTCTTAAAATTTGTGAAGAAATGCAAAATCAAATAGTAGATCATGAGTTCACTATTGAATGTCTCCAAAATCAGAACTATGACATGCAAGTTAGAGATGATAAGGTGTTTAAAGAGAATGAAAAACTTAAAATTGAACTTAATGCATGTAAGTCTACTATTGAAGTCATGAAGAAGGAAAAAGAAAACTTTGATGAAAATGCTCCTTGTATTTCTTGTTCCTCATTATTAAACTAAATTAACATGCTTAAACTTGATTTGATTAAGCTCGAAACTGAAAAAGACTATGTGATTAGAGAGCTTAATGATAAATTTTGCATGTTGGATAATGACTTTAAAAGAAAAATGATTGAATTTGAAAAGAAGGAAGAGGAAAACAAGAGGGCTTTTATTAGTAAATGCCCGATGCTTGTGGAAGAAAATAAACAATTAAAAACCAAAGTCTCTCATCTTGAAGTTGCCATTAAGAAATTCTCTATGTGAAAACCATCATTGGACACTATTTTAGAGAATCAATTATATGGCAATAATAGAAGAGGACTTGGTTTTGGTATGAAAAACGTTGAAAAGCAAAAATTCAAGAAATTCCACAATATATCCTCTATAGCAAAGAACAAATATGCGAAGTGCTTTACTTGTGATAGTGTAGGCCACACTTCATATTATTGTAAATTTAGGAACACAAATATCAAGTTTAAACAAGTTTGGGTTCCTAAATCTTTAATGGCTAACACTCGTGGACCTTGTTGGATTCCAAGGTCACACTTAACATCTTTCATGTAGGTGTGATGTAGATTTGGCGAGGAGCAAATTTTTCAATGTCTCATTATTTTAGCTCCTTCGTCAAATAGCGACGAAAAGGTATAATTTTTATCCCTCTTTGCATTTCATCGTATACCTTCGTAGATTGTTTTGTGTGGTTGATTTATTTTTGTTTGTGTGCTTGTGTGCATGATTTTTTTAATGTTTTTATTTCTGAAAAAAATTGAAAAACCAAAAATATAAAAAAATGAGCTTAAAAGAATACCCTTTATGATTTATCTTAAGTGGTATTGTATGAATGATCAAATCTATCCCTTGTAGAAGTTAATTCATTATTGTTGTAGCTACATGAACATGATGTTATCTTTTTAGTAGCCATGACATGTCTCATAAATTTCAAATTTGACTTCTACACCTACTTTGCACTTTCACGATAATTGACTTTTTAGTGCTTTTGGAGATTCTTTTGAAGAATAATGGAAAGTGAATGTAGGAATGATTAATTTCTGAATTTTCTAAGTGATATGAAGTGTTTAGCCATGAATTAAAATTGAGCACAAAAGAATTTTAAAAAAAACTATATTTGCTCCGTATGAAAAATGGATACACTTCATGGCTAATACACAACTCACGAGTATCCAACTTATGCTACATGGGTAATCATTAGCGTTGGTGTATAGAACTCGTCAAGCAATGACACCCCACATTTAAAAGTCCTTTTAGGCCATGCCTTGGGGTTCGGCAACTTGAACTCATCTTTGATGAGGTGGGAAAATTCAATCCTAGCGATATTCATGAAAAATTGGAAAATGCGGGTTGATTTGGTTGATTTTCTAAAATTGAATCTCCTCTTGTACTTTATTGTCTATATCACTACACTTACACAAAGGTGGGAAGTCGAGTTATGAAATGCTATGAGCTTGAATTGTCTATTTTTTTTGGAAAACTCATGCAAATTGCACGCTACATTTAATAATGGTTAATTTTTGCATGGAATATTATTGTGACTTCATTAATCCACTTTTGATGATTACAAAGGGGGAGAAAGAGAATGAAAATCTTGTTTGTGTTGTCGGTATTATTTGTTGAAGGGGAAGCTTGAGAAAAATACCTGAATAAATATTGAAGGGGGAGCTTGAGAGAAGGGGGAGCATGCTGCTTTTATATTTGTATGTTGTGCATGCTATGTTGTAATGCTTGAATATCTTATTCCATGATTCATATTGCATTACACCCTTCAACACACTTCACACACCCATACTTATTGCTCAAATCTTTTATGGGTTTGTCATCACCAAAAGGGGGAGATTGTTGGACGCAACGATCTAGGACCTCTTGGTTTGATGATGACAAACGTGTCGTGATATCTAATGTGTGTACAATTGTGTCTCAGTATTGGCGAATCAGGCGAATCAATATATCTCTCTTCATATGGAGGAATTACTAAGTATACAGCATTTGGGAGAGAGAGTAATTGATGTGCTCAAAGCAAAGTAGACTTGGTCAAGATGAAGAGACGAGGAGAGACCAATTCAAATCTCATGGGGATTTAGTCAAATCAATTAGAGATTGAGCCAAGATATATTTTCCCAATTCTATATCTTTTTCAATTTCATATCCTATATTGAATCCCAATTCAAATCTTTACCAAATCCTATATCAAACCAATTTGCATTGCTATGAAGAATCATTCAAAAATCCTATCCCAAGATTGCTTCAAACCTAATCTCCTTAACTCTAGGGATTTCTTGTGATCAAATATTTGTTCCCTAGAACACCCTAGTGACTACTATTTAAAAGATCCCAACCTCACATTGAAAATTCGTGGCTTACAAAAACACTGGAAGGTGCGGCAATCAAAGAGAGAGGGGCTACAAATCAAAGTTTTTATTAATCTACTCCTAGGGTTACTGTGCGATAGGCCTACACACAAAGAGAACTTCATTCAAGCCTCTCACAAGCCTTAGCCCTAACACCCCATCTCGGCGCCATCAAAGAGAAGTCGCCCGTTGCTGAACGAGGTCACCGCCGTCGGCATCTGTGTGGAGATGTTCGAGCCATCGCCGTGGGAGATCACGAAGCGGTGGCCGCTGCTACTGAAGACCGCCGCCGCGAAGAAGAGTTCCTCGTTGCCACCGCTGTTGCCAAGAAGTAGTCACCGTTAAGAGATCACCGCCGCTGTCCAAGGAGGTCACCGCCCGAGAAGAAGCCGTCGAAGCCCTCACGTGCTTCTCACCGACGAGAAGCGTCGTCGTCCCCTGTTGAAGCCGCTGCCACCGTCGAGAGCCATCACTGCTGCTAAAGAACTCACCCTCGTGAGTTTGTTGCCCGCCGTCAAGAGCAGCACGCCTCACCGACGAAGAAGCCACCGTCAAGAGGAAACCTTGCCGTGAAGAACGCCATCAAGCTACCGGAGAGCTCGCCGCACGAAGAAGAAGTCGTCGCTGCCTTCGAGTCTTCGTCGTCGAGTAGCCGTCGCCGTGCCTCAACACTGCCGCTGTGAGCAGATCACCGGAGGCGCTCGAACGCCGCTGAGCTGCACGAAGATCGCCGCTGCCATCTGCACATTACCGTCGCCCACCATTGTAAAACTCGAGTGCAGGAAGCCGCATCCACGAAGGAGTGCCGTTGATTGACGCCTTCGTTGCTGCAGAACGTCGGGAGTCGGAGAAGACGAAGTTCGAAGCGCTGCCGATTGCCTGCATGCCCTAGCATACGAAAAGAGCTCCTCGTTCTGACATGGACGAAGCTTTGCCGTGAGATTCAAACATCAACGACAAGGATTTTTAATAGGAGCGAAATCAAAACAACGAAGCCCCGCTTCATTTGCGTGCTGACGTGGACAAGGAACCGCGTAAAAAACGAAGACCAGAAGCACAAATTTTAAAGCGTGACGTGGCTGAGGATTTATTAAAGGAATTACTGAGCGCACCGACCGCTTATTAAAATGGATTGAGCTGAAATTGCTTTACGCACAGACCAGTGCACAACTTGACATCCAGGAGTCGGATTGAGACATCGTTTGCGTCAGATTGGAGCTGACGATGTGCTGATTGATAGAGACGCCTACACGGACACAAACTGAGCATTTCTAAACCCTTAAACTCTTTTATTTGTGTCTTAGTGTAACGTTCTCTGTAGGGGAAACTTTACCTATTTTTCTGTGACTATTTTGGGACTTGTCTAGTTGGGACTAGACAAGTGGGACCCAGCTAGTTTGGGAATAGCTGGTAGAAAGCGTTACTAGGATTGATAGTGAGAGAAAACACTGTGTGTGGGGTACTGAGAGCCTGGCGAGTGTAGAGACGTAGAGGGTGCTCTGAGTGTGCTCTAACTTGAGGTTTTGTACCTATTGCGCTATTCAATTCTAGTTCTGCTTTGGGGGCTGGAGTATGTCGTTGGGACGACCGAACCAGGGTAAATCTGATGTGTACTCAGTGTCTGCTTTTTATTTACCCTGCTGCTTCTTTAACTGCGTGTGCTTATTTGTGGGTTGCACGAATTATTTTTATTAGCCTATTCACCCCCCTTCTAGGCTAGGATCCAGATCCAACAGCGTGTACACTCACTCCCCCAAGCTAAACATCACATTGTCCTCAATGTGCGAAGTGTGGCATAAGGACATATAAGGTAGGGGTGGGTAGGGTGAGGATGCATGTATGGTGCAAAATAAAAGAAAATAAAGAAGATAAAAGATGATGATGTATGCAAATGGTATATGCAAACATGCATGCACAGTGATGAATGGATGCGGCATGGTAGTTGATATATGCAAGATGGATACAAGATGGTGGCCCAGAAATACATACTTTCCCTCCAAACTGATATATATAATGCCCTGCAAAATGGTGAAGATAGATTGTCAAACAAAATAATGCGGTGAGGGGTGAGGGGTGAGGGGTGAGGAAAATATATGAAAGGCATCAAAAGTACGTGCCTAAACTGGTGGTGCAGTGTCATCACCTCCCTGTGGTGGGGGAGGTGGTGACGTTGGTATAGACTGCTGAGGGGCAGACTGGGATGCCAGCTGCTGCTGCTACTACATGTGCTGAAGAAATCGGTTTAGCGTGAGCTGAATATCAGGAATCATGTCAACACGGGCTTACTGGGCAGCAACGTCAGCTGTGAGAGCCCTAAAATCCACTCAAAACCCGCTCACTGCCGTCTCGACTGTGCAGAGGCGTAAGTCAATGACGTCAGGAGCATAGGTAGAGGGTCGAACAGTTGGTGGGTGGGGGTGTCTCACACGGCCTCCAAAAATAAGTGGGGGCACTATTGGGTATGTGTATGGTGCAGTGCTCATAACAAGATGCTCAGCCTCTAGTGGAGGCTGAGACGCATGAAAGATCTCATAAGCGTGTGCCGTGGCTGAGGAGGATGGGACATCAGCAGAGGACGAGGGAGGTGGAGAGGTCGTGGCAACAACTGTGGTGACAGACACCACGACGCTCTCGGAATATACGGCGGTGGCAGAGACTGAGGCATCGACAGCTGGTGAGGTCGTGAAATCAGTAGAGAATTACTCACCAGGACAAGAAAAATCAGGGGTGGATAGGGTCTCGGTTGTCGCAGGGGAAGATGGCTCGCCACTCTCAAAGGTGATGGGGTCGGTGCTCTCAAAGCTCATATATGAAAGAGATCTACTCTCAACAGAACAGAAGAGGCAGTGGGATCAAACACAACAACAGAAGAGCTCTCAGTATGAGCAGAAGTGTGGACAGATGTGTCGGGCTCGGGGATCAGATCAGGGGCAGGATGAGGAAACTGGATCTCAGGGGCGAGAGGGTCGAGAAGGGGCTTATGCTGCTTGCCATCGGGCTCTAGCACATAGACAACTGGGATGAGGAGGTCCATCTGGGGCTTCCACTCCCCACCTATGTGTCCAATGTGGGTCTGAGCTGGACTCGGAAGCACCATATAATCAGCAGAAAATGGACCCTGTAGCCAGACCGAATGTCTCTGACCATGGGGGCGGAGCATCTTCATACGGGCCAATACATCGAGAGATAGGGAAGTGGGGCCTGTAGGACGATGCAAACCAGCAGGAAGCTCAATCCCAAAAATGGGAGCTAGGAGGGTAATCAGACCGCTACAACATATCGCCTTCCTAGAGGTGACCGTGGAAAATATGCGGTCTAAATACCACCTAGCTATATCTATAGAAATGGCTGGGCCTAAGATGTCCCCGTCGCCCTCTAAGGCTCTCTCCCTGGTCATCGCATAGAGCATGAAGAGCTCCGACGTTGACACCATCCCAACCTCTGGCCTGGCTAAAATGGTAGTCGCCAAAAGGCGATGTGCAATCCGCAGGCAAGTGTGGACTATGGAGGAGGCCTTGGCCTGGCTAGGGTCAAAGTGTTGAGTATTGGACTCTCCACCTTGATTTTGATGATGATCAAACACAAATCATTATGACTAACTCATGTGTTTGCAGTTAGCTATAAAGCCACCAATTAGATTCAAGAAGATCAAAAGTGACTACACATGTGATTCAAGTGGAGGACTTGGTAGATCAACAAAGGTGAAGCATTGGCTTGAAGAACTCAAAGGCTACCTCAAACCTCAAGTCAATGGCATCAACAAATGAATGGAGATTCAATCCAAAGAGAAGATAGGAATGGTTGAGTCTAAAGCTTCGAAGACTATGACGTTGGAGATATTCAAGTCATTCAACCAAAAGACTCAAGACCATGAAGAATTATGGAGATCGTCGCCAAAGTACTTTGTTCATCTCAAGCGACGTCCTAAGACTTCCTCAGATCGCGTGATTGTGTGCCTGAAGCTTCGTTGAAGCTCAAGGAGAATTAATGAAGTCAAGGGATTCAGAATCTTCATGTTGAAGCTTTGAAGACGATTTGTCGTGTTTACTTTTGTGTCTTCTAGCTTCGGTTTAGTAGAATGTTAAGCCTTGAGTAGTACTTGCCTAGAAATATTCATTCTAACATATCTTATCTCTAGGATTGCCTTAGAAGCCATCAAAATATTTCCCGAAGCTTATCGCTTCTTTTCTCGGCTTCGTATGCATCTTAGTTGGTTCAAGTAGAAGAACCAACCGACTAGATGACGATCTAGTCGGTTGAAAATTCTTCTTGAACCGACTAGTCATCCTAGTTAAATTCAGCCCATTCACTGTTGGCCAATTAGTCGCTTCAAGAAGGTTCACCGACTGACTAGATGGCGATCTAGTCGGTTGGAGATCCTTCGTAGGCCGACTAGTTATCCTAATTATTTCAAGACTATTTGTTGACCTTTTAGTCGGTCCAAGAAGGGTCACCGACCGACTAAATGACGATCTAGTCGGTTGGTGTCTCTTCTCAGACCGACTAGTTCTCCTAAGTGAAATTCGACTTCTTTACTGTTGACCTCTTAGTTGGTCCAAGAAGGCTCACTGACCGACTAGATGTCAATCTAGTCGGTTGATGTTTCTTCTTAGACCGACTAGTTCTTCGTCTTCTGGATTTCACTATCTTTACTGTCAACCTTCTAGTCGGTCCAAGAAGGTTCACCGACCGACTAGTTGTCAAACTAGTCGGTTGGCGTCTCTTCTTAGACCGACTAGTTCTTCTTCTTCAGCAATTCACTATCTTCGCTTCTTCCTTCTAGTCAGTCCAAGAAGGTTCACCGACCGACTAGTTGCAAAACTAATCGGTCAATGATCCTTCTTAGACTGATTAACTGCTTCAGAAATAGAGCCGTTGGGGCATTTAATGCCACGAATTTTGTGACCGTTTTCTCTCTTCCCTATATAAGTTTGAGTACTTCAAACCAGGGATCCAAGGCTGAAATTAGACAAATTCTCACATCTAAGAGAAAAGCCATTCAACTCTATTTCCAAGCTCTCTCATCTCACAAGAATCTCTCCCTCACTCTTTGAGCACTAATTCCTCAAGAGAGATTCTCATTCCTTGTGAGCTTCTCAAGCTAAGAGCTTGAATCCAAGTCACCAACTTCTCCCTAGCCATCTATTGCTGCTTATCTTGGTGGAGCTAGGGTTTGGTGATCTCATCTTCCTCAAAATCCATTCTTGCCCTAAATTAGTAAGTATTTTTCAAGGCATAGGATTTTGTGGTAAGAAGTTTTATATTTCAGTCTATATACTTCATATTTGTTGTATACTCACGGTGGTGAGAGGATTGGCTTGATCCCAAGTTGTGGGAGTCAAGATTTCGTTTTGCTCTCGGTTTGTGAGAGTTTGCTTAGTCCCAGGTTGTGGGATTAAGGTTTTTGCGTGTTCCCGGGTTGTGGGATACACAGACATCGATTGTAGGTCGATTGCACTTGTGGGGTTTCCGCAAGTGGGTTAAAGGAAATCTCTAGTGGTTTGCTAGAGTATCCGGAGGGGATCCGGGTGTTGCTGGAGTATGGCACCGGTAACAAGTCGGGGAGACTTGGGTGGCACCGAACCAGGGTACTTTGCTTGTTTGCATTGCATTCTTGCTTGGGTTGTTGTTCATTTCTTATATTCCGCATTTGTTGGTTAAGTAGGGTTTTATTTGGCGTAAATTCCTTATAATTCTATAAAACACTATTCACCCCCTCTAGTGTTTGTTCCTCATAGCACAGGGTCACTACACAAAGTGGTGCGTGCCAGTGATCGTTTCCCAGAAAGCATCAGAAGTAAAGACAGGCGGGGTGTGTTGCATGGGACCATAAGCTCAGTCGGGGTCTGGGACAGGGGGCCAGTGAAAGTAAGCTCGAAGCATGTCGTGCAAAATCTCGCACTCACGATCCATAAGCCTAAAAGAATATCCCCTGGGAGTCCTACGAATAGAACTCAAGACCTCGAGGGTCAGTCAGACAAAGGTGTCGACCGACACCGACAAAAAGTTGCGCCACCCCACGTTGTTATACAATTGGAGCAGGCCATGTAGTACCCCGAGGCTCTCGAGTGTGTCGATATGCACGAACCTAGTGGGTACGATCTGACGCTTGGAGAGCCCCTCAAATTTGACACGGTGTGTGTCATCTCTGAAGGTGATCCCAAACGTGTTGATCATAGGGGCAGGCTGTACTGGTGGGGGGGGGGGAATTGGTGTAGTGGAAGCTGGGAGTGTGGGAGGTGGAATAGGTGCAGTGGAAGCTGGGAGAGGTGGATCGTTATGCGGCAGGGACTCTGCTCTAGAGGAAGAAGAGCCAAAGGTGAGAGTATGTATATTACATGTATATCCTTCCAAATGTTTTCTTTCACTACATCTAAAGTTGGTGATTTCCAGTTATCACATGTTATTCGCACCATCTGTCGGGTAATGGCCCCAATATAACTCACAAATGTAACACTGTTAGGATCAATTGGTTGACCCCTATAATTCCATCCAACCTAAAAACAATGATAGAATAAAATAAAGAATATATTTTGATGAAAATTAAAATGATTAAAGAATAAATACTTGTAAGTACAACACCTTAAATGATATCCCCTTACTTCGTGCACGAATAACTCCCTCCATAACGGTCACTCCACGTTTAATAACATTTTCCTGAATATTGGGAGCACCACCATCAAGGGGAACGCAGTTGTTATCACCGGAAGACATTTATCTATAACAAAATAAAACAATAGTAAATTGTTAGTTTACAAGAAAAGATGCAAGAAAAATGAATTACGATCACTATATATAATACAACTCACCTGAAAAAGTCGTATGAACTTAATTAGGATAATCTTTTCCTTTTCATTGTTGGATTAATACTTGTTTGTCCAATCATGACATGAAATGAAGGATTGACCCAAATCCCCTCATCATGATCATCTCTCATATAGAAACCATCATCTACAGTAGGATCAATATCAAGTGATTGTGATGTCCCTAAGAAAGGATCATCCTCAGTATTGATATCTTCATGTCCTTGGATACGACCGTCATTTAATTTGTTATTCAACAACACAATGGATCACTTCACATCAGTGGGATCTGTGACATAGAATACTTGTTGAGCTTGCGATGCTAAAATAAAAGGCTCGTCCTTATACCCCTCCCTATTGAGATCCACTCGAATGAACCCTAACTCATCAATTTGAACCCCATTATTGTTGTCTGCCCACTTACAACCAAACACAGCCAATCGAAACATACTATAATCCAACTCCCATAAGCGTTCAATAACACCAACGTATGACATATTTGCATATATAGGATTTCTGTCTTTTGCACTTGAGATGTGTATAGATTCAGCTACAAGAGTCACACCACTATTTTGCATTGTACTTTGATCATCATGATCTTTAGTGTAGAATGTATGGCCCGTTAATAAGGTAACATGTGTGAGAACAAAACGTGTACACTTGGACCATTTGCTAACCATCTCAATCTATCTGAAATTGAAGCTCTATTTATAGCCAACTCTCCAAAGACTTGTTCTTTCTGCCATGTTATAAAGACCGATTATGTTCTCTTGTTATCCAATTCTCATTCCTATTTGGGTTTGAATTTCGAAGTAGTTCCTTATGTCTTTCAGCATACAGCTCAACTTCAACATCATTGTGCAGAACATATAAATGTGCTTGCTCCCACTCTGTCCTTGATATGAGCACTACATCACCTCCCTTAATCCCTTCCCCTGTTATTCTTCCTGGGTGACGAGACCTTGGAAGCCATATGAATTCAACATTGCTTAGCTACTCTGTTCAAAATTCAGCAGCTTCTTCAATTATGTATCGCTCTATAATACAACCTTCTGGTCGACTACGGTTTTTCACATACCCTTTTAATATCTTCATATAGCGCTCGATCGGGTACATCCTTCTCATATAGGCTGGCCCACACAATTGTGTCTCTCTAACCAAGTGAACAGTCAGATGAAACATTATGTCAAAGAAGGATGGTGGTAAATACATCTCAAGCTCACACAATGTGACACCAATTTCTTTTTGCAATGCCGGTAACTTCCCAGGATCAATTACTTTACTGCAAATTGCCCTGAAGAAGAAACATAGTTTTGTGCGGGTCACCCTCACCTTTTTTGGCAAAATGGAACATATACCCACTGGTAGTAAATGCTTCATCAAAACATAAGATTTTAGACCTTTTAACTTGAGATCTTTCATAGATATGAGGCTTCTAATGTTTGACGAGTATCCCTCTAGAACTTTAATCCATCGAGAAACTTACAAAAAACTTTTTTTTTCCTAGATAGAGTATGAGCTGCAGGAGGTAGATATGTACGCTTTCCCTTCTTTACCGGTCCTAATTCTATCCGCATTCCCATACTTACCATGTCCAACCTCGCATTTATCCCATCTTTACTCTTTCCTGGCACATTAAGCAACGTCCCGATAACGCTTTCAAAAACATTCTTTTCAATGTGCATCACATCAAGGAAATGTCTTACATACAATGATTTACAATGTGGTAATTCAAAGAAAAATAGAGTTTTTCTTCCACCCACTACTGACAAGTTCCCCTGCAAATGGCTTACCAAAATTATTACATAAATTCTTTACCTTTTCAAACAGTTTATTACTGGTCAATGGCACATGAGCTCTACATTCCTCTGTATTCCCATTGAATGCTTTCCTCAACCACTAGTAATGATGCCTCAAGGGTAAAAAATCTATGATGTTCGAGGAAGACATTCTTCTTACAACGTTCCAACTGCATCCAATATGTACTCTTTTCACATAAAGGGCATGCACACTTTCCTTTGATACTATACCCTGACAGATTACCATATGCTGGAAATCATTAATTGTGCCAAATAACATAGCCCTCGAGTTGAAATTCTCTTCCTTGTACCCGTCATACACCTATACACCCGTGTCCCACATTTATTTCAAATCTTGAATTAATGGAGACAAGTATATGTCTATATCATTTCCTGGTTGTTTAGGCCCAGAAATTAACATAGACAACATCATGTACTTGCGCTTCATGCATAACAATGGAGGTAGATTATAAATCACCAAAATCACTGGCCATGTGATGTGGGAACTACTTTGAATACCACGTGGGTTCATTCCGTCGGTAGACAATGCAATTCGTAGGTTTCTTGCTTCTTCCTCAAATTCAGGATAATCGTGATCAAATTCTGTCCATTGAGGAGAATCTGTTGGGTGACGGAACATACCATCTTTAATCCATTCATTTGAATGCCACATCAAGTGTTTTGCATCTTCTGAACTCCGATACATGCATCTAAATCTCGGTATTATGGGAAAATACCATGCCACCTTCACTGGAGTTGATTCTTTTCTTTTATATCATGAGGCATTACATTTAGGACAAATGTTTAACGATGCATATTCATTACGAAATAAGATGCAATCGTTAGGACAAGCATGAATCCTTTCATAGCTCATGCCTATAGAGCATAACATTCTCTTAGCCTTACATGTTCGACTAGGAAGCACATTATCTTCTGGCAACTTATCCTTTAGAATTGTGAGTAATTCTGTGAAGCTCTTGTCAGACCATCCATTGCTCGCTTTCAAGTTATACAATTTTAATACCCCATACAATCGGTTGAACTTAGTACAACCACTGTACAGTGGCTTCTCCGCATCACTTACCAACATCGTAAACATTTCAAGACAATCCCGGAGATCCTCTTCAACCATATTTTCCATCTCTTCAAGGTGATCGTCCTCATATGTATTTGTGTTGGTATCACTTGTAGCATACCTCTCTGTACTTCCAAATTCACTGCACTCTTCTCTTGTCTCACCATGCCTTGTCCAACATGTATAACTTTGATCAATTCCATTGCACACTAAATGATCTTTCAACTCATCCTCGCTAACTCTCCTTGCATAGCAACACTTTAAACAGAGGCATATGATTTTCCTTGGATTTTCTGCATGATCAACTGCAAATCTAATGAACTCTTTCACCCATCCTCGTATTCTTTCGATAAACGATTTACAGACATCCATTTTCGATCCATATTTATCAATATAACGAAAAATTTATTAAAATTAGTTTTTTAGTTATTTAAGAGGTTAAGGTCTGAATGCAAGTAGAAGGCTAACCTGGAGATAAAACAAGCAGATGGCAATGGCACCTTTATAGCAAAATAGGTCTTAGAGAAGACCAATCACAAGTTCTAGATGTACTGAAAAGTGAAAATA
This sequence comes from Scilla litardierei, assembly GCA_030789695.1. Taxonomy (NCBI): domain Eukaryota; kingdom Viridiplantae; phylum Streptophyta; class Magnoliopsida; order Asparagales; family Asparagaceae; genus Scilla; species Scilla litardierei. Next base: position 265,972,708 of record CM061141.1, on the reverse strand, counting down.
CATACTGCAAATGAGCCAACGAATATGAAAAAAAACAATAAGCTTGTACTAGAAAATGATATTAATAATGTGTGTGTGTCATCGTATTCCGGCAATAAATGCAACACAGAGACAAATGCTGCATGAGTGGCTAAATTCCCAAATATGTGACTGCATATATGATAAGGGGAATTGATGCCAAACCATTGTATTTCCTCTTAAGTACCAATAAAAAATCTCATATTTAAGACTAAAAATACCATCATGTGCCCTAAAAATCCTATCTTTTCCCTACATCTATCCTCATATCAATATTGATATAATACTTATATGAGATGTATTCCTAGCATTTGATGTGATAACTTGATATTTAACAAAATATCCCTGACATATCCCGATACCCCATCATCTGAAATTTTATATTTTCAGTCGACACAAGTCTGTCATCCAACATTTAGTTCAATCTTAATTACTGACGACGAGAGTTAAGATTAAGATAATCTAATATATTACAACATGCTTGGTATGTATTCATAATATTAAAATAACATACTGGCTAAAATTTCATATTATACATTTTGATTATATGTATTGAAGAGCTGCATACTGTCATCTAACATCCTTATGTTCTGCTCTAAATTTGCACTCATATATATTGAAAAGCTGCCTATATATTGTGTATGAGGAGAATAATGCATAGAGGACTGAAAAACGGAACGCTGGTCCATTGGGGTCGTCATGTCTCCTTTATTTAGTTTATATTAGGGCTGCTTCTGTGAGATTATGGATGAATGTTAGAGAAGTTCATAAATTTACTGGTGAGGATTAGCTCTATTTGCTCTTCAACTTTGACTTTTGATGTGAAATAGGTGCATTTCACATGTGCACTATATATATTTAGATGGAAACAGTAAGGTACGAGTGCCTATTCAACCTACCCATTCTATTGAATATGTTAGTACTATCTCATATTATAGCATAACATGAGTTTCAATCTTGTTTAAGCTGGGTCTTTGCAACTCTTTATTTGGGGTTCTAAAGAGCCTCTTCATTTGACAGGTTTGGGTCATTAATTATATTAAATGTCCATGTGAATGTGATTTTATACTGCTTATCCTTCATGACTAAGGCACTTAAACATTTTTTTCTTGGAGATCTTTGTATATTCACTTATAAGGTGAGATTTTCTTTACGACTAGAATTTCATAATATTAAAATAACATACTGTCAGTAATTTCAATCTTAATTACTGACACATTCACTGCATTCATGCAAAGAAATAACATTACTCCATTTGGTGAGATTTTCTTTACGACTAGAATTTGAACATACTGGCTAGAAACATCTCTGATTATATAATATGAACACTTGACCATTTTTTATCATTCAGTATTATGCATTCAGTAGTATGGTCAGATCAAGAAGTATGTAGTTGATAGACTAACAGCGGGATGGTCAAGGTTGAAAAGTTCTGAAGCTATATACGATCAATGAATACCAATGAACTATAACTAAAAATACTATAGGACAATGCCAAGACTAGCAATGTTTTATAGGGTGTAGATAACAACCAAGCATCTCCAAAAAACAATATTGGACTCCCCGGATTGGTTTTGATGATGAGCAAACATAAATAATTCATGAACTAACATTTTGTGAGCGCAGTATTGGAGATCGTCGCCAATTTCACGAGAATATTCAAAGCGACATCTCAACACTTCCAAAAGCTCGTATTCAAGCCTAAAGCTTCGTTGAAGCTCCTGCAGCGCTTTGGAAGTTATGAAGATTCAATCGAAGCTCTCAAAGACCGTTTATTAAGGTTTTATTTATAGTCTTTTAGTTTCGATTGATAGAATGTTAAGCCTTGAGTATATCTTACGTTTCTATCTTCATTACGCTCATTTCGTAGCTCTAGGATTCTTGCACAAGTTCATTCTAACTTCCTCGAAGCGTCGCGCTTCGATTCGGACTTTGTTGTGCATGTTAGTTGGTACAAGAACAAGTACTGACCGACTAGATGGTGATCTAGTCGGTCGGCAACTGTTCTTGGACCGACTAGTTTGATTCCTTAATTTCTTGGACTTTACTGTTTACAGTTAGTCGGTCTACGTTGAATCACCGACCGACTAGTTTGTGAACTAGTCGGTCAGTGATGCTTCTTTGACCGACTAGTTGTGACTTACTGTTCACTCTAAAATTTCTCCTAAGCTACTGTTTACCGTTAGTCGGTCTAAGAACGTTTGATGACCGACTAATTATCAATCTAGTCGGTCAATTTTTGTTCTTAGACCGACTAAGTCAACTTGCCTTCAGACTAAGTTGTTTTGCCTCTTAGTCGGTCTACGTTCATTGGATGACCGACTAGTTGTGAAACTAGTCGGTCAGAAAGTGTTCTTGGACCGACTAGATGTCTAGGTCTGAAATTCTCTTTCTTCTCAGATCTACTCTTAGTCGGTCCACGTTGTTTGGCTGACCGACTAGTTGATGAACTAGTCGGTCAGTGAGTGTTCTTTGACCGACTAATTCTCACAGATTTCTTTCCGTTGGAGATTGACCTATCTTGTTTTTATGGGACCCTATAAATACGAACCTAGGTCATTTCTATCTTCAATAGAGCTGCCATTAAGAGATTCATTGAGTTCTAAAGTGATAGCTATTCTCCCTCAAATCTAAAGCTCTCTTCCTCACAAGAAACCCATTCTCTCTCATTTCTAGATCTAGAGAGAAGCTTGTTCTTGGTGAGCTCTTCAAGCTATTGCTTGATTCAAGTTTCCAAATCTTCCCTAGGCACCCATTGCTGCTCATCTTCCTTGGTGCTAGGGTTTGGTAACTTCATCTTCCTCAAATCCTTCATTCCACCTATTGGGTAAGAAAAACTCAAGGTATAGGATTTTGTGGTAAGCTTGTTTATTTCATATAAACTCTTTTATATTGCTTGTTGGTTCTCTCGGTTGTGAGAGAAGGTTGTGATCCCGGGTTGTGGGATTCACGTTTGCTATTGCATGTATGATTTGATCTTGTGAAAGTTTTTCACAAGATATTCATAGTGGAAATCTTGAGTTAGGGTTTCTAACTCAAGTATCCGGAGGGGATCCGGGTGGTTGGGACGTAGGATCACCGGGAACAAGTCGGGGAGACTTGGGTGGATCCGAACCCATTAACATCGTTTGTTAGCATTGTCAATTTCGTTGTCGTCGTTCAATTTAAGCTTCCGCAAATTGATTTGGTAGTTGATTGCAATTTAATTTGGAATTATACTCCTTATTATTTTAAAGTACTATTCACCCCCCCTCTAGTACTTGTGCAGTAGCTGGTAGGGCATTACATTTGGTATCAGAGCCAGATACACAGCTATGTCTGCCAACGACAACAAGACCGTGCCTCCACCCTCCAACTATGACACCTTCAGGAACCGTGAAGGAGCGTCATCGGTGATGGAAGGACATTCCTCTACGAGGCCTCCATTCTTCAACGGTACCAACTACGGGTACTGGAAGTGCCGGATGGAGACTTTCCTCCGGAGTGCATCTTTATGGAGGACTACAATGAAGGAGTACATCGAGCCCGAAGAAGAAGATTTTGAGAAATGGACTACCGCGGAGGTCGCCGCGGAGGTAAGCAATGCCAAGGCAATGAACGCCTTGCAATGCGCATTGGAGCCCGAGGACTTCAATAAGATATGCACATGTAAGAGTGCATATCAAATTTGGAACTCTCTCTCCTCATACTACATGAAGGGACGAGTCGGGTAAGAGACTCTAAACTCGTAGTCGTAACCAAAGATTACGAAATGTTTCATATGCAACAGGGCGAGAAGATGAAAGAATATTACGCTCGCTTCGTTGACATAATAAACGAGTTAGAGGCCCTCGGCAAGATCTACACTCAAAAGGAGAAGTGCTTAAAGCTTATTGAAGGACTTCCCTCTTCTTGGGAAAAACGTACCTTCGCCATCGAGGAAGGTAATGACATGAACAAATATACCGTAGTTCAACTAATGGGTACTTTGATGTCATACGAGGTACGCAAAGATAGCAAGGTGAAGCTACAAGAAAAGATGAAGTCATATTTGAACCTAGATGCGCCTAAGAAAAAGGCGATTGCATTCAAGGCGGCTTCATCCACATCTTCCGATGATGAAGACTCGGAAAACGAGTTAGACTTGGAGTCCATGGCACTCATGGCCAGAAGAAGTTCAACCGTTTCTTCCGAAAAGGTAACTTCAAGAACAAAGCTAAATTTGGTTCTACTAACGCCTCTTCCTCTCCTTTGTGTTTCAAGTGTAATAAGCCGGGACACATGAAAGCGGAGTGTCCCCTCAATAAGCACAAGGAGAAGTGGAAGGCGCCAAAATTCGATAAGTCCAAGAAATACAAAAAGGGGTACAAGAAAGGACTTGTCGGAGCAACATTCACCGACTCCGAGGATTCCTCAAGCGGAGAGTCGGATGATGAGAAAGTGGAGCAAGCACATATGTGCTTCATGGCAAGAGAGGGAGAACGATCAAGGATCCTCCTCTTCCGATGATAGTAATGACGAAAGCGATGAGGTAACGATGGATGATCTTAGAAATGCTAACTCTCAACTTTGGTCAAAATACACTAAGTTAGTAAATAGATATACTAAGGTAAAAGATGACCTAGCTAGCATTCAAACATCGCCTAAGACTATCATCACCAACAACGACACCGTTGTTGAAGAGTTAAGAAATGAGATTGTTAATCTCAAATCTAAACTTGAACATGTTAGCATCGAGGATGCGGAAGAACATGAGATAGCGGATTTAACTTCTCAAAACTCGACTTTGAGTATTGAGAACGAGAATCTTAAATCTCGTGTTTATGTGCTCACTTCGCAAATATCCACTTTGGATACTTCTTTGCGCTCTCTCAAAGAGAAATATGAGAACACATTGGGCCGAATTAACAAATTCAACAAAGGTAAGGACCATTTGGATAAAATCCTAAGTGACTTACTTCCGGCCAATCACCACATTGGTTTGGGGTATACGACGGGATGTCCATCCAAAGCGGCCACTACTTTTGTTAGGCCAACTTCTCGGTGACTCTACGAGTGGTAGCAAACACTCTATTGGTAGTTCATCTACCAATGGTGCTTCCACCTCGTCCACGCCCTCTTTTGGAAAGAAACCCACCTTGGGTGGACCTCCAAAGAAGGGTCATGCCTACATGTACACCAATAACATGCCACGTAGGAACACACGTCCTACTCCACCATCTCACACATATGATGATTTTTATGCAACACATTCTCGGGCACGTGCACACCATGTGAGACACCCTCACGCACGTGTTCCCACACATGCATATGTTCACCCCACCGCATCATATGAATAATTCTCGTCGTGCACCATTCCATCATGTCCCATATGCCTATCCACAACATGCATCACGTAGAAATCAACGTCGCATGCATGCACCCAATAGGATGATGGCTCCCAAAATTTTCACTATTTGGAGCCCAAAGGACACAAGGCATGGACGAAAAACAAATATATATGAATGCTTATTTTTCGGATGTTGTGCATAGTAAGAATTATGTGGGGAAGTCTAAGTCCACTTGGACTTGGCTTCCAAAGGTCTAATCCCTTGGACCCAATGACCTTGGGTACCATGATATGAAAGTTTTCTATCTTTAGGTACTCAAGGAAAAGAAAAGGGAAAGGAGCAACAAATTTAAATTTAGCTCCAAAGGGAATTGGATACTCGATAGAGGGTGTTCAAAACACATGACGGGTGACGCTCGATTGCTCTCCGGAGTGGTTCCCATTGCGAATGGAAACCGCGTCATATTTGGAGGCAACGAGAGCGGAACCATCATAGGTGTTGGTAAAGCTCGGTAACCCCTCTAAACCATTAATTAGTGATGTTTATCTTGTTAGTGGTTTAAATCATAATCTTATTTCAATAAGCCAACTTTGTGACAAAGGTTACAAAGTTAGCTTTGCGAAAGGATTGTGTCATATTTTAAGAAAGGATAATGAAAAATTATTATTTTCCGGAACTCGTCGTAAAGACATTTATATTTTGGATCTTCCTAAGTCATATGAACAATGTCTCGTTGCCAACACAAGTGAACAACACTTATGGCATCGACGCTTTGGACATGTGAACTTTGGAACATTATATAAGCTTTCAAAATTGAATTCTATTAAAGGTTTTCCGAAGCTAGTTTTTGAAAAGAAAAGTTTTTGTGATTGTTGTCAACGCGGCAAGCTTCCTAAATCTTCATTTAAACCTAAGAAAAGCATCTCTACTAAAAGGCCACTAGAGCTATTACATCTAGATTTATTTGGGCCAACTAGAGTAGCTTCCTTAGGAAATGCAAGGTATGGACTTGTCATCGTAGATGACTATTCAAGATTTACTTGGGTATTTTCATTGTGCAATAAAAATGAAACTTTTGAAAACTTCACAATTTTTGTTAAGAAAGTACAAAATCTCTTAGGAACCACCATTGTCACTATTCGTAGTGATCATGGAGGTGAATTTGAGAATGAGTCTTTTGAGTCATTTTGTGATGAAGTTGGTATTACTCACACCTTCTCTTTCCCTCGTGCACCGCCTCAAAATGGTGTAGTTGAGAGAAAGAATAGGACGCTAGTGGAGTGTGCTCGCACTATGCTTGATGATAGCCAACTTGGCCATCAATTTTGGGCGGAAGCGGTACACACCGCTTGCTATGTGTTTAATAGAATACTTTTGAGGCCCGGCACTAAAACAAACGTGTTATGAATTGTTGTTTGGTAGGTTGCCTCAAGTTAAACATTTTCGTGTTTTCGGTTCAAAATGTTTTATTAAGAACACATATGGTAGTTTGGACAAATTCGATCCAAGATCCGATGAGGGAATCTTTGTTGGATACTCTACGCGTAGCAAAGCCTACCGGATATTCAACAAACGAACCTCAACGATCGAGGAGTCGCTTCATGTCTCATTTAATGAAGGATTTGTTCCAACTAGAATTTCAAATGATAATGATTCTATGGATGTTTTATGTGAATTATTTGAATTTATTGCTCGAATTCGTATTTCAATGTCGTATTTAAGATTTCGACGTTTTATGGGGTAATTTAGATGACTAATGAGTGAGTTTGGATGTATCATCCAAGTGGTTTGTGAAGAGAAATCAAAATTCTACTTTTGGACTCTTCTAGTCGATTTCAGTTCACTTGTCAACCGACTAGATGCTCATCTAGTCGGTCAGCAAATGAACTCAGACCGACTAGCTCATGCAAATATCCATCTCCTATCTTTTTCTATCTTTAGTCGGTCATAAGTATACTTTCCAACCGACTAGATTGAAAACTAGTCGGTCAGTGAATATACTGCGACCGACTAATTCTTGCCCTAGAAATTCATCTGAGCTACTGTTTCGACTTAGTCGGTTCAAGCTCATTGACCGACCCCGACTAGATCGTAATCTAGTCGGTCAGTACTTGAACTGTGACCGACTAAGTGTGTTAGGGCAGCTGTGTCTTTTCGCATCCCGACCGACTTATACACATTTTCCTCCGACTAAAATCTCTTTTAGTCGGTTTGTCTCCCCATCTCTCACTCGAAAACCCCAAAACCCCCCCTTCGAGCCCCTTCGCATTCCGTCGTCTCCGGCCGTTTCTCCGGCCATCGCCGCCATCCGCCGCCGTCGACTCCACCCCCTAGGTATATTCCTCCCTCTCCTAGGTCAATTTCTTGCCCTAGGGTTCGTTTTCACCTCCTAGGATTTCTAGGGTTTCGAAATTTCTCCTCTAGGGTTTGTGTGTTCGATTTCATTTGGTCTTCTAGGGTTTTTGTGCTAGCTTCTAGGTTTTGTGCTTAGGGTTGTTGATCCTCCGTGATTACTTGCGTGTGCTCTTAGAACTATGGCTAAGACTCGTATTCCGATCGCTTCTTCCGGGGCCTCTCCAATGACCGTAGAACAACCTACCGCTAGGAATCCCCCGAAACCTAAGCGTCGTGCCAAGTCTACCCAAGCCTCTCCATCGTCGCCCCCTCTTAAGAAGCCTAGGACTGCATCCGTCAAGCCCCGCAAATCCAAGACCAAAAAGCCTATTCTTCACACTCCGGCTACTCCTCCCGATTCCGATTCCGATACTGATTTTATCCCTGAGGATGAGCATACTAGGGATCCTACCCCACCTCCGAAGACCCGTAAGGCCAAGGGTAAAGCTCCTATGCCAGTTGGCGGTGTAGACATATCGTTGTGCCGCGATGACCCTCAGTGTCTCGCCGCGTACAACCGTATAGAACACTGTCCACTGTTGTTAGAGCATTACGTTCAGTTCTCTGATTTCCTCGGCCTTGCTGATCTTCTATCTTATAGTGGCCTTCTAGATTATCTCCGATACGACCCCAAGGCCAATCCCAAACCGTACCCTCGCCTCGTGAAATTGTTCTATGCTAACCGTATTCGAGGCCAGTACGACGCCAGCCACTCCATTGAGACGACTGTCTTGGGAACTCCTATAGTTCTCACGGCAGAAATCTTAGGGGAGATCCTTGGTTGTGCGTCGTGTGGTCTCCTCCCCTCAGACATTTCCGTAGACGACATTTCTTCCTTGGATCAGACTATTCTTTCTGAGATTTTCCAGGTTATCCCCCTCCCGCATTCATTGGTGTTCCTTCGAAATCCTTTAAGCCGAATGCGTGGGTTCTTAACCTGATCTTGAAGTCATGCCTCCTCCCGAAATATGGATCCTCTTCTCTCCCATCTCAGCCGTTCTTGAAACTCATATACGCTCTTTTCTTGGGGTGCGAGATAAATTGGGCTCGCGTGATACTCGATAAGATGGATTCTTTCGAGTGTATACGCAAGACCAATAAGTCTGCGCACATTCCATACCCCTGCTTGTTGACACTCGTATTCCGTCATTTTCGCGTTCCTCTCCCTCCTGACGATGAGCGTCCTTTGGGTACGCCTTCTGAACGCGACGGCCGTGAAGAAATCTTTAGCGGCACTTCGTCACGTGCAGAGGTCTACCGTATCTGCTTCTCAGTCTACTCCGTCAGCCGCTGCAGCCTCCTCTTCCCCTGCTACTTTGGACGATGTCGTACGTCTTCTTCGTCAGCACGACTCCCGTTTGGCTCGTACTGAGGAGGTCGTATGTCGTATGGCTCGTATGATGGGGATTGAGCTTCCTCCTTCGGTGTCTGAGGCCGAGGAGATGGACGATGAGGAGCTTGACGAGCTTGTCACTTCTTTTGCCCGTGGCGATGAGGCCACTGCTGCTGCTGCTGGTGTTTCCTCTTCTGCTCCTGGAGTTGGCACCTCTTCCGGTGCTCCAGAGCCTTCTGCTCCAGCACTTCAGTCTTCAGAGCCTGCTGTTGACCCTGTTGCTGAGCCTGCTGCTATTCCAGTTGACACTTCTGTTGTCGAGACCCTTGCTGCTGTAGAGCCTGTTCCTGAGATCTCGACTCCTGCCCCGACGATTCCATCTGTTGAGACGCCTCTTCTCCCTGCAGAGCCTGAGTCCACTCCGTCGACTGGACCCACGGACGCTGCAGATCCTGCCTCCTCCTCGTGATCGTTGTTCCGAGGACTCTCCATATACGCCTTGGATGATATATCTTAGCGAGAGTATTATGGGTTAGGATAGGGTATGAGGGTTATTATGTTTTGATGTATTTTGGATGTCGTCGCTGCTGCTGTATTTATCTTGATGAGAATGATGATGATGATGGTGTATTTCATTTTGATGAGTATATTGTATCGATGATGTTGATGTATTTCTTTTTGATGATATGTAGCGCTTGATATGATGTATCTCATATATTCGATGTGATATCTTTTTGGATATACTCATGTTGTCTCTGCATATATATATGTTCATCGTCATTCACTTTGTCTTTTATTCGTCGTGCAAATTTTAATATTCGTTGAATGTATTTGAAATGAGATTTCGTCGCTCGACGCATAAAAACTTGGTTAAATAGATTTAAATTCTATAATTGTATAGAATTGTTTTCCATGCACAAAATTAACCAAGTATATTGAATATTGAAGAGTATGTTTCTTTATTCATTTAATGAATAATAATTTGGTATTTTTGATGATTTTGTTTTTCACTTTGTGATAATGGACAATTGGCACACTTTGAATTGATTTAATCGTTTTTCTTTTGGTGTCAATTAGCTCCATCGTCATTGTCTACGACTCCCGATGTTGGATTTTACATTTCCTAATTGTTGTCGTTGTATGCCCCCCATTTTTGGGATAATGCCAAAGGGGGAGAGATAATGATAATAAATAGTGCAAATGAAAAATTTAACTCCATTCCAAGAATCTAGTTTGATATGTTAGATTCAGGGGGAGTTACGATACATATAAGGATTTTCAAAATCCGATATTTCAAAAATCAATTCTCATTATATATCTTACTCGTCTGATTGATGCAATTCATATATATTCATTTGGGAATTAACGTGTCATCAATGCAGGGGGAGTAAGTATTTTACATTTGAATTATTATTTTTGATTATTATTTATGTTGGTTTGTCATCACCAAAAAGGGGGAGAATGTTGAATATTGGACTCCCCGGATTTGGTTTTGATGATGAGCAAACATAAAATAATTCATGAACTAACATTTTGTGAGCGCAGTATTGGAGATCGTCGCCAATTTCACGAGAATATTCAAAGCGACATCTCAACACTTCCAAAAGCTCGTATTCAAGCCTAAAGCTTCGTTGAAGCTCCTGCAGCGCTTTGGAAGTTATGAAGATTCAATCGAAGCTCTCAAAGACCGTTTATTAAGGTTTTATTTATAGTCTTTTAGTTTCGATTGATAGAATGTTAAGCCTTGAGTATATCTTACGTTTCTATCTTCATTACGCTCATTTCGTAGCTCTAGGATTCTTGCACAAGTTCATTCTAACTTCCTCGAAGCGTCGCGCTTCGATTCGGACTTTGTTGTGCATGTTAGTTGGTACAAGAACAAGTACTGACCGACTAGATGGTGATCTAGTCGGTCGGCAACTGTTCTTGGAACCGACTAGTTTGATTCCTTAATTTCTTGGACTTTACTGTTTACAGTTAGTCGGTCTACGTTGAATCACCGACCGACTAGTTTGTGAACTAGTCGGTCAGTGATGCTTCTTTGACCGACTAGTTGTGACTTACTGTTCACTCTAAATTTCTCCTAAGCTACTGTTTACCGTTAGTCGGTCTAAGAACGTTTGATGACCGACTAATTGTCAATCTAGTCGGTCAATTTTTGTTCTTAGACCGACTAAGTCAACTTGCCTTCAGACTAAGTTGTTTTGCCCTCTTAGTCGGTCTACGTTCATTGGATGACCGACTAGTTGTGAAACTAGTCGGTCAGAAAGTGTTCTTGGACCGACTAGATGTCTAGGTCTGAAATTCTCTTTCTTCTCAGATCTACTCTTAGTCGGTCCACGTTGTTTGGCTGACGACCCGACTAGTTGATGAACTAGTCGGTCAGTGAGTGTTCTTTGACCGACTAATTCTCACAGATTTCTTTCCGTTGGAGATTGACCTATCTTGTTTTTATGGGACCCTATAAATACGAACCTAGGTCATTTCTATCTTCAATAGAGCTGCCATTAAGAGATTCATTGAGTTCTAAAGTGATAGCTATTCTCCCTCAAATCTAAAGCTCTCTTCCTCACAAGAAAACCCATTCTCTCTCATTTCTAGATCTAGAGAGAAGCTTGTTCTTGGTGAGCTCTTCAAGCTATTGCTTGATTCAAGTTTCCCAAATCTTCCCTAGGCACCCATTGCTGCTCATTTCCTTGGTGCTAGGGTTTGGTAACTTCATCTTCCTCAAATCCTTCATTCCACCTATTGGGTAAGAAAAACTCAAGGTATAGGATTTTGTGGTAAAGCTTGTTTATTTCATATAAACTCTTTTATATTGCTTGTTGGTTCTCTCGGTTGTGAGAGAAGGTTGTGATCCCGGGTTGTGGGATTCACGTTTGCTATTGCATGTATGATTTGATTTGATCTTGTGAAAGTTTTTCACAAGATATTCATAGTGGAAATCTTGAGTTAGGGTTTCTAACTCAAGTATCCGGAGGGGATCCGGGTGGTTGGGACGTAGGATCACCGGGAACAAGTCGGGACTGGAGACTTGGGTGGATCCGAACCCATTAACATCGTTTGTTAGCATTGTCAATTTCGTTGTCGTCGTTCAATTTAAGCTTCCGCAAATTGATTTGGTAGTTGATTGCAATTAATTTGGAATTATACTCCTTATTATTTTAAAGTACTATTCACCCCCCCCTCTAGTACTTGTGCAGTAGCTGGTAGGGCATTACAAAAACAACTTGGAAATTCACTGCTAGTATAGTGTAACCCATTGATGGACACAAATTTTTAATCTTAGAAGTATTGTTCTGTTCATATAAAATTTGATACATTCCTAGAACTTGATGCATTCGAAAGGGGGTCTTCATAAATTGCTTGTTTGAAAGCTCTCAATGCTACAACTGCTACACAATCCAATACCTGTAATGGCCCAGAGTGCCATGTACGTAGGACCTATATGTTTGTATGCTTTATAGTGTGTATTTACTTGAACGTATGTATGTAATGTGTATAGCATATCTCTGTTGTCTATATACTTGTGTGTTTTGGTGGATGACTTAAGTGATATATGGTGTCGCATTGGTGATTGGTAGTCTCTATTGGTTGCCTACTTGGATGGATTATTGGGTGTATTGTTATTAAGAGTGTATCCTTATCATTATTCTTAACTGTATTCTTATTATTATTCGTATCATTGTTAGAATTATGATTATGACTATCCTTATTTGATTATGATGGGGTGTGTATGTTGGTGTAGGGGTGTGTCTTAGTATTGGGTGTGTGCTTAGTATTGGGTAGTTAGTAGAGAAGTGGAGTTGTGTGTTAAGAGAAGTGGGTGTGTATGGAAGAAGTAGGGAATGAAATGCCCTTGTAATTAGCATACAAAGTTGGAGAGCTTTTATGGAGTGGATTTATGCAAAATCGTACTTAGTCTAAGAGGTAGAAGTGTATACAGAAAGAATAGCCTAAAACTCTCTAAACTCTTCCACAAGCTTCTACAACTCTATCATTCTTTCTCCAAGCTACTCTTCATCATTTCCCTTCTCTCCTCACTCATTCCACCAGGCCCTAGGCTGAATTTCTCCCATGGGTAAAAAGTGAAGGAAAAAAAGAAAGAAGAAGAGAAAAGGGTAGAGAAGAATAAGAGAAAGATCAAAGGAAAAGAAGAAGAGGAGGAAGAGGATTCTTGAAGAAGGAGAAGCCATATGGTAGAGGGCTTCCCCTCTCCTCTCATCACCTTTAAGGTAGAACTCTAACTTGTAGTAATCCCTCTGTTATCTCATGTCATTTGTACTTGGCCATTTCCTTGTAAAAGGGGTTGATGTTCTGTTTTCAGATTTTTCCTATAGAATTGATCTGTGTTCATCTGCGTTTACTGCTCAGTTTCGATTGGAATTAAAATCTGAAAAATTTATACACTTGTAGATCTTGAAATTCTACCACATGTTCATATATAATATGCCATATGTTCAGTTCAGTAATTAGGAGTAAAAATTCTATCTTTACAACATGTCTCAATTTCATCCAGTCTAAGCACAGTTTGGAAAATTGATCTCAGTCCCTGCATACTCCATAGAAATTAGTGTTCTTGATCTCGTTGTAAAGTTAACAACCTTTTCTACAACTTTTGCCTAGTGCATGTTTTCGAGATTCTAACCGCAACATGACTTAAAATAGCAATTGTCATAGCTCTCAGAATCTGTCTGAAAAACAGGTTCGACAGGTCTCACCAAATAATTCACCATAAATCGGATACAACACTTGATTTTTTGTAAGTTGGTGGTTGTATGTAAAACTGACATATCTACAACTTTCATTTACTAAGTTTTATCAAATTCAAAGTATAAATAGGTGAAATGGCCACTGATTTGTACTTCCCTGCCTTCTTCTGCAACATGAAGTATTGTGGGGAGTTCAATCCATTTGGCATGTTCTTTGACATAGTAGTAGTTGTCATCTTAGCCTTCATTTCTCATTGTAAGGTAGTTCACATGTGCCGTTGCATTAACTCCCATTGTATGCTCTATTCTTGTTAAGATGCCTTGTGGAATATGTTTTATTTTTGCAAAGAGGTCTCTTTTACTAATATCATGAAAGTTGTTAACTTAATGATGCTAAATGCTTGCCTTGATGTTCCTTTAATTAAGCCTTGATCGTTATCCCATTTCTTACAAAGAGCTCTCTTTTTCCATTCGAGTGAAAGGCTTTATTCAAGTCTCATATGAAAGCTATAATTTGGTATCTCACATGAAATTGATGTAATGTTCTTGGTTGTAAATCGTTTCTCTTATGTGGAAAATAAGCAAAGCCATCCCTAGCAACTTTCGGCCATGTGCCTATTTGGCACTTATGATGTATGAGAAAAAGAGAGGTGGGACGGTGGAGAAAGTGAAGGAAATGAATAATTTGATTATGGAAACATTCCTCGTATGTTGCTTTTCGTATGCTCTTGGTTGTAGTCCTTTTACCTCAATTGCTCAGATGTTTTATTTTATCTCACATGAAATTGATATAATGAAAATGACTAAGTCCTCTTAAAGGAGGGTGACACGGGGTTTGTGGGAACCAAAGTAGTAGGTGGACATGAGGGATGGACCATTTGTGGTTTGCACTCTTGTCGTAGCCCATGAGGCGGAGAGTGGCAGATATAAGGATGAATAAAGAAAGGGCTCCTTTGTTAATAGCATTGCACGCTTGGCTCAGTCTATAGCATTCTGGGGGAGTTCTAGTTCCACCCCAACTGGGGGAGGGGGAAGGTCCAGTCCCAAAAGGGTCCTACCCACTACATAGGTTCCAAAACGCTAACCAACGAATTAATTGATAACACTCATTATTTTTGTAGCATCGATAAATATTGTTTACTTGTGTTCTCTTTACTTGTAGTTCTTTTATGTCGTATACCATTGTTATACACCTTGCCTGTTGCACATGCACCTTTTACACACTTGTGTAGCTGTAGTTCTTTATATTACTGCCATAGTTCTCTTATGACAAGTCTTTATGCATGTTACCTATAGTTTATGATTACACTACCTAGCTGTTGCACTACTATATTGTTGACCATGATGCTCACCCCGTAAGGATTAAAATACCGAAATGAAAAGAATAATTGATAAGTCAATACTCAAACCTGTGGGTCTTCCTTCGAGTTAGAATTCTACTGGGTTGCACATTGACATGTCCCACCGTTGTCTTTTCAGGTTGTAGAGTTAGTTGCGGGAGATGGAGTATGGAGTTATGGTTGAGGAGTTGAGTGTGGGGTTGGGTAATGAGGGGAGAGGTGAGGGATATTATACTTTTGGGCTTTCTTTGTGGGATGAGTTGTTTTGTTGTACAGATGTATAAGTTGATGTATAAGATGTTGATGTATGATAACAGGGTTACTTGGTAGTCTCCGTGTGTTTTCTCTGCCTCTCTATGTGGTTTCTGTGATGCGTTTGTTGGATGTTTGTGTGGAACACTACAGGTACTATCCCAGCAGTGCGCAGTGGACCCGCTTCCATCTCTCTCGTTGTCTCTCTCTTTCCATCTTTTCTTTATCACACCCTCCTCTCTGGGAACAACTGGGACGGATTCTTACTTTCCAGGTATCCTGGAGAGCGGGGCATTACAACAACCTAGTTCACAAAATTATCACACTTCAGCTAATGTAAAAGAAAAGAAGACTGGATGGCCATGCCAGAACATATATCTTTCATACCTGGTGTACATTCCATTCTTAACAAA
Source organism: Scilla litardierei (assembly GCA_030789695.1). Taxonomy (NCBI): domain Eukaryota; kingdom Viridiplantae; phylum Streptophyta; class Magnoliopsida; order Asparagales; family Asparagaceae; genus Scilla; species Scilla litardierei. Next base: position 265,956,937 of record CM061141.1, on the reverse strand, counting down.
TCTTTTGTGCAGTAAGTGGTTCAAGTGATATATGTATATTGGATGATATTATAAATGACTAACCAGCATATATTGAGAGCACTATTTAGAAACAAGTAAAAATTATAAGATTATGCAACAAAACATGCTACATCAAACTCAATTGCTCATTGTAGTGGAAGTCTTAAAAAGGGAATAATCAGAAACATGTAAAACAATTGTTTGCTACATGACTTACAGCAATTCTTCCATAGTATGCTTGTTACAAAAATTTTGCATCTTCTCAACAAAATTTTGAAGCTGTCAATGTCATCCTGGGTTTTTTGTGCTCAACAAAATTTGCGTGTGCTCAACAAAATTTCATTGTCAGTGCCACAAACTTCCTTAAGAAAATATCAGATGAGTGCATATTCCCGACACACCCAACATCATCCTACTCTCATTCCTTTTTCATATAAAGTATTGATTCTAATTCCAACCATGAAACTTCACCATCTACCCAAAAAAGCAATAACACGTAACAAACCTTCAGGTTCGTTCAACATTTTTTAATTTTGCTTTTTAAATTAAAAGGCAAGAAGCTCCCCTTTAAAGAGGAACTGTCACGACAGAAGCTAAATGAAATTTCAAGCATATATATATATATATATATATATATATATATATATATATATATATATACTGAAATAATTAATCTACTGAAATAACTAATATATATGATAATTTTAATCTTCGCCCACCGTTTACTCTAAAAAACTAATCTACTGAAATAACTCAACAAGGATCCAAAACAGTCACCACTATCCACAGAAGAAAGATAAAGTTGAAACATGTGCATGCGTGTGAGTGCATGGTGCACCCTTGAACTGAAATTATCATATATATATATCATATGAGCTACTATGTCAAATTAGAGCATAAGTCAATTCACTCCAAATAGAAGCATCTACTAACGGGATATACGCATTTACTAAACGACCATGCCTTCATTGCATTGCATTATTTTTACATATCCATAAGAATTAAATAGATTCTCCCAAATAGAGTTACAGGTTGCTTACCGTTAAAGGAACAAAGTCAGTTCACTTCTAAGTAGAGCAAGTACTGATGGTTTTCACCTTCCAAAGATCACCTGCATATTCAACAAAACAAAATATGTCATACTCAAAACGACAGAATAAATAGCCTTTATCTGTCCAGGATTTCTGACTCTTTCAACATATCAAAGTCTCAACTCTAAACATCAATATCGATTTACTCACAAGAATAGATAAATCACAATTATTAATTAAGTACATATTCCATTTTCCTACTTTGTATAACATTCCTATAGATAATAAATAGCCCTTTAATAGATCTCTCTAGGTAATAAAATTCAGTAATTATGGAAAATTCATCTCCTGAGGCGTAAGTGTTGGAACTTATCCAACTAAGTAGGATCTTAATCCAACGTTGGGCTTATATGCGCGGTGAATAATTATATAAGTGCTACGCTGTCATGTTAAGCACAATATATTAGTGATCTGGTTTTAATTAATTAAATGTGCTAAATGAGTTAAGCAGGTTGTGAGGCCTTTATGTGTAGAGACTATTGGGCTTCAACTCGTTGATGGGCCGAGTTGGAAACCCTAGGGCTATGGAGGCTAGCCTATAAATATTAGCGGTCATAGTCCCTGGAATACACGAACAAAGTTGAGCCGTCTTTTCTACGTCCCGTCGCTAGGAGAGAAACCGGGAGAAGGCTATAGGGATCCTCCAACTGGTTAATTCGTGCTATTCTAGGATATTAACTGTTGCACTATCGTCAGGATCTTTCAGATTATTAGCGATGGACTCAGGTACGCTTCCGCTAATTAGAGTAGGTTAATGATTTAAGGTTCCGCATGTTATACATCTAGATGTGTGTTGTTTGGTTAGAACGCATGTCTAGATCTCTAGTTTCTACAAGTGGTATCAGAGCCACCGTGCTGTGGATCTTAAATTTTTTGCCTGCTCGTAGGAGATCTGATAAAAATCTGATTTTTAATTTGTTTTCTATTCGGATCTGTGCAAAATTTGGGTTTTAATTAATTTTTTTCCAAATTTTTTTTTGTTTTTACAAACCCTAGATCGGGGGCGGCCCGCCGACCGCCGCCTGGCACAGCAAAAGAGGGGCGGCCCTGCCGCCCCCGTCGGAAGAACGGCGCCGGCGTTGCCGGCGTCGTCGTAGATCAGAGAGGGGCGGCGAAGCCGCCCCAGTAAGTTAATTAAAAAACGGGGAACAGGGGGGGTCGGCTTCCAGCCGCCCCCCACCGGCGGTACATGGGAGAGGGTGGGTCTGCACAGTCGAACGGGAAAAGGGGGGGCTCCCGCCCCCCCGTCGGCCGGTTTCAGTGGAAAGGGGCGGCGATCCGCCGCCCCTACGCCGGAAACCACAGGCGCCGGGAGGCGCCTGTGCGGCATGAAATGGGGCGGCGTTTGCCGCCCCTGTTGGCCGTTGGTAAGCGCCCCAGGCGACTGCGTGATGTAGAGAAAGGGACGGCCGACGCCGCCCCTGTCTGTTCTGTTGGATCCTGTCAAAACAACGATGTTAGGATCGAATGAAGAGGAGAGACTTACACTTGCGTATGCGGCACCGTACTCTCTGAACTTCGCCCTTGGATTCACCACAACGGTCAGTACTTCGTCACGGAGGATCGAAGCAGCGTTTCACCGCCTAAATCTCTATTTAGGAGAGGATTTTAATGGAAGGGAGAAGAAGAACACAAGTTGCCTTATGCAAACTTATGGCATGGTAAGATTGGTGTAAATGCCTTACCCTTGGGTCATATTTATAGGCTTTAGGGGTAGTTATTGTAGGAAATAACTAAATATACGCTTATTAGCCTATATTAGCACATTCACTTATCCTCTTCTTCATTCACTTATCAAGTGCCTTTTTGCACTTATAAAGTGACTTTTTCCACTTATCGAGTGTTCCTTTTTACACGAGAAAAGGTTTCCTTCGTGCACGCTTTCGTGCACGCGACATCTGAGGTCCATAGGCCCTCATATATCCCCTCATGGGGTGTATATATGTCGTCCATATCCAACATCTCCCACTCACACTTGAGGGGATTGTAAGGAAACATCTTTTCCTTTAGTTCTTCTGTTTATCATACCGAGAAATAGACCGTGTGACCGTCATGTGCATAGAGTCCGCTGTTGTGCACTTGTTAGAGATACACAACACTCCTCGAGGTGCAAAGTTGAGTAGATTAACGCATGCTTTACCCTAGATTATTTCTTCACATTTCTTATACTTTATATTCAACAATTGAATCCCATCTGGATTGCAATTGGCTGGCCAGCTTTGAATCTCTAAAGTCCAAATGTGAATATGAAATTAATCTTCCTCTTCATGCGATCCTTTCGATCTTAACTTGACTCGCTTTTCTAACGTGCCCCGCCGGACCGAATTTACCATAGTCCATAAGCAACATGCTAAGATAGCGATCACCCAGTCAAATCTAAAGGAATCAATTAGAGTCCATAAGGGTAAGAAGTAAAGACCCATGTGGTCTTTGGGTCTCACATAATAGTAAACACAATTACTATTCTAACCCAATGGTCAAATGCATACGTAGTATGAATACGTATTACAACATCACTCTTTTCCCAGGGAGCGTATGTCTTAATGATGTTGTAAGGATGATGGTCAGACACCACAATGTCTGACTTTGAGTCCCTTTTACTACTCATTGATCTCCTGGACCCACATCCAGCATAAGACAGAAAAGATTTTAAAAATCTTCTTAGATCTTTTGTAAGCATCCATATGACGCAGATCTTTCATACGACCATTTTGTTCAAGTCATGACTCTAAATCATCCATCTGACGATTTTGACTTTAAGCAGGTCTCATCTTTATCTTATCCGTCTGATAGAATAAAGGCGGTTGCTCATGTGAGAGAGCCAACCTCAATCTGTCCGACATACTAAAAAAACATAGCTGAGATTTAAAAGAAAATGCACACAAACATTTTCAAGAAACTCATATGCAATGTCAAAAAGAACTATTATTTTATTAAATTTGATCTTTCATAGACATGGGAATTTACATTGATACAACTCAGCTCTTACGCAATCCTTGAGAAGATAAGTGTTTGTAAAACACATCTCTGGGGATCGCCTTCGTAAGCGGATCCGCTATCATCTCATGCGTAGATATGTATCTAATGTCTACCTTCTTGGTCTTATCATAGTCTTTTGCAAATTTGTAGCGGATATCAATGTGTTTGGTCTTACAATGGAATTTTGGATCTTTGACATAGGCTATAGATGCTTGACTGTCACTGTGTATTGGTACAGCACCTGAGTCACTTGCATCAATTAGCCTGTCTAAGAACTTCCTAAGCCAAACAGCTTCTTGGACTGCCATGCTAAATGCTACAAACTCGGCTTCCATAGTTGAAAGTGCGATGCAGGATTGTTTCTTGCTACTCCAGGATATTGCACCAGATCCGAGTAGAAAAACATATCCTGAGGTCGATCGTCGCTCATCGAGATCACCCGCCCAATCAGCATCAGTGTAGCCTTCGAGCCTCAAGGCATCTCCTTGATAGCATAAAGCATAGTCTGATGTTCCTTTAAGATACCACATTATTCTCTTAACCGCTTTTAAGTGTACTTGCCCTGGATTGGATTGGTAACGACTTACCATTCCAACGGTAAAACAGATGTCCGGTCTTGTACACATCATAACGTACATAAGACTACCAACTGCACTGGAATATGGAACTTTTTCCATAATTTCCTTTTCCTTTTGGTTCTTTGGACACGATTTCAGACATAAATTATCGCATTTGCTTATAGGAGTATCAATGGACTTGCAGTCCTGCATATTAAAACGTTCTAGAACCTTCTTTATATAAGTCTCTTGTGAAAGAGAGAGAAGTTTCTTCGAACGATTCCTTGAAATCTTAACTCCAAGGATATATGCGGCTTCTCCCATGTCTTTCATCTCAAAAACTGATGAAAGCCAAGCCTTGATATCCATCACAAAGCCCTTGTCATTTCCGGCTATTAAAATGTCATCTACATATAGAGACATAATAACATACTTGCTCTTAATCCTCTTGATATATACACAGTTATCTTCATCAAGCATGGAAATACCATTTGATAAGACAACTTCTTGAAATCGTATATACCATTGCCTCGAGGATTGTTTAAGACCATATATGGATTTACGAAGTTTACAAACCTTATGTTCGTTTCCTTCTTTTACAAACCCTGTTGGTTGTTCCATATAGATCTCCTCGTCCAATTCTCCATTGAGAAAAGCAGTCTTTACATCCATTTGATGTAATTCGAGGTCTAAGCAAGCTACCATAGCCAGAATCAAGCGAATCGAGGTAAAATGCATAACAGGTGAGAAGGTCTCTTCGTAGTCTATCCCTTCCTATTGCGTAAAATCTTTCGCGACAAGGCGATCTTTATATCTGTCAATAGAGCCATCAGCCTTATGCTTGATCTTGAGAACCCATTTGTTCCCAATAGCTCTACGTCCTCTGGGTAAGTCAACCAAGTCCCAGACTTGGTTAACTTTCATGGATTCTAATTCCTCCTTCATCGCTTCCATCCATTTGTCTTTTGTAGGGCATGATACGGCCTGTTTGAAAGTAGCAGGCTCGTCATCTTCTTGTAGTAAAGTCATAAAGGTTTACGTGAATTCATCCTCAAATCTTAGAGGAGCTAACCTTGTACGACTACTACGTCGTATTTGAGATTCTTCAAGTCCTTGTTGAATCGAATTTAGATCAATTCTAATATCACTCCCACTTGGAATGTCGTTAGAATTGCTCCCACTTGGATCATTATTCCCGTATGGAATAGGATTAGCATCATTCGTATCATCCATTGGTGAAGGTTGAAACGTATTTTCGTCTTCACCAAGAATTCTCCCACTCGAATGAGGTAATCCTTCTTGATCATTAATCTCAAATAGAGATAAGTCCTGACTTATCTCGCCCTGTCTTGGAAACTCATTTTCCAAGAAAGTGACATCCCTCGACTCAAATTCAATTAGACCTCCATTGTCTTCCTGACCAATGAAAACATAACCTTTGGAATTTTCTGCGTATCGTATAAAGATACATTTCCTTCCCCTTGGCCTAAGTTTGCCATACTTATGGGAGGAAATATGTGCGTAGGATGCACATCCCCAAGGTTTTAAAATGTTTAAGTCAGGAGACCTTTGGTTCCACAACTCATAAGGAGTGGAGCTAACTGATTTCGAGGGTACGCGGTTTAAAATGAAAGCGGCTGTCAATAATGCATCAACCCAAAAGGTGATAGGCAAGTTAGCTTGCGCCATCATTGAACGGACCATTTCCATTAAAGTCCTATTTCTCCTTTCTGCAACGCCATTTTGTTACGGAGTATAAGGCATAGTTACCTGATGAACTATGCCTTTTTCATCACAAAGTTTCTTAAAACTTGTTGATTGGTATTCACTGCCTCTATCGGTTCGCAAGACCTTAATCTTGCGATCTAATTGATTTTCCACCAAACTCATATAGTTTTGAAAGCAGGTTAATGCTTCACTTTTGTGGGATATCAAATAGATATGACCGAATCGGGTGAAGTCATCAATAAAAGTGATGAAATAGGACTTCCCGCGTCTTGTCTTGACATTCATCGGACCACATATGTCCGAATGGATGAGCTATAATGGAACCTCGGCCCTTGTGCCGGTTCCAAATGGCTTGCGACAAGATTTTCCTACAAGGCAATGTTCGCAAGTCGACATTTCGACCTTTGAAACATTGGATAGAAGGCCACGTTTGGCAAGTCTATCCATTCGTGTTGGTCCAATGTGACCAAGCCTTGCATGCCAACAAATTACATCTGATTCATAATTTGATGAATTTGCAACAAGGAAATTTTCAGTATTAAATGAGGAATCATACATTGTATTTAATACAATAAATCCTTTAAATACATACCCAGAACCAATTAGAGTATTATTACAAGACAAGTCCACTTTACAACTATGAAAGAACCAACTATAACCAAGACCCATCAAAACAACCACAGATATAATATTCCTTCGAATATCTGGAGCGAAGAGAACATCATGAAGTAGGATAGTGCGGCCGTTGTCCAAGACGAGCTTGCAAGTCCCAACGCCTTTCACTTCAACACGTGTGTTGTTTCCTACATAGATCCATTTCGTTCCTTGGGGTATCCGGTGATACTCCATGAAGGACCGTCTGTCCCTTGCTATGTGGTCGGTGGCACCTGAATCAATTATCCAAAATGGATTAGATTCTACAAGAAATATTGAACTAGAAACACATATGTAACTAGCATTACAAGTTACCTTGTCACCTCCATCCGTACAAGAACGGGCATAGTGACCTAACTTGTTGCACTTGAATCACTTGATCCTCTTCAAGTCTTTCTTCTTGTGCCATTTCTTGTGCCCACCCTTATGTTTGGGTTTCTTGGTAGACTCTGGTTGCTTATTACGTTCATTAGTAAACTTCGAACGATCTTTCTGTTTCTTTCCCCCGTGTGAGGTACTAGCAACCATGTGCACTTCTGCACTTGGCTTGGCGGCCGCAAGCCGCTCTTCCTCTAACTCGAGGTGCTTTGAAACATCGCTGGAGTTCTTGATGCTCTCATTATGAGTGAGATGCATCTTCATTTGGTCCCACCCATTTGGTAGGGAACATATGACTGCTTGGATTTGTTGCTCATCAGTGAGTACATGACCTGCATCCTTTAACTCTGAGATGCGATTCGCCATATGTCACAGATGCTTCCCCATGGAATGATCTGGACGTTTCTTGTACGAATCGAATCTTATAGTTAAAGAACGAAGTTTGGACACCGAGGTGCCACCAAACTTCTCCTCTAGCTTGGACCATATGTCCATGGCTAGGTCATGTTCTCGGAAGATTCGCATTATGTCGTCTGCCATACTTGACAGCAACGTAATGCGAGCAATCTTGTTCTTCCGAGACCAAGCATCAAAAGCTTCCTTGTCGCTTCTGTGTTGGGCCATAGTGCCCAACTCAGGTTCAATCATTATGTTCTTCAGAGTTTCGAGCACGTCTTGCTCCTCTAGAACATATTGTATCTTCATGGACCATAGTTTGTAATTATCGCCGTTGAGTTTTTCACCTTTGTTTAACTCAGCGACGATGTTCTTTGAAGCGGAAGACACTTTAACTTTAAAATGCTGCAAAAGACACAAAACCGAAGGTTCGATCAAAAATCATTGCATAAAATTTCTTATACATAGATATCACTCCCACTTGGAATATCCCACTTGGAATGATATTTTTACATTTGATAAGTTACTTTCGAAAAATATTGAAGATGTTGCTCTAGAATCGGAAAGGTCTCTACGATTCCAATCACCATCTAGAACAACTTTCAATATTTCCCCCTCACTTAGCAAACGATAGTACTCTTATAGTACTTGCAACAGAAAAAAGCGATTTTGAAAACGTATTTTTCAAAAATAAGAGGGAATTTCTACCTGGTACCCTTATGGTACAAAAAAATGCCCTTGTATTTGCAAAATATTCGGCAAGTCCTACACCCCCTTATAGGGTGACATAGCCGAAATATTTCGACAATTCCCCGGCCATTGTCGGGGTCGTTGCGTGGCCGTGCCAAGGCCGACTTCTTCTCCCTTCCGAAGAGAGAGTTGTCATCGCAACTTGGCCAAGGCCGAACACCCCTTGAGGGGAGTTTTCTGCAAGCCACCGTCGTCGACTCCCGTATGGATCCAGGCGCTCCCCCCTATAGGAGAATTTTGCCACAGACAATTGCCGCCGGCTCCGTAGAGACCGGCCATGCAAGTCCCCCCCTCCGGTCATGCAAGCCCCCCTTCCCCCATCAAAATACAGGGCCAACCGGGGCTTGGCCCTGGCCGGGGCCAGGGCCGGCAGTGACCATGGCCCTGGCCTCTGCCAGGGCCAGGCCGGCCCTGGCCGAGGCCAGGGCCAGGCCAAGGCCGGCCCTGGCCTCTGCCAGGGCCACGACCGGCTCTGGCCGAGGCCAGGGCCACGGCCGGCCCTGGCCGCTGCCAGTCCCTGGCCTCTGCCGCAGACAATTACCACAGGCTCCGTAGAGACCGGCCATGCAAGTCCCCCCCTCCGGTCATGCAATCCCCCCTTCCCCCATCAAAATACAGGGCCAACCGGGGCTTGGCCCTGGCCGGGGCCAGGGCCGGCAGTGACCGTGGCCCTGGCCGCTGCCAGGGCCGGCCGTGGCCCTGGCAGCGGCCAGGGCCGGCCTCGGCCCAGGGCCTTTGCCAGGGCCGGTCGTGGCCCTGGCAGCGGCCATGGCCGGCCGTGGCCCTGGCCTCTGCCAGAGCCGGCCGTGGCCCTGGCAGAGGCCAGGGCCGGCCGAGGCCCTGGCCAGAGGCCAGGGCTGGCCCTAGCCTGGCTACGGCCAGTGCTGGCCCTGGCCGTGGCCAGGGCCCCCTGGCCCTGGCCAAGGCCGGCCATGGCCGGCCTCCCCCTTGCATGGGGTTGGCCGCACACCCCCACCGGAAGGGGTGGCCTTGTTTGTTATTGGCCGTAGCCAACCCCCTCCGCATGGGGAGGGGGGATGCATAGCCTCCATGGCCCATATGGCCATGGGGATCATGCACCAAAAATGTCATCTTCTCCATTGAGAATAACCACCACCATCTTCTCCGATGAGACACCCGTTCGTCGAGAAAGTAGTTATGTTTCAATGGCCATGTGCCAAAAAAATAACATACCTTCACGACCGCAAACTTCACGCTCCACATGAAGAGAGTTCACATCCCTATTGAATGGAGACCCATCATCCATGAAGAGTGCGAGTTTGGCGAGATGAACGGTCAGTTCTTCCCGTCACGGAGAGTTCCTGCCATATCCGTAATGACAGAAGACCCTAACGTGAAAAGAACAACTGCTGCGATTCTCTCCGTCACGATGCGCTCCTACCATATCCATAATGGTAGGAAACTCATTCGTGAAAAAGACAACGCCTCGTTCATCGGTGAGACCAGAGCGAACCCGTATGGCTCTGATACCAATGTTGGATCCTGTCAAAACAACAATGTTAGGATCGAATGAAGAGGAGAGACTTACGCTTGCGTATGCGGCACCGTAATCTCTGAACTTCGCTCTCGGATTCGCCACAACGGTTAGTACTTTGTCACGGAGGATCGAAGCAGCGTTTCACCGCCTAAATCTCTATTTAGAAGAGGATTTTAATGGAAGGGAGAAGAAGAACACAAGTTGCCTTATGCAAACTTATGGCATGGTAAGATTGGTGTAAATGCCTTACCCTTGGGTCATATTTATAGGCTTTATGGGTAGTTATTGTAGGAAATAAATAAATATAAGCTTATTATCCTATATTAGCACATTCACTTATCCTCTTCTTCATTCACTTATCAAGTGCCTTTTTTGCACTTATAAAGTGACTTTTTCCACTTATCGAGTGGTCCTTTTCACACGAGAAAAGGTTCCCTTCACGCACGCTTTCGTGCACGCGACATCTGAGGTCCATAGGCCCTCATATATCCCCTCATGGGTGTATATATGTCGTCCATTTCCAACATGTTCCGGTCGCCCCCCCCCCCCCCCCCCCGCGCCGCGCCAGATCTGAGGGAAGGGGCCGGCGGCAGCCGGCCCCTGGATGGGCCAAATTCTGCTAGGGTTTCTAACCCTAGCAGACTTTGGGCAAATTGGGCCCAAATAGTTATTTTTTCAAAAATATTTTTTAATTTTCAGTTTATGGGCTTCAATCTTGGGCCTGTTTTGGGCAATTAACAGTTTTGGGCTTAAAATTGAATTTTTTGATATGTTTGAACCCTGTTTTGGGGATACAATTAATTTCTTTTTTAAAAAAGCCCAATTTTGGATATGTTAATGCACTAATAATTAGAGGAAATAAAATACCATCTTGTGTATATTTCCTCATTCGGTTTATTTGTGCGTTAAAATTAAGTTTATTCCGATTTTTTAAATTCTTAAGGCAAAAATTCAGTTATAAATATACATTTCGAAATGATTCTGATTTTTTGTGAAATTCCACCAAAGTGGGTTCCACTATTAAAATTGTTATTATTTCGAAATGTAAACAGATAAAATACATACTATGTATGATTAGTTGCCTAAGTGAATTTTAATTGGATCGCAGGAGTAAATTAAAGTTTTTCATCTAAATTTCTCCTTGTTAAGTAATTCGGTATTAATTGTGCTATGATAAATTCAAACTTTGCTGTATGTATTTTTGGGGTGACTTGGTGTACTCATCATCCCGCCAAAGTGGGCTCTGTTGTGTGCATCATTTCATTTCTTAAATGCAAAAGGAATTTTGTGTGCATATCTTATTCATGAATGCTACATCGGCCCAAAGGCAGATTACCGTTCTATGATAATTTATCCACACCTGTAGCAATAAATAAGTGATGATTGTTGAGACCTATGCATGCAATTTTAATTCGGCCCAAAGGAAGTTTTAATTTTGGCATGTTAATTATTGTCTTTATTTGATTGCTGCGACAAGATTTCATTTGCTAGTTAATAGATTATCCAAAGATAAATATTAAGCTAGTTGGGGATATCTTGAGATGGGAACATGCAAATTTGAATTTACAATTTTGCTTCACAAATTAATACTTATATTAGCATGTTTGTCTATGTTTATTGTCCAGTTTTCAGCTGCTACTTCCGCGAATATTACTGCTATCTTAAACTCAATTCCGGTGCTTAATGGCTCGAATTTCAAATCCTGGAAAGAGAACTTACTCATAGTTCTTGGGATATTGGATCTGGACCTTGCGATTAGAACTGACTGTCCCCCACTTACTACGGAAAAGAGTACCTCTGAGGAAAAGAGGGAGGTTGAAAAGTGGGATAAGTCTAATCGCAAGTGTGTCATGATCATGAAGAGAGACATTCCTAAAGCTTTTCGGGGCTCTATGTCTGATTCGATCATGACAGCTAAAGGTTTCCTTGCAGATATTGAGAAAAGGTTTGTCAGAAACGAAAAGGCAGAAATTGGAACGATTCTGACAAGCCTGATCTCAATGAAGTATAAAGGGAAAGGCAACATAAGGGAATATATTCTGGAACAGTCACATCTTGCTTCAAGGTTGAAAGCACTAAAGCTTGACCTCTCTGAGGACCTGCTTGTGCATTTGGTTTTAATATCCCTTCCTACACAGTACAATCAGTTTAAGGTGAGCTACAACTGCCAGAAAGAGACTTGGTCTTTGAATGAGCTTATCTCGTACTGTGTATAGGAAGAGGACAGACTGAAGCAGGATAAGGCTGAAAGTGCAAATGTTGCCTTTGCCCCTAAAGACAATAAAAAGGAAAAAAGGAAAGGAAGTTGCAGTTACAGCCCCACCTAAGAAACAACAAAAGAAGCATGTAAAGGCTGTCAAGAAAGATAGTTGTTTCTTTTGTGGTGCTGAAGGGCATGCGAAGAAGCAGTACTCTAATTACCACGCCTGGCGTGCTAAGAAAGGTACTCTTCTCAATTTGGTTTGTTCAGAAGTTAATTTAACTTCTGTACCCATAGACACTTGGTGGTTAGACTCTAGTGCAACTACTAACATCAGTGTGTCTATGCAGGGCTGCCTGAACTGCCGAAAGCCAAATGATGCTGAAAGATTCATCTTTGTGGGCGATGGCAAGAAGGCGAAAGTTGCTGCAATTGGGGATTTCAGATTATCTTTAAGAACTGGAAGCCATTTGGATTTGTTTGAGACATTTATTGTACCATCGTTTAGACAGAACCTTATTTCTATTTCTGCATTGGACAAATCTGGTTATTGTTGTTCATTTGCGAATGGGAAATTCAGTTTGTCTCTCAATTCTATTTTATTGGTTCTGGTTATTTGTCTGAGACTGATAATCTGTATTTGCTTGATACAATTGCTGCAAATGAAACCTTGCATGTGGGTACACAGGTTTTAAAGCGTAAATTAACTGATGAGAATTCAGGTTCGTTATGGCACAAGAGATTAGGTCACATCTCCAAAAGGAGAATTGAGAGACTTGTGTCAAACGATATTCTCAAACCTTTAGATTTTTCAGATTTTGATATCTGCATTAATTGTATAAAGGGAAAACAAACCAATATAAGGAGATTTGAAGCCAAAAGGTCCAGCAAAGTCTTAGAACTTATACATACGGATATTTGCGGACCATTCCCTTCGGTTGCATGGAATGGTCAGCAATATTTTATAACGTTCATAGACGACTATTCAAGATATGGCTATATTTATCTCATACATGAAAAATCTCAGTCCTTGGACACGTTCAAAAATTATAAGGCCGAAGTTGAACTTCAACTAGGCAAGTGGATTAAAACTGTCAGGTCTAACCGTGGTGGTGAATACTACGACAGATATGATGGTTCAGGTGAACAACGTCCAGGACCATTTGCTAAATTCCTAGAGGAATGCGGTATTGTCCCACAGTACACCATGCCGGGTTCGCCCACTATGAATGGTGTAGCTGAAAGACGAAACAGAACGCTTAAGGACATGGTAAGGAGTATGATTAGTCATTCTACTTTACCAGAAAGCCTCTGGGGTGAAGCATTGAAAACTGCAGCTTACATCCTTAATCGGGTCCCAACCAAAGCAACTAATAAAACACCATATGAGCTTTGGATGGGCAAATCACATAGTCTAAAGCATATGCACATATGGGGATGCCCAGCTGAGGTAAAGCCTTATAGGCCTGCTGAAAAGAAGCTGGACACACGAACAGTTAGTTGCTATTTTATTGGGTATGCTGAAAGATTGAGGGGTTACAAATTTTACGATCCTATAAATACGAATATTTTTGAGACTCGAAATGCCAGATTCCTTGAGGATACCGGGTTTGCGGGGGGAGATTTAGGAAGAGACATTGTTTTTGAAGAGGAATATGTAGATATTCACACAGGTGATCTTGTTATTGATCAGGATTCTATTCCTGTTATAGAACAAGACACAAATATTCAAGACAATGTTATTGCTCCTCCCATTCAGGAAGAACAAACCCTTGCACCTCAAGAACCATTGCCATTAAGGAGATCCATTAAGGAGATGAGAAGTGCAATATCAAGTGACTACATTGCATATCTCCAAGAACATGAAGTTGATATTGGTGTGATGGAAGATGATCCAATCAACTTCCATCAAGCCAAAAATGGTTCTAACTCTCTAAAATGGATAAATGCCATGAATGAGGAAATAAAGTCAATGAAGGACAATGACGTTTGGGATCTTGTCACATTACCTAAAGACGTGAAACCCATTGGTTGCAAATGGATATTTAAAACCAAGAGGGATTCAAAAGGTAATGTGGAAAGATATAAGGCACGTCTTGTCGCTAAGGGCTTTACTCAAAAGGAAGGCATTGATTATAATGAGACTTTCTCTCTGGTTTCCACGAAAGACTCGTTCAGGATAATAATGGCATTAGTGGCTCATTTCAATCTTGAGTTACATCAGATGGATGTTAAAACAACGTTCCTTAACGGGGACAGTGATCAGGAAATTTATATGGTGCAACCAGAAAACTTTGTGTCGGGAGACCCAAAGAATATGGTTTGCAAACTTAGGAAATCCATCTATGGACTCAACAGGCGTCTCGGTAATGGTATTTTAAGTTTCATCAAGTTATCATCTTATTTGGCTTCCAGATGAATTTGGTTGATGAATGTATATACCATAAGTTCTGTGGGAGTAAATTTGCATTTCTGGTTTTATATGTCGATGACATTTTACTTGCCAGTAACAATGAAGGCTTATTGCATGAAACCAAGAACTTTCTAGCTAAGAACTTTGAGATGAAAGATCTTGGTGATGCATCTTTTGTATTAGGAATTCAAATACATCGAGATCATTCTCGAGGTATACTTGGATTATCACAAAAGGCCTACATTGAAAAGGTTCTGCAAAGATTTGGCATGGAAAGTTGTAAACCAGGTGATACCCCAGTATCTAAGGGAGACAAGTTTGGTCTCAATCAATGCCCTGAAAGTGAAATTGAGATAGCACAGATGAAGGATATTCCTTATTCTTCGGCAGTAGGGAGTATCATGTATGCTCAAGTATATACGCGTCCAGACTTGGCGTACATTACAGGAATGCTTGGCAGATACTTGAGCAATCCAGGATTGGACCATTGGAAAGCAGCCAAAAAGGGTCTTACGGTACTTACAGAGGACAAAAGGACACATGCTTGTATATCAGAGGTCGGAAAAGCTTGAGATCGTTGGATATACCGACTCTGATTTTGCTGGATGTAAAGACAACATGAAATCTACTACAGGCTATGTATATACATTAGCAGAAGGTGCCATTTCCTGGAAGAGTGCTAAACAGACTATTATAGCCTCTTCCACTATGGCTGCAGAATTCATTGCTTGTCATAAAGCATCCAATCATGGTCTATGGCTACGGAATTTTGTCACGGGGCTGCGAATTGTAGATGGCATTGAAAGGCCACTCAGATTATTTTGTGACAATATGTCTGTAGTAGCATTTGCCACTAATAACAGGACTTCGACGAAATCAAAGCATATTGATATCAAGTTCCTGATTGTTAAAGAGAGAGTTGGAAATAAACAGTTGTCTATAGAGCACATTAGTACAAACTCAAACATTGTGGATCCGCTTACTAAGGGACTGCCACCCAAAACGTTTCATGGGCACGTTGCTCGTATGGGTGTCATGTCATCTGAAGATATTCAGTTTTAGTGGGAGTTTGTAATTTTTGTAGTGCTTCTATTTTTTGACAACATTTCAGCCTTCAGTTATGCATATTTGGTTTATGGTTTATTTCTGTAGAAATAAATTTCAGTTTTCAGTTTGGCTTCATATTTCAACTCTATGTTTATAAATGCGTATGAAAATATGTATTTATGTTTTGATCTCACTAAGGTTAAGGAGGATCAGTTGGAAATAGACATGTTAGATCACATCACATGTAATTTCCATGCTACACATCCACTTCATCATCCATGTCATTCTTTTATATTACCACGGTGACCACTGATGGGTCGAGCTGCAATTGCTGCGGTAAAGATCTATTTGATCCCTTGCTAATATAATTGATGGACCGGATTGGTTTTTTGACTCATTAAAGAAATGACAGCAGGTTAAGATCTTATTTGGTTGAATGCACTATGAAATATAATTATAAAGTTTAAGCATATAGCCCAAGTGGGAGATTGTTGGAACTTATCCAACTAAGTTGGATCTTAATCCAACGTTGGGCTTATATGCGGTGAATAATTATATAAGTGCTACGCTGTCATGTTAAGCCCAATATATTAGTGATCTGGTTTTAATTAATTAAATGGGCTAAATGAGTTAAGCAGGTTGTGGGGCCTTTATGTGTAGAGACTATTGGGCTTCAGCTTGTTGATGGGCCGAGTTGGAAACCCTAGGGCTATGGAGGCTAGCCTATAAATATTATCGGTCATGGTCCCCAGAATACACGAACAAAGTTGAGCCGTCTTTTCTACGTCTCGTTGCTAGGAGAGAAACCGGGAGAAGGCTAAAGGGATTCTCCAACTGGTTGATTCGTGCTATTCTGGAAGATCGACCGTTGCGCTATCGTCAGGATCTTTCAGATTATTAGCGATGGACTCAGGTACGCTTCCGCTAATCAGAGTAGGTTAATGATTTAAGGTTCCGCATGTTATACATCTAGATTTGTGTTGTTTGGTTAGAATGCATGTCTAGATCTCTAGTTTCTACAGTAAGTTCAACCGAGAGCTATATACAGATAAATTAACATCAATTCCACTGCTCTCTTTCTAATAAAAAAATATTAACTTGAATTTATGATGTACGCCTCGAGGTCATTAGAAAATACCTCAAGAATATGCGTAATTGATCAGTTAAATCAAGACAGGTTCAAATATCTCTAATGTTTCACCCCAAAAGAGAGAAGAGAAGAAAATCAACTGAAACAGTCGAAGCCATTTCCATCAATATAACAATACTCAAAAATAAAAATTTGCTAAGAAATTACCAGGTTCTTAGTTGTCTCCACTAAAAAGAAGCAACAGCTCCATCTACATTAATCACCCAAACACCATTAGAGAGCACGTAATCACTAACCCCCAAGCAAACATGATCCCCGTCTTCTTAAACTTCGGGGCTTGAGGAGGGCGAGAAAATCTTTAACATTGGGGGATGAGCGATAGGGCTTAAGAGATCAGAAGGGCTTGAGAGAGTACTAGGACTTGAGGAGCGCAGTGATTTCAACCCTGTTTCCTGGGCTTGGTGAGCACATCAATGGCTTGCGAGAGAACTAGAGCTTAATGAGCGAGAGAAACCCTTTGGGACAAGCGGTGGGGGCTGAAAAATTTTTAAGGGAAAAGGGACGAGCGCGCGAGGGCTTGATGGGTGAGAGAAAACCTTTGGTGATCAGGGGCGAGGGTTGAAAATTTATTATGGGGGAAAGGGACGAGTGCGTGGGGGTTGAAATTTTTTTTTGGGGGGGAGGGACGAGCGACAGACGATTTTTAGCAGCTGAACAAATGTTTTCGTTATTTTTTATTAAAATAGTTATGACCTTTAACGGCGCTTGTAGAACAGAAGCGCTGTCTATTATCGGACCTTTAACAGCGCTTGCAGAAAGAAGCGCTATCTATTATCTAACCTTTAACAGCACTTGCAGAAAGAAGCGCTGTCTATTATCTGTGCCTCTAATAAACAATGCTTGCAGAAAGAAGTGATGTCTCTTATCTGACCTTTAATAGCGATTTTCGAAAGAAGCGCTTTCTATTATCCAACCTTTAGCAGCGCTTGCAAAAAGAAGCGCTGTCTATTATATGTGACTCTAATAAACATCGCTTATAATTGGCAAGTGTTGTCTAACATGTGCTATTAAATGTCTTTTTTGTAGTAGTGAGATGGCAACATGTGGTGATGATTCGGCATTCTGGGAGGCATTAATTGGTGTGATTGAGAATTTATAAATAGGATGGGGATTACTTCATGCCCCCTTAAGATCACTTGGTGACAAATTCTATAAAGAGTAAGAACATTCACCTTTGAATAGCTCTAAGGTTTTAGGTTTGAGAAATTCTAGCTTTGAGATTTTTCACCTTTGAGAAATTTTGGGTCCAATACTTTTCTCCACTAGTTCCCATCACCATGACCATTCATTGAAAAAATATCACCTCTCACTTGTCTTCTCTTCTCATTAGTAGTCTGAATCTATGTCAAATTCAAATAAGTCTTCACTAGGTGGGGTTTGAGAAGAAATTGCCAAAAATATACAGGTGGATGAGATCACCTCCTCTCCCATGGTAGAAGCGTTAATAGCAATAGTCACTCTGTTTACCCATGCTCTAATAGCCAATGGTAACACTGGATAAGAGTTGATACCATAGGCATCTAGCACTAGGGAGGAGTGTAGACCTAAGGAATACTTGAGCTCACATGATTGGTATGGAAAGGAAACCTCCATAAGAGCGACCACTACACCTTGCATGGGTAAAGAAGAGTGCCGGATGACCATAATGTAATGCCAAGTATGCTGATGTATTCGAGCTCTAATGTGAAAGCTTTAGATTCTATAGCCAGATACGTATAGCTATGCAAAGTTCCTAATGAGATCGTTAACCTTCCTTCTGAAGAATCCATTGATAACCATCTTAAGATAAAATCTAAATATCTCCAACCTCTATACAAAGCTCAGATCTCTTAAGAAAAGGAGAGTATCTGCTTCCATGCAGAGATGAAGATAAAGGTATACATAAAATGCTTTTCCCTAAGCATGCACTTCCATATTCATCCCTTTGAATTAGAAATCTTGAATATTTTTTTCTAAGATATCCTTATTCTAACTTACCCCTAATTATCATATCATTCACCAGCTTTATAGTGATTTACCTATAATATAAGGTATTGTTGTCAATTTCCTAATTCTATTACTACTTCCAAATAAAGCACTATATCTCAAAGGTGTGGTGCTATATAGCAGCCTGAAAGACTAGACCTTATCTTAAGGCTACTAACTTACTTCCATGATTGGAAGTAACATTATACTTTTATCTGTATACCTGTTGGGGCCATCTGATTTGGTGGCTGTTGATTGGAAGCCTTTATATGAGGAGTACGTACTAGCGGCCATCCATTTAGAAAGTGCATCCAAGAGTGTGTGGAACACCTTGATGCTTTGGTGTAAGTACAAGCTAATATCTTATAATATCTAGGAACTTAAGATTGAATCCATCTATTTGGTTGGTTATTATAGTACTTATACTAATTCTTTCTTTTTTGCAGATATATTAACTAAACAAGCAGTAACTGCTCCAGTCATATGGCAAGGAATTGGCATTGATATGGAGATAGTGTACAAGGGGTAAGGGTCAGATTGGCTTGTGTTATTGTATGTCATCCATAACTAAGCCATACATCTCTACCAATGGTGCTGGCAAGTTAGTGTAATGAAATTCTTATATGGTTCTAAATAATTTAGAAACATGTGGAAGAGTGAAAAATCAAAAAAATTTCCTTATGAGAGAAAACTCGATTCGATATAGAAAACATGAATTTAAATACTTGAGAATAGACAACATACCTTTGCACAGATATACGTTAGCAATAGCCATGGATACTAAACTCTTTTGGTGACGATCCAAAGCTCGTTCACCAAACAGGCATGATAGATGTTTCACCTAAATGACAAAGCCCCTTCAGGATCCTTGAGCCCTTCAGGAACTCAAACCTGGCTCTCCTATGCTTTGTTAGTGTAATGGAGGAGAAGGAAAAAAATTATTTAGAGCGAAAAATTCTCCTTCAAAAAGGTTTGAATTTTACCTCCAAAGAGATCTTAGCTACTAGATCTTTGATCTCTTATTAGTAAGAATTGATGGTGCTTTGCATGGGGAGAAGAGGATCCCTTTATATAGTGCTAGGGTTCATCTAAATTCAAGTCACATTCAGAATTTGAGGTGGAACCCAACTTTATCTCTAAATGTGTAAATAGAAGAAGGCTTATTCGTGAGCTTTTCTAATCCCAATCAGATTCTAAATTTGACTCAGTTTCTCATCCTAAAACAAAGTGGGATTATTAAACCGAAACTATTAGAGATCCCACAACTCATAAGATTTCATGTCAAAATCAAACTCTTTGAATTTGGATTGGTTTTTGATCCAACTCTTGGATTAAACCCATAACCAAACATTAAACCCTAGCTTAAATCTATACAAGTCGGCCATTAGTCAATTAACAAACCCTATTAGTTGACTAATGGATGAAACAAAAACATTTTTGCTTCCTTTGTCATGTTAGTCGACTAACCCATGACCATTAGTCGACTAATAGTCATTCATTAGTAAACTAATCGTTGCCAAAAAGCAATTACTCAACCAAAGAGTCGACTAATCTTGTGTAAGGGTTTGGTTTGGAGTTTTTTGCATTTTCTCTTTAACTGAAATATTCATAACTCTTTACAAACATTTCTCGCATGCCTTTACAACTCCTTACGACTCTCGAATAAGTTGATCACAACCCTTTGTAATTGGTCCCATTTATCTTATATACCTTAAGTTTCTTCCTTTGATTTTTATGAGGAGATATAATCGGCGTGAGACTTTATAAGCTTGATTCTGACAGTGACTCAATCATACTCTATAATCGTGTCATATGTATGATAGTGACACTAGTTGCGTATGAAGACCACCCGTTTAAAAATCATCATTATTTGATTGTGTGAGACTGAAATCTCCCAATCAAATATGGACATATTAGTGACAATTACCATGCAGTCTGATCCCTTCATCAAAACTATATCCCTAGGATGTCCAAGGTATTAAATACGGTCAAACCCCATTAACACCCGAAAATGTGAGTCATGTATGTGATCCCATAGTCTAAGGTTGGATGGAAACTTGTTATTCTTAACAAATTTTTCCATTTCCCTGGCCACATATTTACTGTAGATCCATTTCGAGTCCATGTGACACTAACCTCCCATACCAGATGAGGCAAATCTCTTCTTGATTGCTACTTTCTTTCGTGTACTTTGGATTATGCACAGCAAGTACTAGCAAGGGTTACTTTCATCATTGGTCAGTAAAAGCCTAAGAATAGCACTTCCACACGTAATGTTCTTTAAAGTGTCTCAGTCACAGGACTAAGCTACACCAACTACACCTGAGAGCTTTTATTGACAGTTAGAGTATGATTACCATATAGAAGCTTCTCAGCCAGTTGTTCTATGAACTTGTTCTCTAACAATCACATGTACACTATCTCATGATGTACCCACATCGAGTGTTTATGAGCCTATACACTAACATTGTTATTATAGAGATCAGCGCACACTGGTCTATCTACAATATTAATGTCATAACTTGATATTTCTACGACCATGAATATTTAAAAATTATGCTTAAGCGGATCCATTGGGCCTCATTATAATAATCTCATCATGCTCCTGATGTTCTCACACAATTCCATGGACCAAAGCCATTCAATCACAACCTAACAACATACATACTTAATTATATTAAAGAATCACATAGATAAAGAATCACCAAATATTATACTATTAGTTTGAACAGGTTGTTTAACAATTACAGTAATTGTCTGAAGGGCATACATATCTTAACATCTCTTATTTGTACTTATTATTAATTATTACAGTATTTCATACATATTTTATCCACTAAATGTTCTAATTGATTCTTTGAAAGGGCATGTATGAGTGGATTTGTCACATTATCTTTCGTACTAACTCTTTAAATTTCAATATCATGGCATCCTTGGATATCATGAATCACATGAAACTTTCCCAGGATATGTCTGGATTTCTTTGAAATCTTGGTCCCTTGGCAAGAACGACTATCGCATTATTGTCACAATATAAAGGTATTACATCAATAATCGAAGGAACCACTCCAAGTTTGGAAACAAACTTATTTATCTAAACCACCTCTTTTTGCTGCATCATTTTATAGCGACGTACTAAGCTTCTATCATGGAGTCTACAATATTGTCTTGTTTTAAACTCTTCTAACTCAATCCAAACCATTGAGGGCGAAAACGTGTCCTAACACCGACTTTTTATCATTTATGTCACTTTAGAAACTAGAGTTAGTAAATCCTTCTATTGAAAGATTATTACTCCTATTGTAGACCAAAAATATACCTTTAGTCTTGTTTAAGTACTTAAGTTTGTTCTTTATAGAAATCAAAATGCTTTTCCCCCATATTTGATTGATATCAACATGTAACACCAAGTCCATTAGTGACATCTAGTGTAGTACATAGCATGGGATACAAGATACATCCTACAACAGAAGCATAAGGAATTTTAGTTATATGAACTTTCTCCTCCTCTGTCTTGGGAGACATGTCATTGGAGAGAATTATTTCATGACAAGTAGGTACATTACCTCTCTTGGAATTTTCCATGTTAAATCTCTTTAACACGGTCTCTATGTATCTTGATTGGGACAATCCCATCGTGCTATTCGATCTATATCTATAGATCTTAATACCAAGCATATAATATACTTCACCCAAATCTTTCAAGGAGAAATTATGTGACAACCAAACTTTTATTGAATGCAACATGTATATGTCGTTACCAATCAAAAGTATATCATCCATGTATAATATGATAAATGCGACAATGATCCCACTGACTTTCTTATATACGCATGGTCCATCCTTGTTTTCGATGAAGTCAAACTTTTTGACTATATCATCAAATCAGATAATCCATCTCTTTGATTCTTGCTTTAATCTATAAATAGATTTGAGTAATTTACATGCTTTTTTGTTGCTCCCACTAACTTCAAAGCCTTCTAGCTGGGTCGTGTAAGTACACTCTTCTACATCTTTATTTAGAAAATCCGTATTTACATCCATTTGTCATATTTCATATTCATGAAAAGCTTTTATACCAAGAAGCATCTGAATGGATTTGTACATGGCTAATGGACAAAAGGTTTCATCATAGTCCACACCAAGCCTTTGACGATATCTCTTTGCCACCAACCTTGACTTATAGGTGTCCACATCATCCTCTGCACCGATCTTTTTCTTGAATATCCACTAGCACCCAATGGTTTTACCCTTTTGTAAACATTCTTAAAGTCCAAATTTTATTGGAGTGCATGTATTTCATTTCAGATTTCAAATCATCAAGCAATCTTACAAAGTCCCCACTCTGCATGGATCCTTAAAAATAGTAGGATCATCATCAACCATGATGATATCCTCCACACCACCATCTATGAAAAATCCATATTACCTTTTTATTGGCTTTGAACACCTGCTAGATTTCTTAATTTTGGTGAGGGTTAATAGGATCATCAATATCTAGTTATATCTCTTGATCTCTTGAAGTTTATGTTGCTGGAACTTCTTCTATTTCAATTTCTTTTACAGTTGTCTTTTCATCAAGAGAATCCTTCTCCACGAAGGCGTTAATTGAGCCACAATAACCTTTTGTTTCTCTGGTCGATAGAAAAGATATCCTTGAAAATTATTTGGATATCCTACAAACTTCCACAACATGGATCATGCCTCTTTTTATCTGGATTGTGTCTTTTTACAAACACAGTACAACCCCATATATTAACAAACTTAAGATGGAGTTTGTATCCTTTTCATATCTCATATGGAGTAGAGTGGTATAGGCATGCTCTCCGGCAAAACCATATTTATTATGCACACTGATGTCTCTAGGGCATAACTCATGAAGGAAAGAGGTAACTCAATATTACTTACCATGGATTGCATCTTATCTAATACGGTGTGATTACTTCTCTCTGAAAAATCGTTGTGTTATGGTGTGTAAGGAGGAGTAATCTAACAGAGAATTACATTCTATTTTAAATATGCAATAAATTCTAACTCAATTAGACACCACCTCAATCTAATCGAAGAATTTTAAAACTTTTTCAGGTCTGATTCTCTACTTCATTCTTATAGACTATGAACTTCTCAAAGGCCTCAGATTTGTGTTTTTATTAAAAACACATAACCATAACTTGAGGTCATCAGTAAAAGAATGAAATAGGAAGATCCTCCTCTTTCTTATGTAGACATTGGCCAACATATATTAGTATGTACCAGTCTCAAGATTTCACTCACTCTTCACTTGTCCTACAAAGTGTGTTTTGGCCATGTTGCCTCTAAGACACGACTTGCAAGTTGCATTGACCCATAATCAAAAGGATTCAAGAATCCTTTCGTATGCAACTTTTTAAGCCTTTTCTCACCGATATGGCCTAGTCTACAATACCACACTTAGGATTCATTTTCACTTGGAGTCTTTCTTTTATTCATATTATGGATATTTAATATGGT
Source organism: Scilla litardierei (assembly GCA_030789695.1). Classification (NCBI taxonomy): domain Eukaryota; kingdom Viridiplantae; phylum Streptophyta; class Magnoliopsida; order Asparagales; family Asparagaceae; genus Scilla; species Scilla litardierei. Next base: position 265,932,641 of record CM061141.1, on the reverse strand, counting down.
GCTTGCATTCAAACATTTACGCCATTACTTAATGTACAAAAACCAAGAAATATACTTTATTGAAAATGGTTATAACATTGTCTTTCAATACAAAATTTTGTCCTTCCTTATCCAATAAAGAAATTGATACACTGTTACAAATCATGTTTGGTACATATAAGCAGTTACATAAATCAAAACTTTGGCACTTAGTAGTCCAATCTGAAATTCTCTTATGATGACCGTTGCAACTCTTGCTCTAGTTTCCAATTGTTGAGTCATTTCACTATCTCTTACTTTTTCATATCATGTGCAGCTGTAAGAACTATCTCTGGTATCTAATACCCAAGCATTAGAAGAAATAGAGAGCATGTTTTGAATGCCATCCTGAAGATAAGGAATCACCATGCCCATTTTTATTTAAAGACTCCAAATAGTCCTTATAGTTCCTCTTCTAGTGGCCTGACTTATGAAAATGAAAGCATTCACCTTTTACAACCTCCTCTTTCTTCAGTATCACCTAATTGACACCATCTTAGGTTTATTAGCTTTCTTATTTCCCTTGGCAAAAACTTTGGGGTGAGAAGAAGATCAAGTAAGCACAACCCGTGTCTTCTCTTTTGATTAGGAGTATCACCTTGCCTTAACATATTGAGTATCTCTAGAAGTGAACATTTTAGTTTGTTCATATTGATGTTCAATATAAACTGGTAGAAGGTGTTATGAAAGAATTGTAGAATTATATCAATATATAATTAATTGTCAAGTACAATTCCCAATTACTCAAATTCCTTAATATAAGCAATCATCTTAAGGAGACATGGGTCCCAGCTGCCATCTTCAATTGAAACAATTTCATTGAAGTATCGAATCTAACAATTCAAGATTGATATCTATATATCTCTTTTACCTGGAGAAATATTGAGAGAACATCCATATTCTCATTCCTTCTTTGTAGCTCATTACTCAAGGAGTCTGATGAGTGTTTGTTTTATATATTTTTCATAGAGTTTTCACTTGCATTTCATATCACTCTGTCACATTTTCCACGTCGTTTCTTCCACCTTTTGTTTTCTTTTTACTCTTAGTTTTCCTTAGTATATTTTAGGTAAAAACGTGGAGTTTTGGGACCCTATAGCGAGGACAAGGGCTAGGAAAGAAATCGAGGAGCAACGGGATCCAAATTCATCAAAGAAGTGAAGAGGAAAAAAAGACATACACGGTCGTGTGCTTTGGCCCATACGACCGTGTCACCTGAAGCCCAACCACATAACACGACAGAAGACCCCACATAGCCGTTTACATGATGGTGTGGGTTGATTTGAAGAGGAGCTGAACAAGGATCCTACACGACCGTGTGAGATTCCACAAGGTCATGTAGCCGCAGAAGAGAAATAAAGTCAGTAGCAGCTTTTCAAGCACTGTAACCACACGTCGTTTGGCCATCGACACAACCAGGTCAGGCTAGGTTTTCTAAGGCTTTTTGGGTGCCGCCAGGGGGTATTTTTAGGGGTTTCTGGGATTTTTAGGGGATGTATAAATAGATTTTTACTTTTTTTTAAAAAAAGCCCCTCCCAGAACTTTTCAGAGAATTTTTAGAGCTTTCTCAGGTGTTTTCTGATCATATTTTCCCTGCTGTAGCTGATTACTCTCTGTAACTTTTTGTAATTTTTATATTAGATTCTAATTCAAAGTTGGGCTTCATTGCTTTTCTTATTATGGATCATCTATATACGTATTTTCATCTCTTCTTTATTATTTTGATGCATCTATTCATTGATTTGATCATGTTTATACCCATGGATCGTGAGTAGTTCATCATCTAGGGCTTTGGGTTGAACCCTATTGTGATTGGCTTTGGGTTCAATTAATTTTGATGGGTTATTAAATAATTGTTGATTAGAGTTCTGTTAGGATGATTATTATCTTTATAAATTGCTTTTTCTTCCTTATGGATTATTAGATTAGCCGCTAATGATAGTTAGTGCTAATATAGGGTTTTCAATCCATATGTTGATTTCCACTATTTATGTCGCCAACGATAGTTGGCGTAGATTAGAGCCCTCTTAACATTGACCAAACTTCTATCCACGATAGTGGCATGAAGGAAGGTTGGAGATATTTTTTGAGCATCATGCATCTACCGTATGTCGATGACCAATGATAGTTAGCTTAGGCATAGGGTAGATAGTCCTATCATAGCATCATAAGAGTGGGGGATCGGTGATAACATTATGTGCGACAACATCACCCTGGGGCATAATTCGATAACCAACCAATCTTGATAAATCCTAGCCTTAATCACAATAGCAGGGATACTTGGCCCTAATACGTTTTACATATCGATATTTCCCTTAGACATTCTCTCTTCGTGTGACGACTCGCGTAGCTAAACAAAACATAGAAATAAACTAGTACTCAGAGTCTACCTCCTTGTGGATAGACCCGTAAGTACACAACCAACACCGTGCACTTGCGGTTATAAATAATGAAACTTCCAGACATACAACAAGTTTTTTGGCGCCGTTTCCAGGGAGGCAACACCTTGATACTAATTTAATTCTAGGTTTATTAGACTACACATTCTTTCTTTCTCATCTGCCATCTGTTGTATCATATTGTCAGCCGTCACTAATATGCTCATATTTTACACTTTATTCTTGCATTTTTTCATGTCATATCGATTGCCCATATTGCATTTTTCAAGAATAAATGACGATTTCTCGATGAATTTGACTATTTCTATGTTTTATTGAATTTTCAGGAAATATGGAGCAATCTGGAGAAAGTTGGAGCTATGAGCATATGCGTATGTGTCGGAGCATCAGTGGCTATGACACTGAGGAGCTTATGGTGCTAAAAGAGAGAAGAAGCAAGAGGAAGAGAGGAGAAAGAGGAAGAAAAGAAGAAGAAGGAGAAAGAGTTGAATAAGAAGCTCACTCGACCGAGTGGAGCGATCCACTCGACCGAGTGAGGCTGACACCAACCCAACCCAAGGAGCATAACGTATCAAAGCCACTCGACCGAGTGAAACAGTCGGCCAAACCCTGAGACTATCGCCCAAATCCACCTCCTACTACAGCAGCTGTAACGGCCAGTATTTATCTGTACGTAATCAGTACGTATTTCTATGAATGTATTGAATTATTGTTCTTAGCTTTATCTGTTATCGTCTGTAACTCGTCTGCGCTGTTATTACTTTATAATTTCTGATTAATTTTGAGCATGTGGCGATATCGTATAATTCGAATAATTGATAACTTAACATCTTAATAAGAGCAATTAATTAGATATTTTTCAAACCAATCAATTATTATAATACGATTATATATACATATCTAATTTTGAATTCAAACTTTGAATACCTTCCATATAAGCCCTAGTAGACCTTTTACCATATTATTAGTGACATTTAATCCCTACAATTAAATTGTAATTAAAAGTGTGTCCCTGTCTTTTCTATCTCAAATTAAACCCATTCATATACTTTCCTTCAATTCCTTGCATTAACCCACATTTACTGTAAGGACTCTGGCTATGTGGAAAACACTAGAAGGGGGGTTGAATAATGTTTATTCAATTTAAAAAGATAGTTACACCAATTTAAATTCCTAACCAACAAATAGTGCGGAATAGAAAATAAACCCAAATTGAAACAAATGCAAACGCAAGGATGTTTCAAGGTTCGGATTACCCAAGTCACTTCCCGACTTGTTCCCGGTAATCCTACAACCCTTCCACCCGGTTAACAATGGATACTCAAGTTAGAACCCTAACTTGAGGTTTCCTTAAAACCCACTTGTAGCAACTCTACAAGTGAAATCGAAATACAATCGATTGACCTTGACTCCCACAACTTGGGAGCAAGCAAACCACTCTCACAACCCGAGAGTAAATTCAAATAACGAAAGTTATGAAATATGAAATTAAGCAACACTTACAATCACTTATGCCTTGAAGTAGAACTTGAAGGAGAAGTGTGTTGTGTGTTGAAAGACTCTCTTGGAAGAGAGGAAAGCCCTTTCTCTTAACTGCACCAAATGCCTAGAAGATATCCCTTTGGTTTTAGGTTGGAGAGCAAGAGATTGAAGAATGGAATTCTTAGGGCTGTAGGATTTGAGAGCTTTGATCTTGAGAATGAAAGCTTGAATGAATGAGTGAGTGACTAAGTAACCTCTCAATGGAATAGTAGAGGCTCCTTATATAGGTTTCTCAAATCCCTCAATCGAAAACAGCAAAAACCCCTTTGAAATCCGTGAGGAAAAACTCAACGGATAGAATCTGCACCCGCAACAGTCGACTGTTGACGAATCCACAGTCGACTGCTGCACAGTCAGAGAGGGTAGGTGAGAATTCATAACGGTAACATACCAAGTGGACAGTCGACTGATGAGGTATAGACAGTCGACTGTTGAACCAACAGGTGACTGTAAATCCTATTACAGGCGACTAGCCGTAAGTTGGGTAAGTTGAAGAAATCTTGAAAACATCTGGGAGAATAGGACAGACGACTGATGAAGAGAAGACAGTCGACTGTTAATTAGAACAGGCGACTGTAATTCCTTCTACAGACGACTGTCAAAACCCTGAGATTTTCCAGAGAGTTGAGTCAATAATTAGGCTCAAGGACAGACGACTATTGTAGCATTGACAGACGACTGTTCCATTGGACAGTCGACTGTAAATCCAACATAAGTCGATTGGCCAGAATAAACAGACAGATAGACTTTGGGCTAAAGACAGACAGATGACTGATTCACAAAACACAGTCGACTGTCACTTGGACAGGCGCCTGTGAATCGTTTATAAGTCGACTGTGAGAGTTAAAGCAGAGAAGCCCAAAAATAGACCGTAAAAGTTTGTGCATAACATGTGACTGTAGAACAAAACACAGTAGACTGTTTTTGAGATAGTCGACTGTAAAACGTTCAGCAGTCGACTGTTATAAACATGAAATGCACAATCTAGATTGAAATGAATTGGAGTCTAAGGAAGCTTGATCTAATGATATCCTAAGACTGAAATGAAGATGTGTGTGTGCTCCAACAAAGTTCTACTTCTAAGCTATATACTAGAAGAGATATAAGAAAGTTACAATGACGAACTCTCTCTTCCATCCAACGCATGAGCTTGAAGTCTTCTAGGAGCTTCAATCACCATTTACTATCATCCAATCAATTTCATTTGCTTTCAATGATCTTTGAGTATCATCCATTGCAAGTAGATCTTCATAATAAGCTTAGGCAATGGATTAACTGCAAAATAGGGGATTAGTCACAAGTATTTATGTTTGCTCATCATTAACACCAAGTGGGGAGAAGTCCAATACTCAACATTTACTCCATCATTATTGTACAATTTCAAAACCTTCCCTTCTTTACTCTAGCATTACATCTCCTTACAAGTCAAGGGAATTAAAACCCTAACAAACCCTATCCTAGCCGCACACATCAAACCCCTTCTCTTTTAAAAACAATCCAATAAAAACCTAACCCTAACTCTACCGACCCTACACTATAAAAAGCAAAACAAAAGAAATCAAAAGAAGACAGCCGCCCCAACTTCTTTTCCCAAAAGAAAACCTAGCTCCATCCTCTCTCTTCTCTCTCCCAACTCGCCGCAACCCTCCCCATCTCTGGCAACACTCGACTCCAACAAAGCCCCTCCACGCACCGCCCATCGCTGCCCCCCCCCACTCCAACACCCGTCCTCCCACTCGCCACGACTACAACATCAACCTCTGCCCCGAAACAACTCCGGCGAACAACTTCTCCACACCGACCCTGTCCTCCTCCATCGAACACCCCTCCCCAACTCCGACGACAGCTCCACCTCCACCCCAAAACAACGCCGTCCAACAACACCCAGACCCATCAAACATCTCCGAACCATCATCATCTCCGACGCATCCACAACAAGCCCACAGCCCGAACCACCATCACCTCCGACAGACCCCACCTTCTCTCCCTCAAACTCTCCATTCCCTCCTCTCTCCAAGACCGTTCAGAAACCCACGTCTCTGGCGACCCACTCATCGTGCCGCCCCCTTCTCTGCCCAGTGCCACCAAGCAACAACCCACGTCACCTCACTTCCTCCCAAGCCACCAACACCTCCGACAGCCCCTGCCATCATTTCTCCGACCACGCTGTCCTCCTCCGCATTGCGCCTCTGACCTTCCCGACGACCCCATCTCCCCTCCGCCATTTTCTCCTCAGAAGCCTTAACCTCACGTTCTGACCTCCCCTCCACTCACCAAACCCCCAACTCCGACTTCTCCTCACTTCAAGACCCTTCGGCGTTACCCAAACCTCCCACCAAACCCCCTCAGCCCAATGCCTCCGAACCGCGCCTAACATCACCGCCTGGACTACCGCGGAGCCGCCGACCTCAGTCGCTGTCGCTGTCGCCATCCAAGACGCGTCGCTTCCACATGCAAGTGAAGAAGAGGGGACATAAACAAAGAAACTAAAACGTCCGTGCCTTCCATACAAACTCATTGGCACCAAAATCACCGAAAACAGGCAAGTGCACAATTTTATACATTCTTTTAAAATGTCATTCATTTAACTACCTCGTACATATAGTTAGTTTCTGGATGATTTAATCGTGAAATGACGTACACAAAATATACCATGATGAACTACACTTTACGTGTGACACAATAACACTAAAACCCCATGTATGCACTTTGTGAATTGCTAAATAAGAATCCGTGTGCATGCATGTGGACATCATTACGTAAAGTGATAATGCCTTGTTACAACACGAAAATGCAAAACCTGCTGAAAGTATAAGAAATACTTGAATAACTTGATAACCATAGAACGTGATAGCCGGTTTGGCTAAATCATTGACACGCATTCCAAGATTTGGCTATTCATGTTGGCCGGTTGGCTAGTCTGGCTCGTGACCAGTATTATAACTTATGATGGAAGGTTGGCTGATTCTGGCTCGTGGTCCAGAAAGTACATGTGGGTGGGGTTGGGTTCGCGGGCACTAGTCGGTAGTAAAAGGGTCGCCTTCGGGGGGCACTTGAAGGTAGATTCACTTACTAGCCATCTAAAGACGTGAACCTTAGTCACTAATGTAAGGAACCCTACGGGGCTACAGACACTAAGGGGGGTGAATAGTGTAATAGCAAGCAAAGTGTTTAATTAAAAATTACTAAAATTAAAGCACAAATAAGATGCGGAAATTAAACAAAGTGCTCAATAACAACAATCGCAAACACAAGGATTTTACCCTGGTTCCACAAAACTTGGGTACGTCCAGCCACACCAATATTCACTATATTCCCACAAAGAGAAGGGAATACAAATCCCACAAGGGGATACTAAACAAACAACACAAAACACACACAAACATTCATCATGAAGCAAAAGAAATACAACACAAAAAATGGAGAACAAGAGAAAGAAATACTTATCTTGAGTGAATCGTTGATCCCATACAAGACTTATTGAACAAAATACCTAATCTAAAACTAACCTAGAACTCCCAAGAGAAGGGGGGCAAAAGCCCTAAAAAACTGAGAAGAGATCCCCCTTCAGTCGGCCAACTTCGAGTATTTATAGCCCCACTTCGAAACCCTAGTGGTTCGGGTCCAAACCCGCAGGAAAAGCGTCACCCGATCGGTTGACAAGTCAACCGATCGGGTGATCTGTTACAAATAACAAACAGAAAACGGCGGAGCTTCACCCGGTCAGATGAACCGGTCGGGTGAGTTCTTGAGTGACCGGTTGGATCTTGGAGCCGTCGGGTGAAGCGATCGGTTTGGCGCCAGTGTCTTCAGCTCTTCATCTTTGGCTACAGATGAACCGATCGGGTGAGAGTCACCCGATCGGTTGGAATTCTGCTCGAAAAAACAGAGAACAGCCGCCCGCAGAACCGGTCTGTGAACCGGTCGGGTGACTTCCTTATGAGCTGCGGCAGAGACCGGGTGGTGCACGCGTGCATCACCCGATCGGTTGGAGATGACCAACCGACCGGGTGAGGGGCTGAAAGATGAATTCTTTGACGTTTGACCCCCTGGATCACGCGCGACTCCTCCCGTTGCTCCGGGGACTTGAGATATCGTCATTAAACGTCCCCTACACGGTCAATCTCCTGCAAACATGGGCAAACAAGGAAAAGTGAAGGAAAACGAGAAAATACGAGAAAACGAATAAAAGACGGCGGAAAAACACGGGGAAACACCGAAGAAAACGTGCGCAAATATATGAAATATAAACGCACGTCAAAATCCCCCAAGCTGAACTCTTCCTCGTCCTCGAGGAAGACGAGTGAGAGTAGGAGCTCGGAGGGAGAAAATAGAGAGAAGGAGAGAAAAAGAGAATTCTATATCCTAGATCGCCCGTAAGGGCCAACAAAATCAAACACGCCACACGAAGCAAGCATACGACAAAACACAACACTAAACCAAGGAATGTGAGTCCAAACAAGTGTCGTGGGCCCACGCGGTGAAGCGCAAGTGAGCGTGGTCGTGTGATAGCAAACGGTGTCACTATTTACATTGTGCAATAAAGCTCGATATACACAAATCCAAGATATGACCCAAATATCGATTCGAATCAAATAAAGCGGTGAATATATAGTTCAAGCATGCATGAGAATAGAGAGAGAATCGAAACATATCATGTGTCAGGGACTCCACAACTAGGGTTAAGGAAATCACCACACTAAAGCCTAGATAATAGCCAAAAAGTTCCTAAGCCAAGTGTTTTCGAAAACGATGGGGGTTGAGATGATGAGGAGAAGAACACTCGGTGCAAATTCTCGCCTTCCCTTTATTCTCGGCAAGTAGGAAAATATTCACACGGGAATTTTTTTGGGTTTTGGGTATTTGCATATTTTTTTGGCTTTTTGGCTATACAATCTTTTTCTTTTCTTTTCTTTTTGGGTTTTTCATTTCTTTTCTCCCATTTTTTTGGATTTTTGGGTTTTTGGCTATACACTTGTGTACTCTCCCAAGTGGGAGAACGGTACACGACGAGGGGATTTGCACCAAGTAAAACAAAAAAGAAATCGGAATCTAAACACTTGGGCAAAGGAAACTATTCTCGCTAATTAGAGCATGGGCTAAATGGGTTATCCTAGTCCTTAATTGTGGAATCCCGACACATGCGAAATGAAATATACGATATAAATATAGCATGCATATAGAAGCAAATAGTAGAAGCAAATACCGCATATTCGAATCGAAGCATGATAATCTAGGGGTAAACCAAGGATAGGTATATAAAACATAATCACAAGGTAGAAGCACACCAAATGCTAGTCACGACACACGACTCTCAAGAAAGCTAAGTGGACCCACGACGCATAAAATGCAAGAGGACTCGGCTTCCTGAGGTTAGTGAATGTGATTATCGAAGCCGTGCTAGGTGTGTGTGAGATTTTTTGGCAATTCATCATAGGGTTCATCTCTGGGAGAAAGAGATAAAAAGAAGAAAAGAAAAAAAAAAGAAAAAATAAAAACACGGAGAAAAACGACTCAAATAACGAAGAAAAAGAGACAAATGACGCACGAAGTGCGACTCCCCCAAGCTGAAACTTGCATTGTCCTCAATGCAATAGTAGTGAATACGGGAGGGCAATGAAAATGGCGGGGGGGGGGGGGGGGGGGGAGTTACGCACCGACACAAAAAATGAAAAACACAAGAAACACATGAACGAAATTAAAAAATAAAGAAAAAGAAACACTCAAATAAAAGATATAAAACACGACGAAGGCCTCAAAGACACAAACACACGACAACGACACACAAAAACATGCACACAAAAGTCGATTTCCCCTAAGCTGAACATGACAATGCTAGCAAAATGATATGATCAATGGGGAAGTAGAGATATGCTAGGGGGAAAATCGGAAAAGAAAGAAATCAAAATGCAGGAGAGACAGTGTGCTCATTCTCCTCGGAAGAGGATGTGGGGTGAAATGATAGAAGGGCACGACATGAAGGGTTATTAAGATGCAAAAGCAAACCCTAGATACGCTCCCCTCGCTAATGAGAGGAGACGAGATTATTCAAACCTAAACTAGAAAGCGGTAAATTTTTACACTACTGGATTAGGATACACCTGAGCATAGGCGGATCCAAGATCTAGAGTGGGGCAGGTAGCTGCTCTAACTGCTCCTTCTGTGGCTCCGCTAGAAGCGCTGTGCCACGTGTGCCAATGGACCCAAGCAATGCACCTCCAAGCATCCTTAGTAGGTGTCCACCTGTGACCTGCAAAGGACGAGGTGCATTAGTCCATGGCAAGAAATTATTTCCCAAAACAAATGTATCCCAGAGATAGTCGCCGATAAATGATGGTAAAATATATGAAATGTGGCGAACACTCCCTGGAAATGGTATGCTATCCTCTGTGCTAGCGACGATCAAATCCCCGCTCTCCATGTGAAGTTGCTCTCCAGGTGGTGACACACCGCAGCATACCTCAAGGGAAGTCGATCCTGTGTCCTGTGAGAGATATGGTGTGTCAAATATATATGAGTCTAAAGAAATAGGACGTGAAAAGCGAGACTCAAATGTGGAGTGAGAGTGAGTATGAAAATCTCCCTGAATAGGGGCAATATGCTCAAGTAGATGCTCAGCCGCAGAAGAAGTGGAGCGTGACGGTAGAGGTAGATGTGGCTCAGGCTCCATGAAGTGGACGATCGTATCCAAGCCCTCATGCACATCCTCCTCGACGATATGCTCATGCTCCTCCATCTGCTCGATTTCCTGAAAGACATCCTCATGGTTGACCACCGACCAAGGAGGAAGCTGTGACAGAGATGGCTGTGGAGGTGGATGTGGAGGGGACCCCTCATATGTGGTCGTGGTGTCCTCGTCCTCACGCACATCCTCCTCGCCCATTTGCATAAGCTCTGTAAACTCCTCGGTCCTCTCATAGGACTCATGTGGGGTATCTAAATCAAGACAAGAAGTCTCTCCCACAGATCCTAGGTAAATCTCCTCATCCTCACTATCATCATCAAAAAATGCTTCGTCATCCAAGTGGTAGTGATGGAAAAATGGGGGATCGGCATGAGATGTGTCTATGGTGGCCGACGGCATGGTAGTCTCAACCATGAAAGTAGGTATATCCTCTCCTTCATCCCCTCTCCTCGGTGTAGGCTCGGTGATTGGTACCATCAAGTTTTGTAACATTTGGCCTTGGTTAAACATGGCACTTTCAAGGAGAGACACGAGGCTTGATTCTTCTTGTATTTGTGGAGGGGTATAAGGTTGAGGAAATAGATGGGAGGTGTTTGGGCTAAGGTTGTGGGAAAATATTTGGCCTTGGAGTGGGGGGAGGCTCTCAAGGCAATCATAATACACGTGCCCCGCCATCCCACAAGTCTCACAAACCAAAAATGAATAGGGATTGTAGCCTCTCATCTGAGCATCGAAATTTGATCTCCACATGGTTACACCAAAGATACCTGGACAACAAAAATAAGAAAACTAGAGAGGAGCGTCAATAGCACAAGAAAATAACAAAAAGATAATATAACAGTGGGGGAAAAATTTCTTGGTTATTGAATATTTTTTTTTATAAAAAAAAGAAAAAGAAATTTTTATGTTTTTATGCGTAGACTAACGAACCCAAGCTAAGCTAATATCAAACCGAACGCCTCCCCGGCAACGGCACCAAAAACTTGACCGGCGCCCCGTTTACGGTTTGGGCGCGGTGTCGTTTTACCGCAAGTGCACGGTTAGTGTAGGGTGCGGGTATATCGAACACAGGGAGGTGGATGGCTTGAGTGGCTACTAGCCTCGCCTAGGTCGCGTGCTAGCTACGCGGATGATATGGGTGAAGTGTAGAAATAAAAGAAAGAAATGAAAACGACACAAAATGAATCCCCGCTAACACGGGCTAGAGCATTCATGACACTTGGCATTTGACTTGATCCAGGGTGAGACATTGCCCCAAAAGGTGGTACCTAGCGTCCATGGCCCGATATTCCGGTCGGTGCCAAGCACGCTAGGCCTACTCGGTTCCGGACGGTGGGCACTCCCGTGTCCATAAACACCTTCCGCAACCGGGAGCATTAAGGCCACAATGATATCTCCCAACACTTCGTCCAAGCCGCTCCCGCGCGCGAGGACTCGATGTCTACGCTGGGGGCGTGAGCTATGGCTAGGGAGTCAACCGCCAAGTTTATTCCCCCTCGGCCCGACGGTCAAAGGCGGTCTTTTTCCCGCCGATGACAATGAAACACCCCCGCGTAACCCTAATGGCCAAATAGGTCAAATGTGATTTCTAGCAATACATCGAAGCGGATCTTGACAGGACAAGCACCGGACCCCAATCCCCAACACATCTAGTGTGTTGCCGTATGAATTGGACCCAGATTGCTAGAAATCCCCATTGACACATTTCATCGAACACGTGCCATGCAACCAAGTCTAATGTAAATTCCCAAGCAACAATCCTACCCTAACCCGTATTAGGGTTCATCAATACTACTCCATGATGAAAGACATATAAACAAACAACACAAAACACACAAACATTCATCATGAAGCAAAAGAAATACAACACAAAAAATGGAGAACAAGAGAAAGAAATACTTATCTTGAGTGAATCGTTGATCCCATACAAGACTTATTGAACAAAATACCTAATCTAAAACTAACCTAGAACTCCCAAGAGAAGGGGGGCAAAAGCCCTAAAAAACTGAGAAGAGATCCCCCTTCAGTCGGCCAACTTCGATTATTTATAGCCCCACTTCGAAACCCTAGTGGTTCGGGTCCAAACCCGCAGGAAAAGCGTCACCCGATCGGTTGACAAGTCAACCGATCGGGTGATCTGTTACAAATAACAAACAGAAAACGGCGGAGCTTCACCCGGTCAGATGAACCGGTCGGGTGAGTTCTTAAGTGACCGGTTGGATCTTGGAGCCGTCGGGTGAAGCGATCAGTTTGGCGCCAGTGTCTTCAGCTCTTCATCTTTGGCTACAGATGAACCGATCGGGTGAGAGGCACCCGATCGGTTGGAATTCTGCTCGAAAAAACAGAGAACAGCCGCCCGCAGAACCGGTCTGTGAACCGGTCGGGTGACTTCCTTATGAGCTGCGGCAGAGACCGGGTGGTGCACGCGTGCATCACCCGATCGGTTGGAGATGACCAACCGACCGGGTGAGGGGCTGAAAGATGAATTCTTTGACGTTTGACCCCCTGGATCACGCGCGACTCCTCCCGTTGCTCCGGGGACTTGAGATATCGTCATTAAACGTCCCCTACACGGTCAATCTCCTGCAAACATGGGCAAACAAGGAAAAGTGAAGGAAAACGAGAAAATACGAGAAAACGAATAAAAGACGACGGAAAAACACGGGGAAACACGGAAGAAAACGTGCGCAAATATATGAAATATAAACGCACGTCAGATACCTCACCAAGAGGATTTTGCCCTACACTAGGACCCAACTAACCCTACACGAGGGTCAAGACTCCCACCAAGAGAATCACTAACTCCCACTCAGAGAATTAGGGTTAGCCCTACACTAGGACACTAAATTCCCACAAAGAGAGTATCCTAATCCCACAAAGAGAGTATCCTAATCCCACAAAGAGATAAGGACTAATTCCCACAAATAGAATTAAAGTTACACAAAGGTGAAACGAAATAACACTTACATATGCCTTGATATGATCTTACCAATGCGATGAAGAAGGCATGCAAGTGAAAACTCAAGTGCTTGAGATGATGCTTTGATTGCACTTGATGATCTTTCTCTCTTCTAGGAATGAATCCTAACACTTCTCACTTGAGTGTATGAAATGAAGATAAGAAAGATGTTCTCCAAGAAAGGAATGAGAATTAGATCCCTTGGAGAATTTTCCTATGAGCTAGCTTCAATGCATGAAGAGAAATATGCTCATGAGAGGGAAATAGGAGAGATTAAGAGTGGCTATTGATTCTCCAAGATATTCAATAATGAACAAAGTTCTAAATGAACTAAGCCAACTCCTATAAATAGGAAGCCCAAAGGAACCCATAAAACCAGCCAAAAACCCAAAGGGAAGAAATCTGCAACGGCTAGATTTTGGCAGTTTATGGTACAGACAGTCGACTGAAGATCAAAAGGCAGTCGAATGATCAACGGCTAGAAAATATCCAACGGCTATAATCTGAGCCAGGTCAGTCGACTGTAGAAGACTACACAGGCGACTGAAAAGCAGAAGTCGACTGTATATCCTTCATCAGGCGACTATAGCATAGCAGGGATGGAAGAAAAACAGAGAGTTGCACTCTTTCTCTAGATAAGCATACATGCGACTGATGGCCATTTCACCGGCGACTGTAAATATACAGGCGACTATAAAAATAGCAACAGACGACTGTCTTACAAATTGGGATGAAGCCTAGAAAATGCAAGAAGCGCACAGTCGACTGTCGACCAATTCACAGGCTACTGCAGAAACACAGGCGACTGTAAATTGAACATCAGTCGACTGATGCGAAAGGCTCAAGATGAGTCAATAGAAAAGTTGACTTGAGCTGTGCATCACAGTCGACTGTAGAAGGCTCGACAGGCGACTGAAAATCACCCAGTCGACTGTAAAACCTTCAGCATGCGATTGCAGGAGAGCCAGAGACTCCAAATGAGTCTCTGGACAAGATGAACCTATTTGATTGGATTCTATGATAATCCTAAGGCTCACTAAGATGGTTAAAGCATATGCATGAGAGTATGACCATCTATCAAGGCATTACAATAATCCTAGACTCAAAAAGAGAAATGCAAGTAAATGAAATTACATGGATTACAAATTGCACCTCCTAGAGTCTAAGTCTTTAAGCTCACTATACCTTGATGCTCTCCATCATCACCAAGCTTTGGCACTCCTTGATGAGCTCCCTTCATCAAGCTCCAAGCTTTGACAATGCTTCTCTAGATGTCCATCTATCATCATGCTCCAAGCTTTGGCTTCATTAGATGATCTTCATGACTTCATCCAAGCTTGAGCACACCATCACTTTTGGAGGTCTTTAAGATATCCATTGTAATATCCTCCAAGCCTTATACTTTGTCTCATCAACATATAATCATTAAGATAAACTGAGACTAAAACATAAGATTGATTAGCACACTAACATAATGTATTGATCAACATCAAAACAACGTTAGTCTTGAACTCAAGAACTAACAACTAATATTGCACACAC
The DNA here is from genome assembly GCA_030789695.1 of Scilla litardierei. NCBI lineage: Eukaryota > Viridiplantae > Streptophyta > Magnoliopsida > Asparagales > Asparagaceae > Scilla > Scilla litardierei. Next base: position 265,917,496 of record CM061141.1, on the reverse strand, counting down.
TATTGAACAACTTGAAAATGCTATATCAAACATGTTAAATTATAGAACTGCTGTCGTTTTCATTTAAAATAGAACTTCCATGTTTTCATTTATAACAGAACTTCCATGCAAGTGTAGACTTTTATAAATGCTTTAACTGCCATGTGTAATATTTTGCAAATCTTGCCAAGGGTTCTACACTTAACCATATCATGCCAAGGACTCTTGCTGACATACATTTCTATATTATTATGAAATGTATGTCAAGTCACTAGACAGGTTGCATTGAGAACGAACTGATTGAGGAGACTGACCCACTGATCATGACTTCTTCCTGCTGAAGACTAGTTGCTGAGATTCACTTGCTGCTGCTTAAGTTTTCTTTTATGTCATTTTTGTAGGGTATGTACCTAATTGTAGAAATCTTTTGTTGTTGGCCATGCTAGGGGCCTCATTATTTTGTGTACTTTCTGGATGTTGGCTTAAATTTATAGTTATCTCTATTGTTCTGAATGCGTGCAAGTTCTTACATATGGTTTATATTCACAGACGCTTATTGGGTTTGAGCTTCACTGCTCCAACCCATGCGGACCCGCTCGCGTCTTCGCTCCGAAGTATAATGGAAAGAGGGGCATGACAGGTTTAGTGGTGGCCCATGCAGGTCAATGCATTATGCAAAACTCAGAACAATAGAAATACAACATTAGCCAAAACGTCTAGAATTACCTCGTACACAAAATTACCCGAGTTTCTTGTCTCAGCATGGCAAGTAGACTTTTTTCTCAGCATAAAAGTGGGTGCATTATACAAGACATGAGCTCTATGCAGACTTCATGGTCCTGGACACTCCCAACTTTGATGCTACTATCTGTACGAATTAATTTGGAACCCTCTATGCCACTATCGACTGTCACACGAAGAAGTAGTATTTGAGATTTTCGACCATCCGTTGTTCGAATTCATCAATGGAAGTCGTTCGCTCGGACCTATCTGATCTCGGGCCCAGCCAAACGAAGCGATCATCGCATATATGCGAGTCGAACCTTAGAAGCCTGCATTGGTTCGAGACTCCAAAGATGTATTTCTGGAGGACATTTCTGGATTTCCGCCTGACCGAGCTTTAGAATTCAGTATCGACCTGATGCTGAACCGATCTCGACGGTGCCTTATTGTATGGATCTAGCAGAACTCGAAGAGCCACGTAAGCAGTTGGATGACCTGTTGCAGAAAGGATTCATCCATCCCAGCGTGTCTCCCTGGGGTGCACATGTTCTGTTGGCCAAGAAGAAGGATGGATCGAGGAGAATGTGCATGGATTTTCGGGAGCAGAACAACGTCACTGTGAGGAATAAGTACATGTTACCTTGCATCGCTGGGATCTTCGATCAACTCAGTGGATCGCGAGTTTTCTCAAAGTTGGATCTCAGGAGTGGATACCACCATGTGAAGGTCAAGAATGAAGACATTTGCCAGACAGCTTTTCGGACCAAGTATGGACACTACGAGTTTGTTGTCATGCCATTCGGTGTGACCAATGCTCCGACAGTATTCATGAATCTCATGAATCTCATGAATCTCATATTCTATGAGTTTCTGGATAAATTCGTAGTGATATTCATTAATGACATATTAGTCTACTCGAAGAGTGAAGAGGAGCACGTCGAGCACCTGAGGATTGTGTTGGAGACACTTTGTCGTCATCAGTTATATGCCAAGTATAGCAAGTGCGAATTTTGGCTGGATCGTATTGCATTCCTTAGACATGTGGTATCAGGCGATGGTATCTCTGTCGACCCAGAGAAAGTTGCTTCAGTCAGAGATTGGCCTACCCCTCGGTCGACATCGACATGAAGAGTTTCCTAGGATTGGCTGGTTACTATCGTCGATTCATCTAGGATTTCTCCAGGATAGCAGAGCCCATGACTCAATTGACGAGGAAGGACGTCAAGTTTGATTGGTCAGACTCTTGCGAGTAGGCTTTTGGGATATTGAAAGCAAGGCTGACGTTTGCACCAGTTCTGGCTATACCAGATAGGACTGGAAGACTTGAGATCTTCGGTGACGCATCAGGCAAGGGCCTTGGATATGTCCTACACCAGCATGGTCATGTGGTCGCATATACTTCTTGACAATTGAAGATTTACGAGAAGAATTATTTGACTCACGACTTGGAGCTGGCAGCTGTCGTATTTGCCCTGAAGATTTGAAGACACTTCTTACCGGTGAGCAAGCAATTTCGGGTAATGCCTAACCTTCCTTTCTATAATTATTATAGTATATGTAGATCTATTTGTATTAATTAAGATGTTTGTAGTATGTGTATATATAGTGTGTGTAAACCATAGGTGTGAATCTCTGTGTCACACTCATCTATGAGTATGCTTACCCTTGGTATATTAGTATATTATGGTTGCCTAATGTGTTGTATATACAAATATAGTGATATACGTGATACACACACACACACACACACACACACACACACACACACACACACACACACACACACACAGAGAGTTGTGTGAAGGGTAGTATGTGTTATATTTATACACATGTGTGGATAGCTATATCACAATAGAGATATCTGTGTGCACGTATTAGAATTGGTGTTTGACTACTTACTAGAGATGTATGTATTTTGGATGTACTTATCAATATTTGTAATTGTATGACAGTAAAATCATGTGCATGTTGGGTGTAATGTATATGATAATATGTATGCTTATAGTCGGGTGTACATATCTATTGGATGATCTATATGTTAGTGCGTATGGTTATTCGCTCATGCGTGGGTAGATATGTGCTTAGTTATAGGTATCTATACATATTGTATGCATAAGTGTGTTTTTAAGCATTGTAGTAAAGTTATAATATCGTATTTCTTTCCCCTACGGAATGATGTATGTGCATGTGATTAGATGTATACTGGGAAGTATGCATGATTGTATGTATGTATATATGTGTATATGAATCAGTATACTAGCTTTATGTAAATTACTATTGGTGTGTAAACTTATGTAGACATATAGTAAGTATGACTATGTTTTGTGTAGATATGAGGTAGGCGAGTAATAGTATGAGTATGGATATGTGTGTAAGTATATGCATATGAGTGTGCACTGCTTTGTTATATGTATGTATAACTGGGGTAGAGTGACCATAACATCTAGGTCTGGCCATCCTTAAGTTGGCCTTACTCAAGGAAGTCAGAAGATAAACTTGATTTTAAAGTGGGTAGATTGTAATGACCTAGTGCCATATAAGTAGGACATGTCCGTTTTTTGTGTATTGTGTAGTGTATTGTGTGCATATACATGTGTAGTGATATGTATTATGTGGTGTGTATAGTGTATTGCGTATTGTGTAAAGTGATTCTACTATTGAGGTTCTATTTGACTGAATATGATTATACTTAAGTATTAGTATTGAGTGATGTGTTTATATGACATGTAGTATTATATGTATACATATGGTAGTGCATGGTGTATTAGTAATAATGTGGGTGTAATTTTGTATTATGATACAGTGTATACGTATATATATAAGTAAATTTGATGTACGACATTAGTGATGTATGTGTGATTGTTAATATTATTATTAGTATGGTTATTAATTAATTTAATTAGTAATATTACTATTATTATTGATATTAGTATTAGTAATATTAATTGAGTATTTATGTATGATGGCATGGTTGTTATTTATGGGTGGTGTGTGAGCATAGTAGAGAGTGTAGTGTGTATATTGGAAGAGGACATACGCGAGCACTATCCTCATTTTTCCCAGCATCTTAGTTGATAGAAATTCCGAGGACGGAATTTTTCTTAAGCTAGGTAGAATGTAACGGCCAGTATTTATCTGTACGTAATCAGTACGTATTTCTATGAATGTATTTGAATTATTGTTCTTAGCTTTATCTGTTATCATCCATAGCTCGTCCGCGCTGTCATTACTTTATAATTTCTGATTAATTTTAAGCCTGTGGCGATATCGTATAATTTGAATAATTGGTAACTTAACCCATCTTAATAAGAGTAATTAATTAGATATTTTTCAAACCCATCAATTATTAAAATACGAGTATATATACATATCTAATTTTGAATTCAAACTTTGAATACCTTCCACATAAGCCCTAGGAGACTTTTTACCATATGATTAGTGACATTTAATCCCTACAATTAAATTGTAATTAAAAGTGTGTCCCTGCCTTTTATACATCAAATCAAACCCATTCATATACTTTCCTTCTATTCCTTGCATTAACCCCCATTTACTCCATCATTATTGTACAATTTCAAAACCTTCCCTTCTTTACCCTAGCATTACATCTCCTTACAAGTCAAGGGAATTAAAACCCTAACAATCCCTATCCTAGCCAGACACATCAAACCCCTTCTCTTTTAAAAACAATCCAATAAAAACCTAACCTAACTCTACCTACCCTACTATGTAAAAAGCAAAACAAAATAAATCAAAAGAAGACAGCCGCCCCAACTTCTTTTCCCAAAAGAAAACCTAGCTCCCTCCTCTCTCTTCTCTCTCCCAACTTACCGCAACCCTCCCCATCTCCGGCAACACCCGACTCTAACAAAGCCCCTCAACGCGCCGCCCAGCGCTGCCCCCGACACCAACACCCATCCTCCCACTTGCCACGACTACAACATCAACCTCTACCCCGAAACAACTACTATAAGGATCGCCTTACCCTTGCAATACTAACAACAACACACTAGAGGTGGGTGAATAGTGTAATGGCAATAAAATTTTCCAATTAAAATTAAACTTGCAAATGCGGAATAATAAATGTAAGAGGAAATAATTGACATAATCAATCCAAACGCAAACACAAGATTTTACCCTGGTTCCCCAAACTTGGGTACGTCCAGCCAAACCAATATTCACTATATTCTCACAAAGAGAAGTGAATACAAATCACACAAAGAGATACCTCACCAAGAGGATTTTGCTCTACACAAGGACCCAACCAACCCTTCACAGGGGTCAAACTCCCACCTAGAGAATTACTAACTCCCATTCAGAGAATTAGGGTTAGCCCTACACTAGGACACCAAACTCCCACTAAGAGAGTTACTCCCACAAAGAGAGTTATTCCCACAAAGAGATAAACTCCCATAAAGAGAGAAAGATTAATTCCCACAAAGAGAATTAGTGTTACAAGAATCACCAAGTAAAATAAATATTCTTACCTATGCCTTGAGATGCTTACTCATAGATGAATGCAAGGCATGGAAGAGGATCTCCAAGTGTTGAGAATGGCTTGAAAGCACTTGGATGATTTCCTTTGAGTTGGACTTCAATACATGAAGAGGAATGAGAGCTCAAAGAGGGAAATGAGAGAGTTTGAGAGTGGCTTATTGATCTCTTATGATTTTCAATATCATCAAGAAGTTCTAATGAACTCAGCACACCCATATATATAGGAACCCTATATTAACCCTCAAAACCCAAGAAAACAACAAAAAAACACAAGGCTGCAACGGCTAGTTTCTGGGCTGAAACGTCAAGGACAGTCGACTGATGAACAAATGACAGTCGACTGTTCAACGGCTAGAAAATATCCAACGGCTATAATCTGAGCCAGGACAGTCGACTGATGAAGTCGATACAGCCGACTGTAAATAGGACATGCACCTGTAAAACCTTCAGCAGGCTACTTCTGTAGGGGATGGAATAAAACAGAGAGCTGCACTCTTCTCCAGATAAGCATACATGCGACTGATGTCAATAATACAGTCGACTGTAAAATATTCAGGTGACTGTAAATCCTTCATCAGTCGATTGCTGCAGGAGATGGAGAAAAACAGAGAGAAGCAGTATATGCACTTACGCTACTCAGACGATTGTTGACCAATGCACATGCGACTGTAACTATACAAGGGACTGTAAACTGAGCATCAGTCGACTGTTGCGAAAATCTCAAGTAGAGTCAATAGAAATGTTGACTTGAGCAGTGCATATCATTCGGCTGTAGAAGGATCGACATGCGACTGGAAATCACCCAGTCGACTGTAAATCCTTCAGCAGGCGACTGATGGAAAGCCAGAGACTCCAAATGATTTTTTGGTCAAGATGAACCTATTAGGTTGGATTCTATGATAATCATAAGGCTCACTAAGATGACTAAATGCATATGCATGAATTAGTAGACCATCTATCAAGGCATTGCATTAACCTAGACTCAAATGAGAGAGAAAGCAATAAAGGAAATATTACATGGATTACATTGTTTTCCTTAGAGTCTATGTCTTCTATCTTGATGCCTTGATGCTCTCCATCATCTCCAAGCTTTGGCACCCCTTGAGTCCAAGCTTTGGCCCTTCTCCACTTGATGTCCATCCTTGCACCAAGTGTTTAGTCTCCAAGAAGGATATTCTTGAAATGAAACTATGAGACTAAAACAAGAGAGTCATTAGCAACAACATAATATTGTGATTATTAAAATAAGATTGATATGAAACACCAATACTCAACAACTACGACGAACAACTCCTCCACACCGACCCTGACCTCCTCCATCGAACACCCCTCCCCAACTCCGGTGACAGCTCTACCTCCGCCCCAAAATAACGCCATCCAACAACACCCTGACCCCCCCTCAAACATCTCCAAACCACCACCATCTCTGATGCCTCAACAACAAGCCCACAGCCCGAACCACCATCACCTCCGGAAGACCCCACCTTCCTCCTCTCACTCAAACTCTCCATCTCCTCCTCTCTCTAAGACCGTCTAGAAACCCACATCTCTGTAGACCTCCACTCGTCGTGTCGCCCCCTTCTCTGCCTAGTGCCACCAAGCAACAACCCGTGTCACCTCACTTCCTCCTGAGCCACCAACACCTCCAACAGCTGACGTGTGTTTATATTTTATATATTCACGCACGTCTTCTCTGTAATTCTCGTCGTTTTTTGTTGTTTCGAATCTATTCCCTTGTGTTTTTTTAGTTCCTTTTCACTTTCGTTGTAATTGTGTGCTTTTGCAGGATATTGCTGGCGCAGGGAACATACAAGGCTAATATCATGAGTCTCCGGAGCAGCGGGAGGTGTCGGACGAGATCCTGAGAGCCAACCATCAAGATAAACCACGTATCTGCTCTCAACCGATCGGGTGGACATATCCACCAGATTGGTTCGTGCAGCCGTATCAGACCCGAGGAAGAACTAACTCCACCCGATCGGTTCAGTGATCGGGTGTATATGACACATGCACTGTTTTGAGAGCTAAAGTTCACCCGATCGGTTGTCTTGTCAACCGATCGGGTCACCTGTAGCAGCTACTTCCCCAAGCTTGAGAATTCAAAGACTCATCCGATCGGTTCAGCGATCGGGTGAGGTTTATCAGAGGCTGAAGACCGAACTTCACGTCGTTTCACCCGATCGGGTGAAGTCTCACCCAATCGGGTGAACGTCTATTTTTTTGTCTTTTAGTGGGAATATTCCCTGGCAACTTACCAAAATGTATAAATAGAGCTAGGTCTCCCAGAAAACGTAATCCCCATTTTCTTAAGCTATTTTTAGGGATTTTGGCTGCTCCGAATTTATTTCTATTTGTAAGTTTCTTGATCGTTCTTATATTTTAATATTGCGTTTATACTTCTATTTGCTACAGTAATCTATTGCATGATTTCTATTTTTATGGTTATAATCTGTTTTATTGCATCTCATGTCATGATTAGTGAGTAGTTCTTAAATCTGGGACATTGGTGGAGGCCCCTTCGTGGGTTCTCCCTAGAAAGGCCATAGGATTAGGGATTCGATAGGATATATGGATTTAGATGGGTACACGGGGGCGTTTTATTGTCATTGACTGGAGAAAGACCGTCTTTGACCGTCGGGCCAAGGGGAAATAAAACGTGAGTTTGATTCTCTAGCCACAGCTCACCCCCTAGCGTAGATGTTGATTCCTTGCACGTGGGAACGACTTGGAAGAAATATCGGGAGCAATCGTTGCACGCTTAGTGCTCCCAGAGTCGACAGTGTTGGACATGGGAATGCCCACCGTCCGAACCCGGGTAGACCTAGCGAATCATCCTGGGCATCGACCGGAATATCGAGCCCATGGGATGCTAGCTAGCACTATTAGAGGCAACGTCTCACCGCTAAACCCTAGAATCTGATCACATTCCTAACCTTCAGTCGTCATAGTGAGAACTCATGATAGGGCGGAAGCCAAAGTCCTAGGTTGCCTTTTTTATCTCTTACACCCTTTTTCATTAGTTTAATATCGTGACATCCAACAAGAGATTAAGCTAGCTCACCCATCGGGTGATCTGGATCCTGAATGTTCACAAGCACAACACACTCCTCCATGTGATCAACCACCAAGCCACACTTCGACACCGTGCGCTTGCGGTTTACAAATTCTAATCCTAGTATCCCCGTCCTGATTTGAGTGCCAAATGGATGAGCAGTCAAGCTTTATGGCGTCGTTGCCAGGGAGGCAACGTGCTTGTTACATTTAGGACTATTTAATCCCTGAGACTAGCTCATATCCTTACCCCGTGATAATTTTCACATTCTACACTTTTATTTTTATTTTTTATTTTTATTTTTTGTTTTTATTTGGCATCATACCATACGCGCTTCATGGTATATCTTGATTTTTCATGCGTTGGAACTCGAGAAGTCTTGACGACTTAGTTCCTTTAGATCTCGAGATAAACACCACCCTGAGGCGTTTGAACGCAGAGAGAAGAAGAAGAGAAGAATTTGCTGCCATGGCAGGAAATATCACCCCTCAAAAGTCTTTGCTCGAGTACTCGATGTCGTCTATTGGGTCCACATCCAGCACTCAACCTCCGGCCATTATGACCGAAAACTTTGAACTGAAGCCATCACTTGCGGCTTGGATCCAACATGACCAATTTTCTGGAGCTCCCATGGAGAATCCGATCGAGCACTTGGACTCTTTTTTGGAGAAGTACGAGACGTTCAAGAGTGTATCAACCGAGGCTATTCGTTAAGATTGTTCTCATTCTCTTTACGGGACAAGGCGAAGCAATGGCTGAGGGGGAAGGACCCCAACACGTTCAAAACTTGGGAGCGGCTTTCGAACGCGTTCCTGAACAAGTTCTTTCCTCCGGGGGAGACGATGAAGCTAAGGATCGAAATCTCCTCTTTCACCCAAGCTAGCCATGAGTCGATGCATGAAGCATGGGTAAGGTACAAGGAAATGTAGAGAAAATGTCCTCGCCACGAGCTCCCCCACTGGCAGATCATCAACTTGTTTTATAATGGACTAAGGGACGACTTGAAGTCCTCCATGGATGCCGCAGCAGGTGGATCCTTCATGGCAAGAAATGAAGTGGATGCCGAAAATATTTAGGAGAACATGGCATCCAACAATAAGAGGTGGAGCGATGAACGTGTCACACCGAAAGCTGGTGGAATGCACCAAAAGCTGGTGGAATGCATCAGGTTGAGGAAGTGGATAAGCTGTCAAGCAAATTCGATTTGCTTTCTACTCAGATTTTAGCATTCATGATTGGAGCCGGTGCCGCTAACCCACATCATGTAGTGGCAGTAGAAACTGAAGTGATGTGAGACTTCAATGTTGGAGACATCTCGGCACCCATGGATCAAGCGAGTGCCCTATTTTATAATCCTGTGGGAAATGCACCATATTCGCCGAGGACAAGTTCCAATCCTGGATATTCTCCCAACAATTGGAACCATTCAAATTTCAGCTACAAGGCACCCTACCAGCAACTTTAGCAACCTCATCAGCAACAACTATATTAGCCTCCTCTGCCTCAACAACAAATGTATCAGCAGTTTCCTCCTCGAAATCAGCAACCTCTGCCCCAACAACAACGATACACTCAATAACAATGGGGGGTCTCTCCGGTTGAGAACATCCTGACTCAGTACATTGCGAATCAGGAGAAGATCACCCTACAGCTACAGCTTGGGCAGAAGTCTTTGGCCGACCAAGGGACCCAGGTGGGGTTACAAGTGGCCAACCTCCAGAGGGCGCAAGGACAACTGTCGGGTCAACCGGAGGTGAACTCTAGCGGACTAAGCCAAACTCTAGCCTTGACACACGGTCAAGCGAATGTCTCTGCCATCGTTCTGAGGAGTGGGAAGAAGATTCCGTCACGGGAGGCCGAGAGAGATAATAAAGAACCATTTGTCAATGAGAAACCGAATATGGAAATGAACAATAATGGAGCTTCTACATCGAGCCCCGTGACTCCGGAGGGAGATTCTGAGGAGAAGAAGAAGAATGAGGGCGATGACTTGAGGGTTTTCAAGCCTTCAGTACCATTTTTGCAGAGGCTTGCTAAGGCCAAAATTGATGAAAACTATGGCAAGTTCTTCGAGATGGTGAAGGACCTAAGTCTTCAGATCCCGTTCCTAGAAGCGATTAAGACTATTCCCTCGTATGCAAAATTCCTTAAGGATCTGGTAACGAAGGGGACAAGAAAGGAAAAAGTGGTCCTTACGGCAGAATGTAGCGCCCTGATTCAACGAGCAAATCTGCCGAAACTCAAGGACTCAGGAAGTTTCTCTATCCCGTGCTCCATAGGGGAGGTATCTACAAATAGAGCGCTTGTTGATTTGGGAGTAAGTGTAAGTTTGATGCCCCTATCGCTATACAAAAGGATCAATATGGGTGAACTGGAACTCACGAGGATGACCCTGCAGCTTGCAGATAGATCAGTGAAGTACCCGATGGGAGTCGTCGACGACTTGCCAGTCAATGTCCGCGGTGTGCGTGTGCCGGTGGATTTCGTGGTTATGGATATGCCCGAGGATAATCACACTCAATTATCCTTGGTAGACCTTTTATGGAAACCACCGGTACGCTCATCGACGTAAAGAAGGGGAAATTGTCCTTAAACGTCGGAGATCAAATAGTAGAATTTGACTTGGCGCTGTCGATGAAGTTACCACCAGAGGAACCCAAATGCAACCTTTTGAAAATCGAAGAAGAGAGGGTTAATGAAGTAGGAGCATGGGAAGTTCTTTCAAGGAACCCCCCTAAAGACTTGGATGGAATCAAGGAGCACACTAGGCTGGATGGAGAGAAAGTTCTTGAGCCAGAATGTGTCTCATAGTCAACCCCCCCAGACATGGAAAGAGAGCTCGGACGAAGAGCAAGGGGAAAGAGCCTCTGACGCTCATCGCTGACGAAGTTCAAATTTTGAAGAGAGTGGCGAGTGTCGACAACACAAAAGAGAAGCCCCCGGATATCACCAGCGGGGGAGTTATTGAGACCATCCATTTGTCGCCGCTGTCAAAAACCAGAATTTCTGCCCCAACCGCTAAGAGGACGCCAACAATTGAGCATCACCCGTACAATCCACCCTGAATATCATGTCGGGAGTCGAGCAAACGACTATAAAAAATAGTGCTTCATGGGAAGCAACCCATGTTTTAAACTTCTGTTGGTTTTTGATAGGATTAGTTTATTAATTTTTGTGAATAAATATTGCTGTGGAGATTTTTTGTCGGGACACTTAGAGGATTTATACTTTTTGTGCAGGAATAGCCCCACCCGATCGGGTCATACATCAACCGATCGTGTGGATCGTTTCAGTAAGTGGCCAGCTTCAGTTGAAGAGTGAACCAATCAGGTGATAAAGTGGGCAATCGGGTCGCTGATCGGGTGATGAAAACAGAAGCTTGGGATGTTTTTCGAAGAGCGGTCAACCGATCGGGTGAGATCTCACCCGATCTGGTGACCTGTAGCTGCTGATTCACAGAATTTTTTGTGAAAATCGATCCAACCGATTGGGTGAGTTTCACCCGATCGGTTCGCCCAAACCATTTATATATAACCCCCCACCCGACTTCATTTCACCCGACCTCCGAAATCTCCCTTCGAGCGGTTCGTTTCGCCTTCTTCCCAAACGATCTTCCCCATCACTCCTACTACTCCTAATCACACTCCCCCACTTCCTCCACCACTTCCCCGCCATCAATCCCCTCCGTCGACCATGTTCAAGCCGTAAACCACTCAAAACCTTAGCCCTAACCCCCCGATTTTCAAAACTTCTTTTTTCTTTAGATTAGCGTGCAACGGCTCCCGGATCACTCCTTCGTGCATTGTGGGATCATTTGGGAGCTAGGAGTCACATCATTGCTAGGTAAACTCGTTCCATAACTTGATTATTACATTGCCCAGGAATTTTTATTTCGTCACTTTGTCATTTTTTGCGTGCACGCACATATCATCCTGCATATCACACCAAATCGCCACAACATCATGGTAAAAGACAAAGATAAGGGTAAGCAACCCATGGTGAAGAGGAGCCGTCTCGTAAGAGACAACGACCCACACGTTCTACGCGTGGACGTGTTCCTGCACCACCGCCTACCCAACCACAACCCCAACCTATCGTTCATGTGGTAGACCCACTGCTTGGACTGCAGGGAGTTCGTTTTATGAGCCAAGCACACAAAGATTTCTATTCTTGCCTCAGCCAACGTTCTCACCTACCCACCAAGTTCGCACATGATCAAACCCTATTCGATCTCGGTGTTTTCACCGAAGTCGAATCCCTATTTGCAACTTAGGGTGGCTTGGTTTCTTCCACTCCCAGGCCCAATCCTACCCCTTTCTCACACTAGAATTTCTCTCCACTATCAAAATTGAGATGAGGTCAAATATCGATTTTCACCTTCGAAATCGAAACTTCCGTGCCCCTTTGACCACCATCAAAGATATTTTCGGTTTCTCCAATCTTGAAGGCAGCTCCCTCCCCCATGAATTGCATGCCGACTTTGATGTCGACTTCTTTTGGGGACGCCTCACATTACACGATCATTATCCTAGAGGCAAGGCCAAGGCCTCTTCTATTATCCACCCGGTCTTCCGTCTCGCCAATCGCATTATCTTGAGCACTTTCTTTCCACAGGATGACTCTGACACCGTGACCATTCCAGATTTATTCATTTTATGGGCGATGACCTTTCCTTATATTCCCGGTGTTGACGGGATTACTTTCGAGGCACCGCGTATACGCATAATTTTCGCTGCGTGGCTAATTCAAAAGCTTGTTGATATTAGCCGTGCAAACAAAGGAAAATATTGCTACGATGGCCTCATCACTATCATTGCCCTACACCCTCCCTTCAACATCGAGCTTCCCACTGATTTGCCCCGTGCCCCAGGATATACCTATCTTGACATCGATGTCACAGTCATATGATCAGACCGCTAGGCAACGGTCGGTTTGCTTTCCACTACGGCCATCCTCCTACTCCTTACACCATTCTGCCCAACCCTGACCGTGTCACCATTGAGCTTCAGGCAGATTGGTCATTTCCACCCGATCATGAGTTTGTTGGGGGGGCTACACCTTCAGTTTGTTCTCCCTGACGCTCCTAGACCACCTTCCCCTACCGTCCACTTGGGCGAGCAGGATATCCCCGAGTTCAGAGGAGATCCTGGGGCTGGACCCAGTGTCACCACCCCGGCTGCTGCTGTCGTTTCTTCCAATGCCCTGATCGCGGCCCTGCATGGCCTGGCCTGTCACGTCGACACGATAATTGCTACCGGCACACACTCTACCGTGCGCTGTGCTACTTCAGCTTGCCTCACTCTCGAGGCCGAGATGGCTGCCTTACGTGCTGGTGCATCCTCCTCCACCTCCTCGGATCCATCTACTTCTTTCCTATCACATCCCCGTTTCCTCGCTCTCGAGCGAAACATCGCCGCCATTCTCCGCCTTATTACCCATGTCCACGGTCCTCCACCACCATCTCCACCACCATCACCTCCCTCATCGCCTCCTCAACGATCTTCCCCTCCCACCACCACTACTGTTTACCCTCCACTTCCACCACCTTTCACTTCTATCACCACAGCCTACTCGTGTCGCAGGAAGCAGATCGCTGTGCGTGCGAGATCATTACCCACACCCTCCTCATCATTCGCCGTATTCTTACCACCTTCAGTTACCACCGACACCCCACCCATAATTCACACCCCTACCGAGCCCATCCGTCCACCATCTCCACCCCTTTATCCACTTCTTTGCACGCCCGTCACCTCTCCCGCCCACACCCCTCCACTCTCTTTCGAGGAGGATGAGGAGCCTTCCTCTCCTGCACCTTGATTTCCCTTTTTTCTGATTTTCCCCTAGCCATTTTCCTGATTCACCATGATCACATCTTTTTTCTGGCATTATTGAGATCAGCTTGGGGGAAATCAATATTTTGTGATTGTCGTCGTGTCACTTGTTTGCTGTGTGTTTGTTTTGTGTGTTTGTGTGTATGTCTTTTGTATAGTTCGTTTTGGTATTTATTTTCTTTATTTTTCTATGTCTCTTTGTGTGTGTGTTTTTCATGTTTTTTCTGTTTCTTTGTTTGTGCCTACTTCCCTCCTATCTTTCGTTGCCCTTCCACATTTACTCCTATTGCATTGAGGGCAATGCAACGTTTAACTTGGGGGAGTCGCACTATGTTCGTCGGTTATGTCTTTTTTGCCGTTTTGAGTTGTTTTCGTCGTATTTTTCTTTTTCTTTCCTTCCCTTTATTCTCCCTCTCCTAGAGATGACCCCCGCATGATGAAACCGCCACACACACACACACACACACACACACACTCTCTCTCTCTCTCTCTCTCTCTCTCTCTCTCAGCTAAGCAATCACACCTATCTTCACTAACCCTAGGAAGCCGAGTTCTATTGCATTTTATGCTCCGTGGATTTACTTTGCTTTTTGTGTTGAGTTGTGTGTTGTGACTAGCTAGTTGGTGTGTTTCTAGGTCATGATTTTGTTTTATATGCCTATCCTTGGATGACCCCTCAACTATCATGCTTCAATTTCGAATATGCAATATATTGCATCTACTTTCTGCTTCATTATGCATGAATCATCTATATATTTACGCTTCAAATCGTATGTCGGGACTCTACCAATAGGACTAGGATAACCTATGTTGCTTACGCTCTAATCTGTGAAATTTTTTCCTTTTGCCAAGTGTTTAGAATTTGAATTCTTTTTGGTTTTACTTGGTGTAGATCCCCTCTTCGTGTACTTTACTTCCACTTGGGAGAGTACACAATTTTTCCGCTTACCAGCACATCGTTCTCCCGCTTTTGGAGAATGCGCATTATCCCACTTCTACAAATAAAATTCATAAAAAATAGAGAAAAAAAGAAAGAATATGTATATAGCCAAAATTCAAAAAAAAATACAAATATTCAAAACCCCAAAAAAATTTCTGTTGTGAATATTAATCCTACTGCCGAGAATAAAGGGAAGGCAAGAATTTGCACTAAGTGCTCTCCTCCACACCTACTCAACCCCTTTCGTTTTCGAACCCACTTGGCATATGAGCTTTCTAGCAATCATCTTAGCAGTCGTGCAGCGATTTCCTAGTTTCTAGCAGTAGAGTCCCTGACATATGATATGTTTCTATTCTTACTCTATTCTCATGCATGCTTGAACTATTATTCACTGATAACTCGAATTGATTCGATATTTGGGTCATTCCATGGATATGTGTATATGGAGCTTGATTGCACGATTTAGATAGCAACATCGTTGGCTAGCTCACAACCACACTCACTTGCGTTTCACCGCGTGGACCCACGACACTAGTAGGGACTCGTATTCCTGGGCTTAGTGCTATGCTTATCGCGTGCTTGCTTAGTGTGGTGTGTTAGTTTTCGTTGGCCCTGACGGGTAATCTAGGATTCCTTTTCTTTCTGTTTCTTTCTTTCTATTTTCCCCTCCGAGCTCCTATTCTCACTCGTCTTCCTCGAGGACGAGGAAGGGTTCAGCTTGGGGGATTTTGACGTGCGTTTATATTTTATATATTCACGCACGTCTTCTCTATAATTTTCTGTCATTTTTCGTTGTTTCGAATCCATTCCCATGTGTTTTTAGTTCCTTTTCATTTTCGTTGTGTTTGTGTGCTTTTGCAGGATATTGCTGGCGCATGGGACATACAAGGCTAACATCATGAGTCTCCGGAGCAACGGGAGGTGTCGCATGAGATCCTGAGAGCCAACCATCAAGATAAACCACGTATCAGCTCTCAACCGATCGGGTGGACAGATCCACCCGATCGGTTCGTGCGGTCGTATCAGACCCGATGAAGAACCAACTCCACCCGATCGGTTCAGTGATCGGGTGGATGTGACACATGCACTGTTTTGAGAGCCAAAGTTCACTCGATCGGTTGACTTGTCAACGGATCGGGTCACATGTAGCAGCTGCTTCCCCAAGCTTGAGGATTCAAAGACTCACCCGATCGGTTCAACGATCGGGTGAGGTTTATCAGAGGTTGAAGACCAAACTTCTCATCATTTCACCCGATCGGGTGAACGTCTATTTTTGTCTTTTAGTGGGAATATTCCATGGCATCTTGCCAAAATGTATAAATAGAGCTAGGTTTCCCAGAAAACGTAATCCCCATTTTCTTAAGCTATTTTTAGGGATTTTGGTTGCTCCGAATTTATTTCTATTTGTAAGTTTCTTAATCGTTCTTATGTTTTAATATTGCATTTATACTTCTATTTGCTACAGTAATCTTGTAACGAATGCTTTTCATGTATTTGGATTTAATATAATATAATATATGTTTTGGTGGATTTTCTCCTCTTGTGTGGTTTTCGTCTCCGTAGCTTTCATTTTCGATCGATTCGTCGTATTTTCTCGCTTCTTCCTTAGGATTGTCGATTTCGAAGTAAGTCATTCGTGACGGACTTCATAACAGTCGTATCTAACTGTTAGATCAAGCCTAGGAGTCTTAGGAATCGATCCCGGGGCCCCACGCTCCGTATCGGTACTTTTCTGTGCTCATTAGCCGGTGTAAGAAGGGCCACCGACCGACTAGATGACGATCCAGTCGGTCGGCAATCCTTCTTGGACCGACTAGTTAGCTTTCTAAATTTCTCAGGAGTTACTGTTTATCGTTAGTCGGTCTAAGAACGTTGGTTGACCGACTAGGTTGCAAACTAGTCGGTCAGCAATGCTTCTTGAACCGACTAACTTATCATCTTATTTTTGTATCAGCTACTGTTTACTCTTAGTCGGTCTAAGAACGTTCATCGACCGACTAGATGCCAAACTAGTCGGTCAGTACTTGTTCATGGACCGTCTAACTCTAGAATCCTATTTTTGTTCAGGAGTTACTGTTTGCACTTAGTCGGTCTGTGTTGGTCGACCGACCGACTAGTTGCCAAACTAGTCGGTCAGTGGTTGCTCTTTGACCGACTAACCAGTGTTAAAACCCTAATTTCTGGGCAGCCGCCAGCCCAACCTATAAATACCCCTCCCAAATGACTTCATCTTCTCCAACACGACCCAAAACCCTAAAAAAAAACTTCCCCCTTCAGCCCCCATCTTCCTCCAAGCTCCATTTCTCCATTCCAAGCCCTAAATCCATCATCCAATCCATCCATTCACCCTATCTACCTCTCACCATCCCCAAAATCTCACCAAAATCCACCAAATCCCCAAAATCCCCCAAAACCCTAGTTCTCCAAACTTCCCCAATCCTTTCCAGATCTGGTCCTAGGGTTCCCCGGAGTGTTTCTTCCGCCTCCTCTCGGTAAGAAATCGATCTACCGTTGTTTTCTTATCCTATTGTAATTTTTATGAAACCCTAATAAAATACTTGTGTCTTGATGATTGTTCCCCATAACAGCGATTCCCCGTAAGCTAGCATCCGCGGAAACAAACTTTCGTAACCGTCATCTCCGGTGATAGGCAAGTGAAACTTGCATCTCTTGGTTTAGGCCATGTCTTAGGCCATGTCTTAGGCCATTTCCCTTGCTTTAGCGTAAAAGAGACTAAACGGTGAAAGGATAGCCGTTTAGACGCCCTTGACCTAGCTTGACAACGAAGCTTGGTCCGTCACCCTCATCATGCTCATATGTCACGTTTACTTTAAATTATCGGTACGCGAATATGTTCATATCATTGCATTTTGCCTGTCACGTTTAAATTCCATTAACGGTACGCAATTATCTGTTCATGGCATTGTATAGTGATTATTTATCGTGATTTCGTAGCACACGCTACAATCCCATGTTTCCTGGCTCGTGTTCCAGAAGCGAGCCCTGTAGTTGGAAACCCCAACGCTCGAATGTCAACACACACTTATTTTCCTGGCTCGTGACCAGAAGCGAGCATAATGAGTTGGAAACCCCAACGCTCGTCACATGTGGGTGGGGTAAGAGATAAGCAGACTGAGCCCGAGTGGCTTGATCAGCCACTCCGGCCAGCAGGTGAAATCTCTAGTGTTTCAGTGTTGATAGTGATAGAGATAAACGAGCTGTCCAGTAAGTGGACTCTCTATGCACTAAGTGTTAAGTGTTAAGTGTTAAGTGTTAAGTGCTAAGTGATAAGTGATAAGTGACAAGTGATTAGTGATTAGTGAATTGGTAGCTTTTGCTACACCGTGCATGCTTGTCACTCTTTCAAACTGTTGCATCATATTCAACTGTCATGCCATCGTTTAACAATTAAATGCTAGGTTGTTAGTCACTTTCAGTTTCCTTGCCCAAGTCTGTTTAGACTTGCTGACATGTGCCCCTCTCTCTTTTGGGTGACGCATGTTAGACCTTGAGCCTGAGTTGCCAGCTGAGGGTGAGGTGTTTACGGACGCCGAGCTTGAGACCGTGTTGGACGGGGAGTACGTGGACACTGGGGACCAGACCTAGTGTCTCCGTTGTGTTTTATTTTTGTTAGACAGTTGTTTTGTTATCGGTGCGTGGCACCTTTACTTATTTATGTCGTTGCTTTTGTTTGGCCTTGTTCTGGGCCCTTAGACTCTTTCTTTTAGCCTGGTGGCTTTTCTGTGACGTTGGATATTTTGTGGACAAACCTTGGGATTGGTGTTTCTTATCCGTCTCATATTATTATTGTTGTTGTTTCGATTGCAATTACAGGGACCTGTTTATGTATTGTGGACGCTTATCGGGTTTGGGGCTTCATAGCTCCACTCCCGTGCGGACCTTTTCACGTCTCGCCTCCATTTCAGGGAAGCGGGTCGTGACAGGTTTTAGTGGTGGCCCATGCAGGTCTTCTGTAATTGCGATTATCGGGATAACAATAATAATACAAGATTGTCCAACAAATAATTTCGACATCTGAGCCCTAAGCTATGAGTCTAATTGTTTCGTTTTCTGCGTCACTAGATGGTAGGAAGGAGAATCACCCGTGGTGGTGGTAGTGGTGCGCCCCCTCATGACGAGGAGCCTGAGCGGGAGCCCACTAATGGGGAGATGATGAGGATGATGTTACAGATGATGCAGGTTCAGCAGGGTGTGCTTCTGCAGGTGCAGAATGCTCCGGTGACTCGAGCTGCTCGGGTGGTGAAAGCCCCTCGCCCTGAGCCCGGGGCGAAGCAGTTTCGAGAGCTGGGTCCTGCGTATTTTGATGGAACCGAAGGTCCTCTAGCTGCTGATGAATGGATGAGGAATATTGAGGACAACCTGAAGATGTCCAAGGTCAACGAAGTTAGTTGGGTTGACTTGGCGAAGCGCCAGCTGAAGGATAACGCCAGGAATTGGTGGGATGCTGAAGAAAAGATGTTGGTTAAGCCGATCGTCTGGGCTACCTTCAAGGCCAGATTTGATGGTGAGTTCTTCCCGAAGGCTGCCAGGGAAGAGATGCTGCAACGTTTTATCGATCTGAAGCAGGGGAACTCGTCGGTGGACATGTACCACCAGGAGTTCATGAGGCTAAGTCGGTTTGCACCAAAGATGGTGCAGGACGCTGAGGAGAGAGCTCAGAGGTTTCTGCAGGGGCTTGCTTCAGAGCTCCAGAGCTTTGTGACCTCTTCTGACCGGGAATCTTATCAGAAGGTTTTGGTCGCTGCCAAGAGGCAGGAGCTGCTTGTGAACCAGAGGAGAGGGTCTGTTGTTGGCGCTGGGAAGAGGCCTGTGGAGCAGGCGAGAGCTGTGGTTCGGCCTGGATTCAGGCCGAACCCGCCTGTTCAGTTTAAGAGGCCAGGAGGGCCCGTTCGGAGGACTTGCAATTTCTGTGGCAAGGAGGGCCATATCAAGGAATCATGTAGGAAGTTCTTGGGGCAATGTATTATCTGTGGAGATCATGCCCATGCTATCCGGGAGTGCCCGAGGTTGAGGCAACCTTGGAGGACACCTATTGCTGCCCCGCCGTTGCAGCAGAGAGCCCCGGTGCCCGCTGGTCGTGGGGTGCCCCTCGTTCCGCAGGGGCAGGCTTTTCGGCAGGCCGCTCCGCCGAGGAGGCATGCATTTCTGATGACTGAGGAGGAGGTTTTGGCCATGGATGAGGTCATTGCAGGTAACTTTCGATCTAGAGTGTTCCTTCCTTAATTAATTGATTGTTAAATTATGTGAATGCTTGTGTATGGTGTTGCTAGGATAAGATTTGATCGATTAGACTGTTTGTTAGGTGTGGTTTTGGTTTGCACGTTCCCTGCCCGAGTCCTCTTTGACTCGGGTGCGTCAATGTGCATTTTGGCTCAGAGCTTCGTGGAGAAGCATTCCTTGTCGACGTCCCCTCTTTCCAAGAGTTGGAACATCGTTACAGGGAATGGGGTAGTCTCGGTGCATCGTGGGTGCGGTCCTTGCTCTGTGGTGGTTTGTGGACATGAGCTTTATGCTGATTTTATTGTCCACAACATCACCAACTACGATGCGGTCTTTGGGATGGATTGGCTTGCGAGCTTCTATGCTACGATCGACTGCAGGAGGAAGAAGGTGGTGTTCGAGATTCCCGGACATCCAGTGTTTGAGTTCAGTCGGGGTAGCCGTTCACTTGGTCCTGTCAGATTTCGGGCCAGGCCGGTGGAGGCTGTGGCTATGCAGATGGAGCTGGAGTGGCCAGCTGTGGTGCGAGATTTTGGTGACGTCTTCCCCGAGGAGATGTCTGGTTTGCCGCCTGATCGAGCTTTGGAATTTTCTATCGATCTTGTTCCAGGTGCGCAGCCGATTTCGAAGGCGCCGTATCGTATGGCACCTGCAGAGTTGGAAGAGTTGCGGAAGCAGTTGGATGAGCTTTTGCAGAAGGGTTATATTAATCCTAGTGTGTCTCCGTGGGGAGCACCGGTGTTGCTGGTTAAGAAGAAGGATGGTTCGCGTCGTATGTGCGTGGACTATCGGGAGTTGAATGCGGTAACCATTAAGAATAAATACCCGTTGCCACGCATTGATGATATTTTTGATCAGCTTGGAGGTTCGAGGGTGTTTTCTAAATTGGATTTGAGGAGTGGTTACCATCAGTTGAGGGTGAAGAGGGATGATGTTCCGAAGACAGCGTTCAGGACGAAGTATGGACACTATGAGTTTGTGGTTATGCCTTTCGGTGTAACTAACGCGCCCGCAGTTTTCATGAATCTGATGAACCTGATTTTCTACGACTTTTTGGATAAGTTTGTCGTTATCTTTATTGACGACATTCTGATCTATTCGAAGTCGGAGGAAGAGCATGCATCGCACTTGAGGACGGTATTGGAAATCTTGAGGAAGCATCGTTTGTATGCTAAGTTTTCGAAGTGCGAGTTTTGGCTGGATCGAGTTGCTTTTCTCGGGCATGTGGTGACTGGAGATGGTATTTCAGTGGATCCCGAGAAGATTCGGGCCATCAGGGAGTGGCCTGTTCCGTCGTCAGCGTCTGAGACCCGGAGTTTCCTTGGACTTGCTGGTTACTATCGGCGATTCATTAAGGACTTTTCTCGTATTGCTGAGCCGATGACCAGGTTGACGCGGAAGGATGTTGCTTATGTTTGGTCGGGTGATTGCGAGAGTGCTTTTGGTGTTCTGAAGGAGAGGTTGACGAGTGCCCCTATTCTTGTCGTGCCTGACCGCAGCGGTGGATTTGAGATCTTTTGCGATGCTTCTGGCAAGGGTCTCGGTTGTGTGTTGCATCAGCACGGGCATGTTGTGGCGTATGCGTCTCGTCAGCTTAAGGTTCATGAGAAGAATTACCCGACGCATGATTTGGAGTTGGCTGCCGTTGTGTTTGCTCTTAAGATTTGGAGGCACTTCTTGCTGAGTGAGAAAGTGAAGATTTTCACCGATCACAAAAGCTTGAAGTATATTTTCACTCAGAAGGAGCTCAACATGCGACAGCATCAATGGTTGGAGCTTATGGCGGATTATGATATTGATTTGCAATATCACCCTGGCAAGGTGAATGTGGTTCCAGATGCTTTGAGTAGGCTGCCAGCGGTGATGATGTTGACCTCGCAGTGGAGATTGCAGCAGGATTTTTGTGAGTCTGGCGTGGAGATTGTTCTTCCTGGGGAGGCTTCTTCGTTGATGTACATGCAGGTACAGTCGACGATCGTGGATCGGATTAAGGCCGGCCAGGCTGAGGATCCGAAGCTGGTGAAGATTCGGGAGCAGGTGGAAGCCGGTCTGCGGACTGACTTTTTGATTCATGAGGATGGCTCGCTGAGGTTTGGAGCCAGGTTGTGTGTGCCAGCTGGGAATATTAGAGAGGAGCTGATGATGGAGGCACACAGTTCGCCGTATTCTGTGCATCCTGGTGGCACCAAGATGTACCAGGATCTTCGTCTGAATTATTGGTGGCATGGTATGAAGAGGAGTGTGGCTCGGAGTGTAGCCAAGTGCTTGGTTTGCCAGCAAGTGAAGGCGGAGCATCAGCGTACGGCCGGGTTGCTACAACCGCTTCCGATTCCGGAGTGGAAGTGGCAGCACATCACTATGGATTTCGTGACTGGACTACCTCGGAGTCCGAAGCAGAATGACGCGATTTGGGTGATCGTAGATCGATTGACCAAGTCTGCGCACTTTATTCCGTTCCGAGTGGGACAGTCCACTGAGGCGCTAGCAAGGAGATATATGGAGGAGGTTGTGTGACTTCATGGAGTCCCCGTGAGTATCGTGTCGGACAGAGACACGAGGTTCACATCTCAGTTCTGGCAGAGTTTGCAGAAGAGCTTGGGTACGCGTCTGAGTTTCAGCACGGCGTACCATCCGCAGACGGATGGCCAGTCCGAGAGGACAATTCAGATTTTGGAAGACATGCTGAGGGCGTGCATGTTGGATTTCAAGGGTTCGTGGGAGGACCATCTGCATTTGGTGGAGTTTTCCTACAACAACAGCTTCCAGGCGAGTATTGGCATGGCGCCTTTCGCCGCTCTTTATGGGAGGAAATGTCGATCGCCATTGAGTTGGGATGACGTTGGTGATCGGGAGTTGTTGGGACCAGAGATGATCGTGGAGGCCGTGGATATCGTCAGGAATATTCGGGAGAGGTTGAGAATTGCTCAGGACCGTTTTAAGCATTGGGCGGATGCTAAACGTCGTCCTTTGGAGTTTCAGCCAGGCGACCATGTGTTCTTGAAGATTTCCCCGAATCGTGGTGTGATTCGTTTTGGGAAGCGTGGAAAGTTGAGCCCGCGATACATTGGACCGTTTGACGTTTTGGAGAGGGTTGGCGAGGTAGCTTATCGCTTGGCCTTGCCGCCATCTTTGGAAGGAGTTCACAATGTTTTCCATGTGTCGCAGCTTCGTCGATACATTAGCGATCCGTCTCATGCGGTGGATTTTTCGGAGATTACCGTTCGCCCCGATATGACGTATGACCAGCATCCAGTGCAGATTCTGGACAGGCGTCAGAAGTCGATTCGGAACAAGATTGTCAATCTTGTGAGGGTGATGTGGCGACACGGCTCACCTGGAGAGTCTACTTGGGAGAATGAGGATGAGATGCGAGAGCGTTTCCCACTTTTGTTTCCGGACTCGTGAGTTTTTGGAAATTCCGAGGACGGAATTTTTCTTAAGTTGGGGAGGATGTAATGACTGCTTTTCATGTATTTGGATTTAATATAATATAATATATGTTTTGGTGGATTTTCTCCTCTTGTGTGGTTTTCGTCTCCGTAGCTTTCATTTTCGATCGATTCGTCGTATTTTCTCGCTTCTTCCTTAGGATTGTCGATTTCGAAGTAAGTCATTCGTGACGGACTTCATAACAGTCGTATCTAACTGTTAGATCAAGCCTAGGAGTCTTAGGAATCGATCCCGAGGCCCCACGCTCCGTATCGGTACTTTTCTGTGCTCATTAGCCGGTGTAAGAAGGGCCACCGACCGACTAGATGACGATCCAGTCGGTCGGCAATCCTTCTTGGACCGACTAGTTAGCTTTCTAAATTTCTCAGGAGTTACTGTTTATCGTTAGTCGGTCTAAGAACGTTGGTTGACTGACTAGGTTGCAAACTAGTCGGTCAGCAATGCTTCTTAAACCGACTAACTTATCATCTTATTTTTGTATCAGCTACTGTTTACTCTTAGTCGGTCTAAGAACGTTCATCGACCGACTAGATGCCAAACTAGTCGGTCAGTACTTGTTCATGGACCGACTAACTCTAGAATCCTATTTTTGTTCAGGAGTTACTGTTTGCACTTAGTCGGTCTGCGTTGGTCGACCGACCGACTAGTTGCCAAACTAGTCGGTCAGTGGTTGCTCTTTGACCGACTAACCAGTGTTAAAACCCTAATTTCTGGGCAGCCGCCAGCCCAACCTATAAATACCCCTCCCAAACGACTTCATCTTCTCCAACACGACCCAAAACCCTAAAAAAAACTTCCCCCTTCAGCCCCCATCTTCCTCCAAGCTCCATTTCTCCATTCCAAGCCCTAAATCCATCATCCAATCCATCCATTCACCCTATCTACCTCTCACCATCCCCAAAATCTCACCAAAATCCACCAAATCCCCAAAATCCCCCAAAACCCTAGTTCTCCAAACTTCCCCAATCCTTTCCAGATCTGGTCCTAGGGTTCCCCGGAGTGTTTCTTCCGCCTCCTCTCGGTAAGAAATCGATGTACCGTTGCTTTCTTATCCTATTGTAATTTTTATGAAACCCTAATAAAATACTTGTGTCTTGATGATTGTTCCCCATAACAGCGATTCCCCGTAAGCTAGCATCCGCGGAAACGAACTTTCGTAACCGTCATCCCCGGTGATAGGCAAGTGAAACTTGCATCTCTTGGTTTAGGCCATGTCTTAGGCCATTTCCCTTGCTTTAGCGTAAAAGAGACTAAACGGTGAAAGGATAGCCGTTTAGACGCCCTTGACCTAGCTTGACAACGAAGCTTGGTCCGTCACCCTCATCATGCTCATATGTTACGTTTACTTTAAATTATCGGTACGCGAATATGTTCATATCATTGCATTTTGCCTGTCACGTTTAAATTCCATTAACGGTACGCAATTATCTGTTCATGGCATTGCATAGTGATTATTTATCGTGATTGCGTAGCACACGCTACAATCCCATGTTTCCTGGCTCGTGTTCCAGAAGCGAGCCCTGTAGTTGGAAACCCCAACGCTCGAATGTCAACACACACTTATTTTCCTGGCTCGTGACCAGAAGCGAGCATAATGAGTTGGAAACCCCAACGCTCGTCACATGTGGGTGGGGTAAGAGATAAGCGGACTGAGCCCGAGTGGCTTGATCAGCCACTCCGGCCAGCAGGTGAAATCTCTAGTGTTTCAGTGTTGATAGTGATAGAGATAAACGAGCTGTCCAGTAAGTGGACTCTCTATGCACTAAGTGTTAAGTGTTAAGTGTTAAGTGTTAAGTGCTAAGTGATAAGTGATAAGTGACAAGTGATTAGTGATTAGTGAATTGGTAGCTTTTGCTACACCGTGCATGCTTGTCACTCTTTCAAACTGTTGCATCATATTCAACTGTCATGCCATCGTTTAACAATTAAATGCTAGGTTGTTAGTCACTTTCAGTTTCCTTGCCCAAGTCTGTTTAGACTTGCTGACATGTGCCCCTCTCTCTTTTGGGTGACGCATGTTAGACCTTGAGCATGAGTTGCCAGCTGAGGGTGAGGTGTTTGCGGACGCCGAGCTTGAGACCGTGTTGGACGGGGAGTACGTGGACACTGGGGACCAGACCTAGTGTCTCCGTTGTGTTTTATTTTTGTTAGACAGTTGTTTTGTTATCGGTGCGTGGCACCTTTACTTATTTATGTCGTTGCTTTTGTTTGGCCTTGTTCTGGGCCCTTAGACTCTTTCTTTTAGCCTGGTGGCTTTTCTGTGACGTTGGATATTTTGTGGACAAACCTTGGGATTGGTGTTTCTTATCCGTCTCATATTATTATTGTTGTTGTTTCGATTGCAATTACAGGGACCTGTTTATGTATTGTGGACGCTTATCGGGTTTGGGGCTTCATAGCTCCACTCCCGTGCGGACCTTTTCACGTCTCGCCTCCATTTCAGGGAAGCGGGTCGTGACAAATCTATTGCATGATTTCCATTTTGATGGCTATAATCTGTTTTATTACATCTCATGCCATGATTAGTGAGTTGTTCTTAAATCTGGGACATTGGTGGAAGCCCCTTCGTGGGTCCTCCCTAGAAAGGCCATAGAATTAGGGATTCGATAGGATATATGGATTTAGATGGTTACGCGGCGGTGTTTTATTGTCATTGGCGGGAGAAAGACCGCCTTTGACCATCGGGCCAAGGGGAAATAAAACGGGAGTTTGATTCTCTAACCACAACTCACCCCCTAGCGTAGATGTTGATTCCTCGCGCGTGGGAACGACTTGGAAGAAATGTTGGGAGCAATCATTGCGAGCTTAGTGCTCCCGGAGTCGGACGGTGTTGTACATGGGAATTCCCACCGTCCGAACCCAGGTAGACCTAGCATATCATCTTGGTCATCGACCGGAATATCAGGCCCATGGGACGCTAGGTACCACTATTAGAGGCAACGTCTCACCGATAAATCCTAGAATCCAATCACATTCCTATCCTTTGGTCGTCATAGTGAGAACTCATGATAGGGCGGAAGCCAAAGTCCTAGGTTTCCTTTTTTATCTCTTACACCCTTTTTCATTAGTTTACTATCGTGACATCCAACAAGAGATTAAGCTAGCTCACCCACCGGGTGATCCGGATCCCGAATGTTCACGAGCACAACACACGCCTCCCTGTGATCGACCCCCAAGCCACACTTCGACACCGTGCGCTTGCGTTTTACAAATTCTAATCCTAGTATCCACATCCTGATTTGAGTGCCAAACGGACAGGCGGTCAACATCCCCGGCCATTATCTCTCCGATCGCGTCGTCCTCCTCCGCATTGCGCCTCCGACCTTCCCGGTGACCCCATCTCCCCTCTACCATTTTCTCCTCAGAAGCCTTAGCTTCACGTTTTGACGTCCCCTCCACTCACCAAACCCCCCCCACTCTGACTTCTCCTCACTTCAATACCCTCCGGCGTCACCCAGACCTCCCACCGAACCCCCTCAGCCCAACGCCTCTGAACCACACTCAACAGCACTGCCTGGACCGTCGTTGTGCTGCGCTGCTATGGAGTCGTCGACCTCAGCCACTGTCGATGTCTCCATCCAAGACATATCGCTTCCACCTGCAAGTGAAGAAGAGTGGACGTAAACGAAGAAACTAAAACATATGCGCCTTCCATACGAACTCTCGGCACCAAAATCACCGAAAACATGCAAGTGCGCAATTTTATACATACTCTTAAAATGTCATTCATTTAACTACCTTGTACACATAGTTAGTTTCTGGACGATTTAATCGTGAAATGACGTACACGAAAAATACCATGATGAACTACACTTTTCGTGTGACACAACGACACTAAAACCCCATGTATACACTTTTGTGAATTGCTAAATAAGAATCTGCGTGCATGTGTATGGACATCATTACGTAAAGTGATAATGCTTTGTTAAGACACGAAAATCCAAAACCTGCTAAAAGTTTAAGAAATACTTGAAAAACTTGATAAACATAGAACGTGATAGTCGGTTTCGCTAAATCATAAACACGCATGCCAAGATTTGGCTATTTCCGTGGGCCGATTGGCTAGTCTAGCTTGTGACCAGTATTATAACTCATGATGGTCGGTTGGCTGATTCTAGCTCGTGGTCCAGAAAGTACACGTGGGTGGGGTTGGGTTCGCAGGCACTAGCTAGTAGTAAAAGGGTCGCCTTCGGGGCACTTGAAGGTAGATTCCCTTACTAGCCGTCTAAAGACATGAACCTTAGTCACTAATATTGCACACTATATTGAACAACTTGAAAATGCTATATCAAACATGTTAACTTATAGAACTGCTGTCGTTTTTATTTAAAATAGAACTGCCATGTTTTTATTTATAACAGAACTTCCATGCTACTGTAGACTTTTATAAATTCTTTAACTGCGAAGTATAATATTTTGCAAATCTTGCCAAGGGTTCCATACTTAACCATAACTTGCCAAGGACCCTTGCTGACATACATTTCTATATTATTATGAAATGTATGTCAAGTCAGTAGACATGTTGCATTGAGGACAAGCTGATTGAGGAGACTGACCCGCTGATCCTGGAGTTCTTGTCATGCCCCAGTCACCCTAATACTTAAGGGAAGAGAATATTCTTCTCGATTCCCTGATACAAAAGGGGATGAGCCACGTGACGGGCCGCAGACTTAGTCCAAGCGTATAAATAAAAAGCACTGCAGGTCACTGCTCACACTGAAACAACACAGTAAAGTAAAAAGAAGGAAACTCTGACAATCACAGAAGTGCAACATCACATCACGAGTGGTACAAAAAGTAAAGCTGGAGAGTACAAGTAACTACAACAACACAGACTACAAGTGCTAGAGTCCACACATATATCCATATATAGAAGTCTGCTACAAAAGTATGAGTACAACTGCCCACTGGCTACAAAAGTAATATGTACAACACCACCCAAAAGGCAACTCAAAAAGTACTACATATCATTTGACACAACAACTACAGAGGTACAACATCAAAAGAGTACATCCTCATGGCACCGAAGGAACGACTGAGAAAAGCCACTTCAACCCTGTCAACAGAAGCTGCCACTACTACCAGCGTGACCTCAACGACACCTGCATACATCCACATCGCCGCCTTCCAACAACACCACTGCAGAAGAACTCTAACTCTGGTCCTGCGGACCCTGCTCAGACCCTAAACCACGGAAAAGGGTCACGTCAGAGCATGAACATCAGAAGAACACTACACACCACAGGAGATCTAACACACAACAATTTATATAGTTATCACATTTGTGTTTGAGTTTGTTAATTTACAAGTGTTATGATGCGTTGGAAAGTTCGAGACCAAGATTCGAGTTCGAGAGCTACACATCGTCCCTAGGTCGGGACGGAACAACTGCACCCGCCAACTGGCCGGGGCTCCCCACCCAACTCACGTGGCATGGGCTACCTGCTCCATAACAGGACGTGAGGCTAACAACACAAAGATGGTGCATGGTCCGTGTAGCAACGGACACCACTCGGTGCGTAGTCAACGACCACCACCCAAACTAGTCTAGATCCCGTACTGTCATCTTTTCTCTACGTTCCCCCATACCCAAACCCTGCTTAGAGGGCCAGCTTGCACTGTGCAAGTGAACACCCCTAGCATGACATTCTACCCTGGGGTTAGTGGCTCATTCAAAGGGGTTTCATGTTCAACTTTACTACAACACACTTTCATTTGCCATAACCACATCACAACACCACTTGCTTAACCATAAACATAGACTGAGCAATTAAGCCTTAGGCGGCCATTATACAACTTATACATGATTTAACATTATTCACAGTAACATTAGAGTACAACTAGCCACTTTACTTTCAGCAATAACCATGCACTTAACAATAAACACTTCATATTTGGGCACTTTTCAACATAACAGCAACTTGCAGCCATGTTTCAGAGAATTAAAAGAACTTGTTTACACAAACTAATTCCACAGGGTTAAAGATCTATGTGTCTACCTTCTACAAACCAAATTTCAGATCTAAAAACCAAAAATTGGATTTTTCATGAATTAAAAGCTGAAGAGGGTTCAGTCTGTTTTTAAACTGCAGATTTGGGATGTAAAATAAGGTGTTTAAAAAATATTTAGAGGCTGAATTAGAAAAAGTCATAGCCTAAAGAAAATCAAGGTAAAGTTGTTAGCTTGCAAATGGGACTAATTTCAAGTCATTTAACGGTTTGAGTAAGAAAATACAGCTATACTTGTAAAAGTGGTCGAAACTGAAAACAGTCTGTACAGTTTTGAAAGATGGAAACTTTAAAAATAGTATTTGTCGAAATTAGGGTGTGGTCCATCGAAGAAAATTTATAGAACTACTTGATGAATAACATACCAAAATTTAGGCTTAAAATACAAGGATTTGATAGGGTAATTGGTTAAAAACAAATCGGACAGCACCTCCCCTGAATTGGGCAGAATCTGTCCTGTTTTGTACAAGTTGAAAAATAGCAAAAATCAAGATAAAATTCTGAAAATTTGTAGAAACTATAAAACCATCATAATAAAGGTATGAGGCACAACAAGATAACTAATTTATGGAGCTTGGAACAAAATCATACATCTAGCACAACAAATCATGAATTTTAGCCATAACTTGAACAAACTTAACAAATAACTAGAGAAATGAAACATGCACCCTAATTAACTTGTCTATGCTACTCCTATAGGTGTAGGAATTCTACCTGAACCTCTAGTAAAAAGATGATGACCTCCCCTTGCTCAAGTCCAAGGAATCCTTCAAGTTTGGCCCTCCAAGGTACTCTTATCTTCTTCTTGGCACCACCTCTTGCAAACCCTAGCTCCAAACTCTAGTTCTTCTCCTTCCCTAGCCTCTAGAACTCATCCACACTCTCACACATCAGTTAGCCACTAAATTTCTGGTTTAAGGGTTAAATGGAAGGGATAAGAATGAGTGGTGAAGTGTTTGGATAAGGATAATGTGTATAGAAAGCTCTAGGGGTAGATTTGTCATTTCACCTTCTCTACTTGCATGCCCATCCAATGCATGAGGGCCTCATCATCCTTAAACACCCATTAACACATACATAAAGACCCAAAAGCAATCACTTGGCATTTTACACAAAGCCTCCCTCCATTTTGTTTTTTGCGAATATACCCAAAATTGGGTACAAATGAAAATGTGAGGGGTATTATTGCGAAACTCTCTAACCCCCAATATCCACCTTGTATAATTATTTCTAGTGTCCCATTTACATCTTAAGACGGTCATGATAGCCGTGGGACACCTTTGCATGCACACATCTCAATGTACGGGGTCAATCTTGATATCCGCGTGCACGATTTGAAGGACGAGTGTGCCCAAGGCTAACTCCTTCTTATAAATATTCATGGTGAGTCCACTCACCATGTTCATGGTGGTGATGTA